>JAKSZT010054304.1:11891556-11912175 GCA_026826555.1 Tolypeutes matacus
GAAGGAAGGAAGGAAGGAAGGAAGGAAGGAAGGAAGGAAGGAAGGAGCCCTTTTCTAGAGGGAAATGTCAACATTTTTCTGTAACCAAAATAAATTTTCCTAAAGGAAAGGCCTGCCCCCACACTCAGCTACAGGTATTTCTCCTGGAGAATATTCATCATGAATCACATTTTCACACTTCCCCCAACTAGGCTCTTGCAAAATAAAGTAGCATAATGTATGAAATATCTGAAAGCAATTCATATCTCTGTTCTTGATAGTTTCCATAATTTCTCTTAAGTCCTTAGAAACTAAATCCTGTGATGGCTATTCATCATGTATTCAAGCACACAAGCACACACACAAACACACACATGCATACATTGCACATCACAGCTTGGCAAGAAGGTTCTTCTTCCCTGACTGATATTCTCTATTTTCAAAAAAGGCTGTGAACTCTGAGAATAAAAATGGGACGTGTTCTTTCCCATATCTTCTTGCTCAAAATAAACAGATTTTAAAGTAAATTAACCTAAGTTTTAAGAGTTCATTTCCTTATGAATTATCCTGTGTAGGAACTGGGCAGCATTTGCAAGAAGAATAGGAGGAGAAAGGACGTTCCTCAAACAAAAAGAATCCCCATTATTTGAAAATGAATTCTATCTTTCCCTCTTTCCCCCTCCTTGGCATCATCAGGCCTCCCAAGGGCAACAGTAGCTATTTCCCTTTCAATAAAGTGGGTTTTGCCCTATGAGACACCACAGGCACAATGTTGGGTGACCAGATGTCTCAGGGCAAGGAACACCTGGAGCACCCAACCTTGCAAAATAGTTCCATATATGTGTTTTAGAGACCATTGTCCTTGGAGGCAAACTGCTGATGTCTCCTGCTTTGTGAGATCTGTTCTGTATTAAGAGGAATAACTAACCACCTTATATCTAAAACTGGGTTACAATAAATAAAACATAAATTAAACAATGAGAAGCCATCATTTTAGTGGAAAATATAAATCTAAACAGAAGTAAATAAACAAGATCATATTGTTAGCAAGAGAGCTGAAGGAAGAGAAATGAAGGAAAAGTCAACATGTTCATTTTTCCTGCTATTAATGAGCATTTGTTCTTTGCTATATATTGGCCTACATTTATATGCATTATTTTAATCCTTACAACTACCCTATGAAGTAGTACTACTGTTATCCCTTGAGGAACGAGGCTCAGATATGTGAAAACAACGTAGGTAAGTTTCCACAGGTAGTAATTTGGAGAGCTGATATCTGAACTCAATTTGTCTGAACCCTTTAGCTATGTTCTTATTGCTATGGTATCTTGCCTTTTATTTTCAAAGGAAGTTTCTGGATCTAAATGAAGGGGACTTCTAATTGGACTGTAAAAGTGCTTCCAACTGACTCTCATTGAGGCATTCTTATTACTCCAATGAGTGGAGGTAGAGGAAGAGGTGATTAGGCCAACATTTATACTGTGATTCCATGCTAAAACTTTCTTGTCAAGCCCTTAGTTTTTGACTATGATATAGTCAAATTAACCAGTTACTTAACTTCTGAGCCTTGGTTTTATAAACCATAGAATGGGCTTCATGCCTGCCACTAATTGCATTGTTGTTAGGAGCAAATGGGAGAATTTATATAATTACATTGACATCCATTCCCTCATCCAAGCAACATTAGCTAGTCTTTAAGTAAACTGAATAGAATTCCCTTAGTGCCCAATCAAAACTCAGATCTTGAGGAGCCTATTAAAGTTCTGTGGTGAAGAATTTTCTTGTTTTGTTGTTTATTATTATTATAGTGATTGAAGTGATAAATGCACAGCTATGTAATTATACCAAATACCATTGATTGTACACTTTGGATGAATTGTATGCTTTATTAATATGTATCAATAAAATTGGTTTGTTTTTTTTTTTTTTTTTAAAAAAAAGCTACTCAGAAGGAGAATGACTCAGAAAATATCATGCACTAGGAAATTGAGGCAGAATCCTACCTAACTCTTAAAGTGTTGTTCATTCCTTCCCTTCCTATCCTGCCTAATTGCTGCAAATATAAGAACCTTCTCTTTACAATTTGGCGGTCCTCTCTTAAGGATCTGTTTCTCAAAAAGGGAATTTTCAACTTTGAAAGTGTCATAATTTCCTATTTTTGCTGTTTTCATTTTGCAATGCCCTGAATCTTCACAAACAAATATTATTTTTTATAACTTAGGTTTTTAATTAAGAACAATGAAAATGAATCTTTTCTAAAATTGAATCTTTGAAAGTTTTATGGCAACCTGCCCAAGTTCTTATAATTGAAAAGGCACTTGTATATTGCAACAAAATTGGAGGTCATTGCTTTGGAATTCCAAGTGGAAAGAAGGTTTCTCACCATTCAGTATGTGGAAGTAACACCTAACTTTTAGTCAGAAAAAAATAGATGTCAACAAAAAAATTATTAATTAGACTCTTAATCATGGGCCAAGAAATGGGATTGCTGATGTTTCAGTTGAAGTAGAAATTTATAGAGTGGACTTTTCTTTTATTAATTGTTACAGGAACTTCTGATTACTTTGGTTTTACCTTCCTGGGACTCTCTCCTTTTGTCTCACTCTCTTTTTTTTTTTTTTTTTTTGATCCAGAAGCAGGGATTTGACTACTCAGTGGTTGGTTTCCCCAGGAACCTATGGGAAAATCTATATTGGGTGAGGAGCAAGCATTATAAAATGGGATTTGGGGATCTTGATCTGAAGGTATAGCTGGCAAAACCACAACAGAATGGATTTCTGATATGGGGTATGTGAGCTCAGGAGATATTGGGGATTGAATCATGTATCCAACAAGAGGCAATTTCAAGTCTTAATCTGTATTCCTGTAGGTGTGAACCCATTTGTAAATAGGACCTTTGAAGATATTGTTATTAGTTAAGATGTGGATTCATTTGTGAATAGGATCTTCAAAGACCCTATTCAGATGAAGCCAGTTGAATTAGGGTGGTCCTTAATCCATATGACTGGAGACCTCATAAGTCAGAGGAAATTCTGATGCAGTCAGTTAGTAGAAGCCAGAAGCCAAAAGTCAGAGGAAATCAGAGGAGCAGACACAAGGAGACAGTCCTATGACAGAGTTGCTGGAATGCTATAGACTGAGAAAAAGTAAGCATTCCAATACTTTAATGTTCCTCCAAAACTGTGAGACAAGAAATTCCTGTTGCTCAAGCCAACCCATTGTGTGATATTTGTCACAGGAGTTCTGGAAAACAAGACAGATGTGTTCAAGTCTTAATCTGCATTCCTGTGGCTGTGAATAGGACCTTTGAAGATATTATTATTAAAGTGTGGACTCATTTGTCAATAGGATCTTTGAAGATCTTATTTAGATGAAGGGAAATTGAATCAGGTTGAACCTTAATCCATATGACTGGAGCGCTTATAAGGCAGAGAAAATTAGACACAGCAGTCCATAGAAGCCAGAAGTCAGAAGAAGCCAGAGGATGAAGCAGATTGCCTTGTGATGGAGGCAGAGATACCAACCCCAAGGACTGTGGTAAGCCAGCACCAGAACACTACAGACTCTGGGAGAAAGCATGTCCTGTCAAAACTTTGATTTTTGGACTTCTAGCCTCCAAAACCATGAGACAATAAAGTTCTGTTGCTTAAGCCAACTGGTTTTGGGTATTTGTCATAGTAGCCCTGGGAAACTGAGGCAGGGAGTATCCTTGAATGGGGCCCAGGTACAGGGGTGTCAGGCTGGATGCAGTGGCCTGCCTGCTTCAAGTAGCAACCTAGCACTTGAACCCACCTAGTCCTTGCAGTGGGAACCAGATGAATCTACTTGGTGATTAGTAAGCATCTTAGGTCAGGTTCCCTAGAAATGGAGCCTGATTCAGGGTTTTTGTGAAGGTAATCTATTGAGGAAGTGGTCTCAGGAGAAAGGGAAGGAGGAAAGTAGAATAGGGGGCAGGGAAAGAAGTCAACATGTTCTTAGCTAGAGTAGCATCAGCCTGTGTCCCTCCGGGAGTACTGGAATATGAATTACACCACAAATTTAGTCCCACTTTGAGGCAAGGAGTCAGCATTGTATAAACCCCTGTCAGTCAGTCATTGGAGGTTGGTCGCCTGCAACCTCCCAGGGGAAGCAGTTTCTTCTAGGCTAGTGAAGTAAGGGGCAGCTGTGGGCCCTTAGTAGTGACCCTCAAACTACTGGGTGATGGAGGGAACTTTTCAATGGAGGGAATCTGGGTAGGGCAGCAACAGCACCCACTGCAGTAAGAAATTTCATTCTTTCACCCCATCTTAGGAATCAAGGGGAAAAAGGCAGATCAGTTCCCTTGCTTTTATTTAAGGCATTTAAAAATTGCACTTTGAATAAACCAAGGCTTTCTCTGGCATTTGGTTTTCATCTGCAATTAGAATCTTTTGGTTTGCTAGCAGTTTGTGGTGAGATGCTTATAAGAATTCCCAGAGCTTTAATTTAGGTTAGTTTCCACACCACAGGAAGAATTAATTGTATGTGAAAAATGTTTTTCTTAATCACCCCTGACCCTGCCAAGACAAGTTTTCCCATATAATATTTAACTTTAAACCTGCCAATCTGCATTTTTTCACTTATGACCATTTATCATTGCTATGATTAGCATATATTTTGGTAAAAACTGGGTTCAGAGGGGCTAGCAGATAACTAAGGGGTAAACCTGGCCTGGGGGTGAGATGATTAGTAGCAACAGATAATCAGAGAATCAACTGTGGAGTCAATTGCCCCAAATAAGGAAAGGCCACTTCTCAGCTTTGGCCTGAGGTTGCCACTTGAGAATGCAAAGCAGAGTGCCAAACTTTCATTTTATCAAGAGAAAAACGAAATTTGGGTTTTCTACAAAAAACAAACAAACAAACAACAAACAATTTTAAAATGTTGGAAGAAATTCAAAAGTGAACTATTATGTAGGCCAACTCTGTAGAAGCCAGGAACAGCCCTGAGCCACTGTTTTTCTTTTTGAGGTTCATATGCCTGCATGTGGCTGCTAGACTGCAAGTTCCTGGAATGCAAAATTTACATTTTGTTATCTTTGTATCATGCAGAAAAGAGACATTCAATAACTATTCATTAAATGATTAGTTAAAAAATCTTGGAAGGATTTAGCATTTGTCATTTACAAACATCTAAGAAAATGCAAAATTGATCTAGGATCACTGTACAAGGGCTGCAGATACAGGGATAGAAGGTAGCTTTCCCACCCTCCAGGAGTTCACAGTCTAGTGGTGTAGTCATATAAACAGACATGGAGAAGATAGTGACAGTCCATGGGGTTGAAACTAAAACAAAAAAGTGAACAATTTCAGGAACTGTGAGAGAGGCAAGCACAGAGAAGGGCCACTAATCTGTTCTGAAAATATCAGGGTAAGTTCTCCAGCGAACGTAACATCTGAACTGAGTCCTAAATGACAGGTTGTAGTTAGTCTGCCTTAGGGCATGGTGGAAGGGAGAAAGGGCTTTAAAAGCAGAGGGAACGATATGTGTAAAGGTATGGAATTAATAGATCAATGATAGACTGGCATCTAAGGTGAGGGATGGGGAGAAAAGAGATGAAACATCAGAGGTGTATCAACCACTGGTTTGATTGGGGTGTGGGGCTCATAGATGATGCCAGGAAGCTTGGCTTGTAGTGCAAGAGTGATGGGAAGCCACTGAAAAATCAAAAAAGGAAGAGGGCAAGCACATTTTGGGGAAGGAAGGTGAGTACCTACAATTTGGCCTCAAGCCTCATGCTCAACTAAGACCTGCTATGTCACCATACCTTCTAACCTCCTGGGTTGCTGGGCAGATGAAGATGACACATCTCTCTTTGCATCATCACCAAGCACTTCCAGCCAAGCCCTGTGATGAGGTCCCTGAGTGTAACTAGGGTGTTGTCAGTGAAGTGAGAGTACTTCTTAATCCTCAACTCCCTAGAGCTTTGCACAGCATCTCACTCGGGTCACCACAATGAGCTGAGGTTGTGGTAATGGTAATCGAGGAGGGAAGAAGGATTATTGAGAAATTCTTTGTCAATTCTCTGACAGCAGACCTCACTGAAGATGGCTGGGAGATCATGGTGATAACTGAGTAGCTGTGGATAAAGATAAAAGAAAAGTAGAAAAGGTCTCCTCTCGTAAGGCAAAGATCTCCAGCCACCTGCAATTTGGAAACTGGTAGCTCAAGGACCAGAGTCCATCCAGAGAGAGATTTAGTTGCCCACAGAGTATTGTGCATTGTGTAAAAAGCAATTTTATTGAATTAGCTTTTGAAAGACTGGCAAGTTCATGTTAGAACTCTGTGTCTGGTTTTTCTTAAAGACATAGACTATCTGGCAACAAAAACCTGTTTTGGTGTTTTAATTCATTGGTAAGGCCATGCTATAGCATTTCAGCTATAAAGCTGAGTATTCTAGTAGCAGCAAGACAATGTGTCTGGAGTAGGAGGGATACTAGCCAAACTAAAAGGAATAAATGTGTGTAAATAATAGAGTGAACCATAAAAAACCTGAAATTCTAACTCTTACAGTTGCTTACTAGCCTAAAATGTCATTGAGATGAGAATATTTTCCCCTCCCAAATTCAGCTTTCCTATAACTCTTTGTTAAACCTTTTATTGTTTGGGGTCTCAAGAACCAAACAAAATAAAATTTTAGCCTGGTTTTTAAAAATCAAAGATGCTTATATAATTAACATACATAAATTGTGTGTCTTACACAACAGGAACAACTAAGACAGCCATATGAATGTGAGAATTTTGCTGGTTAAAAAGCTTATTGAACTACAAAAGGGCATAATTTGTCAATAAGACTTGAGTTTTGACTAAATGATATGCTTCTATGAAATGTAGCTACCTATTAAGTGAGAAAATTTCCCCTGCAGTCAAAACTGTTTATAGAGGACAATTTTATAAAAGTGTGTCAGTTGTGTGCAGCAGAAATGATGTACACTGATCAGGACTGAGTATTTGAAATGGAAAGCTAATTTAGATATAATATTGCTCTGAATTTTGAAGACATAGCTGAGAAGCTATAAGACAAGTTTTGTGAAAAAGTAAAATTATTTAGGGTATTTTTCTACTGCAGCTGATGGGACCACAGATTTAAATAATACTATCCTATCTTTTCGTGATTGATGAATATTTTACCCTTACTAAATAACTTTTGGACATAGTGCCCAGAAGAGACATACCTCAGGAAATGACTCCTTTTATATGTTGAGAAAAGTCTATTAAAATTTAATGTAAACTAATCAAAAGTAGTATGATATCAAATGATATTCTTGTGAGTACTATTGGTATTTGGGGTTAACACTACATTCTAATGAAACTTAAATCCAGAATGGCATTGTTTTACAAAGACCTGAAATTCAAATCTGTCCATTACATCATTCAAAGAAATCTTTTTGTACTAGAAAGTTAAAAATTTATTCCATCATGGGTATAGTGATTAGCTCCATGAACTAAACATTCTCCTGTGCCCAAACCACAGGCAGTTCAGTTCTTTGCTTAATGACCAAAATGGTCAAAATTTGTCTGCTGTAGAACATACAAATCCCATTCTTAGTCATTCATGACATGGTGCTGAAGACATGTTTTGATACGCTGGGGAAAAAACTGACTTATTCATGTTATACAAAGGGAAATTTTAGAAATAGCTTATGGGAGAGATTGGCCCTTTTGATTGTTATTATAACCCTTCTAAATACCTTAAATATTTCTCTACTGGAGCACTCATTAATTGGTACCCAAATATATTATTTAATGTGCTATTTGCTAACAAAATTATGACTTTGGGTTACAACTCATGTGGCAAGGAATGCATGACCCACTTTCACATACTGGAATTGTCTCTGCATACTCCCCCCTCCCTCCCCCCACCCCCCAATGGAAATGATGACCCAAACTACTGTCCCAAAATTAGGGAGTGGAAGACTGAATTTCAAAAATGGTATGCTGAGAGAAAGAACCAGAAACTAGCTTTGGTCAGATAAACTACACTAATGCTAGTAAGGATGTTTCCCTCCGTTTGAGCTCCAGGGAACTTGCTGAGTCAGCACCTCTTTCTTTCCATCCAGCTACTGTGTGACTGGAACAGCATGGCAAGGAGCTGAGAGAAAGCGGTGTGAACAGAAAGGTCTAAGAAGCTTCACAGGAGCCCAAGGAGGGACCAGAGTCCTGGAATGTTGTGGTCGTTGCTATGGTCTTCTGTGAGGTCAGAGCAGACAGCTCCCTGCTCCTTGCTGAGCAGATTCATCAAGGGTAGTACCCAGGCCCCACCCAAGGTCCTGGAACGGGCGGTCAGTGCTGGCTGAGGGAGGAGGCCTCAGCTATTGCAGCTTTGGAGGAACTGCCCACAGAGCTCTTCCAGATACTGTTCACTGTGGCCTTCCCCCAGAGACAAAGATAGGTGAGGAAGGCAATGGTACAGCCCTGGCCCTTCGCTTGCCTCTGCCTGGGACCCTGATGAAGGAAGAGCCGTCTCACCAGGAAACCTTACAAGCTGCGCTCCATGGGGTTGATAGCCTGCTGACCCAGAAGGTTCTCCCCAGCAGATGGAAACTACAAGTGCTAGACTTACAGAAGCATGCTTATAGGACTTGGTAAGATCTGGAACCATGGTCCCTGTTGCTTTCCCTGACAGAGTCAGAGGCAGCCTAACTCATTCCTAAGAGGTAAGAAGTGGAGGATTCAAAGATGAGGTTGAAGCAGTCCTTGGCATCCCTGATGGTGCTCATGGACTTTTGCCACAAGAAGGTCACTGGGATGAATTCCTCACCTAGCTCATTAAGGTCAAGCAGAGAAAAGATTCACTACACCTTTGCTGTAAGAAACTCAAGATTTTTGCAATTCCAATCCAAAGCGTTAAGAAGGTGATACACCTGGACTCTATCCAGAATTTGGAAATGAATTGCACCTGGAAACTGTCCACCCTGGGGAAGTTTGTTCCTCACTTGGGCCAGACTGATAGTCTGTGCAACTCCTGCCCCATAGCCACATGTTTTCCCACATGTCCCCTCTAAGGAGGAGCAATGTGTCACCCAGTTCACCTCTCAGTTCCTCAGTCTGCACCATCTCCGGGTATTCCATTTGGATTCCATCACCATTCTGGAAGGTTGCTTGGTGGTTTTCAGGTGACTGAAGACCCACTGGGAGATCTTCCAATCACCAATGGCTTTTGGAGTCAGACTTGATGCATCTGTCCCTGTGCCCAACTTCAGTCAGCTAAAGGACCTGAGTCTGAGTGGCATCTGTCTGACTAGTCCTGGGCCCCTTAAGATGCTGCTAGAGAGAACCTCAACCACCTTCCATGACCTGGATTTAGATGAGTGTAGGATCATGGACTCCCAATTCAGTGCCATCCATCCTGCCTGCCCTGGACCACTCCTCCCAACTGACGACTCTCAGTTTCTTCAGAAACCCCATATCCATTGCCACCTTCCTGGAGAACCCACAGGACTTGCTCTGGGACTGAGCAAGTTAAGTCATGTAATATATCCTTCTTCTCTGGGGAGCTATGAGGACACCAAGGAGACTTCCCAGTGGGGGGAATTTCTCAGTTCCATGCCAAGCTAAAGTGGATGCTGTAACAGCAGGACCGTCTATGTTATATGCCTGTCTAGTTGATGTGCACATACCAAAGACTCAATTCTGAGCACTTGGAACCTAAAACCTAGGGCATAAATGCATTGTGAAGAAACACGGAGGTCACAGTCTCAGACAGTTGTTCAATGGGAATGGGAAAAATAATGGTTATCCAGAACGGAAGGAGATGTTGACATGGGCAGTTGATGGGACCTTCAGCAACATGTGCTCCATAGAGTTAGAAATAATAATTTGACTTTTTAGAAGGGGATTAGAGCTTGAGAGGTTCATCTGGGAGTTATCGTTGCATGGACGGTTGTAAAGAAACAATTAGAAACAAAGGGAATTTCAATGTAAAAAATGATATGCTGAATTCAGACTTTTTGAAAATGGACAAAATTGTTCAAGTTGTTGTTTGTAATTAATATTGCTGTCATGAATGCAAAGCTAAGGAGCAGTTTCCCTGAATATATAAATCATTGTGAAATTCTGTTTGGAAAGATCTATGTGATCAGCTGTTATTATAAAACTGAAAAGAACTGCATATCCTCAATTTAAAAAAATACAACGTTTCTACGTACTGCACACCACATATTGCAGTACAAGACTTGATATAGTCAGGTTTCTGGCTCATAATCAAAGAACTCAATTACAAAAGAAAAAACTGCAATAATTAAAAATTTCATACATAGAATCCCCATTAGCATACTTGTTTATATCATGAAACACATACTATAGGTCAGCAAAAATTGATACAGTTTAATTATATTTCAGGCAATTAATTTTGCTTACTCTGACCTATTTCATTTATTTGTATTAGCTGCCTGGCCCCTGATCCAGCCTATATGTCTATTATGGTGGCACAGGGGTACTTTGATTTGTCCTATATACTTATAAAATGTCTTGAGTTTTTTTCTGGAAAAAGATGGAGGATAAATGGATGGATGGATAGGTAGGTGGATGGAGAGACAGAGTTAAATAGCAGGAATGAATCTCAACCCACAAACTTAGATGTGCAGGAAATATATTTCTCATTTTATATCTCTACTTAATTTATATTTTGAGCTTAAGTTCCAGCATAGTAAGAGAAAGTTAAATTCAATCGGTTTAAGATTTCTTCCCTTTTTCTGCAGAACTTGGCTAAGTTCTGAAGCACTGATTTAGAGCTAGGCATTGAGTAAGAGGCGTACATCTGATTCTCACATCATTTGTTCCCACAGGCTTTTACTAAGACTGTGGTCTAGCCTCATCCTCGGTCATTTGCCCATTCAAGTCATTCCTGACTTGCCCCTTCCACTTGTCTAAAGGCTGGTGGATCTCCTCGCAGATTCTGGGCCCATCTGAGTCATAGGGGCCATTTGTCTGCTTCCATGTTATCCTGGAACATGGTATTCTTGTACATTGTCCACGGAACTCTCTTGTCTTGAACCACCACAGTCATTCCTTCTTTCTGGTTTCTGCTCCTTCTCCTGCAGGATGCAGAATTTCTCTACTCCCCTAAGTCTCTCAGGGGTCTTGCCACCTCCATGAAACTCTTCTCTGAATTCAGGGTATTATAAGGTTCCTCTCTCTGGAGCCTGCCCACTTATCTGCTTTCATCACATCTGCACTTTCTCTACATCTTCCCCAGCCCGCAGAAAATATTTCTAATGAAAAGGGAATATTGTCCTCCAACTTTATTCTTCATAGATTTTGATAAACCCAGAACTGTCTCTTTTCTGCACAGAAGTGAGGATTTTAAAAATAAAGCAAAGAAATAGCTCTCAGGATTATTTCAATGTTCTATGATCACATTTCTCCTCATAGACAATAAGCACAGAGATATAATTACTTATGTGAGGTGCAGGTGTTGGGAGAAGCACGGAAGAGGGAAAAAAGAAAAAAAAATCTGTTAATATTTGAAAAAAAATACTAACTGGGGGGCGGGAGATAGAATATAAAGTTGAAACCCATTGTTCTAGGAGGTAGTATTTTAAAAATCATTCCTGATGGTTTAAATATTAACTAATCAAAAGGCAGATCTGCCAAATGTTCTGGGTATTTATCCTTGGTAGGCCTTTTCTGGGACATCTGCATACCCAGAGCTCAATTCATCCTACAGTATTCTTACAAGTAAAATTGGAAATATATACCCTAACTAACAACTACCTTCCTTGAAAACAAACTTCTCTGAAAACCAGTACATGCTTTCTTGGTAGATTAATCACTTGATCGCCAACACATATTCCCTTGTCCGTTTACCTGCGATACGTCATGGAAATTCCCTCTCTGCAGTGACCTTCCTCCGGCAGTCAGGTTCGAGTCACTTACCTGTGGTTTGTGTGATGATTTCTCTCTATCCATCCACCACCCACCCATCCACCATTTGATGGGAACCTGCTATGTGTATGGTAGTGGGAGTACAAATACGAATACAATATTGTCAGTGCCTCCAAGCATTCAGCTATACATAGACAACTACAAAAGAGTGTGATAAGGGCTGTGAAGGAAATTGGCACAGTCTTCAAGGCTCTTTGGGAGGCTGTACTTAGCTCTCGGCCTTCCCTACTATAAAAATGCCAGAAAAGCCAAATAGCCAATTACTGTATTTCTAGTCATAGATAGGGCTCCTATATTCCTTTTCCTAGACAATGGAAGGCATCTAAAGCTATTTATCCTTGTCAAGTTTCTAGTACCTTTTCTTTTATTTATTTTTAACTTTAGATGCAGGGAATTGAGTTAATCATGCCCCTCAGTTCATGGCTAATTATCACCAGCATTTCAAGCAATCAATTGCCTAGTCACTTGTGGGTCTGTGAGTCAGCAGTAGCCAGAAGCATGCAGCAGATGGTAAAGTAGCTCTAAATGGGAAGTTTACTCTCTTCTATTGCATATCACTTACTGGCTTGAATCATTGATTTGCCACTTTATTCCACAGAGGATCAGATGCAGCTGAGAGTAAGTTAGATCCTGCACTCACCAAGGTCAACAGTGATCTTTTCTGGGTTGTCCATTTTGCCTTGATTTGAAAAACTTGAAAAGCACTCATATTTCACAAAGACCAAGTATGTTAAACTGCTTTTGACAGAAACTTTGATTTCTGAAAATCTGGAGTGTTTCTAAGCACAAGAAAGTTATCAGCTTAATTCAATACATTTTGGAGATAAGTCATTCCAACTTTCCTTTTCTTTCTAGGCCTCTAGTCTCTCCTTTCTCTTGCTCTCTCTCTTTATCTTTCTCTCTCTCTCTGCACCCCTTCATCCTAAGAAAATTGTCAGCTTATGCTTTGGACCAGATTATGTCACCATTATCCCTCTCTTTGAAGGAATAGCACTCCCATGTGAGTGCCTTTGGTGATGACAATACAGAAAATAAATATTTCTATAGAAAGTAACATTGCTTCCTTTTTATTTATTTTTGACATTTCACAGAAAGTATAACTAAATAAAAATGTAAAGAAACAGAACAGCTATCAATTCAGCAAACATTTATTCCTCATAATTACTTGCTTGCATGTTTATCACCCTTGTGAACTTGCAAGACAGGAGTCTGTATGGGGAGGGAGGTAGTATGGGCTTTACACGAATTTCAAGTCTAGAAACTTATGAGCTGTGTATCCTTTGACAAGTTACTTAGCCAATCTGAGACTCGGTTTTCTCATTTGTTAAAACTAGGAGTAATAGTGGCTTTGTGCCTTCTGCTTCCTTTGTACCCAGCATTTACCACCACAGGGCAAGCCCTTCATTTCTCTTTGCTTTTCACTTAATCTGAATCCTACCCATCTGTGATTGTTAGGCTAATGTATCACCTCAGCCAAATAATTGTGCCCAGCTGTTTGGTCAAGCAAGCACTGGGCTAATTGTAATACAAGGACATTTATAGGCTTTAGTCATCAGTGAGTTTACTGCATAGATGGCTGGTCACATCTGCATCAACCAGGGAGATTGCCATCAGCAATGAGTGATGTTTTATGCAATCAGTTGAATGCCTTAAAACGGAAAATTATTTCAGCATTCAAGGAGAATTTCCCAGCTCGTCTTTGGACAAACTACATATCCCGGAAACTCATCAAGGACCTTCACTGGAATTTCATTGGAGCCCCTGGTTTGCAGCCTGCCTGCGGAATCTGGACTTGTGCATCCCCACGGACACGTGAGAGACTCATAAAATCTCATACTATTTACAGATATCTCATGTTGATTCTGTTTGCCTAGAGAACCCTGACTAATACAGCTTGATACCGGGAGTGGTACTTGAGGAACAGAATCTTAAACATGGGATGCCTGAAGTGGTTCTGGGAGTTTTGCAATTAGCTCTCTACTCTAATTGGACTCAAAGGTACTGATGATTCCCTTTCCAATAATGAAGAGGTGACTAACAGTCCATGGTGTGAGTTGGCAATGGAGATATGCAAAATATCATCACTGGATTCCCCTACTTCCATGCTTATAAGAAGCAAGGATCTGGGTGAGAGTGTTTTCAACACCTTAACAGAGTTTTGTGGAGTCAAAAGGTATAATGGGAATCCCAGTGGGTTCCGTGTAATATTTTGGGTATCTAAGCACCTCTTAAAATATATTTATATATATACAAAAATAACATTTTTGTAAGCAAATGCACATATATGCATATATATTTATATATCATTTTGCAAATGTTGGTATGTATTGTGAAAATTTTGATTTTTACCCACAATAAAAAAAATAAACAAATAAAAGAAAGAAAAAAAAAGGTATAATGATGTTGGCTGGCTTCTTCTAGATACTCTGGATACAATTACAAAAGAAAGAGATGAGCTAAAGGCTTCAAATTTGCAGCTTAAATGCCGCATGAACGATGTGAAAGTTTCTATGTGTGCTCCGAAAGAAAATCTTGTCTCCTGCAGCCACAGGCTTGAGATATCAGAGAACCAAACTCAGACTCTCATTGTATGAGTAGCAGAGTTACAAAGGAAACTAAAATCTCAACCCTGCAGGGTTTCTGTGGTTTAAGTGAAGGCATTGATTGGAAAGGAGTGAAACCCGAGCACTGGGATGGAGACATATGAGTTGATGATAATATTGGTGGGGACATTGGAACCCTAAATTCAGCTGAGATTTTACCAGATAAATTTGCAATGGCCTGCTCTGTGGAGAACACACCTTGTCAACCTTGTATCACCCAACCTCCAGCCTGCCCCAGGGAGTCTGGACCTCCTTCCAGCCCTGAGGTGGGTTCCAGCGAAACTGAAGCCTGCTACTGTGCCTTAGTAGAGACTGAACACTTAACTATGGGTCAAGTTAAGACCTGAGTTGCCTATCATGAGCTGGGTATTGTCTGACCCACCAAATCATAAAGTTGAGCATGCACAGCAGCACTCCATAATAAAGTGAAAGTGGTATATATGAGCTAGGGCTCAGAGGGCCTTGAACGCACAAGTAAGTTACATAAGGAAGTATCCCAAATGCCCATGGGCACCACCCCTGCTATGTTACTTCTCTTTCCTAGCCCACAGCTTTGGCCTCTTGGGGAGTCCCTTACAATCAGTTGACTGAAGAAGAGAAACCTCGGGCCTGGTTTACAGATGGTTTTGCACGATTTGCAGCTACCACCTGAAAGTGACAGCTGCAGCACTGCAGCCCTTTTCTGGGACATCCCTGAAGGATAATGGTGAGGGCAAATCCTCCTAGTGGGCAAAACTTCAAGCAGCTCACCTGGTTGTCCATTTTGCTTGGAAGAAGAAATGGCCAGAGGTACATCTGTACACTGATTCATGGGCTGTTGCCAATG
Source organism: Tolypeutes matacus (assembly GCA_026826555.1). Lineage (NCBI taxonomy): Eukaryota > Metazoa > Chordata > Mammalia > Cingulata > Chlamyphoridae > Tolypeutes > Tolypeutes matacus. The sequence continues at coordinate 11,906,869 of JAKSZT010054304.1, forward strand.
GTTTGGCTGGATGGTCAGGGACTTGGAAGGAACATGATTGGAAAATTGGTGACAAAGAGATCTGAGGAAGAGGTATGTGATAGATCTTTCTGAGTGGGCAAAAAAACATGAAAATATTTGTGTCCCACTTGAACGCTCACCAGAGGGTGACTTCAGCAGAGAAAGATTTTAATAATCAAGTAGATAAGATGACCCACTCTGTGGCTAATGCTTAACCTCTTTCTCCAGCCACTCCTGTCATTGCCCAATGGGCTCATGAACGAAGTGGCCATGGAGGTAGGGCTGGAGGTTATGCATGGGCTCAGCAACATGGACTTCCCCTCACCAAGGCTGACTTGGCTGTAGCCACTGCTGAGTGTCCAGTATGCCAGCAGCAGAGACCCACACTCAGCCCCCAATAGGGCACCATTCCCTGAGGTGATCAGCCTGCTACCTGGTAGTAGGTTGACTACATTGGACCACTTCTACCATGGAAGGGGCAGTGATTTGTTTTAACTGGAATAGACACATACTCCTGATATGGGTTTGCATTTCCTGCACATAATACTTCTTCCAAAACTACCATCTGTGGACTTAAAGAATGTCTTATCTACTGCCATGGCATTTCATACAGCATTGCTTCTGATCAAGGAACCCATTCTACAGTAAATGATGTGTGGGAATAGGTACATGCCCATGGAATTCACTGGTCTTTCCATGCTCCCCATCATCCTGAAGCAGCTAGACTGATAGAATGGTGGAATGGCCTTTTGAAGACTCAATTGTGGCACCTACTAGGTAGCAATACTTTGCACAACTGGGGCAATATTCTCCAGGAGGCTGTGTATGTTCTAAATCAGTGCCCACTCTATGGTGCTGTTTCTCCCATAACCACAAATCAAGGGATGGAAATGAGAGTGGCACCACTCACTATTATCCCTAGTGACCCACTAGGAAAATTTTTGCTTCCTGTCCCTGCAACCTTAAGCTCTGCTAGTCTACAGGTTTTAGTCCCAAAAGGAGGAGTGCTGCCACCAGGGAACACAATGATTCCATTGAACTGGAAGTTAAGACTGCCACCTACCACTTTGGGCTCCTCTTACCTCTGAATCAACAGGCAAAGAAGGGAATTACTGTACTGGCTGGGGTGATTGATCCTAACTATCAAGGGGAAATAGGACTGCACCTACATAATGAGGGTAAAGAAGAGTTTGCCTGGAATACAGGAGATCTTCTAGGGCATCTCCTAGTACTGCCATGCCCTGCGATTAAAGTCAATGGGAATTTGTAACAAGTCAGACTAACATTGGCCCAGAATCTTCGCGAATGAAAGTTTGGGTCACCCCACTAGGCAAAGAACCACAGCCAGCTGAAGTGCTTGCTGAAGGTAACTGGAACATGAATGGTGAATGGATAGTGGAAGAAGGTAGTGATAAATATGAACTTTGACTGTGTGACCAGTTACAGAAATGAGGACTGTAATATTCATGAATTTTCCTTCCTTGTTTTGTTATGAGTATGATTGTATATGTACACAAAATGAATTTCTTTGTTTTCTTCCCCAACTTTTTCCTTTATCATATGACAAGTTGTATTAGTTTCATGTCATAATATTTAAGGATGTCAAGTTTAAGAGTGGATATTACCCAAGAACTTGCACCCTATTCTGTAGGGAATTAATGTGTTTCTGGTTATATGCAGGAGAGTTGACCATTGTTAGGTGGAAAAAAAAAATATATATATATATATATGCATGTCTGTTATTGTTTTTACTTAGAGACTAAGTATGGTTTAAGGTAATGTGTATGGTTGCCAAGTTGACAAGGGGTGGACTGTGATGATTAGGCTAATGTGTCAACTCAGCCAGGTAATTGTGCCCATTTGTTTGGTCAAGCAAGCACTGGGCTAATTGTAATACAAGGACATTTATGGACTTTAGCCATCAGTGAATTTACTGCGTAGATAGCTGATTATATCTATATCAATCGGGGAGATTGCCGTCAGCAATGAGTGATGATTTTTATCCAATCAGTTGAGTGCCTTAAAAGGGGAAGTGATTATAGCATTCAGAGAGAACTTCCCAGCTCATCTTTAGACAGCCAACGTCTCCTGGAAACTCATCAAGGACCTTTACTGGATTCTCATCGGAGCCCCTGGTTTGCATCCTGCCTGCGGAACTTGGACTTGTGCATCCCGACAGTCACATGAGAGACTATTATAAAATCTCATACTATTTACAGATGCTCCTGTTGATTCTATTTCCCTAGCGAACCCTGACTAATACAACATCCTTCAAGACCAAGTCTCAGTCACCACTCCCAAGGTTGCTCTAACCCACTGTGATCACTGCCACTTTTGAACTCTAAGTAATTACTCTCTGTGCTACTCAATTAACACTTTTCCACTTATTCTTTACCTTTCTAAAATGTTATTCTTAAGGATAATGAAAAGACAGCCAAAGAGATAGGTTTAGAATAACTGTTGCTTCATCAAATTTCTGCTCAGGCTTCAGTTAAATGCATTCTTCATCCTTTACAGGTAAAATGGACTGTCCTAGAACTTTAGATATTCATTTGTAGGTTCTCTGTCTACTTATCTTGTTTCAGTTTGGGGGGAAATAATAGAGGTGAAAATGCAATTGGATACTGCTACTCCACTGGGAGTGTGAGACTTCTGACTCTTCCTTGCCATTTTCCTGAGATTACACTGGACCAGACATATGAGCTTTTTCCTAACAACTGAGATAAGCATCCTTATATGGCAAATGCTTATCTAACCACTGAGGCCAACCCTGTTTTCCTGCTGCTAACACTTTGATGAGACCCTGGGGGAATGTATAACTGAGATCAAGAAGCTCAACTCAACTTCCAAGCCCTTTGCCAGACCACAGACACCTTATTCATTCTGGCTCCTCATCTGAATCCATTCTCTTCTTTTCTGGGACTGTTTTGTACCATTAGCTTGCAATACTGTATGTTTCCTTTGAATCAGCATCTCCAAGGGTGCCTAGCCCTACTTATAAAACACTCAAATGGATAAGATTAAAAAAGATTTTCATTATTCTATGATCTCCAGATGCATAGTTATCTTTCATTCTGCTTATCATCAATGAACTCATCATTTACTTCATTTTTGTACTTGGTCATTGTACAATGTCTCTAGGTCATTTCTATTTTTGTCATGGGGTTTGTCTCAGCCTGAGTCTGCCTAAATTTTTAGAAACCCAAAAACCTATTGAGAATATAGCATTCTGCTATGTATACTTATCAATTGCTATAAGTGCTAATTCCAATATTCTGTCTAATCTTCACATACATATCCTTATTTATAGGTCCATCTTGAAATTTGGAAAATACAATTTTCAGAATATGGTCACAGCTATTAAGGAAACTTCCATTCTGTTAAGGAGGCAGAAGAACAAAACAAACACTATAAATACAAGACTGTAAATAAAAGACTATCAATAAAATGTGCTGGACTGATTAAAACAGATAAGAGCACTCTGTAATTTCAGAGAAATTTAGGGTCAAGAGGGCAGGGAAAATTCACTCTGAAATCATACTGTAAGTATGGCCTTAGGTGAATATCCTACACATTCACATTAGTAAAAAATAATAAACTTATCAACATTTTAGAGGATACTGTCTGATATGGAGAGACTTGATGGTCTTAGAGGAGAATGTTCTCAGCAAGGTGAATCTGCTTTCTGCAGGCCTGCAGGTGTGAGTCCATGCTAATGGGTGTGACTCAGTGAAATTCATGTGGGGCTATACAAAGCCCACATGGGATTGCATCAGTAGGGAGTCATGTGCTTCCAGATTCCAGTGAACCCCATGTGAAGTTGAAGCAAAGCAGATGGTAAAGCCTAGAAGATGGCTCACTTACCAGGAGGATGAAATCCAAGTTCAGTCACTTTCCTTTCCAACTTTTCTCCTCTTCTCCCCCACTTTCTTTTGACTAATAGAATCACATAAGATGCAGGGTATTGCATGGGGAGAGGACTAGAAATCTTGCTATAGAAAAAAGAACACTGGAAAGGGTATTAAAAGGCCTAGGTTTTGATTCTGGTTCTGAAGTGTACTGAAGTTCCTGGGCAATCTGTTTAGTTCACTGGGCCTTTGCTTTGCCACTTACAAAAAAGGTGTTTGGATGACATGGGTGGCTTTTCACACTTTTCTTTTTTTATCGTGGTAGGCTTTTATCAAATAAAATCTTACACAGAGGCATGCCATATAAAACAGACAAAAGCAGAGCCACGCAGGTTGCAATGGGCAAAGAAGTTGCCTGCTTAGACTCTTGCTTCCCCTCCACAGAGCCCAAGATGGTCATCACTGCTGGTCTCCACACCTCCAAGTTGTCTTCTGGCTCTGACATTCGGTAAGGGAAAAAAGCATGTTCCCATTCTTGTGAAGGAATAATTGCATTCCTTTTTTTTTTTTTTTCTTGTATGAGTAAAAGGAAAGGAAGCCTGGACTATGGTCAGGCCATAGCCTCACTTTGTTCTTCTGGTATTTGAGGGTATGTGAGCAGACAAGAGGTAAAAGGAAGCTCCATACATTAAAATGAGCATCTACCCACTCCTTTATTAAGAAAAAAAAAAAAAAAAAGAAAAGAAATGAACTTAAAGAACTTAATAGTTTTATTCCTGACAAGGCACCACTCCATACTCCCCCATCCCTACCTCCATGAAAGCATCAAGGAAAGGCAACATATGAGCTTCTCTTTTAACTCCATTCCTAAGCCCTGGAGGGATAAAGGCAGGAATTGAAGAGTGGTCTGGAGGAAAGAAGGAAGAGGAGACTTTGGAGTTCAAGATGAAGCACTTCCAAGAGGGCAGCCTGGGGTGTTGACTTTAGAACATCAGCCTCTGCTTCTTGGGGTTCTTCCTCAGGGCCTTGGTGGTGGCTGGCCCCTAACAGCCTTCCCATTGAAAGGGGGTGGCATCAGAATCAATGAAACCAGCCAGAGCTTACTCAGAGTACGTGATGCATTGCAAGTCACTAATTTTCACAGCCTAAATTTGATAGTCAAAATTTTTAAAATACCTTGCAAATATAACCAAGGGCAAACTGGTGTCACTATATTAACATTAACTTTAATGCAAAAGGCATTCTTAAAGATAAACAGTGTCACTACATAATATTTAAGAGTTAATCAGGGAAGCGGCTGTGGCACAATCAGTAGGGCTCCCGTTTACCACATGGGAGGCCCCGGGTTCGGTTCCCAGGGCCTCCTGGTGAAGGCAAGCCCGTCCGCGCGGCGTGGTTAGCTGACCCAGCGAGCACAAGCAGCAAGGGGGGGATAAATGAATAAATAAATAAAAATCTT
>JAKSZT010054304.1:11912575-11938908 GCA_026826555.1 Tolypeutes matacus
TTTAGAACATCAGCCTCTGCTTCTTGGGGTTCTTCCTCAGGGCCTTGGTGGTGGCTGGCCCCTAACAGCCTTCCCATTGAAAGGGGGTGGCATCAGAATCAATGAAACCAGCCAGAGCTTACTCAGAGTACGTGATGCATTGCAAGTCACTAATTTTCACAGCCTAAATTTGATAGTCAAAATTTTTAAAATACCTTGCAAATATAACCAAGGGCAAACTGGTGTCACTATATTAACATTAACTTTAATGCAAAAGGCATTCTTAAAGATAAACAGTGTCACTACATAATATTTAAGAGTTAATCAGGGAAGCGGCTGTGGCACAATCAGTAGGGCTCCCGTTTACCATATGGGAGGCCCCGGGTTTGGTTCCCAGGGCCTCCTGGTGAAGGCAAGCCCGCCCACGCGGCGTGGTTAGCTGACCCAGCGAGCACAAGCAGCAAGGGGGGGATAAATGAATAAATAAATAAAAATCTTTAAAAAAAAAAAAAAAAAAGAGTTAATCAGGAAGTTGTAGCAATTTAAAAAGTACCTGTTCAATGATATAGCTTCAAAATGTGTAAAGAAAATTTGACAGACCTACAGGGAGAATTTACAAATCCTGAGAGATTTTTAAATACCTTCTCTCAGTTAATGGTAAACAACAGAGAAAAAGATTTGTAAAACTATGCACATTTATTCAATATTAAACAAATATTTATGGAGAACCTACCATATGCCAGATACCCTTTTAGGCACTTTGTATACATCATTGGAAAAAATGAGTTAAAAAGAGAGAAATGATCTTTATTTTTATTAGCTTACATTGTAGTGAGAGTAAAAGGCAATAAATGACAAAAATAATAAATGAATTATATAGTGTAATAAAATGGAGACCTATTGCATGGTTTTGAGCAGATGAATGACATGTTTTGACTTATGTTTAAAAGAATCATTTGGCTACTGGATTGAGAATAGATTGTATGGATGGAAAGGGTAGAAGTAGAGAGACCGTTAGAACACGATTAAAATAATCTAGATGTGAAGTAATGGTATCTTGAACTAGAGTGGTAGCTGTGTGGGTGGTTAGAAGTAGTCAGGTTCTGAATACTTTTTAAAAATCTAGCCAAAAAGGTTCCCTGATGGATTGAATGTGAGGTATAAAAAAGAGAAATCAAAAGTGAATATAAAGTTTTTGTCTTGAGCAGCTGCAAGGATGGAGTTACCTTCAACTAAGATGGATAGACTGTGTGTGAAACATGTTTGGTGGGTTTAGGGCAGGGAAAGAGACAGAGTTAAGTTTTGAACACATTAAATTTGTTGCTCTATTAGATATCAAAGTGGATTAGTTGAGTAGACAGTTGGATGTGTGAGTCTGGGAGTTGAGAGAGTGGTCTAGGCTGGAGATTTGAGTCATTGATATATGAGTGGAATTTAAAGCCAGAAGACTGGCGGAGATTAATAAGCAGATGAATACAGATGGAGAAGAGGATCTGAAACTGAGACCCTGGGACACTTCAATGTTAAGAGTTCAGGGAGAAGAAAAGGGACCAGCTAAAGAAATTGAGAAGGAAATAATCAAATTATGTAGGAAGAAAATGAAGAGTGTGGTGTTCTGCAAGCCAAATAAAGAAAGTATATCCAGGAAAATCATTTGTGTCAAATGCTGCTACTAATTCAAGTAAGATAAGAACTCAAAAATTTCCACTGAATTTAACAATGTGGTTACTGGTGACCTTCACTGGAGCAACTTCAGTAGACTGGTTGGGGTAATCCTAATTGTAGGAGGAAAGGAAATGGGGATAAGAATGGACAACTCTTTTAAGGAATTTTCCTTCAGAAAGAGGCAAAGAAATGGAGCTCTAGTTGGAAGGGAAGTGGATCTAAAGATTTTTTTCTAATTTAGTATGCGAGAATTCACAACATATTTGTCTATAATAAGAATGAGACATTCAGAAAGCAAATATTGGTGATTTAGAAGACAGAGAGGAAAATGTCCTTGAGTGGGTGAGATAGGATGGAAGCTAGTAAACAAATAAATAAATTGGTCTTGTATAGGAGAATGGATATTTCACATATGGTAACAGAACAGAAAAGAAAGTTGGCACATATGCTCTTAAGTGGCGAGTGTGAACATTCTCTTCTTGATTCAGTTTTCTCAGTAAAATTGGAAGTAAGGTCATCAGCTGTGAGTGAGGATGGGGGAGGAAGTGTAGGAGGGTTTGCTGAGAAAAGATATAGTATGAAATAATCATCTAGGAGATGGGGAGAGTGGAATGATTAGGAATATATAAACTGTTTGCTGGCAATATTAAGGGCTCACTTGAGGTTCATGGTCATAAATATGAAAGGAGACTAAATAGTATGAATATGAGTTTTTCTTTTGCCATTTTCAACTGCATAGATGTTGGCATGGAATAGGCAGAAAGTTTAATTTAACCAAGATTGTGATTTTGCCAAGTTTGGTTAGTTGAATTATATACCCCGGGGGAGGGGTGTTTTTTAATGTTAACCCATTCCTGTGGGTGTGAACCCATTGTAAACAGGACCTTTTGAAGATGTTATTTTTAGTTAAGGTGTGGGCCAATTTAATGAGGTTAGGCTTTAATCCTGTATAGACAGAATGAAATCCAGATATATATAGAGAAAGCCACAGGAAGAGCCAGAAGCTGGAAGTCAGCGAACCTGGGAAAGAGAAGAAGACACTGCCACGTGACAGAAGAGCCAAGGCCTCGAGGATCACTGGCAGTCAGCCCTAGAAAGCCACAGTCTTCAGGGAGAAAATATTGCCTTGCTTAAGCCTCAGTTTTGGACTTCTCCTAGCCTCAAAATCATGAGCCTTAAATTCTTGTTGTTCAGCCAATCAATTTCATGGTATTTGTGATTGCAGCCAGGAAACCAAGACAACAGTTAGCATGACGACAAGTGAGAGGGTGGGAAAGGTAATCAATAGTATGCACAAGGACGTGAATATAATGACTAGCCATGAGTACAGAATAATAGCATTGGAAGCCTGAGGAACAATGAAAAGTTGGTAGAGCAAGGGACTAAAGTTTTTTGTGAGGCCCTGCCATTTCTGGGTTCATGGTACTATTGGGAGTGAACAGGAAAGACAAGAGATGATGGTTAGATATTGAGATATATGAAAATAAGATTACAGAAGGACTGCAGTTATTGGTAATAAAAATGTATATAGTCTGATCATGAGAATAAGCAGTTGACTTAGGGTAGTAGAAAAGATCATTTCCTTGGAAAAGAGTTAAAAGTATTGAGAGTAAGAAGCAGGGAATTATAAGGATCATCTATGTTTATAGCGAAATTGCCCAGAATTAAGGCAGGACTAGTATTGGAGAGAATGACATTGATCCTTCATTGATAATGAGGAAAAGTTATCTAGGGTTTGATAAATTATGACAACATGAGTATTCATTTATAGATATAATATGATGATGTTCCCAGTTATCTCTTTCTGTGTAACAAACTATGTCAAAACCTGGTGGTTTAAAGCCACAATCATTTATGTAGCTTGTGAATCTGTAAATTGGTCAGGCGGTGGTGGGGAAGGCTTGACTCTACTCTATATTGCATCAGCTGAGACCATCTGATGGGCCTGGGGGATCTACTTCCAAGGTGACTTAGTCACATGACTGGCACGTTGGTGCTGTTGGCTGGTAGCTCAGCTGGGGCTGAAACCTGGATATGTCTCTATTTGGGCTGCTCTATGGGCTACATAATGGCTGGGTTCTAAAAGTCAGAATCTTAAGAGATAAGAAGTGAAAGCAGCCAGTTTCATAAGGCCTGGACCTGGAAACAGCCACAGCATCACATCCACAGAATCCTATTGGTCAAGCAGTCTCAGAAGCCAGATACAAGGGAGGGGACATAGACCCCACCTCTCAATTCAGGGAATATCAAAGAATTGGGGCACCATATTTAGAAACTGCTACAGCATGAGACACAGAGTTGAATGGGAGGATGTTGGAGGAGGGATAATAATATTCTGAAAGCAGCACTGGGGAGTCATGAGGACACATACCCTACCTCCATGCAAGCTTAAGTATCAAGTGGGCCAGGCCTTGTGATCATTCATAAGCCCTTTCTAAAGGGCCCACAATGATCCTATTGTCCCAATCCTAGGGTAGGTCCTGATCCAAGGCAAAGAAACAGGGACATTTATGAGCAATGTAGAGCAGCTTCTTATATGGTTTCCCCTCCCACACCAGCTTCACTCTCCTCCAGATGGCATGATTCATTTCCTCTGCGTTCCACCTGAGGGAGTGGAAGAGGCGCTATCCAAACGTCTGTTGCCCAAAGGTGCTTCTGCTTCATTGTGGTGAAAGGCACTCATTAAGACACCAGGATCACTCTGAGAAAAAGTGTGCTCTCTGTTTCCAGGGTTGGTTCTCTCCTCATCTATAGTTCTCCTACTTAGCTCAATTCTCTTCATCCTCCAAAGAACACGATAAAGCTAACCTTTACTGAGCACTTAAACACATGCTTTATGTTTTATTTCATTTAGTCCTCGTAACAACTATATGCAGTAGGCATTATCTCCATTTTAGGGTGGGGGAGTTAAGTCTCGGAGACATTAAGTTGTCCAAAGTTATGCGGTATGTGGCAGAGTATTTGAAGTCTGTTAGTCTAATTCCAAAACTTGCACTCTTAAAGGCCACATTACATCATTTGTTTGATCCCACCAACCTGTGACTCTACCTCTAGTTACTTTGAGGAGATTAGATTACAAAAAGGAGGAACAGAGGGAAATACCTCATAATCACATAATAAGGTTCACTCCTGGAGCATTGCTTTGATGATGCCTTGATTTGGATATTTTTCTCAGCCTCAAAACTTTACATTTGTAAGTTAATACATGCTCATTGTTAAAAGCCAACCCATTTTATGGTATCTGCTTTGAGCAGCTTCAGCAAACTAAAAAAGGATGTGAGCAAGATCAGGAGAAAAATAAAGCTAAGGACTAATTTACTTCCCCAGTTCCTAAAATAGTTTTGTATGTTGTCTGCAATTCTTCCCAAAAATGTGTTGGTTTTCCTTCAGCATAAAGTATAAGATGGGAAGTGAAAAAAAGGATGGATGGAAAGACGGAGGGAATATAAAATGGAAAGCATTTAGGGGCATGTTAAGGAGTTTTCCTGTGGATAATGGAAAATCATCAAATGATCTTAAGCAGGCAAGTGCAGATATTCAAATTTGCATTTTTTTAGAGATGGCTCTGATAGATGGGTAAGACTCATGAATAGAAAACCAGTAAAGTGGCTATTGCAATTGCTCAGGTGAGAAACAATGAAGGACTGACTCAAATCATTGATGATGAAATTGAAATGGGAAAGGATACAGGTGATATTTGGAAGCTGGAATCAGCAAGATAGTGCTTGGCAGGATATAAGAGGTGGGAAAAAGAGAATGGTTTGGGTTAGACTCCAGGAGTTCCTACACTGGCTACTTCCTTTTCTCTTCCTCTCTCCTGATACAGCCCCAGGGCTAGTCCACTGAAACTTCTCTCTTTTTTTCTAATAATATTTTTTTTAAAAGATACTTAAATTAAATAAATGTTACACAAAAAATACAGGGATTCACATATGCCCCACTCGCCACACCTCTGACACCCTCCCACATAAACATCCTTCATTAGTGTGGCACATTCATTGCAATTGATAAACACATCCTGGGGCTTTGCCATTAAGCATGGACCCTAGTTCACATTATAGTCTACACTCTTTCCCACACAGTTCTGCATGTTATGTCATGATATAAAATGACTTATAGCTGTCGTTGCAGTGTCATTCAGGACTATTCTCAAGTCCCAAAAAAGCCCCCGTATTACAACTGTTTTTCCCTCTCCCTGCCCCCAGAGCCTCCAGTGGTCACTGGCTCCATATTAATGTTGTAATTTCTTCCATTGCTAGAATCACAATATGTCTGTAGTAGAATACCAGTAAGTCCACTCTAGTCCATAGTTCTTTCCCCAATCCTGAGGATTCTGGGATGGTGATGTCCACTCCACCTCTAATTGAGAGGGGGCTCATATCCTATGGGGAAGATGGATAGGACTATCTTGCTTGCAGTTGCAGACTCTCTCTGTCCCTTGGGATGATCGTTGTCCATCATCATCTCTTTGTTAATTGTCCTGGGTGAGTCCAATGAGCTGTAGAGTAGGTGTTGCAACTCCGTTAAGGTTCCAGGCCCAGCTGGCACATGGACAGCCCAAAGACTCGAGTCCCTTGGACGAACACCTACAAACTCCAGCACCAAGTATAGGATTAAATAGAAGGGACAGAGGAGCCATGTGTAGGGAAGACATAATTGAGTACAACTCTGTCACTCTCAAGAGCACAAACTGCAAAGTAGGGCCCACTGGCAAGGCACTAAACTCCGGAGCTATCTGCCTAACCATAGGATCTGGGTATCTCCAGAGCTCTCAGAAGACCCACTATTTGGGGTACTATACACTTTGGCAGTCTATGAGATTCTGCTGAGATGTGCATAAGCGTTACCTCTGGGATGACTTCCCAAGGGACCCCTTAACAAAAGGGTTATGCCATTTAATAGGGACTGAGGGGAGGTAGAGGGGAAGGACTAGGAGTAGAATAGTACTGAGCACTGAGTGGAGGCTTCCCCTCCTCCACTCAATAAGGAGGTCTCGGCAGAGGCACCTAGGAAAGACCTTGACCAAAGACTCCCAATAAGGAGGGTTCAGGATGGAGGTACCTGGGCTACAGATATGCATAAGAGTATGGCCAGCCAGGGAGGCCTAAGCCCTTATCTGCAACTCCCTTTGGAGACTGGCTATGCATCATCTCTGGAGTGGAGAAGGCAGGCTTCCCCCACGAGGCCTGCCAGGTAAAGACTTTATAATTGCCTATGGTCAGGCCTGAAATTTCACACTTGGTATTTGGCCAGGAGCCAGATTCCTCATAACAATTTCTAGTCTAAGGCCAACTCACAAAAGAGGGCTTGGCAACCTCTAGCAAGTGGTACACATGACTTTTTACTCTTGCCTTTCTGGAGTATTTGAAGAGTTGTAAGGAGGGTGATACCCTGAACCAATCTCTGTAAAACTCAGAAGACAGAAAGAATGTGAGAACAGGGTTTGGTGACTTGTCTAGGCTCCAATCATTTCAAGCCTGGGGAGTGAGGATTATTATATTGATGATCTGATAAAGAGTAAGAAGCAGCAGCACAGGAGAAGTGATGAAATATGTCAGAGAGTGAACAGACAAAGCATTTGAGGCAGCAATCCAACTGCCATCATCAGAGGAACATGGTCTCTCGCCCTCCTTTTAAACAACATCTTCCTAGATTGGGTTAGTTAACTTGTTTGGCAACAAAACTGAACCAAGAATCAGATATCTTTCAAGGTCTTTTCCAGTTCTGAGATTCATTTCATGATTCTCTACCAAGGGAAACTACAGTGTGAGCATACTGATTATCTTCTGGGCATTAAAATAAGCATAGCAGATTGCATACTTGCTGATATGAACAATCAGCAGAATGGAATTTGAAAAATGTTATAGAATTAATACTTGAAGAGTTCCCTAGGAAAGTTGCCTTGGCTCCTTCAGAAAAAAAAAAGTTTAAATACTTTATGATTTAGAATATCTAAGAGGATAAGGTATCAGGTTAGGATAAATCTGTTTCAATGGAATTCCAAAGAGATCGGCTTCTCTAAATAAATTGGAAAATGGTAACAACCATAATAAGACTAGGGGGCTGGGTTAGGAGTTGGTTTCCAGTTCTTCTGAGATAAGGATGCCTTTGGTTCCTCTTCTGGGATACAACCTGGCAGATCTGGAGAACATAGTAGGAATGAACCATTGGGGCAACAGAACATATAAACCTGCTCTGACTTCCCTGTCCTGGTTGTTACTCTGTCCAAGGCAGGAAGAAATTTTTCCTCATTCAGCATCCTTCACACAGCTCCATCTGATTTCATTTTCACAACCTTGACTCTCTATCACTCTCTTCTCTAGCTTTCTCTTTTACAGTATACATTCAAACTATTTCTTTGGAATTTTTGGGAAAAATCTGTTAGGTTTTTAAATTCATATTTATACGTGAAGCAAAATCAAATAGTGTATCAACTATTATAGGAAGGTATGATTTAAGATGTTTTGACTCAGGTATTTGAAATATTGTAAAAAGAAAAAGTTAAAACTTGGTTTAGATTCCACCATTATCACATATTTATCCATCTCTCCCTATGCCCATCCATCAGTCTATCTTATTTTTGGATGCGTTTCAAAGCAAGCTGCAAGGATCAGTGCACATCACTCTGGAATACCAATACTCATTTTGAGCATATCATTTTGCCCATTGGTGAAATTACCTTCATTATTTTCATGAGGTTGTCCAGCCCCTACCATCCTGCACATGGCCAGAGGGCCACTGACTCCTAAGAAGGGGAGACAATACATATATACATATATATATATACATATATATATATTTTTTGCCCCATACTGAAATACTACTGTTCATAGTAACAGTTTGTTAGAAGACTTCCAAGTTTATAAAACAAAAGTTAGTGAAGTGACATTTCAAGTACAAAAATGTATAAATATAACAAAAACATAAATTTATAAATATATAAAGTTACATTTAAGTTATGATTCTAGCATATTCTCTCTTTTTAAGCAGTTTTATTGAGGTTTATTCACATACCATACAATCTAGGTGGTGGGTATATGGGTGTTCATTCATGGTATAATTATTTCAGTTTTTCTGTATGTTTGGAAATATTCCTAATAAAATCACAGGGAAAAAAGAAAAAAAAAACAAAACCTGGGTTTATCAGTGACCAGATGTGAACATTGAAGTGACTCATGACATTAGGGGGTTCTACAGTAAACCACCAGGTACAAATTTTAGCTCCAAATGTACTAGCTCTATGACTGCAGACAAGTTATTTAACCTCTTTATGCCTTAATTTCCTTATCTGTAAAACTGAATAATACTAGTATTTGCCTCTTAAGGTTGTTGTGAGTCTTATTACACTACACGTTGAGTACTCAATATGGTGCCTGATCAGTACATGCTCATAAAAAGTTAGTTACATACATTCTTTCTTTGATTTTCCAGGAAATTCCAATAGAAGTCAGAAAGTTTCCCTGAATTCTCTAGATAATTGTGGCTATTTAGATGTGGCTACATAATATAGGAAAGAAGGAAGCCAAGAAAAGAAGTGAAATACTGGAGAAAATATTATTATTCTCAGAATTCTGTTGTAGATTCTTCAAACAGTAGGTATGGAGAAGGTTTAAAAGAAACCCAAATATTTTGAGTCAAGGTGAAGGGCTTGGTTTGGACCAGCTGTAAGTCTATGTGATGGTTAATTTTGTGTGTCAACTTGATTAAATTGTGGTGTCCAATTGTTTGGTCAAGTAAGCCCTGGCCTGATTTTTACTATGAGGGTATTTCAGTGATGGATTTAAATCATTAGTTAGTTGATTTCATCTGTGGCTTGTTACATTTACAATTAACAAAGATGATTCCTTTTAACAATGAGAGGAGTCTCCTCATCCAATCAGTTGAAGGCCTTCATCAGAGTTTCCAACTTGCAGCCTGTCCTATGGAATTTGGACTTGCCAATCCCAACAGTCATGTAATCCAGTTCCTATAATAAATCTCTTAATATTTACACACACACACACACATGTCATTTATGCTTCTCTGGTGAATGCTGACTAACACACTCTGTTTTGTTAAGGCAATTGAGAATTTCCAAAAAGCAGTTCTCTGGGGGCCTGGAAAAGGTTAAGACTAGCATCATCTGCAGAACTTTCAGAAGTATCTTACACAAAAGGCACTTTCCCAATGCCTCCCTGACTACCTTTGTAAAACTGAAGTTCTTACCTCCTCCTTCCTACTACACTTTGCTCTCTCAATCCCTGATGCCTTACTAGATTTCTTTTCCCCACAGTACTTAGTACCTTCTATCATAAATGTATTCTACTTCTCTGTGTATTTATTATTGAAAAGCATTCTCTCTCCACTAGAAGTTAAGTTCCACAAAGGCAGGGAAATTTGTCTGTTTTGTTCACTGATGTATCTCAAATGTCCAGAAAAGTGCCTGGAACAAAGTTGGGGTTCCCTAAATATTTGTTGAATGAATGAATAAATGATCCATTGAATGACTAAAACAGGAGAAGTAGAGTGGTTTAGTCATTGTTCCTCATTTATTATAATTACTTAGCCCATCCATGGTTCCAAAGGCCCTCTTAGAGAGGGAGGAGAAAACTGAAATAAACAAAAGAAAAGAGTAAGTAGACGTTCTGGAATACTATGCTTTTAATCTCTTTTGAAAGATGTTGGTTGAATTTATGATTTCAAGGCCAGGTGTTGCATCCCAGCCTCCCCCTTCCCCAATCCCTAGACCAAGCAGGGTAAAAAGGACTGTGTTATATTCTTGTTGCTGCCAGCACCCAAAGAGACTGTGCAAGAATCTGAGGGAAGCAAGCCTGAGGGCAAAATTCCTCTTGGACACACCTCTTCCTCTGGGTGGGGATTGGTGTATGTGGTACAAAGCTTTATATTTCATTAGCAGAAATGTGTGGGCACCTCCATAGGATACTTTCAGATTCTCAGAGTCCTGTCTCAGCATGCTTTACTTGTTGACTCTATCATCCTACCAACTGGTTTCAACTGTAGTTTCAATTGTAAGTGGTGATGGGAAAGTCTAGGATTGTCTTATCTGGTTGTTCCCAGAAGAAGGGGCCTGCCCACCTCTGATCATTGGTAAAACCATAGCCAGGAGATGTTCCTAACCCTACTCCTGATTAGGGCATGTAGCCCTTAACTAATGAACTAGCTGACTAACAAACATAAATAACCCTTCATCTATCTGCATAGCTAACTAATAAATAAACCACTTAGGACAGCCAGAATAGAATTGTAGACAGAAACAATTATATATATATATATATATCTTTAGAACATTATTACATTTGAATATTGTGTGTGTACACACACACACACACACACACACCAGTGTCTATGCCTTTCACTGTTTTAGCCCCTGCTGGACTGCTTTCTCTTTCTCTCCGGCTATCCAGAGATCACTGGATTTTTTTAAGATCCAGCTTAATTCCTCCCTCATCCATCTACCCACAGCTCTATTCTGGTTAACGCTGATTTCTCTTGTCTCACCCTCTTCTGAACTGCACTTATGCCCACATCCCATAACCTTAAATTCAATAGTCCTGTCCTTCTTCACAATGTGTAGTAATGGGATCATGACTTGCTAGCCCTGTGATACTGGACAAGTCACTGTATCTTTCTGGACCCTTTCCTCTTCCTTGTTTCTCCTCTTTAATACCAGTTTCCTCCACTCCACTCCTTGACTCCAGCCTTATAGTAGGATAATCATGTTGAAAAAAAAAGTGATCATATCATTCCTCATCTTAAAAAGCCTGTTTTCTCCCCGTGCTAAATACTTTTAGCTTAGCAATCAAGATCTTTCAAAATCCCAACTTTCTATACTTTCATCCTCATACCATATCCCTTATATATATAGATAACCATGATACCATGAGATAAATGCGATGGTGGGATATGTATAGGGTACTATAAGAACCTGGAGGAAGGCAGAAAGTCTTTTTTAAGTGCAGAATGAGGAATCTTAGGAAATATGTCAAGGATGAAATGATTATTAATATGTGTTTCCCATTTCAACTTTGAACTCATCAAGGGCAGGAGCTGTATTTTACTCATCTTTCTATCCCTTGTGACTAGCAGTGTACCTGAAATACAGTATGTGCTCAATAAATATTTATTGAATGAATGATATAATGAATACATAAATCAAGGGGCTGGACTAAAGATCCTTGAAATAACTTTCAAACTCTAAAACCATAAAAATTATCTCCGTGGAAGTCACTGATATATTACAAATTCAATTATTTAAAATTTAGGGGGGAGAAAATAAAAGATTAATGAAAATAAGCTGCTAGAGCATATGTTCTCTCCCTTTTTCAAAGTGTCCCTGAAAATAAGAGTAATAAGACTTTAATTTAAGGATGAAGAATTGAAGGACAGAAGAGACCTAGAGAAAAGAATAGTGGGCCTAGGAAATGAAGTGGTAAGAAAGGAAACGGGAAGAGGGAGGAGAAAAAGATGTTGTCCTCTAGCTAATTAAGTTCTCCAATCCTCTCAAAAAACAGGTGGGGTGACATGGCACCTCGGGGTTATTAAACCTCAACTTTGCTTTATAGGAAACACAGGATAATAAATTAAATCATCACCACAAGGAAATAAACAGACAAATCCAGGATGTGAGACATTGTATAAGACAATTTACCTAGTCCCATCTAAAAGTCAATTGTCATAAAAACAAAACAAAAGAAAAATGGTGTTGGCCTGGTCTAAATTAAAATAAATTGAATTCTAGTCAAAAAGACATTTTAGAGACAACTGGAACGATTTGAATATTGATTAGATAGAGAAGATAATATAGAATTTCTGTTAATGTTTTAAGTGTGCTAATGATATTGTATTTAGGTAGGAGAATGTTATTATTTTGGGGAAACACCAGCAGAATTTCGGATAGGTTAAAGTATCATGATGTCTGCAACTTACTTTTACATGTCAAACTGTCAAAAGTGTTTAGGAAAATGAGGGAGGGGCAGGGGGATAGAGAGATCGATAAAGCAAAATTTCTGAGATGTAAACAACTGTTGTATCTAGAGTTGTATGTAAGTCTTTCAACTTTTGGGGATATTTGAATTATTTTTCATAATTAAAATATGGAAGTAAAAGTGAAACAACCAATAAAGGAAATATCTTAATGGAAAAAAAGGCAACCCACAGCCCCAAATTAATCCACTGAGTTTTTAAAAATAATTATTTTTTGGAGAGGTTGTAGGTTTACAGAAAACTCATGTATAAAATACAGAGTTCATATATACCCCCTTTTTTTTTTTTTTTTTAAAGATTTTATTTTATTTTATTCATTTATCCCCCCCTTGCTGCTTGTGCTCGCTGGGTCAGCTAACCATGCCGTGTGGGCGGGCTTGCCTTCACCAGGAGGCCCTGGGAACCGAACCCGGGGCCTCCCATATGGTAAACGGGAGCCCTATTGATTGAGCCACAGCCGCTTCCCAATATATACCCCCTTTCACACAGTTTTCCCTATGATTTTTTTTAAAGTATCAAGCTTTTTTTTTCATTAGAGAAGTTGGAGGTTTACAGAAAAATCATGCAGAAAATACAAGGTTCCCATATGTCTTAATTTGCTACAGGCTGCCCATACAATATACCAGAAATGTGTTGGGAAATTATTAGGTTAAGAGCTTACAGTTCTGAGGCTGTAAAAATATCTAAATCAAGGCATCATCAAGAGATGCTGTCTCACCAAGTTGCAGCTGTGGGCAGTAAAGCACATGGCAGGGCACAATGCTGGTCTGCTCATCTTTCCACTCTCCTCGGGGTCTCATTGCCTTCGGCTTCCTCTCTCCATGGGCCTAGCCTCTCAGCTGGGGATGATCAGGCACATGGCAGAGCATAATAGAGGTGCAGGCTCATCTCTCCTGTTTTCCCTCCATCACTGTGGCTTTTTTCTTGTGTGTCTCTGGTTTCAGCCCTCTGTTTATAAAGGACTCCATCAAGAAAGCCAAGACCCACCCTGGGTCGGGCCTCACTGAAGCAATCCAATCAAAGGGTCTCAGGAATGTATTTGCTTAAGAACTTAATTTTCTGGGGTACATAAAAAACTCAAACCAGCACATCATATTACCACCCTCCCACTACAAACCATTTTCCCTAGGGTTAACACATTGCATTAGGATGGAAAATTTGTTGTAATTGCTGAAAGAATATTATAAGAATTGTACTATTAACTGCAGTCCATAGTTTACAGTAGGGTTTACTGTTTGTGTTGGGTTGGGTTTTTTTTTTTTTTTTTACATTTTTATTCTAGTAACATATAGACAACCTAAAATTTCCACTTTAACCACTTTCAGATATAGAATTCAGTGGTGTTACATTCACAACATTGTGCTACCATCACTACCCTTCATTACCAAAATTTTGCATCACCCCAAATAGAAAGTATGTACAATTTAAGCATTAACTTCCCATGCCCTACCTCTACCTTAGTTTCTTCTCTATCAATTTGCTTATTCTAATTATTTCAAATCAGTAAGATCATACAATATTTGTCCTTTTATGTCAGGCTTACTTTCCTCAACATGATGTCTTCCAGGACATATTGTTGCACGTATTAGAACTTCATTCCTTTTTATGGCTGAATAATAAATATTCCATTGTGTGTGTGTATATATATACACACACATATACATATACCACATTTTATTTACCCATTCATTGATTGATGGACACTTGGGTTACTTACATATCCTGGCAGTTGCAAATAATGATGTTATTGACATTAGTGTAAGATATCTGTTTGAGTCCCTGCTTTCAGTTCTTTGGGGTATATACCTAGCTGAGTCATATGGTAATTCTATTGTTAACGTCCCGAGGAACTGCCAAACTGTCTTCCACAGTGGTTGCACCATTTTACATTCCCTCCAACAGTGAAGGAGGGTTCCTATTTCCCCACATCCTCTTCAACACTTGTAATTTTCTGTTTCTTCATTAATAGTAGCCATTTTAGTGGGTGTGAAATGGTATCTCAATTGTGGCATTAATTAGCATTTCCCTAATGACTAAATGTATACTTTTCATAGGCTGTTAGGCCATTTGTATATCTTCTTTGGAGAAATGTCTATTCAAGTTTTGTGTCCATTTTTTAATTGTTTTTTTTTTTTTTTTTTTTGGCCTTTTTGTTGTTGAGTTGTTGGACTTCTTTATATATTCTGAATATCAAACCCTTATTAAATATACAGTTTCCAAATATTTTCTCCCTTTGTGTAGGCTGCCTTTTTTTACTTTCATGATGAAGTCCTTTGATGCCCAAAAGTTTTTAATTTTGATGAAGTTATACATCTATTTATTTTTTTGTTGCTTGTGCTTTGAGTGTAAAGACTAGGAAACCATTGCCTGAAACAGGAACCGAAGATGCTTCCCTATGTTTTCTTCTAGGAGTTTTATAGTTCTGGATCTTATATTTATGTCTTTGATCTATTTTGATTTGATCTGGTATATGGTACCAGGTATAGGTCCATCTTCATTCTTTTGCATATGGACATCCAGTGTTCCCAGTACCATTTGCTGAAGACACTACACTATTCTTTCCCAATTGAGTGGACTTGGCATCCTTATGAAAAATCAGTGGCCATAAATGTGAGGGTTGATTTCTGAACTCTCAATTTTAGTCCATTAGTCTATAAGTTTGTCCTTGTGCCAGAAGCATGCTGTTTTGATTACTGTGGCTTCATAACTTGTAATATTGGGAAGTGTGAGTACTCCAAATTCATTCTTCTTTTTCAAGATGACTGACTATTCAGGGTCCCTTACTCTTCCAAATAAATTTAATGAGTAACTTTTCCACTTCTACAAAGAAATCTGTTGGAATTTTGATTGGGATTGCATTGAATTTCTAAAAAACTTTGGGTAGAATTGACACCTTAACAATATTTAGTGTTCCAATCTATGAACACAGAATGTCCCTCCATATATTTAGGTCTTCTTGATTTATTTTAACAATGTTTTGTAAGATTTCTGTGCACAAGTCCTTCACAGCCCTTGATGGATTGAGTCCTAGATATTTGATTCTTATAGTTGCTATTGTAAATGGAATTTTTTCTTGTTTTCTTCTTCAGATTGTTCATTGTTAGTTTCTAGTATAGAAACTCTACACATTTTTGCATGTTGATCTTGTAGCTTGCCACCTTCTTGTATTTTTTTTAATTAGTTCTAGTATCTTTGTTGTGGATCTTTCAAGATTTTCTGTATCTTGGATCATGTCATATGCAAACAGACAATGTTTTACTTCTTCCTGTCCAATTTGCATGCCATTTAGTTCTTTCTCTTGGCTAATTGATCTAAAACTTCCAGTACAATGTTGAGTAACAGTGGTAACAGTGGGCATCCTTGTCTTATTCCAGATCTTAGAGGGAAAGCTTTCAGCCTTTTACCATTGAATATGTTAGCTGTGGGTTTTTCATATAAGTCCTTTATCATGTTCAGAAAGTTTCCTTCTATTCCTTATTTTATAAGTATTTTTATCAAGAAAGGATGCTGAATTTTGTAAAATGCCTTTTCTGCGTTGAGATCATCATGTGTATTTTCCTCTTCATTCTATTAATGTGATTTACTACATTAATTGCTTTTCTTATGTTAAAGCACCTTGCATATCTGACATAAATCCCACTTGATCATGGTGTATAATTATTTTAGTGTGCTATTGGATTTTGTTGCTTGTATTTTGTTCAGTATTTTTGCATCTGTACTCATAAGGGATATTGGTCTATAATTTTCTTTTCTTGTGGTGTCTTTATCTGCTTTTGTATCAGAATGATGTTAGCCTCATGGAATGAGTTAGGGAGTGTTTCCTCCTCTTCAGTTTTTTGGAAGAGTTTGAGCAGGATTAGTGTTAATTCTTCTTGGAATGCTTGGTCAAATTCACTGTGAAGCCATGTGGTTCTGGGCTTGCCTTTGTTGTGAGCCTTTTGATTACTGATTCAATCTTTTTATTTGTTATTGGTTTGTTCAGATCTGAGGCTGTTATAATATACCCCTTTTCAGTTCTGATTTTAGTTATTTGTGTCCTTTCTCTTTTTTCATTTGTCAGCCTAGCTAAAGGTTTGCCAATTTTTAATATTTTCAAGGAAACAAATTTGGTTTTGTTGATTCCCTCTATTTTTTAATTTTTCAGTTTCACTTTTCTCTGCTCTAATCTTTATTACTTCCTTCCTCCTTCTTGTTTTCAGTTTAGTTTGCTCTTCTTTTTCTAGATCCTGCAGTTTTGAGATTAAGTATCTGATTTAAGATCATTCTTCTTTTTCAGTGTAAGCATTTAGAACTATGAATTTCCCTCTCTGCCTTTGTTGCATCCCATAAGTTTTTGTATGTTGTGTTTTCATTTTCATTTGCCTCAAGATATTTTCTAATTTACTTTGTGATTTCTTCTTTGATCCATCGGTTGTTGTATTAGCCAGCCAAAGGGGTGCTGATGCAAAATACCAGAAACCGGTTGGCTTTTATAAAGGGTATTTATTTGGGGTAGAAGTTTACAGTCACAAGGCCCTAAAGAGTCCAACTCAAGGTACCATAAGAGGTACTTTCTCACCCAGAGTCTGTTGCCATGTGTTGACACAAGATGGTGGGCGATATCTGCTAGGGTTCAGTCTTCCTCCTCCCAAGGCTTCTTAGTCCCAGCTTCTTCCAATCTCAGCTGCAGGCTGGGATAAGTCTTGTCTCTCTCCTGGGGCTTGTTTCTCTCTGGGTTCAGCTACTCTGTGCTCTCCACAAGGCCAACTGTAAACTGTCAGGCCAATTGCTTGTCTCTCTTCCAGGGCCTCTGCCGTGTCTAATGGAGGCTTCTCTCTTTCCTCACATTATCTGCTTCTCTGTGTGCTTACTTCCCGGGCTCCAGGATCAAATCTCTAACTTTCTTCTCTGCCATGTCATAGTCTCTGTGAGGACCCATCCACCAAAGGGGCAGGGACTTGACTCCTACTGACTTGGCCCAATTAAAGCCCTAGTCATAATTTAATCAAGTAAAAGTGAAATCTTTGAATTCAGCACAATCTAAAGGTATCACTAGCCGAGGGGAACAGACCAGTTTTTAAACATAATCAGTATTTCTTTTTGGAATTCAACAATAATATCAAACTACCATTTCCATTTCCATTTCTCCCTCTGTTACTTATTTATAGCTTCCTTCCACTATGGTAGGATAAGATACCTTGTATAATTTCAATAGACTTGTTTTGTGACCTAACATATGGTCTTTCCTGGATAATGATCCATGTGCACTAGAGAAGAATGTGTATTCTGCTTCTGTTGGATGAAGTGTTCTATATATGTCTGGCAGGTTAGTCAGTTTAGAGTTTCATAAGTCTTCTATTTCCTTAATGATCTTCTGTCTAGATGGTCTATCCATTATTGAAAGTGCTGTATTGAAATCTCCTACTATTAGTGTCGAACCATCTATTTCTACCCTCAAATATGTCAGTATTTGCTTCATATATTTTGGGACTTTGCTGTTACGTGCATATATATTTATAATTGTTATGTCTTCTGGTTGAATTGAACCCTTATCAGTATATAATTTTCTTCTTTGTCCCTTGTAGCAGTTTGGCAGTTTGATATAGTTATGAATTCCGAAAATAGATATTGGATTATGTTTGTAAACTGGTCTGTTAATCTGGGCATGATTAAGTTATGATTAGGGCATTGACTGGGCCACATCAGTAGGGTGATGAGCCCACCCCTTGGTGACTGGGGTCTCGAAGATAAAAGGCATGGCAAAGGACAGTGTTGGAGGAGTTTTTGAGTTGGAGTTGTGATGCTGGAGCTCTGGGAAGTAGCGTACAGAGGAGCTTGGTCGTGAGGAAAAAGAGAAGGCCCTGGGAAGAGAAACAAGCCATTTGCCTGATAGCCTACAGCTGACCTTGTGGCACAAAGCAAGCCTGAGCCCAGAGATTGGCAAGCCCCAGGAAGAGAGAAATCCAAGAAGCCTGAGCCCTGGCAAATTTCGGCAGCTATTATGCTCTAACACACGGCAACAGACTTTGGTGAAGGAAGAAACTTAGGCTTTATGGCCTGGTAACTGGAAGCTTCTACCCCAAATAAATACCCTATATAAAGACCAACAGATTTCTGGTATTTTGCATCAGTGCCCCTTTGGCTGACTAATATATCCCTCATAACAGTTTTTTACTTAAAGTCTATTTTATCTGATATCAGTATAGCTACCTCAGCTCTCTTTTGGTTACTACTTGCATAGTGTATATATATATATATATATTTCCATCTTTTTACTTTTATCTTACTTATGTATTTTATTTTAAGGTGAGTCTGTTGTACAAAGCATATGGTTGGGCTGTGCTTTTTTATCCATTTTTCCAATCTCTGCACTTTGGAGAGTTTAATCCATTTACATTTAAAATCACTACTGATAATGCAGTACTTCTTTCTGCCATTTTGCTATTTTGTCTTTGTAAGTCTTGTACCTTTTCTGACCTTCAATTCTTACATTAATGCTTACTTGCATATTTATGTGGAGCTTTTTTGTATTGTACCATTTTGAGTCCCTTTTCATTTCTTTCTGAATATATTTTTCATGTAATTTCTCTGTGGTTACAAGGGGTTAAAATTTAACATCCTGTCTACAATCATATTTGACTTGGAGTCAACTTACCTTCAATAACATATACATACACTGTTCCTAACCTCTCTGTCCCCTTACCTTTTTTTTTACTTGTTACCAATTATCTTTATACATTTGATGTCCAAAACCACAGATTTATCATTACTTCTTATACATTTGCATTTTAGCAATTGTAAGAAGTAAGAAATGGAGTTATATATTTTAAAAATACAGTACAATAATACTGGAATATGTAATTACCCATATGGTTACTTTACCAGAGGTCTTTAATTCTTTATGTATCATTTCCTTTCAGTCTGAATAACTCCCTTTAGCATTGTTTATAGATGAGGTCTAGTGGCAATGAACTCCTTCAGCGTTTGTGTATCTGAGAAAGTCTTAAGCTCTGCTAATATGGTGCCAGAAAGATCACATCCAATCTGCTGTGTGGCAAAGCTAGCATGTACATGCCAATAGAGACTGAGTCACATTAAGAACACTTGACTTCTAGTTTAGGTTTCTCCCTCAAGCCATTCTCAAGACTCAAACTTGGGTGACACACAAGAGGCAAAAGTAGTTTTCAGAAAGTTTTATTTCCCCTCCTATAAGACTATATGAACCTCAAACAAGGGTGTGTGGATGGTGTGATACAAGTCAGTGACTACTGTCAACAATATAAATGATGGTAGGAAGACCTATTAATATGGCCAAGCTGCTATTCATTCATTCAGTTGTCCATTCATCTATTCATTAAAATCATTTTGCTATGCGTCAGGCCCTGTGCTGGGTGCATACCAGGGATATAAAGGAGAGCCCGGCCATATGGAGTTAACTATATGGTGGGAAAGATAGACAAAGAGTCTTGCAGATAAATGCAAGATTGTACCTAGGAGGAGTGCTCTGAAGGAGAGAGCACTGCTTCTTCAAACATATAAAAGTAGGATGTGACATGGTGAGGGAGGTTAGGGAAGAATTCTCTGAGTAGGGATGACTGTGCTGAGATTTGAAGCTGGAATTAACTAGACAAAGATGAGTACGGAAGAGTGCTTTAGGCAGACGGAACAGCATGTGAAAGAGTCTGCAGTAGGTATGATTGGGAGTACATAGGATAGAAAGAAGGCCACAGTTGTCAGAGCACAAAAATCCCCAAGGAGCCTGATATGACCCAAAGCTGGAGAGGTGGGTTGGGGCCAGAATGTATGGGGCCTCCTAGGCCACATGCGGGATTTTGGTCTTTAGCCTGTGGGCAATGGAAAGAAAACCTGGAATTTTAAAAACCTGGGTGTGGGTGTGGCATGGTCAGTGTTGCATGTGGAAAATTTTTCTTTGGTTGCAACCTGGAGGATGGATTACTGTGGAAAAGGACCAAAATATGCAAGAGTTGAGTAACAGTGCCAGGAATTGGGAGCAAGTAAATGTGTTTAAGTGGAAGCAAAACTTTCTAAGAAATGCCAGTCTAGCTTCCTTTGGAGATGTGGAATGGTTTTTAAGAACATTAATTCAATATAAAAATAGGTTAATGTCTCAGCCAGGGCTCATCCCAAATCTATTTGTTATTAGCAGTCTGCATATGTGCACCAGAGTAAAGAAAATTCCTTTCTCCAGCTAATTTTTAAAAATTTGGAAGCTTAAAATTATGCTGACTTCTAGAGTAAATCAATGTACTATCACATATAGTGCTGAACTTGCCTTTTAAACATAGGGTTCATGTGTTGATCATCTGAAACCTGATGGTGTTGCTTCTGATGATTCCCTAATACAGTGTTTCTCACACTTTAGTCTGCATCAAAATCACCTGGTAGATTTGTTAAAACACAGTTTGCTGGACCCATTCCCAGTTTTTCATTCAGCAGTTCTATGGTGAGGCCCGAGAATTTGCCTTCCCAGCAAGGTGACAGATGCTGCTGATGCTGCTGCTGGTCTGGAACCACACATTGAAAGCAGCTGCCTCTAATGAACTGGATCTCAACTGCGGCTTCACATTTAAGTAGAATGAGAAGTTTCAAAAACTCGAGCTTTGGGGGCCCCCAAACAAAATAAATCAGAATATCCCCAGTAAGTCTAATGTGTAGCCAGGGCTGAGAAACAGCGATCTAGTGCCTTAAACAATTAGTACTAATCCTTAAATTGAATTGCTTTGTCTTCCTTTTCCCTTTATTTTCATCTGCCTCATTAAGGCCTAGCACAAATAAATTTGGAGCTCTTAAAAAGAAATAATTTTGAGATGCATATTGCTTAAAAAGAGTTTGAGTGTAGCTTTAAAAGGCCTACTAGCCAACATCCATTCATTTCTCAATCAGCATGTTTAATGAGAACCTACAATGTATGCTATGTGTGAACATCATTTTGATTTCTAGATTGTTTGTTCACATGTTGTGGCACTGCTTGGTTGAAAGCCACATACTCTTAATGGTCTTCATCATCCTCCCATCTTCAAAATCCATATTGAATGTCTTGAAACTCATGGTCCCCCAAAAGAAATTATCATCTAGTTTGTTGATTTTTAATTTTTTAAAAATTTATGACTAAGGTCCTAGGAGGTGAAAAATATTGGTTTCTGTAACCTGAGTGCTGATGAAACATCAGTTATATAATTTCCTACAGCACAGATTACAGTCAGCAGGGCAGGGTTTCACTGCCTCACCTCTCCACTCCCTGCCTTAATTTCTTCTTCCCACAAAGTAAACAACTTCTCTCCAGCCATGCCAACACCATCCACCCATTTTCTACCTTGTTACCTTTGTACATAGCCCTGGGGAAGGAGGGAAATTCCTTCGGGCCCAGCAACCTCCTTCTCCAAACTCATTAGTTCCGGTCTATGCTGCTGTTGCCACACACTGTTAAACCATGCAAGAAAGCTTCATGCGGATCAGAGCTCAGGGTATGTTCTTTGGCAAGGAAGGATGTAGGCCTTGAAGTTGGCTTACCCTCTAGGGACAGAGGGCGTGGTCTGTGCTAATCATCAGCTATTTCCAAATCAATGTAAAGGGAAAGGCTTCTCACTAGTACAAGGTAAAGTGCAGACTCATCACAAGCTGAGAGGTTCCACTGAGTTTCTGGCTCTGCTTAGAACTGTTTTTCCTGACAGTCATTCTCACATGTATGTTTTCTTTATGCCAACCTGCCTAAAAATATGTAGAAGATATCATTCAAGCTAAAATGATGATTACATTTCTTCTGTATGAGGAAAAACTCCTAGATTGGAATAATCTAGTATTTTCATTGACACACTCTCTGCCTTCTGCTAGAAATAAAACTTCTCATCTCAGATGATGGTGCTTATTTTCATAAAATATCAGAGGAAGGAGTTGATGGCAGTTCCCATCTCCCTTTGGAACACATTTCAGTGTTTTTGACCCTTTCTGTGGTGAATCAGCCCTTAAGTTTAACCTAAGCCCTTGGTACCATTCCAATGACCATAATTGACCATAAATTCATGTGCAGATTTCCAAAACCACATAACCAGACTCCAATCCACAGAAGAGAAGCATGCCTCACAGGCTACTATGGAAGGAGTTTGAATGGATTCTTTCCCACTCTAAGATTTTTTGAGCCTAGAACTTCATGTAATTGTTGGGAGAAGAAATGAAAGAGCTATTCCTACTCCCTGTCCCCAATTCTACTCCTAAAATCTTTTTATTCATATGTGACTCACCCCCAATGAAGTACACAGATCTTAAGAGTACAGCACTTGTGTACACTTGTGTTCTATAACTAAATCAGGTATGAAACAATACCAGCATCGCAGAAGGGCTCCCTCATGCTGCTTCCCAGTCACTATCTACCCAAAGGCAACTGTCATCATAGTTACTCTGTCATCATAGGATAGTTTTGCATGTTTTTGAACATTTTATAAATGGAATCTTAGAGTACACACTTTTTTATGACTACCTTTTTTTTCATATGACACTTTTTCTGTAAGGTTTAGCCATGTTTTTAGTATACCAGTAGTTCATTCTTTTCCATTTCTATCTTATATTTATATTTCATTGTAGTAACATGCCACAATTTATTTGTCCATTTTACTGTGTATCAGTATTTGTATTGTTTATAATTTTTGGCTATTATGAACAAAGCTGCTATAATTCTTGTACATGTTTTGTTACATGTAAGCACTCATTTCTGTTGAGTATATAACCAGGTATGAAATTGTTGGGTCATAGGATCATAATGTCATGTTAAGCTTTAGAAGATACTGCAAAACAGTTTTTCAAAGTGGTTTTACCAATTTACATTGCCACCAATGATGTAAATCTCCATATCATCACCAATAATTGATGTTGCCCTTTTAATTTAACCCAGTCTAGGGGGATAGTAGTATCTCATTATTGTTTTAATTTGCATTTTATTGATAATGATGAGGTTGAACTAATGTTATTTCTTAACTATCGGACTTTCACCTCCACCACTCTAGTAAAGCTGCTAAACTGCACTTGTCAAGTAATGAATGACCTTCATGTGGGTAATCAGTTCTCAGTTCTGATCTTACTCGATCTCTCTACAATAGTTAACACGTTTCATTGCTGCTTGTTTCTTGACTTCTAGAACCACACCCCTCTAATTTACCTCCAACTTCATTGGCTGTTCTTTCTCAGTCTTTTTTGCCAGTCTTTCCAAATCTCCCAACATTTTAACAGTGACATGCTCTATTTAAAATTCAACCCCACACCTCCTTCCACCTCCAAACTCCTCATCTACTGTCTGTGCTTTATTTTTCTCCGTATCAGTGATAAGCATTTAAAATAATATATAATTTACCAATGTATTTATTGTCTTTCACTTCCCACTAAGATGCAAGGTCCATGAGGGCAGGAATTTTTGTCTCTTTTGTTCCTTGATATTCCCTATATGTAGAACAGCCCCTGGCATATAGCAAGCACTCAATAAATATTTTATGAATAATTGAATGAATGAAACAATAGGGAAAATGATAAGAAGCAGTGAAAAAGGTATATTTTCTCAAGAAATATCGTATGAATGACTGCTATAGACATAGGCCTATTTGGACATGGACACTCTGGACTTTATACGACTTGCATCACCAGAGTAAGTTTCCAAGGCAAGTGCCATTGGGTTTATGACTGGCACTACAGAAGTTGCGTGGGGAGGAATCAAATCCTGAATAACACCTGGCTTTGTTTTTGTGATTTTGTGTTTAGTCAAGGTCCCTCAAAGGAAGCACATGAAATAGCTTTATAATCAATTTACACTGCAATGTGAACTGAGAAAGGGTATGATTTGGCTGCACTGACATCACATCACTTCATCCAGTTCTATCGGAAGCTCCTAGGAATAGAGCAGCTGTTGAATTAGTAGCTAGGGTGTAGCTGG
This sequence comes from Tolypeutes matacus, assembly GCA_026826555.1. Taxonomy (NCBI): domain Eukaryota; kingdom Metazoa; phylum Chordata; class Mammalia; order Cingulata; family Chlamyphoridae; genus Tolypeutes; species Tolypeutes matacus. Next base: position 11,937,117 of record JAKSZT010054304.1, read on the forward strand.
AACTAAATACCAATCTGGTATAAACCCTGGGTTGTATAAGAAAAGTAGTTGCTGGGCTAGACCGAAATCTCTATGACTGTTGCTAACAGCCAAACTGCAAATTAGCATAAGGAAAGGCCAAAGCCAGGAATTGGTAGTTCTCTCAGAAAAGCAAAGAGCTCTGGGATTTGGTGAAGGCTAGACCAAAGGAGCCAAGGATAGGTGAGAGATACAGGGTCATGTCAGGTCAAAAACAAGGTGGAGGCCGCACAGAGTGTTTAGCGGCATTTGGTATTCATTTTGTGTTCTGGGTTCCTGGAAGGCAGGGCCTGGATCTCCCAAAGGTATTTATGATGCCAGGTACGGAAGTAGATTTCTAAAATCTCACTGGAGATTAAATTCGGAAGGCCAAGATTAGAATAAAGTGATGTGGAAGGCTTTGTTTTCAGAGCTGGTGAATAGTCCCCAAACAGGCTAAGTTTATCCCCAAGGTTTTTGGCCACTGGGCAGATTTTTCAAAGGTGGTAGATGTTTGCTGCCCTCATCCCCTCCTCTAAAAGTGCAAAAAACCCCTAGAGGATGTTTCTATTCTTGGGTCACTGACTATATTTTCCCTTATATCATGGGTCCATGTACTGCTTTTATTCTTTCTTCTATATTATGATTACTACGAGAATTGAAACTATGGTTTACCCATCTCTAATTCTTCCTTCCCATCACTATTTCTACCTAGTCCAGTGCTTTGAACATAGTAGGAACTCAGTAAATATTTTGAATTAAATGGAATTTCCCTCAACTATGTGAGAAATCATATTACCCTTAAGGCATATTGACACTCTTCTTCTGGGCAATTTCTTCCTTGCACCATCGGTACAACTGGACCAAACTGGTTTGCCCATACTTCCTGCCTAGCAGGAAGTGAACCTTTTGCTGACCTTGGCAGTGGGAAGTCACTTGTGATTTGTTTTCCAATCCTATCTCCTTTATGATAAATGGGCCCTTATTCCTCATCGAGTGTTTCTGATGCTTTTGGACTCAGGCTCTTCAATTTGGGCCTACTGATTCATATGATCCAAGTTTTTAATCAAGATATTAAAGAAATGACAAAGAAAAATAAAAATGTTATTTGTCTGGGAAAGGTGTTTGTTTTTCCTATTTACAACATTTCCCCCCAAAAAGCAATCTATCTGTTGTGTGTCAATGTCTGTCTACTTATGTCAGAAGCATCTGCTATTTTCTTGTAAAATTTATTGAGTGAACTATTTATTTATTTTCTCTAAAATTTTAACTCTTGAGAAGCCAACATCACTTGTTTGGGATACCTGAAATGGTAAAACAGATGCAATTTATATTAAGCAGATATTTAAGACTTAAAGAAAAGCTTAAGACTACATTCTTCTAGGAGTTTCCAACCCTACTGTAAATGAACTGTGAACCAAGGAATATACCACAGCACCTTGAGGACATTTCTGCCGGAGAACAACATATTCCATTAATTTAGCTTGAATTTAATCTGTCTTACTATGTTTCACAGTGTTCAACAAGAAGTTTGACTATACTTGGACCAGACTCATTGATTTGCCTGGACATCATGGTGCTGTTTTGTTGATGAGGTAAATTTATTATTTAATCCTGCAGTTGATTTTATTTTTTCCTTTCATAACTGAGGTTCTTATTCAACCATTTTAGTGATATGAGTAATATTTTAAAATAGCTCTTTATTCTTGTTTGTCTGACTTCCTTTTTTTCCCTTTCTTTCTTTCTTCCTTTCTTTCTTTCTTTCTTTCTTTCTTTCTTTCTTTCTTTCTTTCTT
>JAKSZT010054304.1:11938918-12250870 GCA_026826555.1 Tolypeutes matacus
TTTCTTTCTTTCTTTCTTTCTTTCTTTCTTTCTTTCTTTCTTTCTTTTTGGATTCAACATGTGCTCTCTGTTAAGGATCAAGTGTTTGAAGAAAACTCTCCTAGAGGTTGGGAATAAATAAAAGAATATATAAAATTCACTTTAGAGTGTCCCCTTCCTACAAAGCCATTCTGTGACCCCATTCTGTGCTCTTAACTGGGGGCTGAAAATTCCATGTCCCTTTCTCTCTTCCTGTGTCTCTTTCTCCTTATATGTGTGTGTGTGTGCGCTTGTGTATGTGTGTATAACATAATCATACTCTTTATGCGCATTATTGTCATAGATCCATGCTAGCCTTCTTAATTTCTTTCATTTATTCATTCATTCGTTCATTCATTCCTTTTCATTCTTTTTCCCACTCTTATTTTCCTGCCCCTCATCATTGACAACTATTCTAATGTGCTTAATGTGTATCCTTTTGTAGGTGTGTATTCCTACAAAATAGGTATTTTATCTCCATGAAATTTAAATTTATGCAAAAAGAATTGTCTATGGATTTCATTCTTTTTAAAAATCAGTGTAGGTTTTTTAAGGTCCATTCATGTCTCTCTGGGCTTATGTAATATTTTACTTTTAATCACTGCACAGACCTCGACAGTGGCAATCTTCCACTCTTTACCTCTCTTGTCCCCAGAATAGGACATGAGGATTACCTCTAATTCTCACCACCAAAAGCAACACTATGATAAATTTTCTTGGAAATGTTCCTTTACAGAAATTTGTGAAAATGTCTTGGGTTGGTTATCCAGAAATACAGTTGCTGGGTCACAAAGTATAGGGATATTTATTTGTACTAAGTACTGCTAGATTGGTCTCTGCACCAATCTTGATTCTCCAAGAATAAAGTCTCCATATCCCTGTCAACAGTTGGCACTACCCTGTTTTCTCAAACATTTTTGGCCAGTTTAACAAGTGTAAAGCAATGTCTTGTTATGATTTAATTTGAATTTCTCTGATTACTGATGAGTTTGAACAACTTTTCATATGCTTTTTAGCTTTTTGGATTTTGCCTTCTATAAATTGCCCAATCCTATCCTTAGCCCATATTTTGATTGGAGATTCCTGTCTTGTTGTTGTTAATGATTTGTAGGTATTCCTTATATTAAATAATAGTCTCTTGTGATTTTCAACATTTAGATATCTTCTTCCATTATGTACCCTACAAACTTTATCTATGGTGTACTTCATTGAACAGAAAAACATAATTACGGTGTAATAAAATTCATCTATTATTTTGCTCACTGTTTGTGGGATTTGTCTAGGAGATGGCATTGTTTAAGTGGTAACAAGTACAAAAAAAGGTGAGGGGAGAAAGGAGCATAGGAAAAGTATATGTGTATGCTGCTGAAGTTAAGTTAGTATTAAACCAATTATGATTGTTATTTATTTGGGATGTTAAATAATAACCCCATGGTAACTACAAGAAAAATAGATGGAAAATATATCTAGATAGAAAAGAGAAGTCACTGAATATGATACAACACAAAAATTAAATAAATATAAAAGTAAGCATTAATGGAAGAATTGAGGGACAAAAAAGATATAACACACAAAAAGGCTAAATAGCAAAATGGCAGAACAAAGTCCTACATTATCAGTAGTGAGTTTAAAAGCAAATGGATTAAACTTTCCAGTCAAAAGGCAGAGATTGGAAGAATGGATAAAAAAGCATGGCCGAACTATAAAGAGACTTACCTTAAAGTCAAAGATATAAGTAGGTTGAGGGTAAAAGGATGAAAAATATATATATACCATGCAAGCTGTAACCAAAAGAGAGCTGGAGTACCTATACTAATATCAGATAAAATAGGCTTTAAGTCAAAAATAATTATAAGGAATAAAGATGGTCATTGTATGCTGGTAAAGGGGACAGTTCAATATGAAGATGTAACAATATAAATTTATATGCATTTGTGGCAGTTTGGCATTGTTTATGAGTTCCAAATATAGATATTGAATTATGTTTGTAAATTGGTCTGTCCCTCAGGGCATATTAAATTATATTGGATTCAGAGGTCTCACTTACTTGATTAAATAATGATTAAGACTTTCATTGGGCCACGTCAGTAGGATGTTGCATCCCTGCTCCCCTTGGTGGGCAGGGACTCGCAAAGAAACCACACTGTAGAGAAGGGAGTTTGGAGTTTTAATGCTGGAGCCTGGGAAGTAAGCACACAGAGGAGCAGAGAGAAGGCTCGGTTAGACACGGCAGAGGGCCCAGGAAGAGAAACTTGCCATTTGCCTGAAAGTCTACAGCTGGCCTTGTGGAGAAAGCAGAGCAGCTGAGCCCAGAAAGAAACAAGCCCCAGGTAGAAAGGAACCCAGGAAGCCTGAACCCTTGGCAGCCATTGGCAGTCATCTTGCTCCAACACATGGCAACAGACTTTGGTGAGTGAAGTAACTTACACTTTATGGCCTGGCAACTGTAAGCTTTGACCCCAAATAAATACCCTTTATAAAAGCCAACAGATGTCTGATATTTTGCATCAGCACCCTTTTGGCTGACTAATATAGCACCTAACAGCACAACCCAAAATACATGAACCAAATACTGACTGTGGTAGTTTGAAATTATTTTATGAATCCCAAAAAGAGAACTAATCCATTCCTGTAGGTGTAAGACCATTTTGACTGGATTACATCAGTGAGGCATGACTCAAGTTGACACTTGCTGGGTCTGATGAAAAACAGAGACACAGAGAGAGACACACACAGAAGAATGGAGCTGCCATGTTTGATTCTGCCTTATGAGAGAGAAGAGACTCCAGTTTTGCCCACAGCTGAGTCACAAGGATAGAAGTCCCTAAGAGACTCAAAGAGCTGAGGCCCAAGGAGGATACCTGGTAAGAGACAAGCCCTATGCCAGGTTTGCCTACAGCTGCAGAAAGGTGGAGACCTCAGCAGAGATAGGTGGCCATCTTGCTTCACCACATGGTAGCTGAATCTGGTGAGAAAGCAACTTTTATGGTGCCTTGAGTTGGAATTTTCACAGCCTTGGAACTGTAAGTCTTTACCCCAAATAAATCCCCTTTGTAAAAGCCAACCCATTTCTGGTACTTTTCATTGGCAGCCCTTTGACAAATTAAGACACTGTCAAATTTGAAGGGAGAAATTAGCAGTTCTATATTACTAGTAGAAGACTTCAGTACACCACATTCAATAATGGATAGAAGTCTAGTCAAAATCGATAAGGAAATACAAGACTAGAATGATCCTCTAAACAAACTAGACTTAATAGATATGTATAGAACACTTCACCCAACAAAAACAGAATACATGTTCTTCTTGAATGTATGAATCATGCTCTAGGATATACCACATGATAGGACAAAAACCAAATCTCTATAAATTAGAAAAATATTGAAATCATACCATGTATATTCTTTGATTACAAGAGAATAACGCTATAAAACAATAAGATAAGGAGAAATGAAAAATTCACAAATATGTGTAAATTAAATAACAAATTCTTAAACAACCAATGGTTTAAAGAGGAAATCACAATGAAAATTAGGACATATCTTGAGGTGAATGAAAATAAAAATACAACATACCAAAACTTAGGGGATGCAGTGAATACAGTGCTGATAGGGAAATTCATAGCTCTAAATTCTTACTTTAAAAAAGAAGAAAGACTTCAAATCAGAGAACTAACCTCAAAAGTAGAAGAACTACAAAAAGAAGAGCAAATTAAATGAGCAGAAGGAAGAAAGGAAGATAAGAGCAGTGATAAATGAAAACAGAAAATAAAAACAATAGAGAGAATAAAAAACAGTAGTTAGTTCTTTGAAAAGATCCATATAATTGTCAAACCTTTATCTAGACTGACTAAGAAAAAAAGAGAGAGGATAAAAATGATGAAATTCTGAAATGAAATCGGGGCATTACTACAAACTACACTGAAATAAAAAGGTAAGTTCATTGAGGGTGGTGGGCCACACTTGTGGGAGATGTTTGTGTGGGATGTGGTGGGAGGTGTGGGAGGTGGGCAACATGGGAATCCCAGTGGGTTCCGTGTAATATTTTGGGTAATCTAAGCACCTCTTAAAATATATGTATATATATATATAAATAACATTTTTGTAAGCAAATACACATATATGCATATATATTTATATATCATTTTGCAAATGTTTGTATGTATTGTGAGAATTTTGATTTTTACCCACAATAAAAATAAATTAAAAAAAAAAAAAAGGTCTAGAGTATACAGTGAACAACTGTATACCAATAAATTAGAAAATCTAGATGATATGGACAAAATCCGAGAAACACACAAACTACCTACATTTATTCAAGAAGAAATAGAAGATCGTAATAAACTAATTACTATTAAAGATATTGAATCAGTAATCAAAAACCTTTTGACAAAGAAAAGCCCAGGTCAAGATGGCTTCACAGGGGAAGTCTACCAAACATTCCAAGAAGACTTATCTCCAATTCTGCTGAAACTCTTAAAAAAAAATTGAAGAGGAAGGAACACTGTGTAATTCATTCTACAAGGCAAACAACACCCTCATACCAAAGCCAGATGAAGATACTACAAGTAAAGAAATCTACAGGCCAATATTCCTTTTGAATATAGATGCAAAAATCCTCAATAGAACACTAGCAAATGAAATTCAACAGCATATTAAAGAACTATACACTATGATCAAGTGGGATTAACCCCTGGTGTGCAAGGTTCTTTCAACATAAGAAAATCAATTACCATAATATACCACATTACCGAATGAAGAGAAAAACCACATTATCATCTCAATTGATACAGAAAAGGTTTTTTACAAAATTCAGCACCCTTCCTTGATAAAAACACTTAGAACACTAGGACTAGAAGGAAACTTCAACATGATAAAGGGCATATATGAAAAGCTCACAGTTAACTTAATGGTAAAAGACAGAATGCTTTCTGTCTAAGATCAAGAACAAGACAAGGATGCCCACTTTCACCAATGTTATTCAACATTGTCCTGGAAGTTCTTGCCAGAGCAATTAGACAAGAAAAAGAAAAAAAAAAAAAAAAAGTCTTCCAAATTAGAAAGAAAGAAGTACAACTTTCACTATTTGCAGATAGCATGATCTTATATACAGAAAATATTGAAAAATCCACAGCAAATTTCCTAGATTAATGAACAAATTTGGCAAAGTGGAGGGGTAAAAGATCAACACCCAAAATCATTAGTATTTCCCTACACAAGGAATGAATGATCCAAAGAAAAAAATCAAGAAAAAATTCCATTCAAAATAGCAACTAAAAGAATCAAACATCTAGGAATAAATCTAACCAAGGATGTAAAGGACTTGTACACAGAAAACTACAAAACACTACTAAAAGATATCAAAGAAAACCTAAATAAAGGACAATCCATGTTGATGGATTGGAAAACTAAAATCATTAAGATGTCAATCTTTCCCAAAGCAATTTATAGATTCAGCAAAATCCCAACCAAAATTCCAACAATCTTCTTTGCAGAAAAGGAAAAGCCAATAATTGAATTTGTATGGAGGGATAGGGACCCTGAATAGCTAAAGCCATTTTGAAAAAGAAGAAAGAAGTTGGCAGACTCAGACTTCTGTTATCAAAACTTATTACAGGGGATGGATGTGGCTCAAATGTTTGGGTGTCCATCTCCCATATGGAGGGATCTGGGTTCGATCCCTGGGACCTCCTGGTAAAAAATTAAAAAAAAAAAAAAACTTATTACAAAACCACAGTCATTTAAACAACATGGTACTGGAACAAGGGAGACATATAGACAAATGGAATAGAATTGAAAGCTCAGAAATCGGCCCTTACATATATGGCTAACTGATATTTGTTTGACAAGGGGTCAAAAACTACACAATTAGGAAAGAATTGTTCCTTTAAGAAATGGTCCTGGGAAAACTGGCTCTCCATTTAAAAAAAAAAAAAGAAAAAAAAAAAAAGGAGGACCCCTATGTCACACCTTATAAAAAAAAAATCAACTCAAAATGGATCAAAGAGGGGGTCAGATGTGGCTCAAATGGTTGGGCCTCCATCTTCCATATAGAGGGACCTGGGTTTGATCCCTGGGACCTCCTGGTAAAAACAAAGAAAAATATAGGAGATGCGTGGGCCACCAGGCCCCAAGCGCAGGTGTGCCATCAGGCCCCAGAAGCAGGTGAGCCCCCCAGGCCCCGCACTTGGGTGTACCGTCAGGCCCCTCCAAACCACGCAGCAAGATGATGACATAACAGGAGAGTGACATAAGGGATAACCAAGGTGAGGCACACCGAAAAACCAGGAACCAAGGTGCTACAGGTGGTAAGACACCTCTTTCCCACATCAGAGGTTCCCAGGATCGAATCCTGGTGAAGACAGGGGGAGAAGAGAGGGCAGGAAACAGACACAGAGAATTGCACAGCAAATGGACACAAAAACAGCAAAAATGGGGGAATGTATAAAAGTAAAAAAAAAAAATGGATCCAAGACCTAAATATAAGTGCCAGAATATCAAAGTCCTAGAAGAAAATATAAGGAAGTATCTTCAGGACTTTGTGATAGGAGATGTTTTCTTAGACTTTACACCTAATGCACAAATAACAAAAGAATAATAGATAAATGGGACCTCATCAAACTAAAAAACTTTTGACCCTAAAAGGACTTTTTCATGAAAATAAAATGACAATCTACAAAATGAGAGAAAATATTTGGAAACCACATATTCTATAAAGGCTTAATATCCAAAATATATAAAGAACTCTTACAAATAACAACAAAAAGATAAACAACCCAATTATGGGCAAAAGATTTGAATAGACATCTTTCCAAGAAAGATATGCAAATCACCAGAAAGCTCATGAAAAGATGCTCAACATCGTTAGCCACCAGAGAGATATAAAACAAAACCACAATGATATACCACTTTGTGCCCATTAGAATGGCTGCTTTAAAAAAAAATGGAAAGTAACAAGTGATGGAGGGGATACAGAGAAATAGGAACACTTATTCATTGCTGGTGGGAATGTAAAATGGTGCAGCCACTGTGGCAGTCAGTTGGGCAGTTCCTCAGAAAGCTAAGTATAGAATTACCATATGACCCTGCAATCCAAGTAGTAGTTATATAACCAAAAGAATTGAAAAAAGGGACTTGAACAGATATTTGAACACAGATGTTTATAACAGCATTATTCCCAATTGCCAAAAGTTGGAAGCAACCCAAGTATCCATCTACTAATGAATGGATATATGAAATGTGATACACACAGAGACACACACACACACAATGGAATAGTATTTAGCCATAAAAGAATGAAGTCCAGATCCATGTGAAACCATGAATGAACCTTGAATACATCATGTTGAGTGAAATAAGCCTGGCAAAGATACAAAATGACAAATTCTTTATGATCTCGCTGATTTGAAATACTTAGAATAAGCAAACTGTTAGAGCGAGAATATAGAATACAGGTTACCAGGGGACAGTGTAGAGATAGGGAATGGGAAGTAAAGGCTTAAAATGTACACAGGTCCTATTTGTAATGATGGAAATGTTTTGGTAATGGATTGTGGTGATGGTAGCACAACATTGTGAATGTAATTAACAGCACTGAAATATATATCTGAATGTGGTTGAACGGGAAATATTTGATTGTATGTAGGGTAACAGAAAATTTTTTTTAAAGTTCATGGCACTACACTACACAAACAGTGAGCCCTAAGGTAAACCATGGACTATAGTTAATAGTACAATTATAAAATGTGCTATCATTACTTGTAACACATGCTCCACCCAATGCAAGGTGTTAGTGGTGGGAAGAAATATAGGAACCCTGACTTTTGATCATGATTGTTCTGTAAACCTACAACTTCTTTAATATAGAGAAAAAGAAAAAGAAACCTTACTGATTCAAAATGCATTTTTGATCCTTCAGACTCAGGAAAGACTGATGCATACTTTGATGCCATCTATTGGGAAAAATAAAAGAGAGTTGGTCTCTACCTCTATTGGTTTTCTAGATAGATTATCATATCACCTGCAAATCATGGGTTTTCTCTCTTCTTTCTCAATCCTTGCATTTCTTCTTATTTTTTTCTTTCCTGGTAATAGTCACCAGCACCTCTAGCATTGTGTAACTTTGTAGCAGTGGTAGAGGTCATCCTTGTCTTATTTCCAGCACTTAAAGGGGTGCATCTAAGGTTTCTTCATTAACCACAATGTTTGTTCTGGGGGCTTTTGGTTTTGTTATAGTTTCCTCATTGTTAAAACAAATACCACACAATAGGTTTACTTAAACAAAGGAAATTTATTGGCTCAGGGTTTTGAGGCAAGGAGCAATCCAAAATAGAGGTGTCAGCAAGGAAATGCTTTCTTCCTGAAGACTGGCATTCTGCGGCTCGCTGCTGGTGGTGATCTTTTGTTCTTGGTTTTTCTATCACATGGCAATGCATACGGAGGCCCCTTCTGTATTCTCTCTCCATCTGACTTTCACTCTGCTTATAAAAGACTCTATAATCTGATTAAAGTCCAACCTAATTCAGTTGGGCCACACCTTAACCGAAGCAACATCTTGAACGGATCCTATTTACAATGGGGCAGACCAAGACCCAGAACATGTCCCAACTGGGACACACAATTTAATCTACCACAGGTATATAGCTTTTACTAAGCTAAGGAATTTCCTGGCTATTCCTAGCTTACTAAGATTATTATTTTTTAAATTATAAATAGCTGTTGAATCATCCTTATTTGCCTTTGAAATAAAGGCTCATAAAATGAGTTGGGCAACACTACTCTTCCTATTATGTGAAACAACATGTATGTTAGAAATTAAATGGAAAATCAGAGTTTCTTTCCAATGTGTGGAGTTTGCATTCTCTGGAGATACGTAGACTTTATTACATTTCCAGCCACAAGAAGTCTTGTCTTGTTCAAATTCAGCATTGGTTCTAGTTTGTTATCTTGCCTGCTCTTTTCAGACATTGTTTTGCTCAAACCAAGAGTATTCTTACTAGAAGAAGAATTTGCTATTATTGTTGTTCAAATCTAGTTTCATTTCTTAAGGAGTAGAAGCAGTGGAAAGGAATTTCAAAACCAGTCTTGGTGAGGTAATTACATTTGTTTCTTTGTTGCCTGCAAACTTATCCTTAGGGATAAGAAGAAGAAGGTAAGAAGAAGAGGTAAGAAGAGGTGAGCAACAAAGAAGAATGTAGTAAGTTGCATCTGGCAGAATGCCATCAGGGAAACAAAGATAATTGAAGGAAAGTTTTTGGGCAGGAAGTGTGGAAATGTTTGGGTTAAGAATTCTGAATTCCCCAGTGCCTCATTTGGACAAGTAGGACATAGTTAATAGGGTCCCATGAAGAGCAAAGTGACTCTCATGATTAAGTTTCTAGTTTTAAGACAAATTTTCCCTCTGAGGAACAGTCTAATCAACAAAAGATCCATGTCAGCTTTATTATATAGAGTTCCTAAGCTCTATGTCATTAAAATGGAAAACTCCAACTCCTCCAGTGTGCTATACCAAATTGGTCTGGGAGGGAAGCAAACTGGAACTTTGGGGTAGTAAATGCGGCTATGGGGTGATCAAATAGCAGCTTTTGATTTTTCTCTAATGACGTGTATTGGCTCTGAAAAGATGTTTCTGGTCTCTTATCTCCTTTGCCTCTACTTCACTGACAATAAGCATAAGAACCTGAAAAAGAGGTTGTATATAGAAGAGCTTGTGCATAAAAGAGAAAAATGGAGACATCTAATCTTTCCTCAGCCTAAAATATTCTTACTTATTTCACAGCTGCTCCACCATAGTCACCAGTAGAACTTCTATTCAGTTTTCCAAAATTTGTTCAAATATTTTGTCTTCTGTAAAACTTCTCCAGAAATCTTACACCTGACTCTAAGCCACCCTGTATCTACCTCTATCAGAGAATTGCTTATCATATTGCAATTACTCTTTGCAAGTCTGTATCTATGAAGTCAAAGCTATATCTTATTTAGCTTTGTCGCTGAGCACTTAGCATAGTATCTGGATAGAACAGATGCTCAATAAACCTACTGAGTGATAGATTTATTTCACATCCTCATTTTCAACCTAAAGATTAATGAATTTTGTAGGCATGCCCTCAAGATTTTATAATTGGACTTATTTACAAAGTTACTCTTGCTCTGTCCAGGAGCAGGTACCTAATACACTTTAACAGACCATGTGGAAGTCCTTATACATGATACACTACACCTTATCATTCTGTATGACATCATAGAAAAATAATCCTGCTCAGCAGTTATTGGGAGGCTGAGAGTAATGGGTTGAGTGTCCTTCAGTCACTGAAAAGCAAAAAAAGATATGACCAACTTTTACTCATGAAGTAACATGTTTTGAGTTGCATCAAATTAATGAAGTAGACTTGGCTTACATGGAGCAGTTGGCTAGGAAAAGAAATGAAAAGGCAGAGATATTTTGTTTGTTGGGTATAGTTAACATTGTTTCCAACAGGGAAATACCAAGAACTACCTGGCTCAGGTCAATTTTAGCACAGCATTAACCTGGCCAAAATCAAGATTTAGCATTCCTTGAAAGTTTGTTTATTCTTTCTGTTTGCTGATAGTCCATTGCTACATCAGGAATTGTTATCATCATCAAGTACTGCTAAATTAGCATCTATATAACCCAGGCATTTCTAGAAAGAGCTGTAGAACATGATATTTGTCCCATCAAATCTGAGAAATTCACAAGAAAGGCCAAGAATCGATAGATCATGCTGCTCTCTATTTGTGGAGATGCTAGGTCTTCCAGATTTCTTCTTTTAATAAAATCTGGGATCCAATCTGTAAGAATTTCCAGATTCCACTTTAGTGTACTGAGATCGCAGAAAGAATCCCAAAGGTAGTTAGGACTCCAATAGCTCTGAAGATCAGCTCAACATCTAGATTCTAGTGCAAAAAGGTCATGGTAAGGCATGTTAAGTCCCTGACCTCACCCAACTCTGTACCACATGCTTGATAAAATGAAGTAAAACCCCCTACCTATGAGCATTCGTGATTTGGGGCTCCCTCTCTCCCATGTGGCAATCTGAAGTTGGATGATTCTGCATGTTGATTGAGAGTGGTGTTGAAGTGAATTTGAAAGTGCCTAACTTGATGACTATTAAGTGATCTCCTGATTGGCTTTATCTCCACCCTTTTCTACTGCCTCCTTCTACCTCCTAGGTAATGCCATTTACATCATAGCGGAAGTGGGAAAGGGAGGGGTGAGGCTCAAGAAAGAGTTTCATTAAGTCATTGCCAGCTCTGCTGAAGCAGTAAATCCAGAGTAGGTTCCCCAATCCTAAAAGGACCTGATCAAACTGACAAATGAGAATAAAACACCCCAGGATTTGTGCTCTTGCCAGTCACCTACACTTGATTCTGGTGACCAGATCTGCAGATGGAACCTGGCGTCATTATTTGAGCTGCTCACTGTGTTCTCTGAGCATGAGAGAGACAGGCAATGGGGTGAAGGAGGTCAGTTCTATTGGCAGGAAGGAAAATAACCAATTATGTGTGTTTATATTCTGTACCTATAAAATTCCCACAGACCCTGTTTCAAGGAGCTTCACTGAGAGGGTGCACATAAAAGAATTTAGGAAAATATTCAGTTTACATATGGTTCCGTAGGGTTATTTTTATCTTATGGTTACTTTGCAAGCCCCCTTTGTCATTAATTCTCAGCATAAAAACTAACTTCTCTCCACAAGGGAAAACAAAGAGAAAAAAACTAAACTTAGCAGCAACATGGGTTAAGTATGCCTGATATTCTTGTTGCCCACCCTAACTCTCACACTGATTCACTTATTCACTCAAACGGTATTTAGTGAGCCTTGATTCCGCGCAAATCACTGATATCCTAACAGTAGTGTAATTTTTATCAATTGAAGTTGATCTTGTGGTTACATGGTTTTGGTTTTTTAGTTTTACTCTTATTTTCCTACTGACAACGCCCTTAGATACTTCGAAATAGAAGGCAACAGAAAGGAATGCTTTCCCACAGTCAAACAGCGGGTCAGAAACAGTCTCGCCTCCACTTCTCTCTCTACCAGGTTATGCTATGAATTGTGATCTTAGATCATCAAAACTCTTTAGCATTTCTAATGAGTACACCCACATTAACAAATTTGACCAGAGTGCCCCCCCCTTTTACTTTTTTTCCTTTTCTTTTACCTAGGTAAAACATAGATTTATATGCTGTCAACAAAATTATGATATATACTCATTTAAAAAGTCAACAGTCTCTCTACTTCATAAGCTCAGCAGAGAAATCTAATAAATTCACTCATACCCATATTACCTGATCTTAAATATTCAACTACTGAAAAGTAATATAAATAAAACTTCAAAAAAATGGCAATTTGCATTTACTTCAACATCATTCTCTGGAGGAGTTGTATCCATTCTCTAATATTAATGACTCATTTGTACATATCGTACTTAACACATTACAAAATACTTTCACATACATCTCATTTGAGTACTTCACACAGCCCTTTGAGGAAGAAAACGAAGGCAGGATTAATGCTCTCCATTGTGCAGGAGATCAAATAGAGAACCTAGAGAGTTTGGTGACTGATGATCTAAGATTACCCAAGTTCTGTGTGGTAAATCCAAATCTTATACTACTAATGTATTTTATGAGAACAATGCTCTTTGAGAGGAATGTGTTTGTATTAAGCAAAACTAAACTTGTGTATGTATTGCACAAAGCTGAGTCATGTGCTACAGGCACAAGTAGCAGAAATGGGATCATGTGATATTTTCTTATCATTTGAGAGAAACTTGGCCAACCAAGTTTCTTGGCTAAAGTGTGATGTCTAGAAAGCTTATTATTTTGGGACCCTATTATTCTTCACCCTTTCCCCTCCATCTTGGCCTCCCGCTGCCCATTTCAGACAATTTTGTCCTTCTGCTTGTCTCATACTTCTCCACTTATATTAAATAAAAAAGAATTTCAAAAATCAACATATTGTCCTTCCCATCAACATGTGTAATAGAACAATCAGAAAGCACAAGCCTGTGTATTGCCAAGAGATAGTGCTCTCTTTCCCTAGGAGGAATTGTGCCTGTGTGTGTATTTGTTTGCATGTGTGTTAAGAGATAGTGACAATGATCTAAACAGTCATCTAGAGCTCAGTCTCCCTAGAGTTTGTGTCCATTTATCACCATCTATTTCTAGAAAGTAGAATCTGCCTGATATTGGCAGAGAACCCCTTCCTCTGCCTTCATTATATGAGAACAATCCAACTTGTCCTTATTCCTAAAACCCAAAGTATGCCCCCCACACCACTCTCTGCTCCTGCCTCTAACACTTCTCCAAGATTCCCAAACTGGACATTTGCTTTCTTAGCACAATTGATGTTTTAAATAAGATTAACAACCACAGTATACCAACACACTTATACACATACACACACACACACACACATGCAATTTTCTTACATCCAGGAAAAATTTTTAAGCTTTACATATTATTTCTACCCCTGAAAAGCTCAGTAATTCATTTATTATTCATGCAACATTTATTAATGCAATAGTTGATTGAATACCTACTCTGAAAAAGCTTTCCTACATTTTAGAAATCCAATAGAACTCCTCCAGGCTATGGAGCTAGACAGACATATAAATGAATAATTGCAGAAGAGAGTGATAAAAACATAATGTACAGCATAGTAAAATCTCATGTGAAATATGTGTATTTCATATATGACTGTTCTTCTTTGAAACTGAAAAAATCATATTAATGTTACAAGATGCTAATATCAGACAAAAAAACCATTTATGCTAAGTGAAAGAAACCAGACACAGAGTACTACATATTGTACTATTTTGTTTATACAATACATAAATATAAATCAATTTATAAAGCTGAAATTAGATTAGTGGTTATGTAGAGCTGGGGAAGGATAGAGGGATTGAGAGGTGACTGCTAAAGGGTGGGGAATTTTTCTTTTTTGGAGTAATGAAATTGTTCTAAGATTTTTTGTAGTGATGAATGCAAAACGTTGTGATTATACTAAAAGCCATTGATTATACACTTTGGATAGATCATGTGGTAGGTGAATATATCTAAATAAAAATGCTTTAAAATAAATAAATACATACATACATGCATAAATATATAAATGCATAAATACATAAATAATATATAAGCAAGAATAGCCAGAAATAGTAGCTATGTGCAGCCTGGGAAGCATAGAGAGATTGAGAAGTGATAAATTTTTTTTGTTTGTTTGTTTTTTGTTTACTATTATCAATGAAATAATGAGAATGCTCATCATTGAAATGATGAATGCACAACTATGTGATTATGCCAAATACCATTGATTGTACACTTTGGATAGATTGTATGATTTATTACTATGTACCAATAAAATTGATTTGTTTAAAAAAACATAATGTAATGTAGGTAAAAATTATGTATGATGGTGCCACAAAGGAGGAAGTAATCAACTTGTGAGATGAAGGTGAGCAAAGGCCTCTCAGAGAAGATATTTCAGCTGGATTTGTAAAGAGGAATAAAACTTAGCCAGACAGACAGAAGAAGAGCACTTGCAAATGCAGGAGGCCTGGAACTGACTAGCACATTTGAAAGACAATAAGAAATCCTATGGGTGGAGGAAAGGAGTATTCATAAGAGGGACAGACAGTAACCAAGGTCACAGTAAGATGTGTATGTCATGAGTAGTATACAGATGTTGTTTTGTCCCTTCAAATGATAATAGCACCCCAACTTTCTTTAGGGAAACACATTTCCCTACTCCTCATGATCTTTGTTGTGCTGTCTGTCATGGCAAAGGGACATGACATAGGGTAAACAATGACTCAGACTGGGCAGTCATAGGGTTCTAACCTCCTTGGCCACAGTGATTAATTCAAGGCACATGACCCAAACTAGGCAATCAAGTCTTTTTCAAGATTTGATGTATGGAAATTTGGATAGTGGGTTTTTCTTCCTTTAGAATCTTAAACTGTATGGATCATGCAAGCCTAAAGTTTTAAGTAGCTATCTTCCTAGATTGCCTGGAAATTGTCTGCTGAATGAGCCAAGCCCACAGAGGAGAGTAGAATTCAGAAATGGAGCGAGAGATAGCAAAAGAAAGGGAAAGACAGAGCCCTGGTGACATCATGTGTGCCTTTGCCTGAAGTTTAATCAATCTCTGAACTTTCTAGTTATGTGGGCCAATAGAGTACCTGAGCCACTTTGAATTAAGTTTCCATCACTTGTAACCAAAATGTCCTGTTTATTAAAGCATATTAAGTACTTTGGGTTTTATTCTCTGGGCAATGAGAGGGCTTTCGAAAGTTTTGAGGCAATGAATAGATTTGTATTTTAGAAACTGTCTGCTGATAACAGTGTAAAGAATGGGTAGAAGTAAAGAAGAGATTGTCAGTAAGTCCATTTATAAAGCTAGTATGACTGTCAGTAAGCCTAGTTATAAAGTTACTCACATAAAGTAGATGAGAGACCAGAGGGCCTGAACTAAAGCAGTGGTAATGACTTTGAGTACAAAGAATCTATTTTGAGGAATATTTAAAAGGTAACTGGATAAGAGGAATGAGGAAGATGGAGAAGTCAGAGATATTTCTTGTCTTGTAGGAGTTTTTTTATTGAGTTTTTAATTTTTAACTTTTTTTGGTTAACCAAGAGAGGGAATCTAAGAGGAGATAAATATGGGGAGGGAAGTTAGTTCATTCAGGGAGCTTTTAAATAGAATATTTCTGTGGCATATCCATATAGAGGTGTCCTGGTGGCAGTTAGTTATAAAGTTCTGATGCTTAGGGCTAAGATCTGGGCAGGAGATCCAGATTTGAAAATCACTGCTATAGAGATGGCATTAGGAACTTTTGGTGGGAAGAGATAACCCAGGAAGATTGAGGAGATTGTGAGGAGGGAGAAGAGAAGAGGACTGAGGACTGAGCTTTGAGGAATGACTGTTTAAGATGCGGTCCTGTGATAGAGATTGGAAAGAAGATGTCAAGGAGGTGGGAGAGGAATTGTGAGAGAATGGTGTCCTAGAAGCTGATCTACTGAAAAAGAGGAAGTGGTCAACTGTGAAAAGTACCACAGAGAGGTCAAGTAAGATGAAGACTATAAAGTGTTCTTTACTTGACTATTCATAGGCCATCCTAACTGGAGCCTGAGCACTTTCAAGGAAGTACAGGAGCCAGGAAGACAAAGCTTAATAAGCAGAATAAATAAGAGGAAGTGTACCAACCCAACTGTACCTTTTTAGTGTTTTCAGATACAATATTGGTCGTATGTAGAGTTTTGCTGCATGTTGTGCCACATAAGGTCATAGCAAACAGTATTTTACAGAAAATATTTAGTCTTTTATGATGATCTCCAGATTACTAACATGGGAAATATCTTGTGGACAAGGGTAGAAATTATAGGCAATCTCAGAAACCCAAAAGACACAACCTCAAGAATTATACAATTAGGCATTTGTGTCAGCTAGACTGTTCTTCACTGTCTAGTTACCACGTGTATTAGTCAGCCAAAGGGGTGCTAATATGAAATACCAAAAATGGGTTGGTCTTCATAAAGGGTATTTATTTGGGGTAGAAGTCCACAGATACCAGGCTATAAAGCGTTAAGTTTCTTCTCTCACCACAGTCCATTGCCACGTGTTAGAGCAAGACAGCTGCTGACGTTTGCCAGGGTTCAGGCTTCTGGGGTTCCTCTCTTCCCGGGGCTGCGTTTCTCTCCAGGCTTAGCTCCTGTTTCCTCCACAAGGTCAGCTGTAGATGATCAGGCGAACAGCTTGCTTTTCTTCTCCTGGGGCCTTCTTTCCAACATCAAAACTGCTTCTCAAAAGACTGCTTCAACTTTCCTTTGCCTTGTCTTTTTTTTTTTTTTTTTAACCAGGAGGTCCCGGGTATCGAACCCGGGTCCCTCCATATGGGAGACGGACGCCCAACCATTTGAGCCACATCTACCCCCATGCCTTGTCTTTTATATTCGATTCCCCCACCCACCAAGGGGTGGGGCTCAACGCCCTACTAACGTGGCCCAGTCAACACCCTAATCATAACTTAATCATGCCCAGATTAACAGATCAGTGTACAAGCATGATCTAATTGTATTTTTGGAATTCATAATTACATCAAATTGCCAAACGACTACACCACGTGATCCTCATTCATGGTAAGTGATTTAATTGTTATTGACTAATAACAGTTTACAACTCAAGAAGATTGTTTGAAATGATAATTTACTATCTTGGGCTCAGTCTGAGATCCCTTGGGGGATCACTTGAGGGAATTTATAACTGTGTTACTTCATATCCCTTTATAGATCTTGTGTGAATGTATCATACAACCACAGAATTAAGCATGATGAAAGAAAAAAAAATCTATGACAATATTTTCTCCACACTTTTAACAACTATAGCTTTAACAGAAAATGAATGGAAAGCGATGGGAAGAGAAAAAGGGAGAAGAGGATAAGAAAGAAGAGAAGAGAAAAGACTAGATGAGAAGGGAAAAAAAGAAGAAAAGGAAAAAATTAATGAAAAGGTAGCCCTTACCAATGGAGCACATTCTTAGGTTGGTGGGCCACATTCTTAGAATCTCATGTGTTATAGCACCTGAAACCAAGGCCTTTACAACAGCAAAAGACATGGCTGTAATATGGTTTGATTGCACAGCTTCCACTCTCTCTGTATTTTTCTAGTATAGAAAATATATATTAAAAAAAAAAAAAAGAAAGAAAAAAATGGCCCCATTACCCTTTGAAACCACTTGAGGTTTTCATGTCATGGAACTGAAACTCCCTACCATCCTGGGTATATATATATCTCCATAGCAGGGAGAATACCTGGAAGAGTGAGGCCCCAGACCATTCTGCCATTTAGTCATTGATCTGGCCACAAGACACCTATTTACTAAATTTCAGCTTTAGGCCAACCACTATGCAAGGTCCTGCAGAGAATAAAAACTTAGTGCCCAATCTCTAGTAGCTCATGGACTCATCTTTACATTGCATTTATTTGAGCAGTCTGGAGCTTGAAGCCTACCTCCTTCACTAACATGCTCTGTAAGTCCCTTAAGTCCCTTAAACAAGTCCCTTACCCACTCTGTTCTTCTGCTTTCTTATCTGTAGAATGGGGATAATACTAGTCACTATCTTATAGGGCTGTGGTAAGAATTAAGTGAACCTTAAAATGTATAAAGCTCCAAGACAGGTGCTTAGCACATAGTAATCACTCAATACATATTAGTTGCTATCATTTTACCATTATCATTATTAATGATGTCATGAGAAAGAGAGATACTTTTTCTTGGAATTTTTGCCTGAGACCCTAGGATTTTATCTTATCTACCTGAATGAAACTGCACTCCTTGTGGATGCTCAGAAATTTAGAAAGGATTTATGGAATGTCCTCTGGCTGATTATGGTTTTGTTTCTTGCTAAAGAAAAATGATTTTCCACTTTCCCACACCCTAAACTTTGATACATTTCCCAAAATAAATCATAGCAAAAGCTCTTAATTGTCCAGATGTTAGCTCCTGCTTGGTTGACTATCTGTCTGTTTTTGATCCTGGAGACAAGAGAGAGTCTTGTCATCAGAAATAATGCTGTTTATGATGAACTAACAAACAATGGTAAACCCCTCATTTCCTGTCTTGGGTGGGTCCAGGGTCTTCCAGTAAGTTCCCAAGTGTGCTATAAACTTTGAAGGGTAGAAAATCTTTTGCAATGTTCTACAAGATCCATGTGAATGATACACATTGATCTTAGTTCTTTCATATAAAGTATTATAAATTCCAGAGCTGATGAAGGCAAAGGATGGAATGAGTCAGCCAAGGGCTGAGCAAGGAGGCGTTGACAGCATGTTTTGATATCCAGTCTGTCTCCATCTGGGAACCTTGAAAATTATCTATACCCATCTCTCTGTGTCCCTGGGAAGGACTCCCTTTCTTTAGCAATTTCATGAAATTGGAATTTCAATAGGACATCCATAAGCAAGTAGAGAGTTAACAGATGGCTCTCTGAGGGTTCTACCTCATCATTATTCTTGTCCTGGTTATTCTTGCATCTTCCCGAGTCTCCACTCCTCCACACATTCCAGGTGTCTAATGGTACAGACCACCACAGAGTCAATCAAGAAAACATCTATGGGACCAGTTATGGGCTGAGCAGTATGTGAGTTTCTGTGGATGCAGAAGAATTCTGTGGCTTCATCCCTGTGTTAGAAAGGGTTCTCTAGGGAAAAAGAATAAACTGAAATATCTGTAAATAGTATGAGATTTTATAAAATTCTCTCACATGACTTTGGGGATGCACAAGTCCAGATTCTGCAGGTAGGTTGCAAACCAGTGGCTCTGATGAAAGTCCGATGAAGGTCCTTTATGAGTTCCTAGGAGGACTGTTGGCTGTTCAAAGACAAGCTGGGAAATTCTCTCTGAATGCTGAAACCATTTAACCTTTTAAGGCATTCAGCTGATTGGATAAAACATCACTCATTGCTGACAGCAGTCTCCCTGGTTGATCATAGAAGTAATCAGTCATCTATGTAGTAAACTCACTGATGACTAAAGTCCATAAATGTCCTTGTATTGCAATTAGCCCAGTGCTTGCTTGGCAAACAACTGGACACAATTACCTGGCCAAGTTGATACATTAGCCTAACAATCACAATCCCTTTCTGTGCACTTTGGGAGACAAACAGAACACATCCAAATCAATTAAAGAGCCATAATGTAACTAATAATAGTGCATATTTCTGGGGTGGGAGTCCTAAAATAAGGGAGGTCAAGGTAGGCTGTAGCTTTGTGATAGAGAGGCCCTAAGGAAGAGGAATTCCAATGAGACTTGGAGGATGGCAAGTTTAGAAAAGAAAAGCAGAGAAGGCTGTTCCACTAAGCAGAAACTAAAAATGCAAAGGCCAAAGTGTGCAGTGTGAGTGTAGGATGGGGGCAGGAGGGTGGGGGGAGGTAAGACCAAATAACAAGGGCAGACAATTTTAGGAAATTAAATTAAATTTTCCTTGGATTCTGCATTGGAGTCTAGCCATAAATCCCAAGGCCCTCCTTTAAAGGAGGCAACTGAGAGAACTGAGCACATTGTTTAGGGAGCTACATGGAGCCAGAAGGGAAGAACAGTGAGTTAGAAACTTTGTTTTCCTCCTTGTTCTTAGGTCTATAATGAGGGCCTAGCACAGAACACTCTCATCTTCTCATACTCCTCTTTCTCCCGTCCTACACCAACAATACCATCTCATCATCAAAGAAGCTTTGTTCTTACCAATGAGGGTGCGGGCACACTGTGCGTTTTGCTATCTAAGAGCCAAGGCTCAAGATCTTAAACAGTTTCCTCTTAAGGTAAACTTAGGCAAGTTTCTTCTCTTCTTGAGACCTCAGTTTCATTATTTGGCATATGTAGATAATAGTAGCTACCTCATAGACTTGTTGTGAGAGTTAAATGAGATGATCCACATAAAGTATTTACAACAATTTCTGGTATGCTAAGTACTCAGTAGGTGTTAGTTATTATTAGTTTTTTTATTGTCCAACTACAGAGGTACATTGGCCTCAAGTTCTAGACACATTCACTCTCTAATCTGAATCCTGACCCTTCATTCTAAAATAGAGACACTTACCCCACCTTTGGGGCTTAGAAAAGGTACACACTGTTCCCTCCTACCTGGCCATATGTGGGAGGACAGTGAGCATCCTGCTGCCCTGTGGAATGGGGGTAAGAAGCGGTGAATGTAAGCCAGGGCAACTGACTGACTTGGCCAGAATTCAAGTTAACATTGCTGAGCCAGGACACATGCTATAACAAGATGGCATCAGCATGCATTTGTTTCCCCTTTCCCTGATGCTTCCTTTTCAGTAAAATACTAGTGCAAGCCATACTACTGTACAACAGGACATTTTCCAGGCTTCACACACATGGTTTGCTCCTTAAATGTTATCTGATCAGGCCAAATTGTCCAGTACAAAGAATTGGAATTGGATAGTACTTTGGAATATTTTGTGATCAAACATGACCTGTGAAAACAGCTTGGTGATTAACTTCTTGAAGTGGATGTCAATAAATTATCTTAATTTTATTTCTAATTCTGAGATTGGCTCTCTCGAGAACTTTAGGCAAATAATTTCCTTCTTGATATGGATATTCCCCAAGATAACTGAAAAACAGTATTTATACCTACTCTACTGTCAGAGAATTTCTAAAAGCACTCCATGAGTTCCCCCAAACCAATAGTTGAATGTGAGGAAATAAAGACCCTTTCTGATTTGGTAACTTCTCAAATCTGTCCTTCTATGTCTCCATGATGAATGAGTTAACAAAGAAGTTAGGTGAATTTCTGGTATCCAACACAAAGAAAATTCAGAAATAGGATCCTCTAAAATTCAGAAATAGGATCCTCTAGTAAGAGGAAAGACATTTTTCAATAGGTATTCACTTCCAGGGTAGGATATTTTTAGGTAGGAATTATTATTTTGTTAAATTTTCCTGTGATCTTATTTAGGATTACAAAAAAGAATTCTCAGATTTTCCTGAGACTCTTCCATAAAGGTGTCAGAGATTTTACAATCTTTATCCAAGTCTTCTTGGGTGTTTGGCTTAATCTGAATAACAAAAATTTGTCCATCTTAAAAGTCCCTGAGAATTCCAATATTGGAATTGGATGAAGGAATTCTTCATCACAAATGAAATATTGTCTTGCTAGTGAAGGAACAATAATAATGGTAGTGACATTTCAGTATATCTCTTTATAATTTATAAATAAATCCATTTATATGACTTATTTATCATTTCATATGACTTATTTATGTCATTTAATGCTCACAAAAAATCTGTGAAATAGTTATGAGAGATACAATATACCAATTTTTATACATAAGGGAACAGAAAGAAGAGGAATCAGTAGAGATGACAGAGAATGAATGACCAGCAATTCATTTATCCATTCATTCAACAACCACTAGTGAATGATTAAATGTGCCAAACTCTGGGTAGATAAAACAATAAGCAAAACCTTTACAAAGCCTTTAGCCAAAAGGATGTGACAGATGGTTAAAAAGAAAATAAAAATAAGTGTCTTGATATGGATCTATGAGATCATAGAGCAGAGAACTCAACCAACTTTAAAGGTTGGAAAAGGCCTTCTTGAGGAACTTACATAAGGGATGACTAAGGAGTTAGCACAATGAAGAGGAAGTAGGGACAAATATTCCTGGGGGAGAGAATACCATGTTCAAAGGACCAGAGTTGGGTGAGAACAAATATCATTTATCAAGAAATCAGAATAATTTTGGCATGGTGAGTGTAAAATGCAAAATGGAAAATGGCAAGAGATGAGACTGAAGAATGAAACAAGGACCAAAATCATATAGGACCTTATAATCCATTGTAAGTAGTTTGGAATTTATTTCAAGGACAAGGGGAAGACAAAACTAGGTCAGCATAAATCTAGGATGGTGAAATATTTTGGTGGTCAAGTGCCAGAGAGAGTTTCAGGAATATAGTCAAACACACTAATGATGCAAAGAAGTCAAATAATAAGAGAATAAGCCATTTAAGACATTGTGGACGGCCTTAACATTTTCAGTTTGTTGGCAGAGGTAGAAGACAAAGTCCGGGAGATTCAGGTGTTATTGAAAGGAAAGGAAGTAGAAACAGAAAGTGTGTAGACCATCACTTTAAAAGGCCAAATCACCCACTGCTGGAGTGGGTAGCAGGGTCAAACAAAGTTTTCTCAAGATAGAAAAATTTAGGCATGTTTAGAGGCACAGGGGAAAGGTTGAGCATAAAGGTGAAAGTTAAAGTTGCCATGAAATCACTGAAGATTAAGTTATGTGGGATACATAGAAAGAGAATAAAACTCTCGGGTGAGCAAGAACGCTCAGAAAAAGATCCATATGTATATTTTCAAAGCCTAAGTACCAAACTTGACCCTATTCAATCTCCCATCCCTGGCTACTTCATTTGTAATCACATTCCTGAAAAGCTATTTCTTCTTATCACGTGGTCTCTCTAGTGGTACACTTTCATGATGGACCCAAGATTAAACTTTTAGTTCTCAAGTATATCAATCAAGGGGCAATATCTAGAATTATAGGTATTTCCTTAGCAGTTTGTATAGGCACAATCGATCTAGGCAACTTATCAATATATCAAATTTGTAAGCATTGTCCTGTTTTAAAAAAAATTTTTAATTGAAGTTTATCATTCATACATAAATATCCATAAACAATGTGTATAGCATAAGCTGTGAACTTACAAAACAAACATGCATATCATCATACAGATGTCCCATACATTACCCCACCACCAACACAGATAAGAAAACTGGAGTTCTGAGAAGTGATTTCTGCTTGCCACTGAGATTTTTTATCAAGCCATTGTTCTATTCTCTACATAAAGTTAGATTTTACTGTTCCAAAGTTGGAACGTTGTGGGTCGATACTTCCTAAACTTGGCCACTGCTCCAGAAGCTGAGATAGGGATAAGTGAATTGTTAAGTCATGTATTCTTGGGATGTGTAAAGACAACATAGAAAATAACATTCTGGCAAATGAACCTGTTCTTCTCCATTCCTATGGAAAAAGGAAGTGCTCATATGCAATAAAAGGGTGTGGGAAGGTCTTCAGAAAGTGAAGTGAGATGAGTCAGATCACAGGCTGCTTTCTTACATCATTGCAACACCCGGAAAGGAAAGTTTCCAGTTATCATCCTCCACTAGGGTATTCTCAGGCGTCCCTCAAAGAGTAGAGGCTTCTCGCAAACTTTGGCAAGGAAAATATGCCAACTAATTCTTCTTATCCTTACCCTGAACCCAACCAAAAAAAAAAAAATGCCAGCAGTGAGGTTTTTCTTAGACACTTCAAGGGATTTTGGAGAATCAGATATCCTTTAGGAGCCCATCACAGAGTAATCCAGGATCTCCTCCATCTATAGGGGCAGATTCTTCCTGTCCTGCAGTAGAAAAGTTGAAGACAAAACTTTGTCCTGTGTAGGTTGTAGGCAAAGGACACTGGAAGAAAAATTTATTGATTTGCAGATGCTCCAAAGATGGGAAGGAGAATTCATCCAGAACTCTCACTCAATATTCTAAATATCCTCAACATGTTCAAACAAGATCAACAGTGTAAAATTTAATACACACAAAGGTAAAATCCTGCACCTAGGATAAATATCTTGACTGCATACAAAGTAGAGATCATCTAAGAAAAAAGTCTTGTGTTTTCATTTACTACAAGCTTAAAATGAGCCACTATAGCTGCTAACAATATCTAATGTCATTTTAGACATACTAATAGAAGAATAGTGTCTTCCTCAAAGGAGCAAATTATCTTCCTTATGAACCAGCCTGGTTTTGAAGTGCTATATTCGAATCAGTTTGAGTGTAGCAACTGGATTGTAAGCAGGGAAAGGGCAGCCACTATCACAGTTCCTCCCCTGCCCCCAAAAAGGCTCTTTTGTCTGCTTGTTGTTTTTGCTCATTGTTTGTGCTTGTTGTCTGCTCATTGTTTTTGCTCGTTGTCTGTTTATTTTTCCTTTAGGAGGCACGGGGACTTCCCATGTGGGAGGTGGGCGCTCAACTGCTTGAACCACATCCACTCCCTGCTCCATTTGTTTTTGCTCATTGTCTTATTGTTTTTTGTTTCTTTTTTTTTTTTTTTTGCTCATTGTCTGCTCATTGTTTTTGCTCGATGTCTGCTTATCTTCTTTAGGAGGCACCAGGAACCTAGCCCAGGACCTCCCATGTGGGAGGCGGGTACTCAAATGCTTGAGCCACATCTGCTGCCTGTGATCACAGTTTTATACAGCTTTACTGGAAATAAGTCTTTGACATTTTCTAATATTGATTTGATCCCCACAACCATCCTATGATTTAAATGTTATTATATCCATTTTTATAGATGGTGATACTGAAAATTAGAGGCAACTAGTGTCTTACCAAGGTAACATTGTTAATAATGGCAGATCCAAGTCATTCTATTCTGTCATCTCTACCATCCTAAAACAACTGTGAAGGTTAGCCTAGGAAGAGAAGACATAGCAGTTCATGCTAAATATCTTCAAACACCAGAAGGACCATTATATGAGAAAGGAATTAGACTTACTCTTGAATTAGTTAATAGATAGATGTTAAGAGAACTGGATATCAGAAAGGCTGGATGATTGTCATTGAAGGCATAGAAAGCGAAAGAAGGAGAATGAAAGGCAAAACCAATATAACTGAAAGGGTCAGTAGACTAAATGTATTCCCTAATAAATCTTTAAATTCTTAAAAGCTCCAGAGAAAAGTCCTCAAAAATAGTTTGCACAAATTTTTCTTTTTTTTTCCCCATAAATCTTTCTCTATTTTCATTATGAAAGCAGAAGTAGAAAAATGTTAGGGAGGATGCATTAACTATAACTCTGGAAAAAGAACCACAGATAGTGCCATCTGCCTAAAGCTTTAGAATTGCATCAGCAGAAACTTATGGAAGGTTCCAATTCCCATTCCATGTGAATGAAGACAGGAAGTAAAGGATGAGAGGCCAACCTTTTTCCAAAAAATGTTTGGATCTAATGGTGCTATATTCTTCCATGCTCTTAAACACATGCAGGTATACTGACTGATGTTCCGATTAGGCATATCAATAACTAAGTGTTGATTAAAAGGAGCATACACAGTGCTTTGTTAACACACCAGAGGAACTATGCCAGAATTTGGAGGAAATAAGAGAAAAGCATGTTCCTGTTCTCAAAGCTGTCATAGTAGGTAAAGAAAGTAGATGTTTATATATATAATTACTATAATAACAAATAGATATTCCATACCGTAGTGGCACAAAAGACAGAGTTGACAATCCTTAAATGATTGTGGAAAGCAAAGTTCTCCCACGTGGAAAGATGCTTGAACTAGTTTTGATGACTGGTTTCTTGACCTTGTTAAACAATTTTGAAAACCACTTTCTTGTATTAAAACCACCAAAACCTCTGGTTGTTTTGATGAAAATAAATTCTATTTGTTCCTGAAATAAAACTATCCAAAATATCAAACAGTTGTTTTAGTTGTGATTAAAACCATGATTGTCTCATTTTTGTAGGTTTTTACTCTGGCAGAGCCTCCTCACATCTCCTCTGCCTCTGCCATGGCAAACTGTTCCTCATCTGAGCTATCTCCATAGCCTCTTGGTCTTGATCTGCCTCTCCTATCCAATTGCCATACCACTTGAGTTACGGTCCATAAAACATAGGCCCAATCAAGCCACATCCTTCTAAAAAATAAAACGAAAAAACAAACAAACAAAAAATCCCTGAACAGTAAAGCCCAGAGTCATTAGACTCACACTCTAGCTGCTCAGGGTTTGACTTCCTTTTTGTCTAGAGTCAGTTCCCACATCATCTCTCCACACATTATCTCTGCCAGCCACAGGACCACACACATTCACTTCCACCCATCTGTTCCTTTGCTCACATGTCATTCTCTGCCTGGAGGGCTCACCACCTACTGTTACATTAGTCATAAATTCAAATACCACAACTTTCTCCCATTTGGCTAGAAATTGTTAACCCTTTATTATAGGTCTTTGCTTACTGTAGTATTTGCTTCATTCCTTATCATACTGGATGACCTAATTAAAAAAGAACTGGGCCAGGATTTGGATAAACCAGATTCTAGTTCCATTAGTCTACTATGTGTCAGCTTCCCTACTTGTAAATGAGGGATTTGTGATTATCTTTGTAACTTTTAGCTCTAAAATTCTATCATTCAAATCAGTCTATCTCCTTTCCAAATGTGGCTTCTTGAGGTAATCACAATGTCTTATAAATGTTTACATTGCCTTTAGCACCTAACAATGCTTTGTACCTAGAAGAATATTGATGAATACTTGTGTAGTGAATAAGTGAATGAATAACTACATATTTTCTTTATATAAAATATTTTAAAATGAGTCCTCATTGTTTTGACATTTAAATACATTTTATTTAAATTAGCTTTACCCTCCATTTGACTTTATGTTTATAGAGAAAATCTAAGACAAGGTGACTTATAAGAACAGGACATGAGATTGAAGATTTTCAACTTTCATCTTTTCAAGCACCATGCAAATATATAATTTGCAAATATAGGAAGTATGAAGAGACTAATGATATATTTGTTTGCTTGAAGTAACCTGTTGAAGCTAAAAAAGAAAACAGAAAGTTAAGGTAAGCAAAGACTACCTAACATCACTAGTTATAAACTGATAATATAATAATAATTAGCAACTTTTGAACTCTTTCTACATGCCAGACACTGAGCTTTTCTACACATTCTTTTATTTTAATCCTTAAACTATGCCATGTTGTAGAAATAAAATATATTCACTTTACAGTGAAGTCACATAGATTGCCCAAGCTCACACAATGCATAAGTAGCAGAATCAGGAATTAAATTCAGGCCTCTCTAAACCCATTCTCCTGACTACTGTACTCAATTGCCTCTCCAGAGGTGGTATAGCCTAGAAAATAACAGATGGCAGATGGTTTCATATCTCTTGAAAATAGTGGAACTCATTTTGTTGAAAGGAAAAGACCCACTTACACTAATTCAAGGAAAAAGGGTAGTTTGTTAAAAGGATTTACAAGGTCTGCAACAGGAACTGAAATTATATCAGAAGCTGAAGCAGCTCTGGGCACTGGCTGCTTTTCAATATTTTCCTTCTCACCAGCTGCAAAGTTTCTCCTTCCCTCTCTCCTGTCCATATAGCAGCCTTTGCTTTTTCCCTTTCATCAGCTCTATTCCTGCCACAAGACATAACTTCTCCACCTCTGCTAAATGATAATTTTTCCTCCAATGTTCTATCTCAAATTCCTAAGAAAGAGAATCAGATTTGCTCAGCTCATTTTATTACACTAGGCCGTGAACAATATTACATAGGACATGGATCTCTGGATAACTGATTAATTGGCTGCCCTTAGGTCAAGTGACTTTACCTGAAAGGCTGCTGACTTTCAAATGTTCATCCCGTCTCATGCATCTCCTCCTAAATTCCAACTGCCTACTAGTAATGCCCATTAGAATATTCTACAAACATCTCAAACCATACATTTTATAAAACTGAGCTCATCATCTCATCCATCCCCAACTTTCTTCAGTTTCTCCTCCCATATTTCCTATCATGGAAGCTCCATCATCCTCCTTGATATGTCCAAGAAATTTCCTCCCTCTTCTTTATCACTTACTTCCAATCAATCACTTTATTAGGTAAGAATAATTGCAATTAATAGAAACAAACTTAAGTGAGCTGAATGAGGGATAAAGGGCATATATCATACATATAAAGTGATTACCATAGAATCCAAGGACAAGAATGGAGGTGGACATTAGCAGGGGACAGGAACAGTTAAATGGAGTTTCTTCCTATCTTTCATTTCTGCTTCTCTCTGTATAACCCCTTCATCCTTCTGTCTCTGCCTGATTGGCTTTCTCTACTTCTCAGGTCACTTTATAGGCAGAGAATGTCCTGCCCATATCTCCTAAATGTATATTTTCTCCAATCAAGAGAAAGGCCAGCTAAAATCACATAGTTTCAGTTAGATCCAACAGAATCTGAACAGAAATTCTAACTTGAACCAGTCAGCTCTGGCCAAGAGTATGGGCTCACATGCTGAAAACAAGGCTGCTGAGACTCAGCCCTGTGGATGAGGAAATCTGATAAGGCAGCCGTTACCAGCTTAGCAGAAACCCCAATGGCATCTACCACAACAATTAAATTCTAATGATTTTATGCCCTAAATTTCTCTCAAACTATTTCCTACTTCTATAACTACCACCATTGTCCTTGTTTCAGGTTACATTCTTCATCTCTTTCCTGACCAGTTTACTCCCATTAGAGGGGTTATCTTATAAAGAGCCCCCTGATCATTTGTTTTTACCCACCTGTTTCTCCACCAAACTCTAAACTTCATGAGGACAGGGATTAAGTATTTTCATTTTTGTGTCCCTGGTACCTAGCATTATATTTAGACTATAACTGTCCAGAGGAAGTATTTGTTTAATAAAATATGCACTTGGTATCATAGGCTATTATTTTTTCAAGTTTTCTTCCTTCACAAGGGTCTTAGATGCCTTACTCCATTTTAAAGGAAGAGAAATGGTATATCATACAGGATGCAGTGAGGGAAGAGAGGTGGAAAGAAGCTATCTACAGGGACATTTACTTGGAAAGATTATGAGCAGGCACATATTCAATAAACAGTCTAGGTCATACAAGCTTAGTGAATACAGGTACATTTGGGTTTTAAGTTAGAATAAAATGAATATAGTATTTATGTAGGATTTTTTGTAATTTCCTATTTTAAATGACTTTTTCTCAACTGAAATCTTAATTATTCATTAAGAGAATGTTTACCAATCAGTGTCTTAGTGCACATTAGTTGAAGTAATGCATGACTGAAAGAGTGAGTGAACTGATATGTTTAAACTATTCTTTAAAAAAAATTTTTATTAGAGAAATTGTGAGTTTATAGAACAATCACACATGAAATACAGGATTCCCATGTCCCACCCCACCACCAGCACCTTGCATTGGTGTGGAACATTTTTTACAATTGATGATAGAATTTTTTAAATAGTTGTAATATTTTTAAACAGTAGTAGCCAGCATTTATTGAGAGTCCTTGTTCTAAACCCTATGTGAAGCAAGTTACATGGATTACCTCATTTAATACATCAATACATTGGCCTGTGAAATATGTCCTATTTAAAAAAATTTTTTTAATTAGAGAAGTCTGTAGATTTACAGAAAAATCATGAAAGATATAGCATTCCCATATACCAATCTATTGTTGGCACTTTGCGTTAGTGTGGTACCTGTGCTATAATTGATGAAAGATTATAAAAATAGTACTATTAACTATTGTGCATAGTTTACATTAGATGTATTTTCCCCATATACCACCCTATTATTAATACCATGTATCAGTGTCATACATTTGTTGTAATTCATGAAAAATGTTTTTTAGTTTTCTGTATACAAGTCCTTTACATCTTTGGCTACACTTATTCCTAGATATTTTATTATTTTAGTTGCTATTGTAAATGGAATATTTTTCTTGATTTCCTCCTCAGTTTGCTCATTAGTAGTATATAGAAACACTACTGATTTTTATGGCTTGTACTCCGCCACTATGCTGAATTCATTTATTAGCTATAGCTTTGTTGTAGATTTTTTAGGAATTTCTCTTTATAGGATCATGTCCTCTTCAAATAGTGAAAATTTTACTTCTTTCTTTCTAATTTGTATGCCTTTTATTTCTTTTTCTTGCCTATCTGCTCTGACTAGAAATTCCAGGATAAAGTTGAATAGCAGTGATTGTCTTGTTCCAGATCTTAGAGGGAAAGCCTTCAGTCTTTTTCCATTGAATATTATGTTAGCAGTGGGCTCTTCATATATGCCCTTTATCATGTTGAGGAAGTTTCCTTCTATTACTATTTTTCTAAGTGTTTTTTCAATCAAGAAAGGACACTTAATTTTGTCAAATGCCTTTTCTGCATCAATTGAGATAATTATGTGGTTTTATTTACCCTTCGTTTTGTTGGTGTGATGTATTATATAAATTAATTTTCTTATGTTGATCTGCCTTTCCATACCTGGAATAAAACCCATTTGATCATGGTGTATAATTCTTTTAATGTGCTGTTGGATTCTATTTGCAAGTATTTTGAGGATTTTTGCATCTACATTCATAAGAGAAATTGGTATAATTTTCTTTTCTTGCAGTAGTTTCATTTCACTTGATTTTAGGGTGATGTTGGCCCTATAGTATGAATTAGGTAGTGTTCCTACCTCTTCAACTCTTTGGAAGAGTTTGAGCATAATTGTTATGAATTCTCCTTGGAATGATTGGTAGAATTCTCTGTGAAGTAATCTGATCCTGGGTGATTTATTTATTTGTGTCTTCTTTCTTTTTCTTTTTGTCAATCTAGCTAAGGGTTTGTCAATTTTATTGATCTTTTCAAAGAACCAGCGTTTTTTTTTTTAATTCTCTTTTTTGCCTTTTTACTCTCAATTTCATTTATTTCTGCTATAATCTTTCTCATTTCTTTCCTTCTGCTTGCTTTGGGATTCATTTGCTGTTCTTTTTCTAGTTCCTCCAGGTATTCTGTTAGGTCTTTGATTTCAGCTTTTTCTTCTTTTTTAATGTCAGCCTTTAGGGTTATAAATTTCCCTCTCAGCACTGCCTTCACTGCATCCCATAAGTTTGATATATTGTGTTCTTGTTTTCATTCATCTCAAGATATTTACTGATTTCCCTTGCAATATCTTCTTTGACCTACCAATTGCTTGTGTGTCATTTAACTTCCATATATTTGTGGATTGGCCAGTTCTCCACCTATTATTGATTTCCAGCTTCATTCAATGTGGTCAGATAAGGCGCTTTGTATGATTTCAATCTTTTATCTTTATTGAGACTTGTTTTGTGACCCAACATATGGTCTATCCTGCAGAATGATCCATATGTACTTGGGAAGAATGTATATCCTGCTATTTTGGTGTGCAAAGTTCTGTATATGTGTCTTAGGCTTAGTTCATTCATCACATTATTCAAGTTCTCTGTTTCTTTATTAATCTTCTGTCTAGATGTTCTACCCAATGATGATCTGGTGTATTGAAGTCTCCAACTATTATTATAATGGTGTCTATTTCTCCTTTAAGCTTTGCCAGTGTTTGACTCATGTATTTTGGGGTACCATGGTTAGGTCCATAAATATTTATGATTGCTATTTCTTCCTGGTGGATTGCCTCTTTTATTAATATATAGTGTCCTTCCTTTTCTCTTATAATAGCTTTTGACTTAAATTCTATTTTGTCCCATATTAGTATAGCTACCACAGTTCTTTTTGGTTACAAGTTGCATGAATACCTTTTTTCAACCTTTCACTTTCAACCTATTTGTGTCTTTGGTTCTAACATGAATCTCTTGTAAACAACTTATAGTTGGATCATGCTTTTTTTCCATTCTGTCAGTCTGTCTCTTTTGATTGGGGAGTTTAATGCATTAACATTCTGTGTTATTACTGTAAAGGCACTACTTATTTTGCCCTTTGATTTTTGTATGTCATCTTTTTGTCTCTCTTTTCCTTTATTTCAACCTCCTTTTTTTTATCATTGATCTTTTGTGATGTGTTTGACTGATCCCTTCCTCATTTCTGCTTCTGTAGATTTTTTAAAATACTTTCTTTGTGTTTACCCTGGGGTTTATATTATACAATCTACATCTATAAACTGCTAATTTTAAAAGATACCAACTTAGCTTCAATAGTATACATGTTCTCTACTCCCAGTTCCCTGTCTTCCCTCTTTATTTTGTTTTTGTCTCCCACTACTTCTCTATATTTTGCACATCCATTATTAGTAAATATGCCTTTTTCTTGCTCAATTATATTCTGACTCATAAGGAATTTAAAAGCAGAGTTGTATATTGAGGATACGGTACTACTGGGTTTTGCATTTTCTCTTAATGATGATCTTCCTTTCTTCATACTACTCTAAGCCAGAGGGTCAGGGCTTGTTAAAAATGTGATTCCTAGGCCTCACAGCTAGAAATGTTTAGTAAATCATGGATGGGGTCTTGGAATCAACATTTTTTTCCAAGCAACCTGGGTGAATCTGATGCATAGTCTATGGAACTCAGAAAAGCTTAAAACAAATGAGTTTGTCCTGTTTTTAGTGATGCAGGACTAGGTGACTTATTGTCCACATTCCCTTAGTACAAATGAGTCTTCCCTTAACTACATTAACAATGTTCCTGACAGCAAGTGTTGGTGGTGAATGAGGAGAGCACTTGGGATAAGTAGGTGATAAATGGGAAGACAGTGAGGAAAGGGAGGCTGAGGGCTCTGCCCACTGGACTCTTTTATGCAGAGTACCAAAATAGTGCTAAGTTCATACCAACCCTCAGGTTAACTTATAGTTCATTTATTTGCTCACTCAACAAAAAATAAGGACTATGATCCAGGTAATGTGTCAGACCCTGTGTCAGATTCCAGATTCCCCTTAGAGGCTAGACTGTTGGCAAGAGGAGGAACCAAGAGCAAGGCAGGCAGATGAAGAGGTTCTCTTTGTCATCCATTCTAAGAAACTAAAACCAATCAGTTCACCCCAGTCCGACTCAAAATCTGTGCGTTGAAGTTTTGTGTGAGCTGTCCCCTGACAACACCAAAAGCTGGATGGAAATAATCACACTCGACATTGAAACGAGAGACTCAC
This sequence comes from Tolypeutes matacus, assembly GCA_026826555.1. Taxonomy (NCBI): domain Eukaryota; kingdom Metazoa; phylum Chordata; class Mammalia; order Cingulata; family Chlamyphoridae; genus Tolypeutes; species Tolypeutes matacus. Next base: position 11,972,158 of record JAKSZT010054304.1, read on the forward strand.
ATTCTGATTATACTATTGAAGAGACAAGGAAGTTGTTGTAATCTAATTGGCCTTGTTCCTTTGAATTTTCATTTTTCTGTTGCCAAACACTTCCTGGGTTCATTGACGCAGGTTACTTAAACCTGGCCCTTTTCCCAAACAATAAAATGGTATTCACCAATATTGCTCTAGCTTGGAATCATAGCACAACTAAACTGTTTTGAACTCCCTTAATTTGTTAACTACTATCAGAAATCACTAGATTCAAATAAGATGAATGAAGAGTCTGCATTTTGGGAGAAAAGTAACTATTTAGATCTTTCAATATGGGACAGAGTTTGCTTGCAGTAGAGAAAGGAAAATGTTCCTTTCTCCCAATGAAAGGACATATTTTCGTTTTATTATTTTTTAATAAAACAACTTAATTTCCCTTATGTTTTTCTGGTTTTCCTTGATAGCAATGTTTCCTTAAAAGCAATATTTTATGTTCATTTGTAATGATGTTCTTAAGTCCAATTTTTCGGAACAATGATTTTTCTCTCTCTTTTTTTTTAAATTTAACTCATATTTTCTTACTCCGTGGTGATGATCTGGAACTTTTGTATTTTTTCATTTTATTATCAGCTCCCCTCCCTCTATATCCCTTTTAGACATGACAGACTACAACTGTAAATTCAAATGGGACTCTTCCTGACTCATTTCAAGTCAGACAGCAATATGAATGGCACGTGGATATCAAAGTGAGAGTAAAACAAACAACTCCCCCACGTGCTGAATTTGCGATGGAGATGAAGGTAAACCCTCTCCTCTATTCTTGTATACTTCAGTTATGTCAAAGATATACAAGGAAGCTAGGAAGGGGAGAAGGAGTGGTTGGTGATGACATTCATTAAAAGAGCTATGGCCATGCTGAGGGTGCTCACCCATTCCCTTTGCAAGAAGGATGGGAAGGAATTAAATTTTCTAACTGCAAGCCTGGTGGAGGCCTTCATGGGAACCCCTCAGAGAACTTTGAAATGTATTTCTTACAACTGGGGCATGCAGAGAACTCATGCCTGACTCCTACCTTAGAAAGCTAAAGCTGACAGTGGGCTGGACTCGACCCTACCCAAGCACTCTGTTGAGAAGAGAAGGGCCTACTCCTTGGTAGTAGAGATAAGAGAGTCTTGCTACACTGGAATGGGTTCACGCTCCCTGAATTTGCAGGGATAAAGCATGTGTGTGAATTTCTTTTGCATAAATGTGGGTTTCAAGGAAGGTCCTGACCAGTGGAATGACTGTCAGGGTGAAAAGTGACCCTTGAGATTCAGATGCATCTTTCCAGATGAAGGAAATTGCAGGAAAGAAGGGTCAGGATACTGTTATATTTATATGTGTCAGGCCATCATTTATACTTATACTTGAAAGTAATCCTCAATGCCCTCAACTATCAATCAATCAAGGCTTTGCTACCCTCTGCTGTGAGATTGCCTTGTTAGGATAGAACACAATGACAGGGATTTCACCTCTAAGACTCACAGATTAACTTCACTTAAGGACTTAATCTGCTCCATTGGTTGCTTAGGATTGCATCACTTATCAATTAACTGTCATCTTCAGAAGTGATAGAACATTCTCTTAGTCAGTTTTGGTGGGCAAAGTGGAACGTTAAGAACAATCCATGTGGAAAGGGTTGGTGGTGGGTTTTATGGTAAAGATGGTGTGGGTTGGAGAAGGAGAGGTGGCTGGATGTCACATAGTGAAACTGACTGACTCATTAGAAATGAGGACAGCTATGACCAAAATCTAATTGCATTCATCTATCAGTTTTGCCTAACTCTTGCCAAGCAGTGTATCATATGGCCAATGATTTCTAGACCACTAGCTCTAGTTGGATATCACAAAAATAAATCAGCTATAGTCCATTTACTGTCATAATTTATTAAAGATTTGAAATAGAGACAATTGTTTGGAGAAGCGAGAAAACAGAGCATACATTGAAAACCAAGGCTGAATTACACCAGAAAAATTCAAACGTCTTCTGTAGGTAGCCATCTCTGTCAGACTGCAGCTGCAGAGGCTTCTATTTGCCCTAAGAAATCACGGCCGTGGTGGGCTTTTGGTGGGAGTGTGACAATTTTACTTTCTCCCTTAGCTGCCTCTGGGTAGGAGCAGAAAGGAGTCAAAAGTCGTTATGAAGAAAACTGCTACAGTGGTGTGCTGGTGAAGTGGTACTCCAAAAAGAAAAGTTCCAATTTGTAGGATTTGCCAGTTTCCATGGTGTAACTATTCCCTCCGTGGCCAATTTCAAGGATGACCATCTTGAACAATCCCCAAAATCTTACAAACCACTTTCACGAGCTAGCCAGTGCACTGGCTGCAGTGCACTGTTGCTTATAATACAACAAAGGTCCATACAAGTGACACAACTTTAATTTCCTGAGAAGGTATGCAAATGCAGGAGGAACAAGGCATCCAATTTAATAAGAAGCAGCATGGTCTCAGGCCCTTAGTTTGTTCCTGAGGAATTTTTGTTGCGCACAATACAAATATTTTTAAATTAGCTCTATTGTGTGATAAAATTAATAGAATATTTTTTTTCACAAATATCCATAATATTTTAACTCCGTTAACATGTAATTATATTACGTATCTTTCAACAAGTACCTACAAGCAGCTATTGTAACAAAGTCCAAAGTTTTAGCACGCTATCAATTGAATTAAGTAGGATCCACTATTTTTAGAAGTTAGCAAGTTTGGATGAGAAGGGCTCTTCAAGCTGGGTAAGAGGATTTGGTTGAATGAAGTAAGCACTGAGCAGCACCCACAAGCCACCTGCTCCAGGCAGGGGAAGGAAGAGAAGTTTGCTGAGAAAGGAGAGATCTGTTGTGACCTTCTTCTACCCACCTAAGACTGAAGGGGATTAGGCCTGCTGAAAACTAAATCTGCCAAACTTTATAGACATAATTTAATAACAGAATTGCCAACTCTAAAGCTGAGACAATGTGATACAGTGGAAAGCACATAGGAGTTGAAGAAAGTTACTTATGCTCCATCTACATCCACATTTTCATAGTTAAAATTATGCCAAAAAATGTCTTCTCCATTGACCTCTTAGAGTTGTCATGAGATATTTGAAAGCACTTTCCAAACTGAGAGCCAGCAAATATATGAAAGCATTACATGACATAATATAGCAATGATAATGCCAATTTCTGGGTTAAATCTAATGATTGCTAATGAATACTTTCTTTGACGTTGGTGATATCTAGACACACACACAGAGTTCTCATGAAGCCTTAGGTGAAGGTTCAGAATGATTCCTTTGTCCCAATTAATTTTAGAAATCACCCTGAATCCAGGGAAATTCCCAGATAAAATGCATTCCAACTCAACAGTCTGACTAGTTTTTATCAGAAAGGTCTCAGAAGATGGGAATATGGGAAGAATGACATGAAGCGGCTTCAAAATATGCAGAAAAGTCCAGGTTCCTGCTCTGGCTCTTTTTGCATACCAGGCAAGGCTTCCATGGGAATAGGACTTCATTTTTCCACCCAAGGATTCAAGAATTAGAAAAAGACTCTGCGGAACTTCTGTCCTTCAATCATCCATATTCTAACAGAATGTTCATTTTATCATGGATTAGTGACGTGTCTTTGTGAATTCATCATCAGATGCAACCAAATGTCTTTGACACTTCCTTTGAATCTCTTTCTGAATAGCATAAAGGATGAAAATTCACCATGCAGAGGAGTTCTGTTTGTGTGAATTTGTTGTACCCACACAAATTATAGCCGTTGAAAATTTAGTCCCTCCATCCCAGGCTCCTGCATTCCCCACATGTGCTGAGGAGATTGAGAAGGCCAAATCAAGTTTCTAGGAGATGAATTGGGGCTTTGCTAGCAATAAGATCCCCCAATATGTATTATTTTTTAGAACCTGATATTCAAAGTTGAAGTCCAAGTTTATTATATCTTCAGCATGCAGTTCATAAGTCCCGCCCACATTTTGGATTTTAGAATTGTCTTTGAGAGATTGTAGGATGTCTTTGTTTTTATATAGCCGCACCTCAAAAGGAGCTCGTTCTTTATAGGTTGCATTGGGAGCCACTTGGCCATAAATTAAATACAAGCCACTATGAAGTATTCCCAGCTTCCAATCAGATATCTTATTCACACAAGGAAGCTCAGATGATGTTGTTTGCCATTTTGAGGGTAATGGTCCTGTAAGAAATTTACAAGGGAGAAAAAAATGGAAAATATAGTTATTTCATTATTTAATTCTCTTCCTGATTATAGTTAATTATTTCCAACTTACAGGTACTTTCTTTACCTGGTCTATACCAGTTGCCTCCAATCACAATTTTAATACATTGTCTTAATACATTATTTTATAATAATTTTAATATATTGTCTAAATGTATGTCTTGCTTGGGGAAAAGAAACGGATTTGGGGTAATAAAGTGGGTTAAGTTGTAGGTAGCACTGCATTTCTTGTTAATTAATATTTGTGGAAAGAAGGAAGGAAGGGAGAGAGGGAGGGAAGAAGGAAGGTAGGGAAGGAAGGGAGGAAGGAAGGAAGGGAGGGAGTCACACACACACTCCACACTGAGATAGCCAAGCTTGGCAGTTGACTGGGTATCCATGCTTTTTCTATGCAAATACCATTTACTAGGTAACATTTTATAAGTGAGACCTTCCTTAATCAATTTGCATAAAATATTGTTTTGTTGTCACCCTCTCCCTTTACTCTGCTTTAGTTTTCTCATGGAGGTTATCATCATATGGCATATTATAAATTCAGTTGTTCATTTGTTTATTGCCTATCTTACGACTACTGAACAAAAGTTCTTTGAGAGCAAGAACTTATTTATTTTGTTCATTGCTATATCTATACCACCTAAAAAAGTGCCTGATACCTAGAATGTACTCAATAAATATTTATTGATTGAACGATATGTTCCTGAATAGGTGCACTGTATCTACATTTTAGGCCTTCTCATCAGTTGGTAGTCATATATCACTCAAGTCCCACTTGGGATATCATTATCTAAACCTTCCCAAAATAGCTACCAGTAGATTCATGGATTTATAAATGGAAATTACTCAACTGTTTAAATATAAGTATCTCTCATTTAATACTATCACAGGGGTAGGGAAAGGGTCAAGATATAATTATTTATTTTCATAGGTACATATGAAATTTAATATATTTACCTAAAGTCAGTTTTTGGCACAAGACTGCGATTTTAGGAAGTGCTTTTCCCACTGAAAATACTTATGTATCATGTTTTCTAATTGTCCACAATTTTTGTTATAGGGGGCAAAGCCTTTGTCTCATAATTAGAAAGAAACCTTAATTAGAAAATACCCTGGAAGAACCAACACTTTGATTTAAATTCTCATTCATTTATAAATGACCAATATAAAATTATGAGAGTAGATTCTGAAGGAAAGTAAGGGAAAGATCACTAGTGCAAGACACAAAATTTCCCTCTATCTCTCTTGAGCCCAGAGCTCAGGAAATTTCTCCACATTTGACGTATAGTAGGAAATAGATAAGTCACCAGGAAGAAGTAGCATTAATTCTTCTATTTAATTCTGTGGTAGGTGTCACTTAAAGATCACCTTAGCATTACCTGAGATTTTCCACTTTTACCACATCAAGGGGGGATTTCAAACATAACATCAATCCCACTCCACTCACTAAAAACACAAAAACAAAAAACAGAAGCAGAGACAAGTAAAAAGAAATGCCTTAATTCCTACAAATCAAGACAGCCTCACAGTTCGAGCTGTATGGGAACACAGGGTTTACATAATTAATTCTAGATATTTTCTCCTCCCAACAGAAAATGGTGTATTTGGTCTGAGACCTATGAACAATCCAAAATGTATTTTTTTAAATTTTTTGTATGTAATCTAAGAAATATTCTAAGGATCATTGAAACTGAAAACTTTAGTGTTTTTCTAAGCAAATACCAAGGAACAATTGGGAAAGTGACTCAGAAGCTAAGAGAAGGACAAAAGAGCAGAGAGAATGTCCATTCCTGTCCTCTAAAATGGGGAACTAATAATAGCATCCCTCCTCTACTCTACTGGACATTATTAATAAGTGATAGGTGAGAAGGACTTTGAACTTGTCAGAAGGAAAGATTGTGGGAATCTGAAGCCTCTTGTGCTTATTCAAATACTGAAAACAGAGTAGATTCCTGGATCTCAGATTCCCAGCCTTAAAAGAGTGATACACATTCCTGCCCAGAAATGTGACCTAGAAAGTGAACTTCATCAGGGCATGGGCTTGTCTGTCTGGTTCACCTCTGAAGCCCCAGCTCCTAGAATATTGCCTGGCACATAACGGAGTCATAAATAGTAGCTGAAAAGTTTAAAATAAAAAAGAGAATACAGGCTTTCTTGACAACACTGGAGCCATTCTTCTTATATCAAAAACTAAGAAAAGTAAAAGAGAAACGTGTAAGAAAGATTACTCACCAAACTTAGCTCCACAGGGCTCATTGGCATTCTTTTGGAGAAAGAGAGAAATAGGTCAGGCTGATGGTAGTGTCACTACTTTCTTGTTTGATTTATTTAGATCTTCAGATTCCTGAAAAAAAAACTACTTTTCTATAGCCTCCCTCCTCTACCTTCTCCCAGCTCTCTCAGTTTCCTTTACAGGTAGCTGGCTCCATCTTTTACCTTTCATTACTTACTTGTACTTTTGAGTTTTTTAGGTAAAAGTTAAAGACGCATTCCGTCCACCAAACCTCTACCCATGGGACAGCCATTTGATCTCAGACCTTCCTCCTCTTAGGCTGAGCTAGTTTTCTATAAACAGTGGTCACCACATCCCATGAGACTAAGGTCATCAACTTAGTGAGTATAAATAAAAGGGAGTACAGGTACTGGGATCCTGCAATGTTTAAAGGTCAGGCAGATGAGGAGGAACCAGCAAAGGAGACCGAGATAGGAACAGCCAGTGAGTCAGAAAGGAAAACCAGGAGAATGTGGTGTTTGGAAACCAAGAGAACAAAGTATTTTAGAGAGGAGGAGTAATTAGATGTGCCAAATGCTACTGATGGGTCACGTAAGATGAGGACAAAGAATAGAGCATGGATTCAGTAACAAGGAAGTCATTTGGGTTCTTGAGAAGGGTAGTTTCTGTGGTGTGATGAGGACAGAGGCTGAATGGGAATGGGCTTACGGATGTATTGGAAAAAGAGAAATTGCAGGAGTTTTGTTGTAAAGGAGAGTAGAAAAATTGAGTGTAGCCTGGATGGGAATGAGAGGTCAAAGAGATTTGGGGTCTTTAGTTTGTTTGTTCATTTTTGTTTTTGTTTGTTTTAATATGAGAAAAAAAATGACAATATGTTTGTACGTTGATGGGAGTGTTCCAGTAAAGTGAGGGGTAATATATAAGAGATAGGAGAGAATTGTTGGAGCCAAGTCTTTACACAGGCAAAAGGGGTTAGGATCTAGTGCATAGATGGCCTCGGATAGATGTATGGACAATTTACCCATAGTAACAAGAGGGAAACACAATATACTTGGACACAAATGCAGGTGAGTGGTAGATATGGTGGGGAGCTTTGGACCTTCTTTTCTGCCTGCTTCTATATTCTCATGGAACCCAAAGGTTAGGTTATCAGCTGAGAATGGGCAAAGAGGTTTTAGATGTTTAGAGAGAAGTAGAAGGTAAGAAATAATCCAGTAGAGGAGTGAGAGAGTGAGTGAACTGGGGAAATGTAGGTTGGTGGCAGAGCAATACTGAAGTTCCACTTGAAGTTAGTGATAATGTATTTAAGATCTTTCAAGAAGGTTGTGTGTTTTCCTTCAGCTACATTCAACTGTGATGTAATCAGTGTTGGGGTTTTACCAGGGTGAGGTTTGGCCAAGAGAGTATGATGGCAAAGCAAGTGAATGTGTTTATGCAAGGGAAGGATTATAATTATAGACCATGGGATTTAAGTTATGTCAGGAAGGAAGGAACAGCATGAATGTTGTGAAGGGCAATGTTATTTTAATTAAATAAAAATCTTTGCATCATTGAATGATAGATTGAATAGTTATTATAATGGCAAGCATACACGAAGATGCATTCTTTCATTTTGATATATATTTCTTTGTGAGAGAACTTTTTTCCAATCATGACAGTCAATAAAACCATGAATCAATATAAATTAACTTAAAATATAACCCTCAAATTCCTGTACCAAAAATTGTTAAATTAAGATTAAGAAAAATAAAAGAAACACATTTATTGAATTACTAAAACAGTACTTTGATTATTGTAATATTTGTATTATATATCAATATATTATATAAAATACCATAATAGTATATTAGTAAAAGCAAAATGATTTTTTCCTATGCATATACTACATTAAACATATTAGCTATAATTTTTATTTTTCAAGCCTTTCTGGTATACATATTATTAGCACTTGAATATAATTTATAAAAATTAGTGTACATGTATTGGGAATTGTACTCAAAAACATTTTATTGATTGGAAGGTACAATCAAAAAAGTTTGGAAGCCACTATTTTTCTGCAATTATTGCTCTTGCAAGTATTTTATCCTCACTTTCATGTTTCTTCAAAGAGATGTTAAAATTCAATTTAATTCAACCCATGATAGGCAAATGATAGGGACTCAGCCTCAATTTATTCATCCATAAAAGGGGACAAATAATAGCAACTACTTCATTGAAGTTGCTGGGCTTAAAGGAGGTAATTATTGTGACGGGCTTTGCCCAGATATCCTGTCTAGGCCTGCTCAATAAATATTAGCTGTTTGGGTAATGATGCTTATGGCAATGAAGAACTGAACAAAAATTATGCATCCATATTCTCAACATTATACTAACATTATGTTATGAACAATGGTAACAAGTGTAATTTATGGTTTTTGCCTCTCAAATAGTTTGTCACTTTTCTAGAAAGATGTGATTATACACATGAAGCAATTAGAGAACAATCTAGATACAAATGAGTGTCAGAATACATTCCACAGGTAATATCTGTGCCATCTATTACCATGTATAAGGAGTGTGCAGGGAAACCTAAGGCCAGATTCAAATTAGTTGCCAGAGCCAGAAATCCCAGGTCCTGTACTGTGGGCTGCTTTAGTCTGTATTTAGGGCTATAGAAATCACCGTTGTACTGTTCTCTAAATTATTGCCACAATGCTTTGGTCTCTATTTAGGGCTGTAGACATCACCATTATACCATTTTCTAAATTATTGCCACAAATGAAAAGAAATCATCAAGTTGGTAGCAAGATATAGTCACTGGTTGAGGAAATAAAGCAGATAAAGCATATACACATTTGTAAAATCTTTTCAATCTATCTTTATTGTAATATCATTAATAATAATAATGGTACAAATATTAATTGCTATCATCTATTGAGAGCCTACTATTTTTCAGGCACTGTATTTTCTCATTAATCCTTGCAGCAACTCTATGAGTTAAGAATTGTCACACTCATTTTGCAGATGAGGAAATAAGAATGAGAAGAATTAAGTAAACTTACCTAAAGTCATGCAGCTGAAAAAGAGGCAAGGCTGAGATCCAAACCCAGCTTGTCTGATTCAAAATTCTCACCCCAATCACTTTGTGGCGGGCAGTTTGCATTTACATTTCTGATGATGTTTTGAAGGAGAAAATACTACCTTATTTTTTTTAAATGGTATTTAGTTTAGTTTAGTTCAGTTTAGCTTAGTTTAATTTTGTTTAGTTTAACTTGCTTAGAAGAATCAGTTACTCTTTTAACCTCATTTTCAGACTCAAAATTGGACTCAAAGTGGCCAAAACTTTATAAACATTTCTCCAAACCAACCCTAATCAGATCATCATTTTGGAATAGAATCTGCTCTGCTTTTATGTACAAATAAAACTTCCCCTTTTGGAAGTATCCTTCATTTCATTGAAGCAGGGAACTCTCCTGAACATTCAGTTTCTTGGAGATAACTCCTGTGGAGTCATTTTCACTAGGGGATGAGCCAAATTTCATGAGCTTATAACCTATCCTTTCAGCTGAATGTCTTCCAAGGAAATTTCTCTGCTGGTCTAGAAGGAAGCCAGGCTTCCTGTCTTGCAATTTTTGAATTAATGCCCAGAGAATCTGGAAAGGGGGACATTGTATATAATAAACTAGAGCTGAAACTAAAATAATACAAAATTCCAAAATTCATGGGGATTGTAGCAAGGAGGAAGTGGCCACTGCTTAATGACTCACCCTTTGCCAGCCACTCGGTCCTCTCTCCCAAAGATACTTTTTTTGTTGCAAACAGGGGAAGAGAAGTGTGGGGAAGTGGAAAGTGGAATGCATGAGCTGAGGTCATTGCGTTTTTAGCCAGGCCCCTGGCCTTTTCCCATAGGAACTACAGCCTCCATTGCATCCTGTTAAGACGATACCCTGAAAACCTATTAAACTTCCCTCTTAATTAGAACAAATTCCAGGCTGTTTGCTTAGAATCAGAACCTTTCACAAAGAAGCTGCATGTTCTCTAGGAATGAGAATCCAGAATCAGAGCTCAAAAACATGGGATTGACCAAGTTCAGTCCTGACGTGAGGTGTCCTAGAGGCTTCTGGCATCATAAGACCTCTTGTCTTTCTTTACAGGAGCCAATGTGACCTAGCAAAATCTTTTCCTACCTCTACGCATTGGTTTTCTAGTCATATGACAGAACTTATGAAGTCTTTATCTTCTATTCTTCAGGATCACTTGGCTAATAAAACATGAGATTGTTTTTAAAGGAGAAAAAGCACCTCTGAATTCAAGCTATTGCTATTGTTGCCCTTCTCCTTTGTTCACTGATCTAAACTCTCAGAATTTCTGACAATTATTTTCCAACACTTATTTTCCTTCTGCTCAAAGTCTCACTGCTCCAGAAAGTTCACACTCTTGCTTGATATGTTCTTTGAGAAAGCGGGGAAGAGATTAGGAGTGTCTTTGGGACACCCTTGTATACAGTTATGGTATACAAATTAATGTGCTACGGTGTAAAATTGAGGTCAAAGCTAAAGTTGACCTGACTAAATAAATACCAGCATCCACAGCACACTGCTTCCTCCTGAATCTTTTCTCAATTACTTCCAAATGTCTTAAGCGGTAGAACCATGTGTTTGAAATCTCCTCTGGTCAGTTCTCTTAGAAAAAGTTTCTGTACTCACTACCCTTTCTTGGATGTCTATGAGCCACCTTTTTCACTTCCAGCTTCAGAGTATCTAAATGTACCCAGAAATACTCTAAATCTTCAATTAAGTAATGCATTTCTTACTTTCTTTTTGATCAGTGTTATTTAGTCAACAGTAAGAAAAGCTTCTAATAAGAATCTAGAGAGTGGATGTGGCTTAACCAGTTGAAAGCCTGCTTCTCACATGGGAGGACCCAGGTTCAGTTCCCAGTGCCTCCTAAAAACAAGAACAAACAACAAGCAAACAAATGAAAAAAACAACTCTGGGAAGCCCATGTGACTCAGTGGTTGAGCACCAGCTTCCGGCATACAAGGTCCCAGGTTCACTACTTGGTACTTCAAAAACAAAAAACAAAAAGACAACAACAAAAAATCTAACTTAGCTCAATTCCCAATGTATAATCCCATTCTCTAGACCCACAACTTGGACTTGATCTTCCCAAATATGGGTGTGCTTCCTCTTTCCTCCATGAAGCCTTCCCTGATCACCATAGCCCAAAGTCATTACCCCTCATTTGAAATCCTAGAGCATTTATGTTCTAAACCACCCTTAGATAAGTTATTGATCACTATTTCATAGCTGGAAGGGACATTATAATGCACAAATCCATTCCCCCATTGCACATTTCAGATGAAGAAAGCTATTACAGGAAAACTAATTGGCTTTCTCAAATTCATACAGCTAGTTATTGGAAGACCTGGAACTGGAATCCAGATCTTACTCCCCATTCAGTGCCATCCCTCCTTCAAAGAGGCACTAATGACCTGTCACTTTATTCTGCCTTCCATTATTATCTTTTTATGTCTTTTCCCGCAATAAGACTACTAGCTTGCTTTCTATTCCTTGAGTAAAAGATAATGTTTTATATCTTTTTAGTTCCCCCCAAGAATGTTTAGCAGAATTCCAAGAAGGAAGCAATTATTCTTCAGGCATCTCCAATTGACTGATGTAATCAACTCAATTTTGCAGCTAACATTTAAAACTTTCTGATAGTTTTCATCTCTAAACACTTAGCAAAGCTTCAAAAGCCATATGTCATGGCAAGATTGGAATCTATTTAAATTATTGGTACCCATATGTCTCATAAAATTATCTTTAACAGTGCTGAATGACAGTAATAACTAGAATAACAAAGAGAAAAGTATTATAATAAATAGCAACCTCCTTTTGTTCCCCTCCTTACCTTGAGCAGGAGAAAAGCAAAGATTAGTATACTGCAGGAGCAAAGTAATATCAAAATAACCATTGTTGAGGAGAACAGCCATGGCTTCCAGGACCGTCTCTGTGCTCCTTGCGGGCTCGAATGGTTTAAAGGCATATTTTCTATGTGGCTCAAGCTCATTTTCTGGAAGAATGATTGCTGTGAAAAGCAGATTTACAATGATAACTGAACAACGCAACAAGTCATGTTTTGTAGTATGGTAATTAGTAGTGGGTTAAAGAGGTGGAGTTTTCCTTCTGATGCTGTGTTGGCAAGTAATACTTCTAAGCGGAGGCAATCTCATTTGGCACCAAGCCAAATGTCACCAGGCCAACTCCAAATGTACGGAAAGGAACAGAAAGCTAAAAGCTAAGACAAACACAGAGACTTAAAAAAAAAAATAAACCACAAAGAGAAAAAATTTCTTTCCTGAAGCCAGCAGAACTACAGTGTAGCTTAATACACTCAGTGCTGTGCAGCATTTCCAGATAAGAAAATTAAGTTGTATCATACTCCAGATATCATGTACATATGTTCATGTGGGATGTTAGGGGGTTAGGATGTATGGTTTGGAAAAACTAGAGTTTTATCAATTTCTAGGATATAAAATACCTTCATTCTGAGATGTTCTCTAGAAAAGACCGGTGTGTCATTAGAATTTAATAAAGAGTTATAAATACAATAAGCTTAATTTTCTCATAGCTCACAATTTTAAATACCTGAAACTTCAATGCTAGCATCAAATAGAAATAAAATGATCATATAAAAGGATATTTTCCTGTACTGTGACCCAGACCTTACATTCTATTCCAAAGATCTTGAGTTTTCTTCCTGGCACCAAAAATGCTGATTTACTATAAAATTGAGGACATTCCTTTGGTTCTCTACACCTCAGTTTTTCCTTATATTAAAAATAAAATACCTACCTTTTATTTTTTTTTTATTTTTTTTATCTTTAGCGGTAGAACTTTTCATTGAGAGTAGAGCGTGTTGCTGCCAGTCCTTACAGTTCTGTGGCCTTAAGCATCTTACTTGACTTCTCTGAACTTCTCTGAGCTTAAATACAAAGTAGAAAATATTTCTACTTCATAATGCTTTTTAGAGAATTAAATAAGATGTGTAAAGGTTTTGGATCAAAAGAGGTGTTCAATGAGTGTTAGTTTATCTCTCCCCTACTCTCTCATTTATGAAATCCAAGTAAAGAAAGATCACTCTTTTTTTTTTTCATTTTCTACATTTAATAATTGAAAATATAAACAAATAAAAACTAAAAAGTAAACTCAGATGAATAAATATATACATATCTCAATTAAATGTAATTGATACATATAAAATTTTTTTTGAATCAAACAATATGTTACACAATATATTTGGTTCATAGTAACGCATTCATACAGTATTTGTCCTATTGTATCTGGCTTGCTTCGCTCAACATAATGTCCTCCAGGTTCATCCATGTTGCCATATGCTTTACGACTTCATTTCTTCTTACAGCTGCATAATATTCCATCATGTGAATAGACCACAGTTTGTTAATCCATTCATCTGTTGATGGGCACCTGGGTTGTTTCCTACTTTTGGCAATGGTGAATAATGTTGCTATGAACATCGGTGTGCAGATGTCTGTTCGTGTCACTGCTCTCAGTTCTTCTGGGTATATACCCAGTAGTGGTATTGCCAGGTCATGTGGCAAGTCTATATTCAACTCCTTTAGGAACTGCCAAACAGTCTTCCATAGTGGCTGTACCATCCTGCATTCCCACCAACAGTGAAGAAGTGTTCCTATCTCTCCATATCCTCTCCAACACTTGTAGTTCTCTGTCTTTTTAATAATGGCCATTCTGATAGGTGTGAAATGATATCTCACTGTAGTTTTGCTTTGCATTTTCCTAATCATGAGTGATGTTGAGCATTTCTTCATGTGCTTTTTTTTTTGTTGTTGTTGTTTTTGCCATTTGTATTTCTTCTTTGAAAATGTCTATTCAAGTCTTTTGCCCATTTTTTAATTGGGTCATTTGACTTTTTATTGTTAAGTTGTAACATCTCTTTATATATCCTGGATATTAAAGCCTTATCAGATATGTGATTTCCAAATATTTTTTCCCATTGAGTTGGCTGCCTTTTGACCCTTTTTACAAAGTCCTGTGAGGAGCAAAAGTGTTTAATTTTGAGGAGGTCCCACTTATCTGTTTTTTCTTTTGTTGCATGCGCTTTGGGTGTAAGGTCCAAGAAATCATAGCTACTACAAGGTCTTGAAGATGTTTCCCTACATTTTCTTCTAGTAGTTTTATGGTCCTGGATTTTATATTTAGCTCTCTGATCCATTTTGAGTTGATTCTTGTATTTGGTTATATATATCCAGTTCTCCCAACACCATTTGTTGAAGAGACTGTTTTTTTCCCATTAGTGTGAGCTTAGTAGGTTTGTCAAAAACCAGTTGAATGAATAGGTGAGGGTTTATTTCCAGATTCTCAATTCTATTCCTCTGATCGATGTATCTATCTTTAAGCCAGTTCGAGGCTGTTTTGACCACTGTAGCTTTGTAATATGTTTCAAGGTCAGGCAGTGAAATTCCTCCCACGTCGCTCTTCTTTTTTAGAATGCTTTCGGCTATTTGGGTGTACTTACCCTTCCATATGAATTCTCTAATTCTGTGAAGTAAGCTGTTGGGATTTTGATTGGTATTACATTGAATCTATAAATCAGTTTGGGTGAGATTGACATCTTCATGATATTTATTCTTCCAATCCATGAATATGGAATATCTTTCCATTTGTATAGATCTTTTTTAATTTCTTTTAGCATTGTTTTGCAGTTTTCTGCATATAGGTCCTGTACTTCTTTGGTTAAATTAACTCCTAGGTATTTGAGGTTTTTTTTTGTTGCTATTGAAAATGGTTTTTTTTCCTCGTGATTTCCTCCTCAGGTTGTTCAGTGTTAGTGTACAAAAACATTATTGATTTTTGCATGTTGATTTTGTATCCTGCCACTTTGCTGAATTCATTTATTAGTTCAAGTAGCTTTGTAGTGGTTTCTAAGCACAGGAACATGTCATCCACAAAGAGTGAGAGTTTTACCTCCTCTTCTCCTATTTGGATGCCTTTAATTTTTTTTTTTTCCTTGCCTAATTGCCCTAGCTAGAACTTCTAGTACAATGTTGAATAACAATGGTGACAGTGGGCATCCTTGTCTTGTTTCTAATCTTAGAGGGAAAGCTTTCAACCTTTCCCCATTGAGTGTGATGTTGGCTGTGGGTTTTTCATATATGCCGTTTACCATATTGAGGAATTTTCCTTCTATTCCTATCTTTTGAATTGTTTTTATCAAAAAAGGATGCTGGATTTTGTCAAATGCCTTTTCTGCATCTTTTGAGATGACCATGTGGTATTTTTCCTTCAATTTGTTAATGTGGTATATTACATTGATTGATTTTCTTATGTTGAACCAGCCTTGCATACCAGGAATAAATCCCACTTGGTTGTGATGTATAAGTCTTTTGATATGCTGTTGGATTTGATTTGCAAGTATTTTGTTGAGAATTTTTGTATCTATATTCATTAGAGAGATTGGTCTATAATTTTCTTTTCTTGTGGAATCTTTATCTGGCTTTGGTATTAGGGTGATGTTGGCTTCATAAAATGTGTTGGGTAATTTTCCCTCCTCTTCAATTTTTTTGGAAGAGTTTAAACAGGATTGGTGTTAATTCTTTTCAAAATGCTTGGTAGAAATCACCTGTGAAGCCATCTGGTCCTGGACATTTCTTTGCTGGGAGATTTTTGATGACAAACTCAATCTCCTTAAATGTGATTGGTTTGTTAAGTTCTTGTATTTCTTGTAGCATCGGTGTAGGTTGGTTGTGCATTTCTAGAAATTTGCCCATTTCATCTAGGTTGTCTAGTTTGTTGGCATATAGTTTCTCATAATATCCTCTTATGATTCTTTTTATTTCTGTGAGGTCATTTGTAACTTCCCCCCTTTCATTTCTGATTGTATTTATTTGCATTCTCTCTCTTTCTTTTTATTAGTCTAGCTAGGGGTTTGTCAATTTTATTGATCTTCTCAAAGAACCAGCTTTTGATTTTGTTGATTTTCTCTATTGTTTTTCTGTTCTCATTTTCATTTCTTTCTGCTCTAATCTTTATTATTTCTTTCCTTCTGCTTACTTTGAATTGGTTTGCTGTTCTTTTTCTAGTTTCTCTAGTTGCTCAGTTAAATCTTTGAGTTTAGCTCTTTCTTGTTATTTAATATAGGCATTTAGGGCTATAAATTTCCCTCTCAAGACTGCCTTCATGTATCCCATAAGTTTTGATACGTTGTGTTCTCATTTTCATTTGTCTCAATATATTTACTGATTTCATTTGCAATTTCTCCGATTATTCAGGAGTGTATTGTTCAGTCTCCACACATTTGCGAATTTACTTTTTTCCTGTCTATTATTGATTTCTAGTTTCATTGCATTATGATCTGAGAAGGTGCTTTGTATAATTTCAATCTTATTTATTGGGAGCTTCATTGTGACATAACATGTGGTCCACCCTGTTGAAAGATCCATGGGCACTTGAGAAGAATGTATAACCTGCTGAGTTTGGATGCAGTGTTCTGCATATGTCTGTTAGGTCCAACTTGTTTATCATATTGTTCAAGTTCTCTGTTTCCTTTTGATCTTCTGTCTAGTTGTTCTATCTAATGATGTGAGTGGGGTATTGAAGTCTCCAATGATTATTGTAGAAATGTCTATTTCTCCCTTCAGTTTTGCCAGAGTTTGTCTCATATATTTTGGGGCACCCTGGTTAGGTGTGTAGATATTTATGACTTGTTATATCTTCCTGGTGGATCATCCCTTTTATTAATATATAATGGTCTTCTGTATATCTTATAACTTTTTTGCATTTAAAGTATGTTTTGTCTCATATTAGTATAGCTACCCCTGCTCTTTTCTGGTTACTATTTGTATGGAGTAACTTTTCCAACCTTTCACTTTCAGCTGGTTTGTATCCCTGGGTCTAAGGTGAGTTTCTTGTAAGCAGCATATGGATGGCTCATGTTTTTTTTTATCCACTCTATCATCCTGTATCTTTTGATTGGTGAGTTTAATCCATTCACATTCAATGATATTACTGTAAATGCACTATTTGCTTCCTCCATTTTATTCTTTGGTTTTCATATGTTATCTTGTTTTTGTCTCTCTTTTTACTCTTTTGGTTATTCTTTCTGCTATTTTTTCCTCTATACATTCCTCCAAGCCTCTCTTTCCTGTCTTTTTCTTTCAGGTTCTAAGGCTTCCTTTAATATTTCCTGTAAAGGTGGGTTCTTTTTTGCAAACTCTCTTAGTTTTTGTTTGTTTGTGACTATTTTATACTCACTTTCATATTTGAAGGACAGTTTTGCTGGATAAAGAATTCTCGGCTGTCAGTTTTTCTCTTTCAGTTTCCTAATCGTATCATACCACACTGTCTTCTCGCCTCCATGGTTTCTGAAGAGAAATCTGCACCAAATGTTACTGGACATCCTTGTACGTGATCGTTTGCTTCTCTCTTGCTGCTCTGAGAATTTTCTCTTTTTCTTTAACATTTGCCATTCTGAGTAGTATGTGTCTTGGCATAGGTCTATTTGGATTTATTCTGATTAGGGTATGGTGTGTTTCTTGGACATGTCAGTTCATTTCTTTCATGAGAGTTGGGAGATTTTCAGCTATTATTTCCTCAAATACTCTTTCTGCCCCTTTTCCCTTCTCTTCCCCTTCTGGACCTTTCATGACACGTATGTTGTTGCGTTTTATGTTGTCATTTAACTCTCTGAGCCCCTGCTCAATTTTTTCCAATCTTTTTCAATCTTTTCTCTCTCTGTTCTTTTCTTTCTTCAGTTTAGCTGCTCTGTCTTTGGTTTCACTTATTCTTTCATCTATCATTTCGAGTCTACTGTTGTATGCCTCAAATGTGTTTTTGACTTCATCTATTGTGTCTTTCACTCCCATGAACTCCACTACTTTTCTGCTCAGGATTTCAAATTTTTTGCTTTCGCTCAATGTCTTCTTGATGTCATTTATCTCTTTAACTATATTGTTTTCATCTCATTAATTCAATTTTGGAAATTTGTGCTCATCTCACTATTAGTTATCTCAAATTCTGCATCTCTTCTGGGACTTTGATGTATTCTTTTAAATGTCTTCTATTTTCTTAGTATGGTTCATAATTTTTTGCTGGTATTAGACATCTGGTTAGGATGTATTTTACTCACATGCTCAATCTCTTTCTCTTTTATAGGGATTTAGTGGCAGTATGCTGTGAGTTACCACAGCTCTTTGATTTTTGGCTCGACCTGGATTGGTAGGATTGTCCTGCTGGTTGTTCAAAACTGGGCACTGGACCCAGTAATTGTTTGTAGAGTCGCTTCCTAGGGCCTTGAGCAGGGAGGCTATAGAGTCCAGGAAAAGCCTCTCCTACTTAATTTTAATTTTCTTATGTGCACTTCCTTGGGTGCCAGAAGGTGGTACTCTTTGACAGTTTTCAATTCAATGCCTGGTCAGAGTGTATTTGTTGTGACACAGACCAGATCAATGTGATAGAGCTCTCTGTCTGGAGGCTAAGAGAATTGTAGTTCAAACTTTCGGAGACAGTTCTCCAGTCTTCTCTTGCAGCCCCCTCCCTTTTCCCAGCTAGGAAATATTTCCACTCCCCTCTGAGTCCTCAACAATCAGTCCCTGTTAGTAGAGGAGAAGATTGGGAGGTTTGTATATCTTTAGTCCCTTGCAGGCTCCAAGGCAAACAATGGCGCAGCCTACCCAGCCTGGAAGGGCTCTTGGGACATGGAATACCAAACCTATGAGTCAAAACCCCGATTCAGTCCCAGGCTCTCTGTCCTCTCTCCTGTGGAGTCCTCAACAATTAGTCCAGGCTAGAAGAGTGGTAGATTGTGAGGGTCGGATTTCTCCAGTCCTTCACTGGCTCCCAGGGCAAACCACCGTGTGGTCCCACCTGGCCTGGAAGGGCCCGTAGGGCAACGCAGCCCAAATTTGTGGGTCAGAACCTGAGTCAGCCTTAGGCTGAGTCCTCTCTCTCCCCTTTTCTGGGGTGGTAGATCCCTGGAGCCCCCTTTGTAGTCGCAGGCCCAGAGGCCCGAGAATTCTCAAGAATCTTTAGTGTGGGGGAGGATGCCGGCAGCAGTAGCTGCTACTGGTTCCAACTCACGGTTCTGTCATTGTGATTTCCCTCTTTTGTCCCTCTCTCCTCTGGGTGGTGTGCAGCCTTCACCTGCTGTCCTAAACCCTAGAAGATCTTATTTGAGGCTGTTTCAGCCTGTCCTCTAGCAATTTTTCTGGAGAAGAGATTCCCATGTCTTACTAGTCCACCATCTTCCTGGAAGTCCAGAAAGATCACAATTTTTATATTTCCCAAAGGGTGCAATTCAACTGAGGTTCATTTAAATAAAATGAGGTAAAATGAAAATATTTTGAAAAGTAACTTAATCTAAGAATCTAAGATTTTAAAAATGAGAGCAAAGCCTAGAGATTTAACATCCTTATTTATGAGAATGGTAGCTAAAGATAATAGGGTGAGCTATGTCTCAATTCACAAATGCCTGGTTAATGGTGGAATAGGAAACTGAGCCCAGGAATACTATTTTGTAATCCAGGCATCTTTTCTTAGTACCACACTACTTGCAGCAATATTTCTCACTAAGTTGTCATATTTTAACCTGACCTTATTTTACCTTGATCAATAGACTTTAGTCATACAAGAATAATTTTTCAATGTAACAAATATTTTTGTCACTCTGTTTTAAATGCTGTAAGGTAACAATGAATGATTAACTAACTCCAGAAGAAGAATGGTGCTTTGTTCCTATAACTCGTGTGTGTCATGTCTGGAACATAAATACACAAACATGACTTTTAAAATTAACCACTGACAGGATAGACTATTTCCTTTCTGCTTCTCTGGTCTGCTCCTTCTGTCTCCTCTCCAAATTTTAGGTGGAACTACCCCTTCTTACTCACTTTAGGGAACATTTATTCAAATGAGGAACTATTCTATATAGAATCAGGTCCCTACTTCTGCTTTACCCAAGCTTAGGCTATACCTAGCTCTGGCATAGCTTGATTTATTATTTTGACCTTATAAAAGTATCTTAAGAAAGATAGCATGCTTAATCCCAGGAGATTATATTCCAAACTCTCGTTTCAGGATACAGAGTTCAGAAATGGAGGAGAAACTTCAAGTTAGGACAGGTGGCAATGGAAAGCCTTTTTTTAAAATTCTAGAGTAACGAGTCACAATTGGTACATTTTTATTGTAAGCTATAAGAATGCATGAGACATCTCAGGGTTTCATAAGAGGTAAATGACCACCACAACTTACATACTTATGGACTGTCACTGGCTCAGATATCTGGGAATAATATTTTTTCAATAAAGTCCAACTAACAAATCCATGTTGAACATCTACTGTCTATCCACTACTATGCTAGGAGCTTTGGGGGATATTAAAAAATACAGTCACAGCTCCCAAGGAATTTTGCCACCCAAGTAAATTTAGACCTTACTCACTGAGAGACAGCTGTCTAAGATTGGCTGTAGTTCGGTTATTGACTAAATTACACTAAAACGAAGTGGGCATCTTGTGTGTGCCTGCCATGTGCACAAATGATTTCATTTGAACATTGAGCATCCCCGTATTGATGTCTCCTTCTACAAAAATGATGAAATCAACACTCAGGAAGATAAATGGTTTGCCCATAGAGGTAGAACAGGGTTTGTATTTGTATTGTGTCTAGAACATATATACACAAGCACGCAATTTAAAACTGATCACTACCAGGTTAGACTATTAGGATTCCAAAACTATTTTCTCTCCACCTCTCTATAGCAAAATATCAGAGTCAAGTATGTGCTGTGTGGAGTAAAAAGAGTAGGAAATGAATTAAAATCTGTAAGAGGGTATAGCTATTTGGCAGTTTGATGTAATTATGAATTCCAAAAATCTATATTAGATTATGCTTGTAAACTGATCTGTTAATCTGGGCATGATCAGGTTATGATTAGGCCGTTGACTGGGCCATGTCAGTAGGGTGTTCAGCCCCACCCCTTGGTGGGTGGGGGAATCAAATACAAAAGGCATGGCAAGAACAAAGTTGAAGCAGTTTTGGATGTTGGAGTTTTGGATGTTGGAGTTTGGATGTTGGAGAAAAGGCCCCATTAGAAGAGAAATGAGCTGTTTGCCTGATAGTCTACAGCTGACCTTGTGGAAGAAACAGAGGAGCTAAGCCCGGAGAGAAATGCAGCCCCGGGAAGAGAGGAACCCAGGAAGCCTGAACCCTGGCAAACGTCGGCAGCTGTCTTGCTCCAATACGTGGCAATGGACTTTGGTGAGGGAAGAAACTTATGCTTTATGGCCTGGTAACTGTGGACTTCTACCCCAAATAAATACCCTTTATAAAGACCAACCCATTTCTGGTATTTCGCATTAGCACCCCTTTTGGCTGACTAATACAGGGGGCATTAAGTGGAACCCTAGTTTCCTCAAAAATTCTGCATTTCTCCTAGTCACATTCCTTTTATACAACTGCGATGATTTTATCCTGTAACAGTGTATGCCATAACACATTTTCAGAAATATCCAATATATCAAAATTCAGTAAGGAAAGCTATACAATTGATTTTGCCAACTCTGCATATCAGAATATTCATTGTCATGACAAATAGGGTACATTTGGATTAGGTAGATCCACAGAGAAAAGTAGATAAATGGATAGATAGATGATAGATAGATGTAGACAGATAGACATGATACATAAATATGGTTTAAATCTTGGAATTTTATGAACGTAATGACAGTATCTATGAGATTAATTAATGCTTACTCTGTAAAGAGAATTATGTACAATTCATTATATATAAATAGATATAATACATATATGTACATGTTTACATATACACCCATGCACATATACACCCATGTATATACACACAGAAATATATAAAATATTTATGTACATATATATACAAACATATATCATATGTATCACAAATTCTAGAAGAAATATCAATCTGCAGATCATCCTCTCTATGGAACTAGTAATAATTCATAATCAGGGTGGCCTAGGAAATAATTGAGTAAAAACTGTAATTTTCTTCTATGACCTGAGGATCTTCCACTATGCCTCATATTGTATTGCTCTGTGCTGTTTTTGCATGTACACTTTTCTGGAATTTTTACCAAATTTTTCATTCTTGGTCTATGTTTGACTGGCTTAAGTACAGCATTTAAATTGCAAGTCTATTGGCCAATTCCCATGGAAGTCTTTCTTGGCTAGCTGCCTGCCTTACCACTAATCTTTCAGAATGGCTGTATGATATTTTATGTCTCTGTCTTTCTAACCTGAGTTCTCTGTGTCTGTGGTGGTTGATGCTTTTGTTTTGTATATGTGTGTGTGCATGTCTTCTTTAGCCTGATCAGCATTCTGTCAGTATCTTGGCCACTGGAAGAACAACTTCCTGCTTGGAATCTGAACTGGAAACAGATTTTCCATTGTGAAACATAGCATATGTGTCCTATTTGAAACTTTGAAACATCACCCTAGAAGCCAAAATGAATGAGCATTGCTGTTAAATCATTTCTTTCCAATATCACGAAGTTGCCAGAGAACCATTTATTTCACCTTTTAATTTAGTTGAAATAAAAGGCTCTTAAGACTGCTAAAACTAAGTATTTCTCCCAAATCCCTTGGATTTCCTTGGAAAGTCCTGGTGGAGATGATGTGAAGAAGTTATTTTCCCTTTACCCTCTACTTGGTCTCTCCAACTGACAAAATACTGAAATTTCTCCCTCCAAGCTACTACATACCAGTTCAGTAGAGACAAATCAACACTGCTTTCAACACCCAACTATGACGTGTCCATATAGAAATCTATGAGACTCTTTTTCTTCGGTTTTTCCATTTTTAGCACTGGACTTGCACCATTTAATTTAGATATTCTGGTTTGGATGACACAGGGCTAGATTTGTTGGTTTGGGCACTGGGAACCTAAATGAGTAAACAAAGGTTTTGGCTTTTTTATTATGAAATGATTCCTAAATACAACAGAAGGACATTATATTCCCCCTTGTTAAAATTTAAAGGACAATATTGAATGTCTTCTGTGTGCCAAATATGGTGTTAGGAGCTTGAATACTGATAGACAAGGATCAATCTCTACCTTCAAATTTTTTATTATTTGTTTGTTGTCTCTGATCTTAAGGAACCCATTGTCCAATCATTCCTGGTTCTCTTAAATTTAAACCTTCCAAATATTCACTGAAAATGTACATTTGCAATCACTGGTCTTTTTTGTATGACTGTATGTAACTTCCCCAGAGTTACCAAGTAATTCAATTCAAGTGAGAATTGGCAAAGCATCTAAAGTTCTTCAGACCAAGCTACTCACTTTTCCATTTCAGTGACTCCAACTGCGAGTTACAATAGGATGTTCTACTATGAAAAGGAAACCTCAGGCTGGTATGCCAAGGGAAAAAAACACTGAATCACAGACGACATGGTGGAATGCTGCTTGATGAAGTGATGCCAACTGAAGATAACAGACAGTTTCCATTTAATAAATAAAGAGGAAACAAGCTTGAAGAGTTAGATATGAAAATTACACTAAGATAATACCCAAATTATTTCAAATCTGTCTTCACTCAACAAGCCTAAGGGAAATCTCTTTGGCTGAAAGTAGGGATATTTCCCCTCCCCACATGTACACAGCCTCCCATTTTCCCTTCTAGTCCCTCATCCCATGAATTCCTAAATCATGTCATACACTAGCCTCTCTGGTTGACAACGCCACTGATTGGTGATTTCAAATATCAACCATAAAAACGAAGATAAGAATGTATAAAGATTAAAAGCAAAGAAACAAACCTGCCCTATTCCAGGTTTAAAGAATAACTTGCACATGCCTTGTTTTATTTATTAATCCTCACAATAACATTGCAAAGTAGTTTTTATTTGTCCCATTTTACAATGAGAAAACTGAGGTTCAGAGATGCTGAGCAACTTACCCAATGTTACACAACAGCAAAATTCAAATCCAGATCTGTTTAATTCCAAAGCCTCTTCTTCCCATTTTGCTTTGATTCATAAATGAGTATCTGAATTTGGCTTGGATGGGGTAAAGGATTTTAAAATGAGAAATAACTAACAATGTTAAAGATCCTTAAATGTCCCACTTCTGACCATGACATCTACCAATATATCTTTCAAAGGAAAAGCTCTTACTAAATAAATTTGCCCTTTTTAAGCAGATGTAAGTTTTTATCTGTTTTAAATTTGATGTTCTTTCTCTTCTTTCTCCTTAATCTCAAAATGACTTAGGTTTCCAGATGGAGCCAGATTTTAAATGAAAATTTAAATTTGAATGAAGATCCTAAATGCAGAGGAAATACCAAAAGTGTTTCCAGCCAAAAACTTTTCCCATAGTGCTAAATTTTTCTCAGCAAAAAATAATACCAACTGAGAAAAAAATAACTTTATACCCCATTACTATAAATCTAGCAGTCAATTGTTTTTAACTTTACCCTTCATCTTAATTCAAGGATATGAATAATAATAGTAATATTTGTGGTAAAGATGACAGATGATTTCATCAACCATTAGAGTCACTCCTGAGATGTTCTGGCATGAAGATTCTACTCACAATAACAATATCAACAGCAATCATAGTAGCAATAATAATAACTAACGTTCACTGAGCGCTCTCTATCAAGTTGAACAGCCCAAAATAAGTACTTAACCATGCTGACTGAAAGTCAGCCAATGTGTAGGACCATTTTAGGTTCAAAACAGAAAATATGTCAATTCTCCACCAACTGTATTAATCATGAATGCATAAAGTATGTGGTTTGCCAGTGGATGGAAGGCCAAGACTAAATGGCATGGACTATTGAAAAAGTAAACTAAGGCAATGAGAACTAGGTTCTAGTTCCATTTTTCCCTTTTCTAAGTCCAGCCAGCTTTCATCTATGTCAGTCTCACATAGTAGCTTGAATCTAATGAACAGAGACACCAGACCTTCTCAGCTTGTCTTGCTCCAAAATGTGAAATAGGGGTTTGAAATAGTGGAGAGCCTGGGGCAGCACATTGGTGGGATGGAAAGAGCCCAAGTTCTAGGTCTGATGCTTTTCATTTATCTACTGTGTGACCTGGGGCAAGCGAAAAATAAAATCTCTTTGGACTAAAAAATGTAAAGGAAAGTATGTTACAAACTCTTATGTGTGATATTTGGTAAGTTCACCTGCCATTGCAATTAAACTTGTTGGGCTCCTTGATATTTACTACTAATTTTAGTTTTCTCTGTGGTACAAGCAGTTTAATATGTGTCTTCCTAGGGCACCCCCCACATACACACATAAGAACACTATTATGTGATGGGAAATAAAGCTAAGAAGTAGCTACCTTCTTAAGTGTTTATTTACCTGCTGTGATAATTTATCTGAAGAAATTGGCAGAGTTTTTGAATACTTGTTGAGTCTAAAATGTAAGTATACAGATGAGATCCTTAGGATATTCTTTCATCCTTTTGCAATCATCAAATGCAAACACTGGAAAAGATTGCTTTAACTAACCCCTCAATTTACCAATGAAGCAACTGTGGACAGAGAGGGAAACTACTTAAGATTCTTTATGAATTTATCCTGACTTCTTCTTTTACTGTATCTACCTCCAGCCATGGAAAGTTCTCTGCTTTTAAGGACCCTTGTTTACCCACCTGGATACTTCAGGGTAATCTCCCTATTTTGAGATCCATAACCCTAATTCCCTTTTGCCTTGGAAGGTACCTTATTAACAGGTTCCAGCAATTAGAGTATGGACATCTTTGGTAGGCCAGTCTGTCTACTGCAAGATGTCAGCTGACTCTCTGAAAGCTTCTGACATCAAGAAGTCATTGAAGAAGTGATTCATCCTCCCTCCACTCCCACTGGGTTATTTCTAAGACTTCCTCTGATTCAGGTCCATTTTCCCCCAGAGAGTCTCTTGGGGTAGGTAGGCACTGATTGACTCTCTCCATGACCTGGCCTGGGCTCATGTGAACATGGGAATCAGTGTCTCACCTCCCTCACTCCGTGGAAATGGGAGACTGGAATTGGACATGAAGAGGAACCCTCGCTCTCTCTGATGCCAGTGCAACTCTGCCTCAAGGTTTTTCCTCACGGTCGCTCTTTTAATACTTTCCCTTGCTGGGGATGATACCCTCTCCCCAACATAGCAGTTTTTATGTAAGAGGGAATTTGCTATAACATTGGATGGAACACCTTTTTTTGTAAAATTTGCAACAAGCAGAGTTTTTTTGGCTTAGAAGTTTACTCTTAGAACATAAGATCAATTTTATTTTATTTTATTTTATTTTATTATTTTATTTTTCATCCTTAGCTCTGAGCTGTTTCTATAGTAATCCCTGTCTTGGCACAGAGCCAGTCTGTACTCCTAGTGTGGGTCCCTGGTCCAGTCCACAGGGAGCCCAGGAACCCTCGTGCAAATGATGGGAGCATACATGTCTGAACCAATCTGTATGGTGGTGGGATGAGGGATGCACCATCCCAGAACTTGCTCTGTGTGTAGAAGGCAGCTCAGAGAGCTCTCCTGAAGAATGCTGTGAGAAAGCAGTCAAGTCATGCTGTTGACACAAGGGATTGCTGGCTTAGGACATACAGTGCAGTGCCCAGGACCATGAAGAAAGTGTTTCCTAGGGAAGAGAGAACATTTTTATGTGTATATGGAATTCCAAGGGCCATGCACACATGCCCAAGATAAGACGCATGCACAGAAAGGATCAGGGAAGCCCCTACACTTTGGCCTGGAGCTAAATTCATAATAAGGATTATAAGAGAATATTATGGGGATTCTGGGGACTGGGAAGTAAATACACAGAGAAGCAGATACGTGAGGAAAGAGAGAAGGCTCCATTAGACATGGCAGAGGCCCTGGGAAGAGAGATGAGCCATTCACCTGATAGTTTACTGCTGGCCTTGTGGAGAGAGCTTGCAGCTGAGCCCAGAGAGAAGCAAGCCCCGGGAGAGAGACGAGACTTATCCCAGCCTACAGCTGATATTTGGAAGAAACTGGGACCATGAAGCCTTAAGAGGAAGAGGAAGCCTGAACCCTTGCAGATGGGCAGCCATCTTGCTCCAACACATGGCAACAGACTTTGGTAAGGGAAGTTACTTACACTTTATGGCCTGGTAACTGTAAGCTTCTACCCCCAAATAAATACCCTTTACAAAACCCAGCAGCTTTCCAGTATTTTGCAACAGCACCCCTTTGGCTGACTAATAAAGAGGGTGAAGACTAAAACCTTTATGACACTTAAAAACAGTATTTGCTTCTAGTTATGTGTCTAGTATTCACTGAAACACTAGCTCCTCTGATCATATGTTCAAGTCTTCTGTTACTTGATGCATAATATTATTTAATAAAATATTTGTCTTTATGCATGAAAAGAAAAAAAAAAAAAAAAGAGAATATTATGAAGAATTGTGTGCCAATGAAGCAGATAACCTAAAAGAAATGGAAAAATTTCTTGAACTACATCAATTACCCAAATTGATTAAAGAAATAGAAAACATCAACAAACCTATAACAAGCATAGAGATTGAATCAATAATCAAAAACTTTCCACCAAAGAAATTGGCAGAGATAATATTCAAAGAAACAATGTCAGAAAACTACCTAAATTTAATGAGACATGAATACACACATCCATGATACTCAACAATCTCAAAACAGAATAAACCCAAATAGACCTACAGCAAGGCATATTATAATCAAACTGCCAAATGCCAAACAGAAAGAGAGAAATTTGAAAAATCTCAGGAGAGAAGTAACAGACAAGGGAGAAGTAATGTACAAGAGAGCCCCAATAACATTAAAGGCTGATTTCTCATTGGAAACCATGGAGGCAAGACGGCAGTGGGATGACATATTTAAAGCACGGAAAGCAAAAAATCCTGCCAAACAGGAATTCTATATCCAGCAAACTTGTCTTTCAAAAATGAGGGAGAGATCAAAACATTCCCAGATAAACAAAAACTGAGAGAGTTCTTCACCACTAGATTGGCCCTACAAAAGATGCCAAAGAGTTCTGCAGGTTGAAAGGAAAAAACAATAGATAATATATTGAAGCCTCATGAAGAAATAAAGATCTCCAGTGTGGGTAACAACATGGATAATTATAAATACAAGTACTATTGTATTTTTGCTTTATAACTCCAAATTTTACTTCCTACAGGATCTAAAAGGCAAACACATAAAATGTAATGATAAATCAGCGGTTTGGGACTCATATGTATAAACATGTAATTTGTGACAAGAAATACATAAAGGTAGGGGACCTGAGGGGTATAGGAACAGTTTGTGTATACTGTTGAGGTTAAGTTGGTTCCAAAGCAAAAGAGATTGTAACATATTTAGGATGTTAAATTGAAGCCTCATGGTAACTACAAAGAAAACATCAGAAAAAAATGCAAGCTCATAGAAACAGAAATTAGAGTACAAGTTTCCAGGGGTGGGGAATAGGAGGAATGGTAAGTTAATGCATAATGGATACAGGTTTTCTGTTTGGGGAGATGGAAAGCTTTAATAATGGAAGGTGGTAATGATACCACAATATTGTGAATGTGATTAATCCCACTGAATGGGGAGTGATTCAAATGGGAAAGTTTATATTATATATATGTTCCCACAGTTTTTTAAAAGGAAAGAACAACTAAAGAAACAATGACAATTAAGTGCAACACATGAGCCTGAATGGGATATAGCAAGGAAGGAATAAAGGTTCAAAGGAGCATTATTGGGACATATAAAAAATATTGGAATATAGACTATAAGCTTTATATCAGTGCTAAAGTGCTTTAACTTTATAACTGCACTTAAGGTAGTTACATAAGTGAATATCCTTGTTCTTAGGAAAAATATACTTGGCAGTATTATGTGTTCAAGGAGTATGATGTATACAACCTATATTCAAGTGTTGAGAAAATGGAGAGAGAGAGAGAGATGTGATTGATAGATAGGTACATAGACAGATAGATACATAACTGTAGATACATAGACTGACACAGCAAGTATGACAAACATTAAAATTGGTATGTTGGAGTTTTCTGTATGAGGTTTGCAATATTTTTATAACTCTCCTGTAAGTTTGAACATATTTCAAAATGAATTAAAAATAAATTTCAACAGGTCACTGCCTCCTAGGGAAACCATTCCATAAGGCTCTCATCTTAACTAAGTGCCTCTTCCATGTGCTCCCAGACCCCACTACCTTATCCATGTTATAGCACTTACCACACCACATATCTTCTTCATTGGATTGTAGGCTTCCAGAGGCAAAGATATTTTTTTCCTTTAAACCCAATACCTGCCTAAGGCCTGGCTCGTAAAGGATGATGAACATACATTGAATGAATGGTTGATGGGTTGGAAGGATAAAAGGATGCTTGTATGTTTGAATAGAGAGATAGCTTTACCAACATTAGACCATCATAGAGCAGCCACCAGACCAGATTCAGCTCCCAAAGCTTGTGTTTAAAAGTACTGTATTCACCTCACTCTATCCCCACTAATCAGCTACCAGCAGACCTCAGGCTATGTTGATTTTTTTTTTCTTGGCATTGGATTCCACAACTGTTTATTCCCTAAGCATCACAACACTGATAACATTTTTAAATGTACAGCTAAGATCTAGTAGCCTTATGTCTGATTGTAATGCTCCTCTCTTTCCTGCTGAAGGCTATGGGTTGAAGTGAAGGAAACAAAGTAGAGCAGTGTTCATTCTCATCATGTTGCCTAAAGCCTTTTGTATAAACAGCATGACTCACATTGCCCTGGTCCATACTGGAGGCCCAGTAGCACCCTGCTTGTGGTTTGTAATTACCTGGATCTTACTAGACACCCTGTAGGCACTGGGTGATTACTCCATGTATCTGTTTCCTGATGTGTCAAAACCTGATGTAATGTAAACCCTGCCACAAAACCACATCCTTGTTAAGGTAAATATAATGAGTAGATTCTTACCAAGAGAGATACAGCGATCAGCTCACCTAAAGTGGACTGAGAAGGTGGCATGCCTCCCAAGCAACTCCTGAGTTTGTTGTCAGTTTGTGATAGTAGGATTGCTCACTCCTTCCTTTCACCTACCACCACGCATTGCACCTATCTCTATAATAGCATCTACATCTCTGTATGCTAAACAGCAAGTTCCTGAGGGGCTGTGCAGGACTATGTTTTATAATATAGCCACAGTGTAGATGCTCACTAAATGTATATGAGAAAAGTGAGTAAGGGATGAATATGTTGATCCTTTTTAAATGAAATATTAGATATAATCTGAATTATCTTTCCAAGTAGGTATGGGATTTTCTATCACCATTCACACATTTTACCCTATATTCCTTTATGGACAAATAATTTATTGTTGGAGTCATAGGCTAAGGGTGTGAGATAAGAAAATTCTCTGTCTTTGATTCAGAACAAAATTAACTGATTCCTGCTGTAGTCTGACTCAACATCTTGGCCTCCTGAGGACAATAACTTTGTTTCTTTTAATTCTGACTGATCAGATGTATAAAGGTGAGTGCACACATTTGGATTTAGATAAGAAATATGAAATCTGATCCTATCAAAGAGAAATCCCTAGTGTCCATAGGATACAGGATGGAATACAAAATGAAGTTCAGAAAATAAAGGTAAATGGAATTCATATAATGAAGAAAAAGGAACACTGGGCTTCAATTTTTAGCCACCAAAGCATCATTTGAAACAGGAGCAGTGAACAAGAGGTGACACATGATCAGAAGATATATATTTTTTTAAAAAGAGGAAAATCAAATAGGAAGACAATATTTTGCTGGAATTGCTTTGGTGAGCAGTTTCCTGTTCAGCTCTGTAAATATGATTTCATAAGCTTGGATATTTCAGCCGTCTGCTAGACAGCCTTTGATGAGGCATCATTCAAGTTTCACTTTTTTGAAGCCCATCATGGTGATTATTCTATGCAGCTTGACTATTGAGAAGGACTCTTCATTGCCACACACAATATTGCTTTCACCCATCGTTCTACAATGCCAAACCCAATCATCTTATCACAATCATTATCTCACTTGACTTTGCAGGTTCTAATACTATTAACCAAACATCTCTCAAGAACTCCTCTCAGCTTGGTTTGTAGGATACCATTCTCTTCTGTTTATCTCCCTGCCTTTTGCCTCATTTTTAGGCATCTTTATGGAGCCCTTCCCCTCTTACCTTTTAATGCTGGGGTTCCTTGGGGCTCAGTTCTTAGCTCTCTTTTTAGATTACAAAATGTCTTTGGATGATCTTCTCCCTTCCTGTGCTTCAACCATCACTCTCCACTCTAGAATCTCTCTATATTTTATATTTCTCTTCTGACTTCTCATTTAGTGGTTCCAAACTGCCCGCTGGACCACTACAAGATATTGAGCTCAAGAATCCTCAGACTTAAGCTATTTAAACTATGAATTATTTTCATCACCCATGTACTTCTGAATTCTAGAACTTGGTCATTGGCCATGCCATTCACCCAATTACCCAACTTGAAACCTTGGAATCAACTTTAATTCTCCTCTCTCCCTCAGCCCTCTGATACCTTCACATTCCAAACCCTGTACACTTAGCCTGTAGATTCTACCCTTCCCTTCCACACTCAATGACACTGCCTTTGTTCAAGACTTCAGTTTATCTTTCCTGGCTTATTTGTAGTAGCATCTTCATTGGTCCATTTATCACCACTTTCTCCTACTTGACCAGCAATACCTTCCTGAAAAATAAATCATATCAATTCCTTCTTAAAAATTTTCATTGGCTTCCTAGTGCCTAGAAAATGGAGTCTGATCTCCTTCTTTAAAAGCTTCTTTCACCCTACCACTTTTACAGCCTCCTCCTTGCCACTGGTCTACAGGCCTCCTCAGACCTATGGGTACCTGAGCATCCCTCTGTTTCCTGCAAAGCTTTTGCCCACTTAGATCTTCATTATCTTTTCTCTGCCTGTAAACTTTCCCCCCGTCTATACTGAATAATATCAATTTTTCCTTTTAGCCCAGTTGAAAGTTTTTCTTATCCTGGTGTTCCTAGGAAAACGTAAGCACTCTATTCTTATCTCTATTCCAGCACATCAACATTGTTTGGCAATTGTTAGTATGTATGTCCATCTCCTTCATGAAAATGTGACCATCTGGAGAACCAGATTATGTTAATAAACTTCATATCTCCAAAGTTCAACACACACAGTAGGTACTTAGATCTTGGTCCATTGATTGGAGCAGTAGGGAGAAGGGGAAAAGTGTTTTTGTAGAAATGGCAAGCTATGTCAGGATAATAGGACTGGTTGACTTTTGTAATATCTACAATTCAGGTTTAGCATCAGCAAAACTTCTACATTCATAAAACACAGGAACTAAATGGCAACCCACTGAGGGGAAAGAACTGGATTCTAGTCATATACTTACCACCATTGCCTGGGACAATGTTTAGCGCATGATGGACCCTCAATAAGTATGAAAAGAAGGAAGAGAGAGAAGAATGGGGGGAAAGGAGGAGGAAGAAAAGACACTTGCAAATATGTTTCTAGAATCCATGCCCTATCCAGTCAAATTGATACAGATGCTTTATTATCATGGAATTAAAGTTTACCTCAAAGGGAAAATCCACAAATTCTCTTTGTAGACTGATAACAGTATTTTATAAAATCTATTGTCAGAAAAACCTTCTTGTTGACTAATCCAAATCCCTTCAGCCATGGATGTAATCTCTTTTCTACCTTTTCATTCTTAAAGGACAATGGTAAGTAGTTACTTTTCTAATGTGCTCTCCTACTATGTTTCTGGCACTGTAGTAGGTCATTATATGGATTACCTCTAACCCTCACAACAATTCTGTGAAACAGGTATTCCATTATTCTTCAGATGCCCAAGCCTCCTCAGCCAACCAGTGGCAGAGTCAAAATTCAACCTGTTTGTGTCCAAAGTCTACACTCCTTCTTCATGTCTGTCATTGTTGACTGACATATTTTTATTTAGTTACTTAGTTAACAGATACTTATATCAAATTTATTGCATGACTGGCACTTTTCTAAGTCCTTTACAAGTATTAAATAATTTAATCTTCATAACAATCTTATAATGTAGATATCATTACTATTCACAATTTACAGATGAAGAAACTGAGGCACAGAGAAGTTAAGTTCTCATTTTACAGATGGGAAAACTGAGACTCAGAAAACAAGTAATTTTCCCAAGGTCACACAGCTAGTAAGTGGCAGAGCAAGATTCAAATCCCAATACCCTGGATTCAAAATCTGTGCTTTTAGCTTCTATGTTATGCTACTTCTAGTCACAATTTCATTTACTTAATAAATAATTCACTGATGACCTAAATTTATACTTGCTTCTTACTAGTCACAGATTAATAATACAATAGAGAGTATAATTAACTCTTTGCTTTTTTCCACATATAAGCCACTTATATCTTCTTCAAGAACATTTGTTACATGGCTACAGGCAATCTTAATTCTTCCAAGAGCCATTTTGAAAATAACTTCTGTAATTATAGCATAAATCAGATGAGAGTGTGTGGAAGAAGCCACATGAACTCTAACTTGTTGTAGAAAAGAAATGCATAATGACTTGCCCAGGTTTTAAGTGACAACACAGGGATGGCAAATGGATTTTATTTCTCTTACTAACTGCAACCAATTGGGAGTGGCTTCTTTGACCAATATGTTGAGTAGGTTTCTAAAATGATTGTTCTGCTACAAATAACTAGAAAGATAATGCAATTTTCAATTTTCATGCAGGAAGCTGCAAACAGCTGCAAACAGGCTTTCTTCCTCCTTTGCAAGAAATACCTTTAAGCTCTGGCTAGAAAAATGCACTTTCTCTTTCCAGTCAGCAACCCACCACATACAGATTTAAATTCAGCAAAGCATTTAAGAATAAAATTAAGGTGTTTCATTTGAAAAAAGGAACTAACATATCTTTAGTTTCTTCTTAAGTCATGACTCACAGCTTAAATTTTCATTTAATTCTCACAAAATACTTGATGAGGTGAAGATAAGTATAAGCATTTTGCACGTAAGGAGACACATGGAGGTCAAATGGCTTGCCAAGTTCACACAGGTGGCAAGACCACCTGGTCTGACTGTCAAGAAAGGCTATGGTAGTTCCAATACAGGGGCCACTAAGATATCAAGCAGAAAGCATGGGCATTATCAGGTAAAGGACCAACTATTTTATGGTATTTAAGCTATATATTAGGCTCTCAATTCTCTAATAGCAGTGGAAAAGTGAAAACAAACATGTTGTAGCTTTTATTTTCTAATTTTAAAATCAAAGACACTGGTGGAGACTTCTGGAGAAAATGGTAGGGTAGGGAGCCCCAGGATTCAGTCCTTTGACCAACACAACTATTAAACAGACAGAATCTGTCTGAAACAACTATTTTGAAATTCCAGAGGCCAGAAGAACAGTACAGCAACAAGAGAAGAACAGGAGGAAGACACTGATAAACTACTATAGGAATTATAAATTCTTCTCTTCCAGCACCCATTCCCCACCCTTGCTGAAGGCTACTGCAGGGTCCCTGGCCAGGCTGGGAACAGAAGAACATTGTATTAGTTGGACAAAGGGGTGCTGATGCAAATACCAGAAATCAGTTGGCCTTTATAAAAGATATTTCTTTGGGGTAGAAGCTTATAGTTAACAGGGCATAAAGCATAAGTTACTTCCCTCACCAAAGTCTGTTCCCAAGTGTTGAAGCAAGATGGCAGCCAACATCTGCCAAGAGTTCAGGCTTCCTGGGTTCCTCTTCCCAGGGCTTGTTTTTCTCTGGGCTCAGCTGCCTTGCTCTCTCCACAAGGCCAGCTGTAGACTGTCAGGCGACGCACTCTGTCTCTCTTCTCAGGGCTCGATTATCTCCGGGCTCATCTGCTCTGCTCCTCTGTGTGCTTACTTCCAGGCTCCAGCTCAAAACTCCTTATCAAAACTCCAATTCACTCTTCTGTTCAGCCATAGT
Organism: Tolypeutes matacus; assembly: GCA_026826555.1. NCBI lineage: Eukaryota > Metazoa > Chordata > Mammalia > Cingulata > Chlamyphoridae > Tolypeutes > Tolypeutes matacus. The sequence continues at coordinate 12,007,579 of JAKSZT010054304.1, forward strand.
TTTATCTGTGACTCAACATCCTATTGATGTGGCCCATCAAAGCCCTAATCATAATTTAATCATGCCCAGGTACAGACCAGTTTACAGACATAATTCAATATCTATTTTTGGAATTCATAAATGATGCCAAACTGCCACAGACATAAAAAGCATTTTCCCCAAGAAAAGGTATGGACAAGGGCTATCACTGATCACAGCAGGCAGTAGAGATTTAAAGATGCAGTGCTTCCTCACGGTTGCAGGGAAAAGTTAGCTGAAATGTTGCATTTGCTGGGCAGGCTAAGAAATCTCAGCTTTGGAGAGACACCAGAAAAGTTTTTGACACTCTTCTTTATTCTTTCCTCAGGACACTTTGGAGCTGATCTGCACCTCTTTTGTGGGTCCCTGGCCCTATTTTTGCTGGGAAACAAGAAACTGAAAAATTTCTCCTCAGGTGACCCTCTATTCAGAATTTGCCCTCCATGCAAAAGCCAAAAGCAGCATGAGACAACAAAAGTATAAAAACTATAGAGGAGGACAGTCTGGGAAAAAGGCCTGCCAGCTTCAGAGAACTAGAAGAGGGAGGTTTTTCCCCTGAGAAACAGAGTGAACAACAAAATTTCTGTAAACAGAGAGCTCCAAAACAACTAACAAGGAAAAGCCCAGGACAAGACAGAGGCCCAGTAAGCCAGGGAAACCCTACACAGGGCATTCACCTTGAGCAGACCTTCCTGATAGGAGGTACGAAGCACAAGAAAATCTGTCTTATCACCAGCTGGTTAAAAAACTAGGAAACAAACGTTCCAGAGAGTACAACCCAGAGTTTACATTTTAAAATATTAAAATGTAAATGGTGCAACAAAAGAGTACAAGACAAAGAAACAGGAAATCATGAGCCAGCTGTAGGTAGAGGATAAAAATATAGAAAACACCAATGAAGAAGACCAGAACATGGACATATGAAACACAGCATTTAAAAATAATGATGTTAAAAATGCTTAAGGAGATGAAGGAAAGTACAGAGAAAGAACTACAGAATATCGGGGGGAAAAAATGAATGAACAATATAAGAGTCTAAGTAAAGAGATAGAAACTTTAAAAAGTTACCAAACAATAACAGAAATGAAAAATGCCCAGGAGGGTTTCAAGAACATATTGGAACTGACAGGAGAAAGAATCAGTGAACTTGAAAATAAAATACTTGAAATGAGTAAGGCTAAGGAGCAGAAAGAAAAAAAGAAATATTAAAAGCAAAAATAGCCTAAGATACCTATGGAACACCATCAAGCACACCAATATATGCATTTTGAAAGTCCCAGAATGGGAAGAAAGAGAGTAAGGGGCAGAAGGAATAGTCAAAGAAATGATGACAGAGAACTTCCCTAAGTTCCCTAAGCAGAAGATATGTATATGTACATCCAAGAAGTTCAGAGAACATCAAACGGGATAAACATGAAAACAACATACCCCATGATATATTGATTACATTATCAAATGCAAAAGACAAGGAGAGAGTTCTGAAAGCTACAAGAGAAAAGAAACATGAGGGTTTATTTCTCATCAGAAACTATGGAAACAAGAAGACAGTGGGTTGAAATACTTAAAGTGCTGAAGGAAAACAGGTGCCAGCCAAGAATTTTATTTCCAGTAAGACGGTCTTTCAAAAATGAGGGAGCAATTAAGACATTTTCAGTTAAACAAAAGCGAACTCCACTTATTACTTCCTACAGGTGCTAAAATGCAAATGCATAAAAAGAAAAGATAAATCTAGGTTTTGGGACATACAATGTACAAAGATATAAATGGTAACAAGTAGAAACAAATGATGGGGGAGTGAGAGGGGTATAGGAAAAGTATATGTGCATGCTATTGAAGTAAAGGTGTTATCAAATCAAATAAAATTGTTATATATTTAGGATGTTAAATTTTATCCTTATGGTAACCACAAGGAAAGAGATGAAATATATATCCAGATAAAACTGAGAAGGCACTCAATATGGTACAACACAAGAAAGCAAATAAATATAAGAATAGGCATTAACAGAAATGAAGGACAAAAATAGGTATAAGCCTTACAAAGGCTAGATAGCAAAATGACAGAAGAAAGATCTGTATTATCAGTAGTGACTTTAAATGTAAATGGATTAAACCCTCCAGTAAAAAGGCAGAATTGATTTAAAAAAAATCATGACCCAAATATATGCTGTCTGCAAAAGACTCACTTTAAATTCAAAGATAAAAGTAGGTTGACAGTGACAGGATGGAAAAATATATATTCCATGCAAGTAGTAACCAAAAGAGAGCTGGGATGGCTATACTAATATCAGATAAAACAGATTTCAAGTCAAAAACAGTACAAGGGATAAAGATGGTCTATACTTACTGATAAATTCAATTCAGCAAGAAGATGTAACAATTATAAATATACATATATACCTAACAGCAGAGCCCCAAAATATATGAAGCAAATACTGACAGGTTTGAAGGGAGAAACTGACTGTTCTACATTAAAAATTGGAGACTTTAACATACCATTCTCAATAAAGGACAAAACATTTAGTCGGTAGATCAATAAGGAAGTACAGGACTTGAATAATACACTAAACCAACAAGATCTAACAGACATATATAGAACAACTGCATATCAAAAAATTATATAACTTAGATGAAATTGACAAATTCTTAAAAACACATAAGCTACACTGAACCAAGAAGAAATAGATCTCAACAAACCAATTACTAGTAAAGAAATTGAATCAGTAATTAAAAACCTCCCGACAAAGAAAAGCGCAGGATCAGATGGCTTCACAGGGGAATTCTACCAAACATTGAAAGAAGACTTAATTCCAATTCTGCTCAAACACTTAAAAAAAATGGAAGAGAGGGGAACACTCATTAAGTCATTCTATAAGACCAACATCATACTCATATCAAAGCTGGATAAAGACACCACAAGAAAAGAAAACTACAGATCAATATCTCTTATGAATATAGATGCAAATATCCTCAACAGAATACTAGCAAATCACACCAGCAGCATATTTAAAGAATTATACACCATGATCAGGTCAGATTTATCCCTAATGTGCTAAGTTGGATCAACATAAGAAAATCAACATAATACACCACATTGAAAGAATGAAGGAAAAAACCCACATGATCATCTCAATTGATGCAGAAAATGCATTTGACAAAATCCAGTATCCTATCCCATCTACCGTATCCACTCTCACTTGGAGGTGGAGTGGACATCACCATCCCAGACTCCTCAGGATACCAGTAAGTGGACTTACTGGTATTTCTGTTGTAGACATATTGTGATTCAGGCAATGGAAGAAATTATAACAGTGAGGTGGAGCCAGTGGCCACTAGACGCTTTCGGAGCAGGGAAGAGAAAAGCAGTTGTAACACAGGGGTTTTTCAGGACTTGAGAATTATCCTGAGTGACATTACAATGACAGATATAGGCCATTTTACATCAGCATATACCATGCAGAACTGTGTGGGAGAGAGTGTGGTCTACAATGTGAACTATGGTCCATGCTTAGTGGCAAAGCCCCAGGATGTGTATATCCATTGCAGGTGATGTGCCACACTAATGAAAGATGTTTATGTGGGATGTTATGGGAGGTGTGGGAGGTGGGGAACATGGGAATCCTTGTAATTTTTGTGTAACATTTATGTAAACTAAGCATCTTTAAAAATATATATTAAAAAAATAACATTTATGTAAGCAAATGCACATATATGCATATATATATTTATATATCATTTTACAAATGTTGCTTTGTATTGTGAAAATTTTGATTTTTACCCACAATAAACAAAAAGAAACAAACAAAAAAATCTAGTATCCTTTATTGATAAAAATATCAAGAATACTAAAAGTAGAAGGAAACTTCCTCAACATTTTATCATGTGGAAACATATATGTGAAAACATATGTGAAAACATATTTATTGATTAAAATATCAAGAATACTAAAAGTAGAAGGAAATTTCCTCAACATGTTATCATGTGAAAACACATATGAAAAGCCCACAGCTATTATCCTACTTAATGGTCAAAAACTGAAAGATTTCCCTCTAAGATTAGGTACAAGACAAAGATTCCCACTATCACCACCGTTATTCAACATTATACTGGAATTTCTTGCCAGAGCAAGTAAACTAGAAAAAGAAATAAAAGTTATCCAAATTAGAAAGGAAGAAGTAAAACTTTCCCTATTTGCAGATGTTATGTTCCTATATAGAAAATCCTGAAAAATCCACAATGAAGCTCATAGAGCTAATAATTGAATTCAGCAAAGTGCTGTGGTAGAAGATCAACATGATTTTGTGGTACAAAATCAGTAGTGTTTCTATCCACTAGTAATGAGAAATCAGAGGAGGAAATCAAGAAAAAAAATTCCATTTACAATAGCAACCAAAAGAATCAAATATCTAAAAATAAATCTAACCAAGGATGTAAAGCACCTATACATAGAAAATTACAAAACATTGCTAAAAGAAATTAAAGAAGAAATTTAATGGAAGAATATGCTGGGCTCATGGATTGGAAGACTAAATATCACTAATATGCCAATACTAAACAAAGCAATTTATAGATACAGTGCAATCCAAATCAAAATTTCAACAACCTGCTTTGCAGAAATGGAAAAGCCAATCATGAAATTTATTTGGAAAGGTAAGGAGCCCTGAATAGCTAAAGCCATCTTGAAAAGGAAGAATGAAGTTGGAGGACTCACATTTCCCGACCTTAAAACTTATCACAAAGCCATAGTAATCAAGAACAGACATATAGACCAATGGAATAGAATTGACAGCTCAGAAATAAACTCTCATATTTATGGCCATCTGATTTTTGTCAAGGTGGAAAAGACTACTTGATTGGGAAAGAATAGACTCCTCAACAAATGGTACTGGGAAAACTGGATCTCCATTTGCAAAAAAAAAAAAAAAAAGGAGGAGGAGGAGGACCCTACATCACACCATAACAAGAATAATTCAAAATTGATAAAAGACCTAAAGAATTAGAACTATCAAATTCCTAGAAGCATCTTCAGGACCTTGTATTTGGCAATGATTTCTTAGACTTTACACCCAAAGCACAAGCAGCAAAAGAATAAATAAATAATAAATAAATGGGACCTCGTCAAAATAAGAAAAAATGTTTGTGCCTCAAAGCACAAAGTAAAAAGACAACCTCCCCCAATGGTAGAAAACACTTGGAAACCACATATACTATAAAGGATTAATATCCAGTATATAAAGAAATCCTTCAGCTTAATAAGAAAAAGACAAACAATCCAATTTAAAAATGGGCAAAGACTTGAACAGACATTTCTCAAAAAAATATATGCAAATGGCCAGAAAGTATATAAAAAATGCTTATATCATTAGCCATCAGGAAAATGCAAATAAAAAATCACAATGAGATGCCATTACACACCCAGTAAAATGGCTGCTATTTACTTTTTTAAAATATACTTTTTATTTTATTTTTTTTAAAGAAACTTAGATTACATAAATGTTACACACAAAAAAAAATGCCCCCATGTTACACCTATGTTTCCCTCTCCCTCCCCTCAGAACTTCCAGTGGCCACTGCCTCCACATCCATGATAAAAGTTCTTCCATTGCTAGGATCACAACAAGTCTACAGTAGAACAACTGTAAGTCTACTCTAGTCCAATGTCTATTCCCCAATCCTGAGGATTCTGTGATGGTGATGCCCACTCCACCTCTAATTGAGAGGGGGATTAGGTCTCATGGGGCAGATGGATGGGACCTTCTTGCTTTCAGTTGCAGACTCTCTCTGTTCCTTGAGATGGTCATTATCAGTCATCTTCTCCTTATTAGTTGACCTGGGTGAGTCCAATGAATTGGAGAGTGGGTATTGTAAGCTGTTGAGATTCAGGGCCCAACTGGCATGTGAGCAGTCCAAAGATTTAAGTCTCTTGGACATACAACTATCAACTCTAGTACTAATTATAGGTTCAAATAGAGAAGCAGTAGAGCTATGTGTAGGGAAAGCACAACTGAGTCCAACTCTATCACACTGGGGAGCATAAATTCCAAAGTAGGGCCCACTGGCAGGGTCCAAACTCCTGAGCTATCTGCCCTGCCTATAGTGTCTGGATGTCTTCAGAGCCCTCAGGAGCCCCACTATTTGAGGTAATATTTACTTTGGCAGCCTATGAGTTCCTGCTGAGATGTATATAAGCATAACCTCTGAAATGACCTCCTGACTCACTTTGAAGTTTCTTAGTCATATGCACTCATTTGTCTTTACCCTTTCCCCCTTTTGGTCAAAGTCTTTTTCCAGTTGCATTGCTAGTTGATGCTTGGTAGTAATCCCTCAGTGCCAGGGAGGCACATCCCCAGGAGTCATGTCCCATGCTGGGGGGAAGATAATGCATTTATATGCTGAGTTTTGACTTAGAGAGAGGCCACATTTGAGCAGCAAGGAGACTCTCAGGAGGTAACACTTGGGCACCCTATAATACTGGGCTAAGTTTCAATTTCAGAAGTAAAGGTTCATAAGTACAGTCATCACAATCAATGGCCTGTCAACGGTCCATCCTCCTTCACTAGTGTCTGCCCCTGTACTCCGGGGATTCTTGCTGTCCCATTAGAGAATGTAGCAGAGCTCCCCAGGATGGGAATTCGATATTTCTTTGGCTATTGTGTGGATCTCCACCCACTGTGACAGTGCCCCATGAACACTTGAACACATTCATATGCCTTATAGGTATGCCCTAGGTGAACCTCCTCCCAAGTGTCCCCCCTCTCTGACATCCACACCAATGATCCTCCCCTGCCACAGTTGTAATCCTTCTGTGATCCAAAACTTCTTCAAAATTGAAGCCAACAAAATAACCAAATACAATTAATAGGAAAATGATAGAATAATGTTGGTTTTAAAAATAACAAATAAAATACAATCTTTTTTAAATTTGAAATAATGAAAAAATAAAATTAAAATATAAAGTTAAATTTTTTTAACATTATATCTTTCTTCACTTTAAGATCTGCTGTCTTGCATGTACAGTGATATTTGTTTCCACTTATTCACTGAGAGTCTTATTTTTTTCATTTTGTTCAAAGAAGCTTTAGGTTACAGAAATGTCATGTACAGAATATAGGTGATTCCCATATACCCAACGTCCTCTACCTTTTCTCCTTTCCCCTATTAATAACAGTTTACATGTGGATGGTATATTTATTAAAACTGATGTACAAATATTGAAACACTGCTACTAACCATGATCAATGATTTACATTGTGGTTTACATTTTAGCCATACACTTTTATAGATTTGATGAAGTTTGACACGGTCTGTATCCATCCTTGCAAGATCATGTAGAACAATTCCATTGCCCCAAAAATGTCCCGTATTCCATCTATGCTATTCCTCCCTCCCTCTCCCCTTGGGACCCATGGTAACCACCAAGATTAACTCATTGAAGGACCAGATTCACAGTTACTTGCAGCAACATTGAGGGCTTGACACACTGACCTGTGCTCTCCTATTAGGCACTGTCTATGCTCTCAAGAAACTCCTGCTCCTCTATCTAGATCATAGCAGGACTCCCCAAAACGGGAGTCTAACACCTTCCCACTCATTATGTGAGTCTCCATCCTAATACAAGACACTATGACAAGATGAATGCTACACACTCTCTAGAAGCCTAGGAAAACAAAACAAAACAAAACAAAACAGAAAATAACAAGCTTGGAGAGACAGTGTAAATGATGTAACCACTGTGGAAGACAGTTTGGTGGTTCCTCAGAAAGCTAACTATAGAACTACCATATGACCCAGCAATGCCACTACTAGGTATATACCCAAAAGAAGTGAAAGCAGTGACTCGAAAAGATAATTGAACACTGATGTTCATAGCAGCATTATTCACAAGTGTGAAAAGATGTAATCAACCCAAGCATCCATCAACAGATGAATGGATAAATAAAATGTGGTATATACATACAATGGAATATTATTCAGCAGTAGAAAGGAATGAAGTCCTGATACATGTGACAGTGTAGATTAACCTTGAAGATTATCATGTTAAGTGATATAAGCCAGATACAAAAGGACAAATATTGTATGATTTCTCTGATTTCAAGCAATTAGCATAAAGCATAGAGTCAGAATCTAGATTATAGGTTACCAAGGGACAGAATGGAAATAGGGATTGGGATGTTAAGGCTTAAATATGTACAATGATGGAAATGTATGGTAATGGTGGTGGTGATGGTAACACAACATTGTGAAATATATATATGAATATGATTAAGAGGGGAAATATTAGATTTTTTATATGGCAACAGAATAAAATTTTTTAAAAATCCATGAACTACACTACACTAACAGTGAACCCTAAGTTAAACCATGGACTTTAATTAATAGTACAGTTATAAAAATGTGCCGTCATCAATTGTAACAATTGTCCTGCACCAATGCAAGGTGTTGATATTGGGGTGGTGTATGGGAGTCCTGTATTTTATGCATGGGTGTTCTGTAAACCTACAATTTCTCTAATAAAGGGGGAAAAAAACAAAGGCACCAATTCATTTGCAGAAAAATAAAAGCATTTCCTGGAACTATGTATCTCTGTGATTGACATATAGGTAATATCTTCTATTATGGCTTTTCATAAAACTGAATGCTGTCCAAATGGATCAAATGGAAATATAATGTATATGTTATAGGATAATTTATAAAATGTCAGATGAAGGGTAAAAAGCCATTCCTGTAGAAGCTCTTAATATTGGGGTCCAGACAATGTAATTCTGGGGGAAAAGAAGAGAATCCACTCACTCTCAAATGAACCAGAAAATGGGAAGCTGTCTCCTGAGCTGACAAAATGTTTTATGTCATTTTGCAAATAGGCATTGTCTAACGTTGAGTAATGTAGATGGGGGAAAATCAAGTTCCATTCATCTTCTTGCCTTCTGAAGAAAAATAAGTAAAAGTATATACTTTATTATGTATTTTAATGTACTTTTTATACAAGACTGGATATTGTGATAATTCAATATTGTATTATAGCTAACACCCTCTAAAGAACCAACCAGCTGGGCTAGGTTTCCTCTTAGGAGAGAGATAATTACGGCTGCCAAAGCTGCGGATTTTCTTATTGGATTTTAAGTGTTCTTCTCTGATTAAAATTAACTTGTGGGGAAGAAAAACAAAAACAAAAATAAACAAACAACAACAAAAAAAGAAGTAAAGACTATTTCCAAGCACTCAAAGCCTAAGCAGATAAATTTCACACCAATTCAGGGAAGTGAAAGCTTTTCTAGCGCCAGTCATACCCCATTTCGAGAAATGTGACCAGACTTGGCACTAATTCAGAGTACTTCTGAGTCAAGTGAGAACTGCTCCATGGACCCCAAAATCAAACATTCATGTAGCTTCAGTACCACCTCTAGCAAATTATATCACACCAGCCACTCTTTACAGCAAGAAATCTACTCCTTAACACACACACACCAGTGTCCCCCATTTTGTATATTTATCAACAAACAATAAATTATTGAAGTGTTTAGTTGCCATAGGAAATAAGAGATTCACCCAGGCACCCTAGTAAGCAGTAAGACAGAAAGTTAGGAGAAAAGTCACCCTTTTTGAAGCAAATGCTGTTTACTATGTAATGCGATGGTATGCCAAGATTTTAATTGCTGCCATATTTATTTGTACAAAGGGCTCAGTTTTAGATTTCCTAAAGTTTTTATACAGAGGGAGACCAGTTTTTCTTCACAAAGAAAAACAATGGCTAGGTTATCAGAAGGGCATTGAGTTGCAATATTTGGGAGTTGGAGGTGGGTATAAGCTGTCAAACAAGAAGTATTTATTGACCACCAATTTCAAGCGCAACAATAGCACAAGAAGCTTATAATCAAGTCAGGGAAACATAACTCACAAGAGCACTATTTCTAAAACATATCTGAGTCTTGACATGCCTGACTACTCTTTCTTTTAAACACTCTTGCTTTGGTTTCTCTGTGGCTACACTGTCAATGTCCTACTTTCCACCAATCTGTTCCAACATCCTTAGTTTTTATGTGGGCTCCTCTTATCTTGCCCATCTCTAAAATATTAGTATTTGTTGACTTTCAAGTCCAAGGTTCATTTTTCTTCTCATGTGGCCACTCTAAGTAGGTAATGTTATCCACTCTAAGGGTATCAATTACCACCTATTTGCTGATGAATCCCAACTTTATATCTCAGGGCAGATATTTCTTGATGCACATATTCAACTTCCTACTGACCTTCTCCATTTGGAAATCCTATTGCTCACCATGCCCAAAATTTAATTCATTAAAGACATACCTTGTTTTATTGTGCTTCACCTTATGGCACTTTGCAGATACTGTGTTTTGTTTTGTTTTTACAGTGAAGTTTTGTGGCAACCCTGCATCAAGGAAGTCTATTTGTGCCATTTTTCCAAAAGCATGTGCTTACTTTTTGTCTCTATGTCACATTTTGGTAATTCTTGCAATATTTCAAACTTTTTCAATATTATATCTTTTATGGTGACCTTTGATCCGAGATTTTTGATGTTATTATTATAATTGTTTTGGAGTGCCCTGAACCATGTCCGTATAAGATGGTAAACTTAATCGATAAACGTTGTGTGTGTTCTGACTGCTCCACTGACAGGCCATTCCCTCATCGCTCTCCCTCTCCTCAAGTCTCCCTGGTCCCTGACACACAACAATATTGAAATTAGGCCAATTACTAACTTTACAATGGCCTATAGTGTTCAAGTGAAAGGAACAGTCACATGTCTCACTTAAAATCAAAAGCCAGAAATGATTAAGCTTAGTGAGGAAAGCATGCCGAAAGATGAGAAAGGCGGAAATCTAGTCCTCTTGCACCAAACAGTTAGTCAAGAGGTGACTACAAAGGAAAAGTTCTTGAAGGAAATTAAAAGTGCTACTTCACTGAACCCATAAGTGATACGAAACTGAAACATACTTATAGCTGATGTGGAGAAAGTTTTTGTGGTATGGATAGAAGATCAAACTAGTCACCATTCCTTTAAGACAAAGCCTAATCCAGAGCAAGGCCCTAACTCTATTCAATTCTATGAAGGCTGAAAGAGGTAAAGAAACTGCACAAAAAAAGTTTGAAGCTAACAGAGGTTGGTTCATGAGGCTTAAGAAAAGAAGTCATCTTCCTAACATGAAAGTGCAAGGTGACCAACCAAGTGCTGATGTAGAAACAGCACCAAGTTACACAGAAGATCTAGCTAAGATAATTGATTAGGTGACTACTCTAAAAAACGGACTTTCAATGTGGATGTAAGATGCCATCTAGGACTTTCTTAGCTAGAGAGGAGAAGTGAATGCCTGGCTTCAAAGCTTCAAAGGACAGGCTGACTCTTGTTAGGAGCTAATGCAGCTGGGAATTTAAGTTGAAGCCATTGCTCATTTGCCATTCTGAAAATCCTGGGGCCCTTAAGAATTATGCTAAATCCACTCTGCCTGTGCTTTATAAATGGAACAACAAAACCTGGATGAGAGGATGAGAGCACATCTATTTACAACATGGTTTACTGAGCATTTTAAGCTCACTGTTGAGAACTACTGCTCAGAAAAAGATTCCCTTTAAAATATTACTGTTCATTGGCAATGAACCTGGTCACCCAAGGGCTCTGAGATGTACAATATGATTAATGTTGTTTTCATGCCTCCTGACACAACATCCTTTATGCAGCCCATGGTTCAAGGAGTAATTTCATCTTTCAAGTCTTATTATTTAAGATATACATTTCATAAGGCTGTGGCTGCCATAAATAGTGATTTATCTGATCGATTGCACAAAATAATTGAAAACCTTCTGGAAAGGATTCACTAGTTTAGATGCCATTAAGAACATTGTGATTCATGGGAGGAAGTCAAAATATCAACATTATCAGGAGGTTGGAAGAAGTTTATTCCAACCTTCATGGATGACTTTGAGGGCTTCAGTACTTCAGTGGAGGAAATAACTGTAGACGTGGTAGAAATAGCAAGAAACCTAGAAAAAGAGATGGAGTCTAAAGATGTGATTGGATTGCTGCAATCTCATAATAAAAGTTTAACAGATGAGGAGTTGCTACTTATGGATAAGCAAAGAAAGTGGCTTCTTGAGATGGAAACTACTCCTGGTGTAAATGCTGTGAAGGCTGTTGAAATGATAACAAATGATTTAGAATATGACATAAACTTATTTGATAGAGCAGTGGCAGGGTTTGAGAGGATTGACGGCAATTTTGAAAGAAATTCTGCTGTGGGTAAATGCTAACAAACACCATAGTATGCTACAGAGAAATCTTTCATGAAATAAGAGAGAATTGGTGCAGCAAACTTTATTGTTGTCTTATTTTAAGAAATTGCCACAGCCACCCCAATTTTCAACAACCATCAACATCGAGGCAAGACCCTCCACCAGCAAAAAGATTATGACTTGCTAATGGCTCAGAAGATGGTTAGCATTTTTTAACAAATACATTTTTATATTATGTACATTGTTTTTTTTTTTATTTTTTGTACATTTTTTAGACATAATGCTATTGCACACTTAACAGACTACAGTATAATGTAAACATAACTTTTATATGGACTGAGAAACCAAAAAATTGTGACTCATTTTATTGCAATATCCGTTTTATCACAGTGGTCTGGAACCATACCCACAATATCTCTGAGACATACCTGTATATGCCCATTCAAATGAATTCCTTCCTTTGGATGCCCTATCCTTAATGAATTCCTCATCCCACCCCAATCCATCCATTAGTCCATTCTTTATGCCTTTCTTCCTCACTGCCTCTCCTTCTCCATCCAAATGTTGAATAATTCTTAAACCCATTCACTTTTCTCTGGGCCCACTGACAGTACTCAAATTTATGATACTTTTTAGCCTATAGCAGTAAACTTAGCTCCTGCTTTCCTCCGATCCATTCTCCATACTGCAGCCTCCATGATTTGGAAAGAAGGAAGAGAGGGAGGAAAGGAAGGAGGGAACTTTAATTATATTAATAATATTCCTTCCATAAACCCTTGAGTGGATCTTCACTACTCTAGGAATAAATCCTATTTCCTTAGTCTGATTGCCAAGAGCTTGCTCACTTTTCCTCATCTGTTGCCACTCTCTTTATCAATCTTTAATTTCTAATAAAACAAAACTATCTTTCAGTTCTTAAATGGGTATTATTTCACCCCTGAGCTTTGAACTAAGACTGTTTGGGCTTGGAACACTTTCACCATTTCCTCTATCCTCTTCCCCTGGTTCACACATCCTCATCATTTTTAAAAAATAGATATATATTTATATTTATATATAAAATGTTTCTTACAAAAAAATTAAAATCAACTTAAAAAAACGACAAACAAACAAAAAAATTCAATGGGAGCAAAGATGGGGTTAAGGCATAGGGTTGGCCCCTGGTGCTGCTCTGAGCCTGCGGGGAGGATGTGAGCTGGGGAGGAAAGGTGCAAGGGGTGAGGTGCTTAGTTGCCCTTCTGCTCAGACATAAAATTTTCAAATGGAAGTTTTTAACAGTGCTCTTAGGTTACCTGATATTGCTTGGGCACTTGCTCATTCTTGTTGGCCAGAGCAGAGAAGTGGCCGGGGGATGAGGCATTTGGTATCTGGGAGGTGCCTCAAGAGGTGTGTGTGTGTGGGGGGGCAGGTAGGTGCTGAAGAGCTTCCCATATAGTGGGTCATGGAGGGAGAAGTTCTGGAACTGACAGAGGGACAGGCCTTGGCTGGGTTCCACCTGGTACAGCTCGGCATGCAAAGTCATGGCACCAGGGAGGGGTGAACCCAGCAGCAGGTCCAGGATGGTGCTGAAGCCGTGCTTCTACAGCAGGCAGCCAGGTCCCTCAGATTGTTCCAAGGCAAAGAGCTCAAAGGCCAGGTGGGTCAATTCCTCCAGGTTCCTGCTCCCTTCTAGAGCTGCTAGAGCAAGGAGCACATCTTGGAAGTCCACCAAACCCTTGGCATCTCACTGGAAGTAACTAAAGGCACCAGCCACCGCCTGAACATCAGTGAGCTGGAACTGTCTAGCAAACTCTTCCAAGCTGATCATTCGACTGCACCCTGGCTCTGCCCCAGCATCCACACAGCCAGGGGAGAGTGCAGCCTTCCAAAGCACCTTTCCTAGTTCCCAGAGGTGCCGCTCCAACGCCACCTTCAGCCGGCCCACCACGATCACCAACAGGTTCCCTACAAACTCGCATTCAGTGGCTGTAATGCCCAAGACCTGTGCCATGACCCTCTGGACATTGTTAGCATAGAGGGTGGGGTCCCTGCTCTCCTCAGATTTCAGTGTAGATTTATCACCAATGTTGACTGTCACTTCTACAACCTCTGTAGTCTAGGTTAGATGCTCATCTTATGTCTTTCCACTGCACTCTCCCCTAGCACAGCATAGAAAAAAACACAGACTAGTTGAAGCAAGACTTGACTGCCACAACTTCCATACACTAGGGCAATGGCACAATCCATAATAGATGAGGTGGCTCTTTGTCAAAAATGTTTTAAAACTCCTGAGTGTGAAATATACTCTCCATCTACTCGTCCATGACCCAACTGGGAAGTAGGCCCAGAGGACAAGTATAATACAAAGAGCTGAAAAACTCTTTACAGGAAAACAACAGGAACTTAGACTTTGGAGACTTGCCACTCTGTGAAGAAGAGTGTTGAGAAAGAGTGAAAGACCAGAGCATCTGGCAGCAAGCTGCGGCTAAATGTTCACAGGGCCTGCAAAAAGAGCTAGTGGACATTTGAGATGATAATGTCTAATTAGATTTAGCTTGATGCCTGTAGTGAACAGCTCTGCAGACTCCTCTTCTCATTACTCTCAAACCTTCAGTAAAATTCTGCTGCAAATATTTTTTTGTAAATAGCAATGGGGCAGGAACAGGGGGTTATAAGGAGCAAAAGGAAACAGATAGTATTTCATGACAGAATTTATAAGGGCAGAGAAAGACAGCCGTGTCCAGAATTCAGATTAGACTGGAGAAGTTTGCTGTAGTACTGACCAACCAGGAAAATGTAGATTCATTCATTCCCTACCTCTCCCAAAAGACTTGGAAATCATGGGAAGTTTATCATATTTTCTACAGTTTCTGGGACAGGGCTTGTACTGATCCACTTGATAAAAAAGTAAAAGATAACTGGAGAAAGCTGAAGAATTTGGAGCTTTTAGATTACATTAGTACTTATAACACATATTCTTATTGCCTGTTTACAAGCAAGTATAACAATTGATTAAGTCTGTGGGTATGTGGGCTCCAGAGTCATACTGCTAGTATTTAAATGTTGGCTCTGGCGATTTATTTAAGTAAATTTGAGCTCCAGAGTCATACTGCTAGTATTTAAATGTTGGCTCTGCTCCTTGCTGATTATGTGGCCCTGGGCAATTATTTAACCAATTTGTGCCTTAATTTTGTTAAGTATAAGATGGGGGTGATCATAGCATCTGTCTCCCTCATAAGATTGTTGTGAGGACTATATCACAAACGCCACATGTTTTGAATAGTGTCTGGCAAGTTCAGGGTCAATGTCTGCCTTGTTTACTGTCATATCCTTAATGCCTAGTACAGTGTTGGACACAGAGTAGATGCTCTACAAATATGAGTTGAGTTCTTTAATAAGTGAATAAGTTGTACTATATAATTTTCTCTGCCTAATAAAATCCTTTCTCATCTTTTACTTTCTTACAAATTCACTAATACCATGCTCCGTGAAGAGCTCGCTCTCTTTCCTGTTTTATCTCCAATATCCATTGCCATCCCTTTTATCCCCCACAAGAAATAACTATAATGTTTCCACTATATGTCTTTGCACATTTTTGAATATGTGTATCTTTCAAATATGTATATTTATATATATAATCTTTTAAAAGATATAGGGCTGCTCTGGATGTATGTATTTTAAATTTACTTAAATAAATCTCCATCTGAATTAATCTCTTGAGTCTACCCTCAGGGAAGAGTACACCATGTCTCCTCACATGGACAAATTTGTATATCCCTGACCGAATGTAATATTCCCAATTAGGAAGGCAAGAGTAGGTTTTCTGCAAAGCTGTTCAGAGAACATGAATGGCACTGCCACAGCCCTAGGCTAGTAGAAAGCATAAGGCAGAGAGGGATATCTAACCAAGGGGCCTGAAGTCTAACTAAAAAGATGTGTGAATTTATACTTAGATATAAAATTTTCAACTGGAAGTTTTTAACATTGCTCTCAGGTTCTCTGATATTCAGAGCTTGCAAGTGGGGCTTAATAGCACAAGGAGAGGGGCTACTGAGAAAACAGATGCCATGTCCCCAGGCACTGCACTGAGATCCAACAAGCCTCAGGCCAAGGCCTGACCAGGTCTGCTGAAAGCGGTAGGTTCCCAGCCAAATAATAACTAGAAGTCTCCAGTTATTATTGCCTAAAGGATCGGTCAAATTCCAGAATTACTTCAATTGCATATAATCTATGTATGGTCATCCCAGACAAATTGATTTTTCATTTTCCTACCCCAATGGAATAAAGATTTTCAGGTAGCACTCCATTATTTCCTACTTTTGTTTCTGAAGAAGTGCTTTGGAAGTCTGCAGGCCCGTTCATGTCTGAGACAGAGCTTTGCCAAGTACACTTGCCTCTTTGGGATGTTCATATCAGCTCCTAAAGATGTTTCTGTGGGTATTCTTTCCTGGGCTGGTGTTATTTATATTCCAGGAGTGAGCCTCGGACCATGTCTCCAACTAAACGTAGGGCACTACTCCCACCTGTTTCCTACCTTCCCTTCCTGACAGAACACTAAAACTCCTGCCAAAGCTTTCTAGCCAAAACAAATACTGGGAAGGAATGGTATAGTTTCCACTCGAACAGATGATGGCAGATTCTAAGACCAGAAGGCCAATCTGGAAGCTCCAGAGTCCACAGCTGAATTGTCATCACCTCCAAATTAGAGTCTAGTAATCTTACTGGTCCCTCTTAAGAAAATTATTGGCCACCAACTAAGGCTTCATTATGTTTTGCCTTAAGACTTATTACTGGGTATCCAATTGAGAGTATAAATCAACTAATGATGTCACAAGGCTCTGACCTTTTGGAAAAAAATAATCAATTCTTCAGGAGATGTATTAAGAGTCACCCCAGAAAAGGGGTGTAGGTTTATGCATTAAAAGTAAATGTGGGGAATAAGCCGGGGCAGGTCGCGCTCGCTGCCTTCTCCCCTGAAGAGAGACACGAGGTAGGGGGGCTCCTTTCTCTCCCCATCGCACCGCTCACCCCCCAGTGTGATGAGTGTTACCCCCTCCCTGTAGCCCCCTGGGAGCGGCGCAGGCACCATTGATGCCGGCGCAGGATGGATCAGACTTGTGAACTGCCCAAAGGAACTGCCTGCTGCCCTTTTCTAATACAGTGAATTTAGATGCTTGTGAAGACATGGATAGCCCCTTTCAGATGATCCAGACTCCAGTACCAGTACATTAGGAAACATACTAGAATTACCTGGAACTTCATCATCATCTACTTCACAGGATGAGGTACCAAGGATTGAACCGTGGACCTCTTACATGGGAAGCAGGCGTTCAACCACTGAGCTACATCTTCTCTCCAGTAAGGTGGGTTTTTTAAATCAATTTTATTGATATTTATTAATAAAGCATATCATGTATCCAAAAAAAATAGAGAAAAAAGGAAATGTGGGTGAATATATGTCCCACAGACTTAAATCTTTGATCCGTTCATGTGCGTATTGAGCCCTGAATCTCCGAAGACTTGCAACTCCAACTCTCCAGTCCATTGGACTCACCCAGGAAAACTAACAAGGAGAAGATGATGGACAAGGAACAGAGAGTTGCCTGGAACTGCAAGCAAGATTGCTCCATCCATCTGCCCCCTCCATGGGATCTAAGCCCCCTCTCGATTAGAAACAGAGTGGGCACCACCATCCCCAAATCCTCAAGAATGGGGAATGAACAATGGACTAAAGTAGACTTATTATTCTAGCAATGGAGAATTTTATCATTGATATAAAGGCAGTGGCCACCAGAGGTTCTGAGGGGAGGGAGAGGGAAGAATAAGTGTAATAAAAGGGGGCATTTTCGGAATATTGGATTTGCCCTGCATGATATTGCAGTGATGGATACAAGCCATTGTATATTTTGTCATAACTTACAAAATTGTGTGGGACAAAGTGTAAACTATAATGTAAACCATAGTCCGCGGTTAGTAGCAATGTTTCAATATGTGTTCATCAATTGTAACAAATGTGCCACACTAATGAAGGACATTGTTAATGTGGGAAAGTGTGGGAGGGGGAAAGGGTGGGGCATATGAGAATTTCCTATATTTCTTATATAACATTTATGTAATCTAAAGCTTCTTTAAAAATAAAAAAATAAAAAGCAAAAAAAGGAAATGTGGGCTCTTAAATATTTTCAAATATGTTAATGTAACTGGGAATCTCTGAAAAGAAGTGTGATTAATAGGTGGACCAGGCAAGAAGAGGGCTCCAAAGGTAGTACTGTGCCTAAAGGGGAAGGTATTTTAGAGTTGGGTTTCCTACACAGACAGGAGGCATAAAAAGAGGAATATAAGTTACTTGGGAGTAGAGAAGCTGAGAGAAGAAGCTGTTAGAAGAACTAGAGGAGAGTCAGGGAAGGAGAGAAAACAAGGTTCATAATGACACAGTTAAACTAGCTGTGTCATGTGAATCTGTGCTTGTAGTTTAGTCTTACTGGGTGTAACTTGGCTCTGGAATCCTATCGTGCTATTTGGAAGTTTAATTTGCACGGGCGATGTTTCCCAGAATATGATGAGAATAACAGGCTATTGCTAAAAACAATTTTTTTAACTAAAGAAAGAATGGAGAATGGTCATGACTTAAAGACAAAATTCCCCCCTTTTTACTTAACCCTCAAGTAGTATCTGTGGGTCATTGACAAAAGCTGAGAAAAGAAATGTGACCCAACTGAAAGAAATGTTAGTCCCTCTAGGGTCAGGAGAGTGTATGGAAAGAGGTCTTACAGTCTAGTGTGTAAGAAGGAGCAAAAAAAAAAAAGCAGTCAAACAAGAAAACAGGGCAAGACGGGACAATGCTACTTGCTCCCATCTTTTCTTTTCAAGGCACAAATTCCTCCCTGAAGCACATTAGAAAGAAGCAAGAAAGCTGAATTTTCTCCATTGACAAAGGAGACCCAGAATTTCACTTCCAGTTTGATACTTTCTTAGTAAAGGAGAATTCTCTAGGTCATTCAATTCACCACAATACATATTGTCACCCTACTATGCACTAGACACTGGGAATACAATAAAGAATGTCAGAGCCCCCATCTTTTTTGGAACCTAGAGTCTAGCAGGGATTCTCTGCTTGAAGAAAGCTGGTGAATAAAGTATCCTGGTTTTGTCTTTCTTGGAGTGCACCGTAACCTGATAGGTTCCTGGGGAACTCTTGCAAGATTTGGCCACTGGAGTCACTGCATTCCAGTTCTGGTGGAAATAGTCACCCAGATGATTTGTCAGTTGAGGGTAGTTTTCTCTCTGGCAGTGCTGTGAGGCAGTACAACATTGTGATATGAGTTGATGTGCCAGGACCTGGGATCCAAAAGCATATTATAAATCAACTCAAATGGAGCTATGGCCTGACCTTATGAAAATGGGTCTTCTTCCACCCCATGATCTTTTGGTTGCTTAAGAATTATTATCACCATTTATTTCATGAATAAAAAGGAGTTGCCTTTCTCTACAGATGTGACTTATCAAGAGACTAACTCTGAGAGAAACTTAAAATCACAGAAAAAAGGAATTTGAAGGATTACCAAAGAGGCTGTTGGTGTGAAAGTAAGTCTAAGTTTGTTTTCCCTAATGCTCCCTCGGTGCTTCCTACCTTCAAGTCTTGGGAGCTCTAAACTCAGACAAAGGAGCACTTCACACTTAAAATTTCTATGTTTTCTGTGACGCTCTGGGACGCCCCTTCTTTCCTCATAGTGAGCCCACCTATGTCTTTCCAGACCCAACTCAAATGTACAACTCGTGAAGCCTTCCCAAACACTTCCAGGAAGAATCTGTCATTCCAGTGTGCCAATTGTGCACACCATTACTATACCAATGTCATGTTGAATTGGAAATGTTTGTACACATCTCTCTCCTACTAAACTGTGAGAAAGAACCTTGTCTTGGTCCCCTATTCCCTTTTGTGTAATTCCCCCTCTTCTCCCTCATAGAACATAACAGAAGCTTGATTCATTTTGCAGAATGAATGAGTAATAATGTTTTACTTAGATATAATGCTTTACAACTTTATTTATAATATTAATATACATTTGGATGTACTTTAAGAGTTTATGGTATCTTCAGATACATTATTTCATTTGACTCTCAAAATCTTATAAGGTAGAGAAGGTATATCAGCATCCCTTTTTATAGATACTAACACCCAGAGAGAGTAAGAGAATTCCTTAGATCACAAAAAAATAGTAAGGGGAGAAATGAGGACTTGAACCCAGATCTTCTGATTCCAAATTTAGTAACTATGCCATCACATCTACATTCTGTGAAATAAGAATGACTATTTGAAGGATAGGACCTTACTCTGAGATTTAGAGTAGGTAGGTCTGATTTTAACCTGGAATCACTGAAGTTTTTTTTACACCTACCAGGAAGATGGAGCAGCTCCTTTTTGTTTTTGTAAAGTGCTCTAGAGTTTTGCAATTAAGGACTTCTGAGCAGTTCCAGCTGAGGAAAGGGAGGGAAGGGCTGTGAAGAAGGAAGAGGACAGGGTAAGAGAAATACAGTCCAGAATGTCCTTGCAAGACTTTGGATGAGGGAGGCATTTGGAGTTGACCAAAAGGCAATGGAAATCTATCCTTTATCTTTCAGTAGTAGGATGAGAGGGCCTCATTAAAAGCGAGGATGGGAAGGTAAACACAAAAACAAGTCAGTCTTGAAAGAAAGATACTGACAGAGGAGGAGAATGTAATAGTTCAAACAAGAAAAGTCTGTAACTTAACTATGGTGAAGGGACAGGGATGAGAAGGAAGTCTAAGGTCAAGTCAACTGGGAAGAAGAAATTGCACTTCATCAGAAAAGTGAGTTGGGGTATAAAAAGGATTTTTTTATTAGGGATTACTAGGAAATTCATAGCCTCTAATATGTCCTTTGGTGAAAATTTGTTTATTTTGAAATTTGCTCTGGCCTTAAGTTTATCCAGCCTTATTTTTTCTTGTTCCTGAATTCCCTCTAGCTCACTGCCACTCAAATACATTTTTAAAGAGAGGCTTTATAATTCCTTACCCTCAGCAGATAAAAGAGAGAATTTACAATTTCTTACTCCCAGATTTCTCAGTTAGTATGTTAATTTCACACACGTTTCTGCTACTCTGTAGTACCCTCAAGAATTGCATTTGGCTTTTGTCAACTAGCTCATAGTTGCAAAGGTAGGGAAAACTGAATCACCTAAAATATGCTCACATATATTTCAAGGACTAAAAATACAGCTTGTGTATGATTGAGGATGTTTGTATATGCTGCTTCTTCCCCCGTTTTTCAGCATTTCTATTGTAAGGTAGGTCTGGGTAAATGCACGGTTATATTTCACAAAGTGCATTCTGCAGAATGTTAATGGGTGTTCCTTGAAAAAAGTTATTCTGTCATCGAATAAGTTGGGAAATAATTAAAACAGATTTCTCTGTGCAAAATTAAAATGCAAGCTTCTTGAAAGCAAGAATGTTGTCTAGTTCTGTGCTGTTTCCTTAGTGCCTAGGACAACGCCTGACACTTAGGAGTCACTTAATAAATATTGGTTGAGTGAATGAATAACTTCTCAAAGACTTTAATATTCTCATGTCCATTGTGAATTTCCAAGAAAAGAATGCTGTATATAGTTTCCTAAACATTTTTGACTATGGAAATCTTTCTCTTTTTTTCCTCTTCAAAACACGTAACAAAGCTGATTTTCTTTGGCATCCGTTTAGTGAAATACTGTTGAAAGGCTTCCCAAATAAATTATTTCAGCCTCTTTTCATAATTCTTATAAAGTACTTCATTGGAAAAGAAATTAAAATTTCCTTGGATCATTATTAACGTCTGTCTTTCTGACCAAATAAACTGATGTGTAAAAGCATTTTAATGTATATGAAGTATCATCTGCAAATCATATAATTTAGCTTAATAGTTTAAAATTAGTGCTTAGAAATATAGAAATCTGGATAAATCTGGATTTTAAAATAGATATTTGCAAGGGAACTCACTATTTTCTGGCATGTTATAGACTTTCCAAATGTATCTAGGTACCAATGCCATGTTCTCTGAGAAGTTGGACACTGCTTAAGGAAGCCTGATATTTCATGACTCCCTCCTCCTACTGTCACATTTTTGTGGTATATCTCGTTTCTTTTTAACACTTTTATTAAGCTATAATTCACAAACCATAAAATGTACCTATAGAGCACATACATTTCAGTGGGTTTTAGTATATTCAAAGAGTTTTGTAAGTATCACCATTACCAAATTTTAGAACATTTTCATCTCACCAGATAGAAATCCATTAGCAATCACTCACCATTCCTCCCTACCCCTAACCCCTGATAACCACTAATTTCCTTTCTGTCTCTATGGACTTGTCTTTTCTGGTCATTTCGTATTAATGAAATCATATAATATGTGGACTTTTGTGACTGACTTCTTTCCTTTAGCATATTTTCAAGGTTCATACACTTTGTAGCATCTCTCAGTACTTATTCCCTTATTGTTTGTTGTTTTTACATTTTTTATTGTGGTAAAATGTATATAACATAAAATTTGCAACTTAAACCATTTTTAAAATGGACAGTTCAGTGGCATTAACTACATTTACAGTTTTAGTTTGCCAGGGCTGCTAGCACAAATACCACAAAATGGGTTGGCTTAAACAACAGGAATATATTGGCTTCTGGTGTTGAGGCTAGAAGAAGTCCTAAATCAAGATATTGGCAAGGCTTGCTTTCTTCCAGAGACTGTAGCATTGTGGTGCTGGCTGCTGGCAATCCTTGGGGCTCCTTGGCTTGTATTTCTGCTTCCCATCATATGGCAATATCCTCTCCCTTCTCACTTCTGTGACTTCAGGTTCTCTTCATGAGGCCTCCAGTAATCCAGATTAAGGCCCACCCTGGTTCAGATGACCACATCCTAACTGAAAATAACATCATCAGAAGGCCCTGTATTCAATGTGTCCACACCTACAGAGCCACAGATTAAGACTGAGAACAAGAATATGTGTTTGTTGGAGTATATAATTCAACCTATCACAACCACCGTTTGTTACCAAAACCTTTTCAGCACCCCAAACAAAAACTCATTGCTAATTAAGCAATAACTCACTATTCCCCACTCCCCAAACCCCAGCAACTGGTAACATCCAATTTACTTTCTCTCTCTATCAATTTATCTATTCTAGATATTTCATTTAAGTGTAATTATATAGTATTTATCCTTTTATTTACTTTAGTATAATGGGGTTTTTTTGTTTTTTTTGTGTTTTTTTTCCATGTATTTTTTATTTTTTCTAAAAGATACTTAGATTACATAAAATGTTGCATTAAAAAAATGTAAGGGGTTCCCATATGCCCCATTCCCCACACCTCCTGCTTCTCCCCACATTAACAACTTCTTTCATTAGTGTGGTACATTCATTGCAATTGATGAACACATTTGGAGCATTGCCACTAAGCATGGATTATAGTTTACATTGTAGTTTACACTCTCTCCCACTCAATTCTGTGGGTTATGGCAGGATATGTAATGGCCTATATCTGTCGTTGCAATATCATTCAGGACAATTCCGAGTCCCGAAAATGCCCCCATATTACACCTGTTTTTCCCTCTCCCTGCCTTCATCACTTCCAGTGGCCACTGTCTCCATATCAATGATATAATTTCTTCCATTGCTAGAATCACAATAAGTCTATAGTAGAATACCAGTAAGTCCACTCTATTCCATATTTTATTCCCCAATCCTCAGGATTCTGGGATGGTGATGCCCACTCCACCTCTAATTGAGAGGGGGCTTCAATCCCCTATGGCTGATGGATGGGACCCTCTTGCTTGCAGTTGTAGACTCTCTCAGTTCCTTGGTATGGTGGTTGTCCATCCTTACCTCCTTGTTAGTTGTCTTGAGTGAGTTCAATGAACTGGAGAGTAAGTGTTAGAATAATGTTTTTGAAGGTTTACTCATGTTATAGCATATATCAGAACTTCATTCCTTTTTATGTCTGAATAATATTCTACTGCATGTATATACCACATCTTGTTCATCCATTCATCTGTTGATGGATATTTGGGTCATTTCCATCTCTTAGCTATTGTAAATAATGCTGCTATGAAGAGTGGAGTACAAGTATCTATCTGAGTCCCTGTTTTCAATTTCTTTTGGTATCCCACATAGGAGTGGAATTGTTACTTCATTCCATTTTATTGCTGAATGATATTCCTTTGTATTGATATACCACATTGTGTTTATCCATTCATCAGTTGGTAGACATTTGGGTTATTTCTACTTTTTAGCTATCAAGAATAATGCTACCATGAACATTTCTATATACTTTTTTTGTACAAATATTTTCCTTTCTCTTGGATATGTACCTAGGAGTAGATTACTGGATCATATGGTAACTCTATGATAATTTGAAGAACTGCCAAACTGCTTTCCAAAGTAGCTGCACCATTTTACATTCCTGCCAACAATGCATAAGTGTTCCAGTTTCCACATCTCCACCAACACTTGTTATTGTGTTTTTTTTAATTTCGACCATCCTGGTGCATGTGAAGCAATATCTCATTGTGGTTTTGATTTGCATTTCCTTAATAACGACAGAAGTTGAATATCTTTTCATACACTTATTGGTCACTTGTATATCTTTCTTGAAGAAATGTGTATTCAAGTACTTTGCCCATTTTTAAAATTGGGTTATTTATCTTTTTAATACAGTTATAAGATTTCTGTATATATTCTAGATATAAGTCCTTTATCACGTAGATGATTTGCAAATATTTTCTTCCAGTCTGCAGGGCTGTATTTATGTCAGTATGCATAAAAGTTTTTAACTTTGATGAAATTCAGTTTATCTACATTTTTCTTTTGTTACTTGTGCTTTTGGTGTCATACCTAAGAAACTGGTGCCTAACCCAAGGGCCTCAAAACTTAATTCTAAGTTTTATTTTAGGAGTTTTATAGTTTTATCTCATATATTTAGGTCTATGATACATTTTGAGTTAATGATTGAATTTGATGTGATGTAGGTTTCCACTTCATTCTTTTCTATTAATATGGTGTATTATATTTATTAATTTTTCACATGTTAAAGCAACCTTGTTTCCCTGGGATAAATCCCACTTTATCATGGGTATAATGTTTTTTTATTTATTTTTTTGGATTTGGTTTGGTAGTAACTTGTTCAGGATTTTTAAATTTATATCCATACAGGATAATGGTCTCTAGTTTCCTTGTGATGTCTTTGCCCAATTTTCATATCAGGGAAATGGTGGCCTCATGGAATGAAGTGGGAAGTATTTCCTCCTCTTCTATTTTTTTAGAATAATTTGTGAAGGATTGTTAGTAATTCTTTTCTAAATATTTGGTAGAACTCATCAGTGAAGGTATTTGGACCTGTAATTTTCTTTATAGAAGCTTCTTAATTACTAATTCAATCTCTTTACTTGTTTTGGGTCTATTCAGATTTTCTATATCTGCTTGAGTCTATTTTAGTAGTTGATGTCCTTCCAGGAATTTGCCCATTACATCTAAATTACATAACTTCTTGCCACATAGTTTTTCATCATATCCCCTAATAATCCTTTTTATTTCTGTAAAGTTGATATTGATGTTCCCTCTTCCATTCTTGACATTAGCAAGTTTTGTCTTTTTTGTAAATTTTGTTGAAATTTTCAAAGAACCAACTTTTGGTTTCTTGTATTTTTTCTATTATTTTTCTTTCTCATTTTCATTTATTTCTGCTCTAATCTTTATTATTTCCTTCATTCTGCTTGTTTTGGGCTTAGTTTAGTCTTCTTTTACAGTTTCTTAAGGTAGAAGATCAGATTATTGTTTTGAGATTTTTCTTCTTTTTTAATATAAGCATTTACAGCTATAAAATTTCCTTTAAGCACTGCTTTGGCTGAATTCCACAAGTTTTAATATGCTATGTTTTCATTTTCATTCATCTCAACATATTTTCTAACTTCCTTCATGATTTCTTCTTTGATCCATTTTTTTAATTTAAGATTATATTGTTTAATTTCCACGTATTTGTGAATTTCAAAATTTTTCTTCCTGTTAATTGCTAATATAATTCCACAGAGGTCAAAGAAAAAACTTTGTATGATTTCAAACCATTGAAATTTACAGAAGCTTGTTTTATGGTCTAACAAATAATCTCTTCTGACATATTTAGGTTAACTGATTCTTTCTTCTCAAGCTCAAATCTGTTGCTGAGACCCTCTAGTAAACTTATTTCAGTTGTACTTTCAACTCTAGAATATTTATTTTTTAAATCATTTATTTATTTTATTTATATTCTATAATTGGTGAGGTATCATTTCGTACTTTTCTTTTATTCTTTAGTTATTTGAACATACTTATGTGTGTTTGAGAAGAATGTGTATTTCGTTGTTGTTGGGTGGAATGTTGTACAGATATCAGTTAGAACTAGTTGATTCTAGTTTTGTTCAAGTCTTCTCCTTCTTTTTTGATCTTTTTGTGAGATTGAAGTCTCCAACTATTATTGTTTAATTTTCTCTTTTTCACTTCAATTCTGTCAGTTTTTGCTTTATGTATTTCAAAGTTCTGCTGTTTATAATCATAAATGTTTATAATTATTATGCTTTTCCAATTGATTAAATATTTTATCATTACAAAATATCCTTCTTTTCCTCTAGTAATAATTCTTATCTTAAACTCTCTTTTGTCTAATGTTAGTATAATCATTCCATCTCTCTTTGGGCTCCCATTTCCTTGGTATATCTTTTTCCATACTTTATATTTCAAACTATTCATGCCTTTGAATCTAAAGCATTTTTTTTGTGATAACATTTAGTTGGATTTATGTCTTAAATATTCTGCCAACCTATGCTATTCTATTGGAGTGCTTCATCCATTTAAATTAAATGTAATAACTGAGAAGATAGTAGTTATGTCTGCCACTTTGCTATTTATTTGTTTGTTTTATATATTTTGTTTTTCAATTCTTTGATTATTGCTTAATTTTTTGTTAAATATATTTTTTCTACTGTACCATCTTTATTAGCATCTAAAATTTTTAAAATCTAGTTCAGAATAATACTAACTATATTTTAAAAGTATACAAAATCTTTTCTTCAATATACCTCCATTTCCTCCCCCTTCCTTTGTGCTATTATTGTCATACAAATTATATCTTTATACATTATAAGTCCATCAACTCAGTTTTATGATTATTTTATATTTAAAATCATATAGAAGGAAATATTTAAGGACAAAAATATGTTGATAAAACAAAAATACATTTATGTTGTCTTTCATATTTAACTACATAGTTACCTTTTCTAGTGCCCTTTATTTCTTTGTGCTGATTTGCCTTACCATCTAGGGTCTTTCATTTCAGCCTGAGGATTTCCTTTAATATTTCCTTTTGAGTAGCTCTGCTAGTGACAAATTTTCTCAGAATTTGTTTATCTGGAAATGTTTTAATTACTCCTTCATTATTGAAGGATAGTTTTACTGAATATATAATTCTTGATTGACAGTCTTTTCCTTTCAACACTTTGAATATGTCACATCATGGCCTTCTCACCTCCATGGTTTCTGATGTGGATCATTTGTATGTGATGAGTCTTGTCTTCCTTGTTACTTTAAAGATTCTCTCTTTGTCTTTTGACAGTTTGATTATAATGTGTCTTGGTGAGGATCTCTGAGTTTATCCTACTTGAACTTCTTGGATCTATAGATTAATGTCTGTTATCAAGTTTGGGAGTTTTTCTTCAAATATTCTTTCTTTCCCTTTCTCTCTTCTGTCTCCCTGTACTTCCATTTGTATCTACTTGATTGTGTCAACAGGTCTCTGAATAGATGTTTGGTTTTCATTCTTTATTCTTTCTGTTCCTCTGACTGGATAATCTCAATGGACCTTTCTTCAATTTCACTGATTCTTTCTTTTGCAAGCTCACATCTTTTGTTGAGCCCTTCTAGTAACCTTTTTATTTTAGTTATTCTACTTTTCAACTCCAGAATTTCTGTGAGTTTGTTTTTTTTTTTTTTAATCATTTATATCTTTTTACTGATATTCACTAATTGGTGAGACATCATTATCATGATCTCCTTTTACTCTTTATTCATTCAGACATATTTATGACAACTTATTTAGAGCCTTTGTTTACCAAGTTCACTATCAGGGCCCCCACAGTGGCATTTTTCTCTTGGCTACCCTTTTCCTGTGTGTGTGTGGTATATTTCAGTTTTCCTTTCATACCTCATAATTTTTATTATTTAGGTAATATATTGTAACAACTATGGTATCAGACAAACCTCCAAGTATTTGTTACTATTGCTGGTTTATTTTGTTTATTTGCTTGTTTTCTTCGTTGCTGCTTATTTGTTTAGAACTTTTTTGGCCTAATGCTGCAAAGTGTGGCTACTGAGTACTCTGCTGGCTTTTATTGAGCTCTTGTTTTCTATTTTTTATCAATTCCCAATAAATGCCTAACAAGTTGTTTTTTTAAATCAATTTTACGGAAACATATTAATAAACCATACAATCCACCAAAAGTACAATCAATGGCTTTTGGAATAATCACAGAGTTGTGCATTCATCCTTGCAATTAATATTAGAGCATTTTCATTACTTCAAATAGAAAAAAAATCTACCCCTTAATAGTCACCTCTCAATCCCTCTATCCTTCCCCTGCCATACATAACTGCTAATCTATTTCCATATTTACAAATGTATTTGTATTTACATTTTGTATAGGTGGAGTCCAACAATATATAGCACTTTGTGTCTAGTTTATTTCACTTAGCCTACTTCCTTTATTTACACTGATGGAAGAATATTAATATATCACTATTTCCTACAGTCCATAAATTGCTTTAGTTGTATTTTTGCCCAAACATCATGCTATTATTAACATTTTGTAATGTTAAAGTACATTTGTTCTGTTTCAGAGAAAAATATTATCAGATATGCACTATTCACTGTACTCATTGTCCACAAGAAGGTTTGCTGTGCTATACAATTTTCATCTTTAAGCTTTCCTTCTAGTGATATACATGACCTAAACTTTCCCTTTCAACCACTATAATACCCATATATTAGTGCTGCCTATTATAAACAGTATAATGTGCTTTCATCACCTCTATCCATTTACAAACATTTACAAACAAACTTTTTACAAATTCTGCACAAATTAAGCCTTAGCTTTCCACTCTCTATTTCCTGGTAAACTTTATTCTAGCTATTAGCTCCTTGTGATAACTCATTATATTTAGTTCATATTAGTAAAATCACCCAATATTTGTCCTTTTGTGTCAGGCTTGCTTCACTTAACATAATGTCCTCAATGTTCATCCATGTTGTCATATGCCTCATGACTTCATTTCTTCTGAAAACTGAGTAATATTTCATCGTATGTATATACCACTATTTGTTTATCCTTTCATTGGTTGATGGACATTTGGGTTGCTTCCATCTTTTGGCAGTTGTGAATAATGCTGCTATGAACATTAGTGTGCAGATGTCTGTTCATGTCCCTGCTCTCAGATCTTCTGGGTATATACCTAGTAGTGGTATTGCCGGATCTAAATTTAACTTCTTTAGGAACTGCCAAACAGTCTTCTAAAGTGGCTGTATCATTCTACATTCCCACCAAAAATGAATAAGCATTCCTATTTCTCCACATCCTCTCCAACACTTGTAATTTTCTGTTATTTTTAATAGTGGCTATTCTAATAGGTGTGAAATTATATCTCATATAGTTTTTTTTTTTTTTTTTTGCAATAAAAATTCAAGCATTTTTATTACTCCAAAATGCCATTCAAGGTACAATTCAGATAAAATGTATAGTCTGTGAATATGTTTCAATAAAATTGCTTTAAAAAATTTTTAAAAAGAAATCATGGCCATTTTCATTAATATATTATAATTGCTTATGTATTATATAAAATAATTATGAAATAAATATCACCCAATTACCATTAATAAGATTGTTTTAAAAGGTGTTGCTAAAAAGTGAAATCATTTTCATTTTCCACAAGTACTATTTAACTTCTAATAACCTTCCTTATACCATCAGGCTGTTCTCCATTTAGTAATGTGTGAAGAAAGAAAAGGTCATGTTTTAGAAATGACAGGATATATATATAATGAATTTTTTTATTGGAATTTTTTTTCTATTTTTTTTAAGTTTTTACTGAATTACAAAAGCAGTAAATTGTACGTTTATGAATTTTCACAAATTGAGAACTATCATGTAATTAGATTGGAAGTAAGAAATTACCAGCAGGGCAGACAGAAATCCCCCACATGCTTCTTTATAATCACTTCCTCTCAAAGGTGACCATGATCATCATTTCTAAAATCATAGATTAGTTTGACTTGTTTTTGTACTTTATAGAAAAGAAATCGTATAGATTTTTCCTTTTATGTCTTTTTTTTTTAATTAATTTATTTTTTATTGTGGGTAAAAATCAAAATTTTCACAATACATATCAATATTTGTAAAATGATATATAAATATATATGCATATATGTACATTTGCTTACAAAAATGTTATTTATATATATATAAATATATTTTAAGAGGTGCTTAGATTACCTAAAATATTACACGGAACCCACCAGGATTCCCATGTTGCCCACCTCCCACACCTCCCACCACATCCCACACAAACATCTCCCATAAGTGTGGCCCACCACCCTCAATGGACTTACACATCCTGGGTCCTTGCCACCAACCATAGACCACAGTTCACATCGTAGACCACACTCTCTCCCACATAGTTCTGAGTGGTGTATGCTGATTTAAAATGGCCTACATCCGTTGCCACAACGGTACTCAGGACAACCTCCAAATCCTAAAGAAGCCCCTGTATTTCAACTACACATCCCCTCCCTGCCCCGAAAGTGTCAAGTGGCCACTGGCTCCACCTCATTGTTATAATTTCTTCCATTGCTAGAATCACCATATGTGTACAACAGAATACCATCAAGTCCACTCTAGTCCATAGTTCTTCCCCCAATCCTGAGGGGACTGGGATGGTGATGTTCACTCCACCTCCACTTGATATGCATTTACCTAATAGCTAGTGATGTTGAACATCTTTTCATGTCTGTTTTCACCATTTGTTCTTCCTCTTTGGAAAAAAATTGTCTATTCATGTCTTTTGTCCATTTTTTAATCAGGTCGTTTGTCTTTTTATCATTGAGCTGTTTTTCATTTTAATTCTAGCTCCTAGGGGGCATCCTCGGCTCAGTATAATTCAGTTGTCAGTCAATAAACTGTCAGAAGATTTCCTTAAATGTTTTGCCTGCATGTCTTTTACCCTTTGCCAAGGTGATCTGTGTGAAGGAACACCTTCAAATTTCAGGAAGTTCACAAGACAGCCTTAGCTTTCATTTCCTGCCTGGCAGGTTCTCAATGGTAGTTAGATATTGACTGGAAGCTTCTCTTTTCCTAGGTCCAGCACTGCACATGCACACTGCCTTCTAGAGCCCCAGAAATACGTTGGAGTTTGTTAAAGTCCCCTATGGTTTCTAGTTCTATATGATATCCTTTTACATTTTTGGTCATGATCTTGTTTGCCCCAATGAAATCTCGGCCTTTTCACAGCAGCTGTGATGTTGCCAGCAGATAGGACTTTTTTTTGCTGAACTGAGCTCTGAATTAAATCAAATATCCCTGACACTCTAGGAATGGAGATTTTCCAGACAAAATACTGACTGTGCTCTGTGGATGAAATTTTTGAAGAATTCCAGAAGAGGTCAGCCCTCTTCTTGACTGTGAGTCTGCTTGGTTTTCATATTATCACACCACTGAGTTGGAGCGGGAGAAGGGACGAGAATAGCCTCAACTTAAAATTATACAGACCTTGATATCTTATAGAGGTTCAGTAATTTCTCTTTCAGTTCATTTTTCTCAGTTCATTATGTGGCTTTGGTTAATTTCCAGAGTTCTTAAATGATTGGTTTTAGTTGTTTTGCTAGTATTTTCTATGTTTTTGTGATAGAGTGGGTTCCCTAATGCCTCACTCTGCCAATACAGAATACTTTTCTCTTTCAAGCCGTGCTTTTTACCATGGTTGTGCTCTTTTAACTAGAATGATATTTAGGGGATATTAAATCCCCTTGTCTTTTATCAAGAGCCATACCTAGCCAAGTCAGATATTAGAGTTTCTTTTCAAATTATAGTTTCTCCCACAATATGGATATGATACTCCTTTCCCTGTTAAGACTGAGTATTGAGACTCAGTGCACACAGGAAGAAGCAGTATATGATGGAAAAGAAATCTATGCTGAGAGGGAAGAAGTAGATCTGTTGTCTCTTTTTCCTTGATGGATTATGGGAAAAGAAAAGAGAGTTGACTTAGTAATATGGAGAGATCATACTTTCATGTCTTCATTTTTCCTGCTCAGGATGGCCCAAAGTAGAAGTGACCCAGTGGAAATATCAAGACACATATGCCTGGGAATTCCGGGGGTGGAAGGCCAGAATGACAGTCTTGGAGTATCTCTCTTTTCTCCCCAAGGCCTGTGCATGGTACTCAACCATATGACCAGATGCTAAGGTCCTTATAGGAGCAGCAGATTGACTGAGGCCCAGAGACTGAATAGAGTAGTCATTACATGTAAAATATCCTGCAAATGGCCTGGACCATATGGATTCAGTCATGGCTGCCTGCATGTCAGTCCAAAAGGCCAAGTGAAACCATCTGTACCTGAACAGTCACCAGTCCAAAGAGTCTGACAGACTGCCCCATGGCAGAGCCCAGAAGAGACCAATAATGATCCAGAGATTGCTGCTGGGGTTCTAAGAATTTGTCTTCCCTGTCACCATGAGGTTATCCTTTGCAAAGAACAGGAGTTAAGAGGCAGGAGGAAAGATGGGGAGAGGAAATCTGAAAATCAGAGCATTTAGCCAAAAGAGAGTAAGTCATTCAAAATACACTCTTTGAACCAGAAGAGCCTATGAGGCAAGAAATGGCAAGTTGAAAGTCTCAGCCCTCCCCTCTCATAAGGAGTGGGGGGTGGGATTGTGAAGAACTGATATAACAGAAAATAAAAAAGAAAATTTTATATGTACATTTAAATTTAGTGTGAGTTAGTTTGTGATTCTGTTGTATATTCTTCTCTGTCTCCCAGCACATAGAAATATGTTGCTTTCCTTTCTAGATGAACAAACATTTATTCCCTTTCAGCTATTCTCTTGTGCTCTCCATCCTTTCTTTTCTCCCCTCGTACATCCAGCAGGGATCTAGGGTCATTTTTCCACCTAGAAGAAGCAAAGGTTTATGCTTGCTCTCACCACTGGAAATCTCCCCACAAGACCATATGACCAAGTTTCATTAAGATGGGTCCTCCAAAAAGTCTCTAATATTTGTTTCCTCCACCTCCATTCCATCCCTTTTCTTTCTCCTCCTTCTCTACCTGGCTGACCCCTAACTGTCCTTCAAGTCTCAACTTGCACATCTGTCACCTCTTCTGCAGTCTGAGTGAGAGGCCAGTCCTCTTGGTTCCCACAGCTCCCTACTCATATCTCCATCTTCCTGCTTCTGACAATTCTACATGTGTTCACTTACCCCTCTACTTTTCCCACTGTACTGTGAACTTCTTGAGGTCTATACTGTGTTTCATTTTTATTTACTTAACAAGTAGTCTAGTACCTGGCAAAAAGAAGGTATTCATTCTGGTATTTGGTGTTTATAACTTCTGGTTTTGTGCTTCAAATTTTACTACTTTGTTTGCGTTGCTGTGGTATAAGCAGAAAACATTATTCATTCAAAAACATTATTGAGCACCTACTATTGGTCAGATGCTAAATAAAACTCAATCCTTAAAATTGAGGAGCTTATAATTCTGTATAAAAGATGAACACACCTAATCAAAATGCATTATGTTGAATACTTTAAGAAAAAAGTGGTGTGGGAGCAAATGGACAAAGCCCTAGTTTGATGAGGGATTAGGGTAGGCTTCATAGAAAAGGAGACATCTTATTTGAATCTCAAAGGATGAGTCAAAGTTTTATAAGAAAAAAAAAAAGTAGTGAGAGGGCATTGAAAGTGTGAGAAAAGAACAAGAAAAGACAATTCAAGTTAACATGTTTAACATTTCTTATTCCATCCAAAAGTGGAAGATAGATAGAGGCTGACTAAAAATCTTAACCATATTTCCTGGCTAGAATCTAGGAGATATTGCAAGCCCAAGTCTAGACCTGAGTTTTCAGCACCAACTAAATTTCTAAGTAAAACTAGAGACTGAATTATTACTTTTAGATTGCCAATGGCTTTTATTTACCCATGACATCATGGAGTAGGAAAGAATTTTCAGTGTCATTGTTCTGAGCAAAGCAAGAAGCTTTGTAAAATGACAGCTTTCCACCAAACTTAGAGGGATACATCATACCAAAGAAAGACTTAGTTCCAGCTTAGTGCAAAGTAAGAGGCTAATATGGGTCCTCATCCTTGGTGGTGGGAGGAGAAATAGTTCCAAGCCTGGTTATGGCCTAAATCCTCATCTTCAGTGGTGGGAGGAGAGATGGCACTTCCATCACAAAACAAGAGGGGTTTTTTATAGTACATGTCTACATGCACATGAGGGGGAGCATGATTCCCACAGAATGTGGTGTTTAGGGCAAATAACAGAGGAATGGGACATTCTCAATGTTTATCAATAGGGTAGAAGTTATATCTTCACAGAAGGCCTCTGATATGTATTCAGAAAAAATTGTTCTTAAAGTTCCATATAAGAGAAAGTTAAGCATTTATGTTACAAAATTTCCTGGTCAGTCACAAGTTCACAAACAACTATTTCCCAAGGTTTGCTTTTTAACTATTTAGGCATGGAATGCTGCTGGGACTAGAAGAAGAAAAAACTGGAAGTGTTGGGGTTAAAAAAGCAAAGTTGTATATTCTAGTCATTTCTTCTGATTTCCCTATTTATAGGGAATGTTTTCTAGAGTATCTATGTCAGAAGATTATCTATCTTCTACCCATAACCTGGACATGATTCCTCTCAAGAAACAATAAGCATTTATTGTCTCATGGTTTTGAAGCCTATTCCAAAATCAAGATGTCAGCAAGACCATGTTCTCTCCAGGAGTTGGTGGTGTTCAGATGAGAGCAGTCCTCAGTCACATGGTGACAATCAAGAATCACTGCCCAGAACCCGAATTTGAGTAAACATTGGTGGGAAAGACGCAGGAGAAAGGCAAAGAACCGGAAATCAAGTAATTGGTGTCAGCAGTTCCTGAACTTGATAAAACTTGCATCATATCTGTAGGGGAATATGAGGATATGAGTTATTTTTAGAATTCTGTTTTCCATGTTCTGACAGGAACCCTTCCCTTTTCTTTATTCTTTAAGTGTTGTTGTTTTTTGGTTTGTTTTTTTTTTTAAGTCAATGGTTTTGGGTGGAAAATGCCCTAGAGCAGTAAGAGGAAGAAGGAAGCTCCAGAAAACCTCAGTGGTGAGAACAAGGGTTCCAGTATTTACAGGAATCTTGTGTGGCTGTGCACATGAGTATTCGTGTATGTTTGAGGTTGGAGTGGAGAAAAGGGAGGGTGGAATGCAGAGGACCTTATCATTCTCTGATAATTTTAAACACATCTATGATAGGGGAAACATATCATATGGTCAAGTCCTAACCTCAGTACCAGTGAATGGGATCTCATTTGGAAACAGGGTCATTACAGACAGATCTAGTTAAGATGAGGTCATACTAGAGTCCTTAAAAGAAGGGGAAAAGACATAGACAGAGAGGAGAACAAACACCATGTGGTGAGGGAGGTAGAGATTGAAGTGCTATAGTTGCAAACCAAAGCATGCCAAGGCTTACTGGCAACTCACGAGAAGCTAGGAAGAGGAAAGGAAGGATTTTCCTCTACAGGTTTCAGAGTAAGCATGGCCTGCCAACACCTTGATTTTGACTTCTCCAGAACCAGGAGATGATAAATTCCTGTTGTTTGGGGTACTTTGTTATGGCAACCCTAGGAAACTAAGTGCCCAAAACACGCTGCACTTGATAACTTAACCTAAGATGAGAATACGTTTTCCGGTTCAGTCTCAGATTTCACACCTGAGCAAGAGGCTAAAATTCAGAGGAATTTGGGTGAAGTTGTCATTGTTAATAAGCATGAGCCAGGCTCACTAAAAGAGCTAGGCCAGAGTTGAAAGGGCTTTGGCACAAGAGCCCAGAATATTGAATTTTGGTCCCAGGTCTGTCACCCACCAACAGGCATGAGTTTGTGGAACAACATATTTGGTGTCCCACCCATCCCCACCATTTTCTGTATAATATTTAATTTTTTGAACATTTACTCTGTGCCACACACTGTTCAATTTGCCTTATGTAATCCTCCTAACTCCTAAGTAGTAGATACATCTTTTTAATCTCCATTTCAGAGATGGAGCACAGAAAGGTTAAAGAATGTGCCAGAAGGCCCTTAGCCAGTACTTGGTAAAAACAGGACCTGAACCCAGGTAGTCTGATTCCCCAGAACCCATGCTCTTAACCACTGGGTCTCACTATTTCCTGGACCCTCACGGGAAATGGAAAAAAAAAACCACATACTGTCCCAGCTACCAGTCCTGTAACCTAGGGCTGATTAGCTTAATCTCTGTCCTCATTCATAAAGCTGGGACAATAATACCTCCCTTGTAGGGTTGTTCTAGAGGAAACAAGCTATGAAAATTGCCTAGGATGATAGTATTAATGCTGAGTATTTAATAAGTTTTAGTTTCCTTCCCTCTTTCCTTTCTTCTTCCTTCCTTTGGCTACTTGGAAGCTCAGAATCCATTTTAATGCTCAATTCATGTAATAATATTAGTTTTCCTTTTGGTATAATTACTAAGCAAACACTTCCCTCTCTGATCTTCCATTTCTCCTATGATCACACGGTTGCTCATTTTGTTTGATTTTGTAAGCCACTGCAAATCCTTTTTAGAAGGAGACAGCATACAAGTTATTACTTAATTGTTTAATTAAATGAAAATACAAGTCTCCACAGGCCATCTTAAATCTGGCATCACTCCTGGAAACACTCTGGCTCAGTGTGTGAACTGAAGTCAGTAGTTCTGTGTTGACGCAAAGGGACAACATTTCCTACTGATGGAGTGAGTTCTTCAATTCCTGCACGTACAGTTTAAGTGCTGGCATTCATTTAGTCTGCTCTGCCTTCTTCTTTCTACAATCACAGGACCTTTGTGAACTGTAGCTTCCTGACTCACTGGCCAGTCATCAGGAATACGCTATGTGAAAAATAGGTGCTGGCACAGGTCTGGTGGATCAATTTCTTTCCCTAAGGAGAGTGATTCCACTTATTCTTTGCTTAAGGTGGTCAAAAACAAGACCCCTTCCATAGAGAAGAGAAAAAAAAAAATCTGTTCCTTAAAGTCAGAGGAGCAGAGCAAACAGGAACACAGATTTCATCCCCTTCAGCTGTGCCTCCATTCCATGGGCAGATTCAAGAAAGCAAAAGTCTTCGCTGCTTTCTCCTCCCACTGGACAGGGATGTCAGTTTTTATCCTAAACAAAAGAAAATCCCCTCTGACTGTTCCACCCACTAGAGATTCCTCCTGGGATGCCCAAGCTGTTTGCATCACAGGTGCCACTCCCAGGCCCCTCCTTCCCCCAATTGCATCACAGAGCAGTGGAAGCCCTGAGGGATCTTATCTCTGCCAGTTTCTCTAGGCTGTTACAGCTTTTAAAAGTGAAACCATCTGCTCGCTTCACTCAGCAGATTCCTGAGGAGCTGCAGCTACTTGCTGGATTAGCCAAGAGAAGAGGGAGCCTTGGAGCTGAGAAGTGATGGACAGCTTCCTCCTTTCGGGTTTCACCCAGCCCCAGTTCTACCTTTAAGCCTTGGTTAAGGGCACCTTTAATTTTCCAAACAAAAAATTCAGTAGTCTGATAAGTCTTGCCTGCCTAATATCCAACTAAGGAGATCTGGGCTGGTTCCAACCCAGAGTAGGACCTGAGTAGACCAGGTCAGTTTTAAATCCAGGCACATTCAGGCTGGGAGACCGATGGCCAAGACACTGAAAGGCCACAGTCCTTCTGAGGCTATGAACTGAGGCTGTGGGACTGGGGAGCATTTAGCACTGTCAGAGATGGACTTTGACTACTCTCTCTCCCTACCTCTGCCTTCCCAGGACCCCAGAGTACCCTGAAAAAGTTTTTCCCAGGATTCCCACCCCCTCACTCCTGTCCCTTTCTCCTCCAATAGTTGCTCTTTAAATTTCTGTCGTACTGAATTCTTTCCTTCTGTCTCTGCCTTGCTTCTAGAAAGGATGATCTCTCATTTATAACTGCAGCATCCTAAACCCTGGCCCCTGACATAGTGTCACTTAAATAGAATTCAAATTCCTCCATGGTGCTATTATCTTGTCTTCCTAGACTGAGCTTGCCTAAATCTTTCCCCACTTTCTACATATTCTTTCCTCTGCATAATGAAATCTATACTTGAATAGCCTCCTTGGAGGGACCGAAGCGTTCTGGGCCCCAAGCTGTCGTGCCAACCACACCCTCCACCCCACCCAGGCTCATCTCCTCACTGTGGCCCCAACATAGACTGAGTCACATTCCCAACCTCTTCAACTTTTAGCTCTCCATTTGAGCAAGCTCAAATTCAGCCCAAATTACCACCCATCTCTTACATGAAAATGACAACATCCCTATCTACTCTGAGAACCAGTGATTTTTTTTTTCTCTTCCTGCTGCTGTAGAGCTTATATCACATATTTTAAACAAAATAATGTACCAGATCATCCTCAGAGACCTGGCTTCCACCCAGACTTTGACTATCTGTGTGAGTTAGAGAGCTAGGCTTGCTTTCCTAGCTATAAAATGGCAAGTTTTAAACTGAACAGCTGCACAAATTGAGTATCCATGTAGGCCACCTGGGCTAAGTCTTCTATCTCCTCCAGCTCTGAAATTCTACAGTGCTTTTATTGTTCATTCTTTTGCATGCCTTGTCTTTCCAATTATATGTAAACTTTGAAAGAGGTTTGTGTTTCTTATTATAATCTCCACCAGCAGGCCTAGCACAGATATAGATGGGCACACCTAAAAGATACCTTCAAGAAATACTCATTGGATGGTACCAGTGAGCACGTTTCCCACCTAAGCACGACTAGCGATAGGTCGTGGGCACCTCCAGATGTTAAAAGTGTTTTCTTGGACTTCCAGGAAGATAGCTGACTAGTAAGAAATGGGAATCTCATCTCCAGAAAAATAGCTAGAGGACAGGCTGAAACAGCCCTGGAAAAGATCTTCTAGGGTTTAGGACAGCAGGTGAAGGCCGCATACCACCCAGAGAAGAGAGGGGCTAAAGAAGGAAATCGCAATGACAGAACCATGAGTTGGAACCTGTAGTGGCTACTGCTGCCGGCACCCTCCCCCACATTAAAGACTTGAGAATTCTAGGACTGCTGGGCCTGCGACTACAGATGAAAGGGGCTCCAGGGATCTACCACCCCAGGAAAGGGGAGAGAGAGGGACACAGCCTAAGGCTGACTCAGGTTCTGACCCACAAATTTGGGCAGTGGAGCCCCACGGGCCCTTCTAGGCCAGGTAGGACCACACAGTGGTGTGCCCTGGGAGCCAGTGAAGGACTGAAGAAATCTGACCCTTACAATCTACCTCTCTTCTAGCCTGACTAATTGTTGAGGACTCCACAGGAGAAGGGAAAGAGAGACTGAGGCTTTTGACTCACAGATTTGGTCTGCCATATCCCAAGAGCCCTTCCAGGCCGGGTGGGGCTGCACCGTTGTTTGCCTTGGAACCTGCAAGGGACTAAAGATATACAAACCTTCCAATCTCCTCCTCTACTAACAGGGACTGATTGTTGAGGACTCAGAAGGGAGTGGAAATATTTCCTAGCTGGGAAAAGGGAGGGAGCTGCAAGAGAAGACTGGAGAACTGTCTCAGAAAGTTTGAATTACAAGGCTCTTAACCTCCAGACAGAAAGCTCTACCACATTGATCTGGTCTAGATCACAACAAATACACTCCAACCAGGCATTGAATTGAGAGCTACCAAAGATCGCCATCTCCTGGCAGACCAAGGAAGTGCACATAAAATTAAAATTAAGTAGGATAGGCTTTTCCTGGCCTCTATAGCCTCCCTGCCCAAGGCCCTAGGAAGCAACTCTACAGCCAATTACTGGGTCCAGTGCCCAATTTTGACCAACCAGCAGGACAATCCTAACAATTCAAGTCAAGTCAAAAATCCAAGAGCTGTGGTAACTCACAGCCTCCTGCCTCTAAATCATTATAAAAAAGAAAGAGATTGAGCATCTGAGTAATCTACATCCTAACCAGATGCCTAAACACCAGCAAAAAATTATGAGCCATACTAAGAAAATAGAAGACATGGTCCAAGAAAATGGATACATCAAAGTCCCAGAAGAGATGGAGAATTTGAGAGAACTAATCAGCGAGATGAGCACAAATTTCCAAAATCAAATTAATAAGTTGAAAGACAATATAGTTAAAGAGATAAATGGCATCAAGAAGACATTGAGCAAAAGCAAAGAAGAATTTGAAATCCTGATCAGAAAAGTAATGGAGTTCATGGGAAAGAAAGACACAATAGGTGAGGTCAAAAACACATTTGAGTCATACAACAGCAGACTCGAAATGATAGAAGAAAGAATAAGTGAAACCAAAGACAGAGCAGCTAAAATAGAAGAGAAAAAAGAACAGAGAGAGAAAAGAATGGAAAAAAAAGAGCAGAGAGTTGAATGACAACACAAAACGCAACAACATACATGCCATGGGAGTTCCAGAAGGGGAAGAGAAGGGAAAAGGGGCAGAAAGAGTATTTGAGGAAATAATAGCTGAAAATTTCCCAACTCTCATGAAAGAAATGAACTTACATGTCCAAGAAGCACACCTCACCCCAATCAGAATAAATCCAAAAAGACCTATGCCAAGACACATACTACTCAGAAGGCCAAATGTCAAAGATAAAGAAAAAAGTCTCAGAGCAGCAAGAGAGAAGCAAACGATCACATACAAGGGAAGTCCAGTAAGACTTAGTGCAGATTTCTCTTCAGAAACCATGGAGGTGAGAAGACAGTGGTATGATACGATTAGGAAACTGAAAGAGAAAAACTGCCAGCCGAGAATTCTTTATCCAGCAAAACTGCCCTTCAAATATGAAGGTGAGTATAAAATATTCACAAACAAACAGAAACTAAGAGAGTTTGCAAAAAAGAACCCAGTTTACAGGAAATATGAAAGGAAGCCTTAGAATCTGAAAGAAAAAGACAGGAGAGAGAAGCTTGGAGGAGAGTATAGAAGAAAGAACAGCAGAAAGAATAACCAAAAGAGTAAAAAGAGAGACAAAAACAAGATGAGATATGTAAACAAAAGAATAAAATGGAGGAAGTAAATAGTGCATTTACAGTAATATCATTGAATGTGAATGGAT
Source organism: Tolypeutes matacus (assembly GCA_026826555.1). Classification (NCBI taxonomy): domain Eukaryota; kingdom Metazoa; phylum Chordata; class Mammalia; order Cingulata; family Chlamyphoridae; genus Tolypeutes; species Tolypeutes matacus. The sequence continues at coordinate 12,049,212 of JAKSZT010054304.1, forward strand.
TAAACTCACCAATCAAAAGATACAGGATGATAGAGTGGATAAAAAAAACATGAGCCATCCATATGCTGCTTACAAGAAACTCAGCTTAGACCCAGGGATACAACCAGCTAAAAGTGAAAGGTTGGAAAAAGGTACTCCATGCAAATAGTAACCAGAAAAGAGCAGGGGTAGCTATACTAATATCAGACAAAACGGACTTTAAATGCAAAAAAGTTATAAGATATACAGAAGACCATTACATATTAATAAAAGCGATGATCCACCAGGAAGATATAACAGTCATTAACATCTACACACTTAACCAGGGTGCCCCAAAATATATGAGACAAACTCTGGCAAAACTGAAGGGAGAAATAGACATTTCTACAATAATTGTTGGATTCTTCAACACCCCACTCACATCATTAGATAGAACAACTAGACAGAAGATCAACAAGGAAACAGAGAACTTGAACAATATGATAAACAGGTTAGACCTAACAGACATATACAGAACACTGCATTCAAACTCAGTGGGTTATACATTCGTCTCAAGTGCCCATGGATCTTTCTCCAGGATGGACCACATGTTAAGTCACAATGAAGCTCTCAATAAACATAAAAAGACTGAAATTATACAAAGTACCTTCTCAGATCATAATGGAATGAAATTAGAAATCAATAATAGACCAGAAAAAAGTAAATTCGCAAAAGTGTGGAGACTGAACAACACATTCCTGAATAATCAGTGGGTCAAAGAAGAAATTGCAGGTGAAATCTGTAAATATATTGAGACAAATGAAAATGAGAACGTGTCAAAACTTATGGGATACAGGGAAGGCAGTCTTGAGGGGGAAATTTATAGCCCTAAATGCCTATATTAAATAACAAGAAAGAGCTAAACTCAAAGATTTAACTGAGCAACTAGAGAAACTAGAAAAAGAACAGCAAACCAGTCCCAAAACAAGCAGAAGGAAAGAAATAATAAAGATTAGAGCAGAAGAAATGAAAATGAGAACAGAAAAACAATACAGAAAATCAACAAAACCAAAAGCTGGTTCTTTGAGAAGATCAATAAAATTGACAAACCCCTAGCTAAACTAACAAAGAAAGAGAGAAGATGCAAATAAATACAATCAGAAATGAAAGGGGGGAAGTTACAAATGACCTCACAGAAATAAAAAAGAATCATAAGAGGATATTATGAGAAACTATATGCCAACAAACTAGACAACCTAGATGAAATGGGCAAATTTGTAAAAACGCACATCCAACCTACACTGATTCTACAAGAAATACAAGAACTTAACAAAGCAATCACATTTAAGGAGATTGAGTTTGTCGTCAAAAATCTCCCAGCAAAGAAAATTTCAGGACCAGATGACTCACAAGTGAATTCTACCAAGCATTTTGAAAAGAATTAACACCAATCCTGTTTAAACTCTTCCAAAAAATTGAAGAGGAGGGAAAATTACCGAACACATTTTATGAAGCCAACATCACCCTAATTCCAAAGCCAGATAAAGATTCTACAACAAAACTAAATTACAGACCAATCTCTCTAATGAACATAGATGCAAAAATTCTCAACAAAATACTTGCAAATCGAATCCAACAGCATATCAAAAGACTTATACATCATGACCAAGTGGGATTTATCCCTGGTATGCAAGGCTGGTTCAACATAAGGAAAGCAATCAATGTAATACACCACATTAACAAATTGAAGGAAAAAAAACACATGGTCATCTCAATAGATGCAGAAAAGGCATTCGACAAAATCCAACATACTTTTTGATAAAAACACTTGAAAAGATAGGAATAGAAGGAAAATTCCTCAATATGATAAACGGCATATATGAAAAACCCACAGCCAACATCATACTCAATGGGTAAAGGTTGAAAGCTTTCCCTCCAAGATCGGGAACAAGATAAGGATGACCACTGTCACCATTGTTATTCAGATTTGTACTAGAAGTTCTAGCTAGGGCAATCAGACAAGAAAAAAAAATTAAAGGCATCCAAATAGGAAAAGAGAAAGTAAAACTCTCACTCTTTGCGGATGACATGATCCTATACTTAGAAAATCCTGAAGTATCCACGACAAAGCTACTTGAACTAATAAATGAGTTCAGCAAAGTGGCAGGATACAAAATCAACATGCAAAAATCAGTAATGTTTTTGTACACTAACACTGAACAACCTGAGGAGGAAATCAGGAGGAAAAAAACCATTTTCAATAACAACAAAAAGACTCAAATATCTAGGAGTTAATTTAACCAAAGAAGTACAGGACCTATATGCAGAAAACTACAAAACAATGCTAAAAGAAATTTTAAAAGACCTATACAAATGGAAAGATATTCCATGTTCGTGGATTGGAAGAATAAATATCATGAAGATGTCAATCTTACCCAAACTGATTTATAGATTCAATGCAATACCAGTCAAAATCCCAACAGCTTACTTTACAGAATTAGAGAAGGCAATTACCAAATTCATATGGAAGGGTAAGTGCACCCGAATAGCCAAAAGCATTCTGAAAAAGAAGAGCGATGTGGGAGGAATTTCACTGCCTGACCTTGAAACATATTACAAAGCTACAGTGATCAAAACAGCATGGTACTGGCATAAAGACAGACACATCAATCAGTGGAATAGAATTGTGAATCCAGTAATAAACCCTCATCTATACAGTCAACTGGTTTTTGACAAACCTACCAAGCCCACGCTGATGGGAAAAAACAGTCTCTTCTACAAATGGTGTTGGGAGAACTGGATATCTATAATCAAAAGAATGAAAGAGGACCCCTATCACACCCCCTATACAAGAATCAACTCAAAAGTGATCAAAGATCTAAATATAAAAGCCAGGACCATAAAAATACTAGAAGAAAATGTAGGGTAACATCTTCAAGACCTTGTAGTAGGTGGTGGTTTCTTGGACCTTACACCCAAACCATGTGCAACAAAAGGAAAAATAGACATATGCGACCTCCTCAAAATTAAACACTTTTGCACCTCACAGGACTTTGTCAAAAGGGTCAAAAGGCAGCCAACTCAATGGGAAAAAATATTTGGAAATCACATATCTGATAAGGGTTTAATATCCAGGATATATAAAGAGACGTTACAACTCAATAATAAAAAGACAAATGACTCTGTTAAATATGGGCGAAAGACTTGAGTAGACATTTCTCCAAAGAAGAAATACAAATGACAAAAAAACACATGAAGAAATGCTCAACATCACTCATGATTAGGAAAATGCAAAGCAAAACTACAATGAGATATCATTTCACACCTATCAGAATGGCCACTATTAAAAAGACAGAGAACTACAAGTGTTGGAGAGGATGTGGAGAGATAGGAACACTTCTACACTGTTGGTGGGAATGCAGGATGGTATAGCCACTATGGAGGGCTGTTTGGCAGTTCCTAAAGAAGTTGAATATAGACTTGCCACATGACCCTGCAATACCACTATTGGGTATATACCCAGAAGAACTGAGAGCAGTGACATGAACAGACATCTGCACACCGAAGTTCATAGCAACATTATTCACCATTGCCACAAGTTGGAAACAACCCAGGTGTCCATCAACAGACAAATAGATAAACAAACTGTGGTCTAGTCACGTGATGGAATATTATGCAGCTGTAAGAAGAAATGAAGTCGTAAAGTATATGACAACATGGATGAACCAGGAGGACATTATGTTGACGAAGCAAGCCATACACAAAAGGACAAATACTGTATGAATGCGTTACTATGAACCAAATATATTGTGTAACATATTGTTTGATTAAAAAAAAATTTTATATGTATCCATTACATTTAATTGAGAAACGTATATATTATTGATCTGTGTTTACTTTTTAGTTTTTAATTGTTTATATTTTCAGTTATTAAATGTACAAAATAAAGTAAAAAAAAAAACATTAAAAAAAAAAAAAAGATATACTCATCATCAAGTTTGTCTGTGATGGTTTCCCTATAGGCCAGTGGTCTTCAAGCTTTTTACTGGAATATGCTTTAAAAGATTTGTGAAAAGCTTGTAGAGAAAATAGGGTGCCTTGAAAATGTTGACACTGCTTCCTTTCAAAGACACTCCAGGTAGGCACTGGGGAATTTAATGATGAAATTATCAGATACAGGAGGGAAGTGGTTGTGATGAAAAGGATAAGGATGTCTCAGGGAAAGTGATGCTGGCAAATACCCTTCATATTAAAGGAACTCCCAGAGATATTTCACAGCATGGGGAACACAAAGGATAAGATATTGGACTCTGATCCAAACTTAGAAAGAAGTAGGACAATTCACCAAGGCATAGAAAAGAGTCTAGCTCCGTTTTGTAAATCTTCCAAGGAGAAGAAGGCATGTACTGTTCAAACTACTCTTGATAACTTTTTTACTTCTCAATATTTTAAATTTTCTATGTTTCTAATGTTTTAAATTACAGTATGCTAAATAAATATTAGTTTCACTATTTTTTTCACTTCTCCACATATTTATAACTGACAACAAGAGAGTTTTTAATGTTTTGGCAAAAATTTTAAAGGTGATGGAACAGTCACAATTTTTCCCTTAGGTTATTACAATTGCTTTGCATGGTTTCAGCTTGCATGGTTATTTTTATGTCCTTGCCTTACCAGTCAAAGTGAAGACTGTATTGCTTCAATAATTTATAAGTAAACATCTAAAAATTTTCATCATAAATTTAAATAGTTGCAAAAGATATAATTTCCAGTATATTTCTCCTTGAAATTGTGCAAAATATTCAAATGCAACACTGACTAGTACCTAATTAAAATAAGCCTTTGTGGATACTAATACTTCAAATCTTCTTCCCCTTTCTTAAGTTCCTTATGTTAAGAGGGAGAAGGGTTTTTGTTTTTTTTTTTTAAGGAAAGTTTGGAAAGGACAACCCAGCAAGAGGTTTATAGAAATTGAGTATCTAGAGCTTGATTTCTATAAAACTACCTGTGGCTATATACTCCTTAATCCTTGGTGTACCTGCAGGGAAGGGGTACCCTTCCTGTTCCTAGTTGTAAACATCCTAGAGAACTAGAGGTGGTGAGAGCTGAGCTAGGTACTTGTGAAAGGAAAGGAAGGAATCATTACAAGCCACACCCCACTGCACTTTCCCCCAAGTGGTTTCCAGGGTATTGACCTGTGCTAAAATGAAAGGGAAATTTCTTAGCTGTAAGTTTCCACATCTCAATTTCAAACAGCCCAAACTTGCTCCATCCTGAGGCCTAAAGGGAATTTTTTGCAGATAATCAGTATGCTCTAAGTTTCCTAGCATTCTTGCTTGCATTCTAAACATTGCTAACCTAGATTTGCACCTGAGGGGAAATTTGCAGAAGGAAAAATATTTAATAACCTGTATATTTTCCAATGAATGCTCCAAACATATTATCTTTTTCATATTCAACTTATTGTATGTTTTATAAAGTTCAGAAAGCAAGATTTCTATCTTAATTGCTGAGGAGAATTAACCTCAAAAAAGTTTTTTTTTTTTTTTTGAGATACTAGATGAATCAGGGATAAAGTTTGAAATAAATGAATGCTATTCCAAGAACTCCAGACTGAAGTGTGTACTCTTGCTGGCATTCTCACTGGAGAAAAGGAATTCGTTATTTATTTCTGTGTAATGTCTAAGGCACATCCTTAAAGGATGTGTAGGAGTTAGGTATGTCAATGGGGGAGAGTCTCTCTCTCTCTCTCTCTCTCTGTCCTTAGACAGAGATTTCATTGATTCAACTTTGGAGATTTAGGGGATGGGCTACTACTGATGAGATTTGGTAAATGTTATATGCTCATGAAAGCCAGAGTGACTAGAATGGCTAGAGTGGGGAAGCAGCCAGTGTTTAAGATTGTCAATGATCTTATATAACATCCTAAAATATTTGGGTTTTACTTTGAAGGTAATGTAGGAATTGTTGAAGGATTTTAAGCAGGGTTGTGGCAGGATCAGAGTATATTTTAGTAAATGCACATAATGTGGATGAAGTGACTTGGAGGGGGTTGATTCAGTGCAGCCCCTCGTCAGTGCCTGTCAACCATGGCACAGAGAAAGATCTTGGCCCCAGTTTAGTCAGGGTGACTTACACCTTTTAACTGGATGAGCAGAATCTAGCGGGACACACTTATTTCTGATTCAGGGTAAAAGGAGAGAATATTCAGGGGTTCTGTTCCCAAGAAGGTTTTTTACTACACTCTGCCCACTGCTGTCAGAGAATACATGCGAGAGATTCCCGTAATAGAGACCAGATTTCATTTCTTTCTTCAGAGTCATTGTGGTCCCCCAGTGGAGGAATTGGGGGGTTATATTTATAATTACATGTTTGGGAACTACTACAGAAGCCTCTCTGTTTGTGTGACCTCTGTTATGAAACTGTTGCAGCTATTTACTAATTTGGCCTCTAGTGAAATAAAACTTTGTAGTTTGATATTATCTAATTGTTGCAGTTCAGGTTTCTTAGTCTTTTGTTCTCAGAGTCCTTGTTAATTTTGATTAATGTTTTGTGTCTACCACTCCTTCTCCATCCCTCTCTCAGGAAGAATGCCTCTTCTGAGTGCCTGGCTGAGACAGGTCCAGGCTCAACAAAGCCATGAGCCTGCTTCAGTTGAATTCAAAGAAAGAATTCAGCTATTTTCCTATAAGCCAATCCCAGTGCTTGGCTTATTTTTTCCCAGAGAGCATTTTAAAGAAGCGAAAGAGAAGTGTTGACATTTGCTGATATTCTCAGTCAAATAACTTACATAGATGCCTGAAGTCAGGAACCTCCAGATGTCACTTGAGTGGGATCCTCAAGACAAGACATTACAGTCTAAATTGCTCTGCAGCAAATGAAGGAACACTCCCTCATCAAGGAGCCATATTCTTAGCAGTCTTCTCTCTCAAGTTGCCCTTATTTTTTTGTCAATCTCAAACGTCCAGATATTTTCCATTGAGTTAATCCAGTTTATTTTCTCTTAAAAATATTTTTCCTCATCCTCTAAGTAGCTCCTCCTCTGGCCAAATCACTCCAGCAGAGTGATTCATGCCACCATGAACCACTCCCACGTCTACTATTGTTTTAATTTGCCAAAGAGCTGCTAATATAAAATGCCAAAAATGTGTTGGCTTTTGTAATGGGGATTTATTTGAGGTAAAATCTTACAGTTCTGAGACCTTGATATGTCCAAATTAAGGTATCAGCAGAGATGCTTTCTCACCAAAATCAGCTGACAAATGGTGAAACAAGATAGCCACCGATCTCTGCCGAGGTCTCTGCCTTCCCCTTTATAATCTACTGTCTCTTCTCTCCGAGTCCAGCTCCAGGGCTCAGCTGGAGCAACCAGACATAGGGCTTGTTTCTTTCCTGGCCTCCTCTATCAGTCTCAGCTGCTCTGCTTTCTTCCAGTGTTCAGCAGCAAGCTATCAGGCATTTGGCTCATCAATCCCTGGGCCTCAGCTCTTGGAGCCTTTTTGGGGGCTTCTCTCCTTGCAGTTCAGTTGTGGATGAAACGGAAAGTCCTTTCTCTCACATTGCAGGATCCTTTTACTCTGTCCCTATCTCTCTGGGTCTCCATTTATATCAAACCCAGCAGGAGCCATGAGGGAGACTCAACCTGAGCCATGCCTCATTGATGTAGTCCAACTGAAAGGGTCTCATACCCACCGGAATGTTAAAAACATAATCTTTTTCTCTTTGGGATTCATAAATTAACTTCAAACTGTCACAACCATTATTTTCTCCAGCTTGTGATTAGGTTTATAATTTTGAAGGACTGGTTTCTCTATAGATCAGATCTAGTATACTTTTTATCTTCCCAATATTTCTCAAAGTTTCATATCCACTTATGTAATAGATATCTCAAGCTATCTACCTAGTGTTCATTACAAAGAAATAGTCCCTTAATCCCAGGTCTTCAGAGTGCTTCCTAACTCAAGCCTGTCTCCATAGTTAAATTTTCATTAAGTTTACACTTTCCTTTCTAAAACTTCAGTTACGAAGAGCTCTTCTTTATCTTAGTAATGCCAATCAATCATTAGCATCTACCTGGAACACAAGGTTAACAAGGATTGTAAAGCTAAATTGGGCACAGCAGGAAAGAATGTCTGAATCAATTAGTCATGTCTGCCATGTAGTAGAGGATGGTGACAGCCTCTGAGACACTTAAACCTATTCTTTTCCCACTCACCCTATCTCCATTTCTCCTCACCATCACCTCTCTTCTGCCAACCAAGTTTCCATCAGTGGGTGTGGGACTCAAGTGAATTGAGTATTTCTGATGAAAAGAAGCCAAGCCTCCTTTTCAACTTGGCATTTCAAGTGTTTGCCTATTTGTTCCACAACAACTTTTAAAAGATTTGGCTGACTTTGACCAAATTTACTACAGCTCCCAAAAGAATCATTGTTAACCATACATTTTATGTATATTTCAGTCTATTCTGACATTGTCCAGGGTGGATAGGAGTAGGTGACCATTGATAAAAGTTTCTCTAATATTTTATCATCAGTAATGTTTTAAACAAACATGAGTGAAAGTTGACACATGAGTCTCAAAAGTGTAGCTTCTCTGGTTCTCAGTCCCAAATCCCCTTTTTAGAATTCCATCTCAGTACATAAAGCAGGAAAGTTTAGGAAGTGCTCTTTTACCCAGTGACTGAGAATAAAGTCAGGTAAATAAAGACCTCATTTTTCAAACTCTTGAAACTTTATTTGTTCAGTTTTTGAGACTAGGCATTTCCTGCCTTCACCAAATCATAAGAATCTTTGGAAATCCCAGGTCCTCTTCTTTAATAATGATCTTATATGTTATCTTAGACTCACAAACTCATCCAAGTGAATCATAAGCATTATAATTCACTCTTGGCCAATAAATCTTTCCAGCCATGTGTCTGTCTCTTCCTAGAGTCAGATCCTAAGATAAATCAAGTTTTGGAAAATTATTTCTTCAGAAAGGAAACAAAGAACATGAAAGTGTGAGTAACTATAAAAACTGGAAAAAAGCCAAACTTGCGCAAAAAAGTCAGTGGTATAAAAACAGCATCTGGCGCAACCAACACCCTCTCCAGACCCATTACTCAACTTCAAGAGACAAGCTCTCTGGGTTTTATTTGGTTTAAAATTAGAGGTAATGTTGTCTGTGAAGTACTCATCCTATATTGAATCTTTCTCTAAGCCATGGTGTGTGGGAGAGAGTAAAGAAGAGGAGGAAGAGTGAGGAAGGCATATATATATATAAAAGACTTATTTATTTACTTTATCCATTTTAAACCCCTCCTTCCCCATTTGCTGTTTTGTGTCCATTCACTGGGCAATTCCCTGTGTCTGTTTCCTGCCATCTCTTCTCATCCTCGTCCTCCAGTTTTCACCAGGATTTGATCCTGGAGACCTCCGATGTAGGAGAGAGGTGTCCTGCCACCTGTGCCACCTCGGTTCCTGGTTTTCAGAGCTTTCGGAGCATCTCGTCTTGTCTCTCCCCTGCGTCTCTCTCCTGTTACATCATCATCTTGCTGCATGGCTCCCAGGGCCTGGCGGCTCACTGGCACACATGCGCCTTCTATATATATATATATATTTTTTTCAATTCCCAGTAACTCCTTTTATTTATTTATTTATTTATTTTTTACAAGCAAATCTTTTATTTTTTTATTTATTTTTTATTTTTATTTTTTATTATGGGTAAAAATAAAAATTCTCACAATAGGAATCCCAGTGGGTTCCGTGTAATATTTTGGGTAATCTAAGCACCTCTTAAAATATATGTATATATATATATATATATATATATAAATAACATTTTTGTAAGCAAATACACATATATGCATATATATATATATTTTTTAAATTTTACCGGGAGGTCCCGGGGATCGAACCCAGGTCCCTCCATATGGCAGACGGACGCCCAACCATTTGAGCCACATCCGACCCTGAGGGCATATTGATAAGGGCAAATCATAGACAAAAGGGAAAATCTGCTATCTTCACCTGCTTCCATCAAACAGGAGGCCATGTCATGCCATATCAGGAGAGCCAAAAGGACCACCACCTCTTTCATAGATGCTAAACTCTGCCCCTTTTGATAGGCAAAATAACACAGAAGTAGCCCATTAGTATGAATCCATCATTTTCACTTTGGTGTGAATTTATCACCCATTCATCCATCTAGTCATTCACTAGTCAGTGCTCATTTAATGAATGACTGTAAGGTGCCTGGATTTCTGCTGAATGTTAAGGATAAAACTGTGGACATGATGCAGCTCTTGGCCTCACTGAACTTAAGACCTAAGGAAGGAAACAGACAAGTGATTGGGCAATTAAATTAATACCAGACAAAATATAAAGTACGGAATGTTTTATGGGAATACACAGGAAGGGCACCTATCCAGACTTGGAGTAGAAAGGAAACCTGGCTGGAATAAGTGATAACTAAGACTAGACAGAAGGGTAGGGATTTTTCCTTTGGGGAAGGAAAAATATTTCAGGCAGAGAGAACAGAGCAACAAATTTGGGGAACTGAAAGTAATTTATTTTGCTTGAGCTGTAACTCTTTGAGGATTGAGGGCAAAACTGGTTGATATGAAGGGAAGATGAAGTGAAGACGTAGGCAGGGATCAGGCCATGAGTGTCATTTAGGAATAGTGTGTGGCAATGAGTAACAGAAACCACCAAAAAATGGTTTAATATAAGATAGAGGATTATTCTTCTCTCACATAAAAGCAGTCCAGGAGTGGCAGTCCAACCTATATCCATAACAGAGGAACCATCAAAGATCCAAGCTCATTCTAGCTTTCAGTTCTGCCATCCTCAGTGCAAGAATTCTATCCATAAGACCACCTGGTGGTCTCAAGTTGACCACTTCAACTTCAGCTGATATTTCTTCCAGGCAGGGAGATGGAAGATGAGAAGAGCATAAGTTACAGTCCCCCTGAGTCAGTTTCCTTTTCAAGAGACTCTTCTAGATGACACATTCAAAACTTTGGTTTATGTCTTATTGGCCAGAACTTGACTATACAACTATTGCTATGCTCAAGGGATGCTTGGAAATATAGTTTCTTGGCTGAACACAATTACTTTCCCTAACAGAATAATTGTGTTCTCTTAGTAAGGAAAAAGAAGAAAATGGCCTATGCTGTGCCACACCATGTTAATTGTGAGTACAGTGGAGAGTCATTCAAGTGTTTCAAGTCAAGAAGTGACATGGTCAAATTTGTATTTTCAAAAGCACCTTTTGGCTGCAGGGTAGAGACAGGATTAAAGGGACATGATTATTGGCAGGGAGATCTTTAGGAGGAAGATAAATCTAGGCAATAGGTGATGGCAGCCATAAAATGTGATTTGATGGGGATAGGAGGTGAGGCCGGAAATAACTAGGAGCTTGAAGAAGTAACGAGCAAGATCCTGTTGTCACCAAAGACAAACCTCAACCGCCTTAATATTTTATCTGACATGGCTCATCCCCATCTCAGCCCCATTCTTCTCAGCAAAGCAAGCCAACACTGCAGTTAACTCAACTCTTTGGCTACAACTCTACAATTGAGGCAACTGGGGCACCCATCCTGTGATATTCTTTAAATGTTGAAAGTCCATTCTTATTACATATGCATACCCATTCCTATACTTTCATATAAATATATAAATGTGGCCATTTCACAAATCCCATCATTTTAGTGAAATATTTTTTGCATACAAAACAATATATATCAGGTATATTAGCATTATGGAACATAATAAAACTAACACTCATTATCCACTATCCAACTTAAGAATCAGAGTGTTAGCAATACCTCTGTATATTTAAAAGCCATCACCCACAGATAATCAAAACATCCATGCTTTCTAGTTACTTATTACCATGGTTTTTGTATCCACATAGATAATGAAAGGTGATAGAAATATGAGACCTCAGTGGCCTCATATTTTCCCCAGGGCCATGACATACCCTGAAATCCTAACCGTAATAGCTAGTACATAACTAGTGCTTACTATGTGCCAGGCACTCTTCTAAATGTTTTCCATATATGAAATAACTGAATCTGCTCAATGATTCTGAGGTGAATATTATTAGTCACCTCTATTTTACAGATGGCATCCAGAATAACACAGCTTTATATGTTTTAACCTATGTCTAAAGATGCAGCAGGTGTGAAAAAGAAGCAGCTAGATTTATGGTCTGATGCCTTGATGCTAAGATTATAAACCTGGCTCTGTGAGTGGTTCTATATTTAGTCAATTTCTTAGTGTCTATATTTAGTCAATTCTTAGTAGCAATACTAGCTACTGTAAAAGAAAAATTATAGTATCTCAATGACTTAAAATATTGGAAATTTCTTGCTCACAGAGCCCAAGAAGCCATTCTTGATTGGTGGCAAGAGAGGGGAAGAGCCTCTATTCCATGCAGTCATTTAAGGACCAAGGCTGAAGAAGGCTCCAAAGTTGCCCTGGAGGTCACTATCCAGCCAGCAATAGTAGAAGAGCATAGAGGAAGACAAGTGGGATGGGCCACACCTCACATCCTGTTGGTTAGAATTCAGTCACATGGCCACTCCTAACTGCAAGGGAGGCTGGGAATTCCAGAAATAAAGGGAAACCTTTCGGTCGATTAGCTAGTAGTCAGCTGTTATAAATCTTAGTTTTCTCATTTGTAAAATAGTGTCTGCCTTTTTAAAAAATCTTTCTTAAGTCCACAGCATTTTCAATAATAAAACAAGTTATAGGCCTAGCATTTCAGACATATCATAAAATCTGCACTATTTGCTAATAATGAAAGATATTCCACTTACTCATTTTGTGTGTAAAATCATAAACCTGAAACTTTTTCTACTTCTTTTAGAGGTTCTTATGTCTTTACTCCTGTGAAATAAATAACAGGGAAGAGACTGTGGTTTTTACAGGTAGTAACTGAAATTATTAAACACCTTCAAAATGTCATGAACTGTGAAGTAGGATTGGTGCTTCATTTAATCCTCACAGCAATCCACTGAAATAGGTTTCATTATCCCTCTTGGTTTGAATGGTGGATGGTGATAGTGGGGGATGCTATAATTAAGGAATTAACCAAAAGACACTGCTGATAAATGGTAGTAAAGTTCAGACTTGGACTCAAGTCTCCACTGATTCCAAATCTTGGGTGCTGTAGCAGTTTGGCAATTTGATGTAATTATGAATTCCAAAAATATAATTGGATCATGCTTGTAAACTGATCTGTTAATCTGGGCATGATTAAGTTATGATCAGGGTGTTGACTGGGCCACATCAGTAGGGCAGGGAATCGAATATAAAAGGCAAGGCAAAGGACAGAGTGAGCAGTTCTTGAGAAGCAGTTTTTATGTTGGAGTTTTGATGTTGGAGAGAAGACCCCAGGAGAAGAGAAGTGAGCCGTTCACCTGATAGTCTACAGCTGACCTTGTGGAAGAACCAGAGGAGCTAAGCCCGGAGAGAAATGCAGCCCCGGGAAGAGAGGAACCCAAGAAGCCTGAACCCTGGCAAACGTCGGCAGCTGTCTTACTCTAACACGTGGCAATGGACTTTGGTGAGAGAAGAAACCTAACGCTTTATGGCCTGGTATCTGTGGACTTCTACCCTAAATAAATACCCTTTAAAAAGACCAACCCATTTTTGGTTTTTCACATTAGCACCCCTTTGGCTGACTAATACAGGTGCTTTATAACAACCATACTATTCTGCTGTTTTTCTTCTTTTCTCAAAATTCCCAGAATACCTAGCACAATGTCAGGCAAATGGTGAAAGAAATTGAACAAACATTGCTCAGATACATTGAATTTTATGCCCTCTCAAGTTTAATAAATCTCTAGTGTAAATCTATCTTCTTGAAGACCACCTATATTGTCCCTTCCCTAATTGACTTTCTTTTCTGTGTCTCCCTTACTTTTGCTTTTCCTCAGTTACATTTTCTCACTCTTTTTCTTGATGCTGCCAAAGACCATCGCCATCTTCATCATCCCTCACCCCCCTCCCCCAGGAGGAAACTTATATTTAGGAAGTTACCGTACCCTTTTTGCTGCCACTTAGCCAGTAGAGAGTTTCTGGTAAAGACCTTAAGAAGAGCATGATTTACTGTCTCATTTAATTTTATGGGAAAACTAGTTCATTCAGAGCCAGTTCATCTTATGAAATGTGGCTCTAGACCCAATAGTCTGCATGTCTAGACTGAGCTTGAGACACTCTTTTTTCCCCCAGGCTCCTTAGCTAGTTTTCATTCCTCTTTCAGCAAGACTCTTGTTGAATGGCATATGAGTTATGTTTTCAGTTGACACTAAACTAACAGGCAGTCTGCCAAGCCAGCAAGAAGTTATGCCCTTTTTATGGTCTATGATCAGCTGGCTGAACCCTCCTCTCACAAATGTCTTGTGTTTGTAATTTCAAATACATGACTGGGCTACACATTCAAAATGAATACTACAACTTCCTTACATCCTATGCAAGGTATATTGTTCTGGGTACAAGGAAGTTGTAGGTAAGTAATTACTAAGGATATAATTGTTTTTTCGAGGTTAGATAATTATAGTTTATGAGACTTGCCTAACAAATTATATCCACAAGAACTAACTCCCTTAAGAAAACAGTAAAATGATGGGACATTTGGGAGCTATTCCCACGTTGTCAGTCTGAACTAAAAAATTTCATCTGAGACCAGTGTATTAGTCAGCCAAAGGGGTGCTGACACAAAATACCAGAAATTGGTTGGTTTTTATAAAGGGTATTTATTTGGGGTAGAAGTCCACAGTTACTAGGCCATAAAGCATAAGTTTCTTCCCTCACCAAAGTCCACTGCCACGTGTTGGAGCAAGACAGCTGCCGACGTTTGCCAGGGTTCAGGCTTCTTGGGTTCCTCTCTTCCTGGGGCTGCATTTCTCTCCAGGCTTAGAGCCTCTGTTTCCTCCACAAGGCCAGCTGTAGACTATCAGATGAATGGCTTGTCTCTATCCTGGGGTCTTCTCTCCTTCCTCAAGACCGAGCTTTCTTACTTCCCGGGGCTCCAGCTCAAGACTGGAACATCAAAACTTCTTCAACTCTGTCCTTTGCCATGCCTTTTATATTTGATTCCCCACTCACCAAGGGGTGGGGCTCAATGCCCTACTGATGTGGCCCAGTCAACGCCCTAATCATAATTTAATCATGCCCAGATTAACAGACCAGTTTACAAGCATAATCCAACATCTATTTTTGGAATTCATAACTATATCAAACTGCCAAACTGCTACAGACAGAATCTTGATTTATGGAAGGAACATTTCACTCTTTAATGAGGAGACATTATTATTGAGGATACTCTATCCTTCAGATGTTGCATCACTTAGAGAAAGAGGAAATGTGGACCCAGTTTGAGAATTTTGTTAGCAATATCAATGTTCTATCTCGGTACCTGCTAAGTTTCTTCAAGGTAAATAATTCACTTAATCACACACACAAAAGTTATTGGGTCATTTTGCATGCTTGGCACTGTGCCAAGTATTCATGCATTTCCAAGGTGCTTAAGAAAAATTTGCATCAAAATCATTATAATCCAAAATCAGAAGTAGTAAATATCAAAAAAGAAGTACTTAATGTATAATTGGAATTCAAAGAAAGAAAAATATTTCTTCCTTCAAATGGAATTAAAGAAGGCCTCACGGAGGAGTTTTGTTTGAACTTGAAAAATGAGTAGGACTGGAAGATGTTGAATAAGGGGGAGGGAATTCTGACAGAAAGGAATAATAAGATCAAAGGTATTGAGTCAGGCAAGTGAAAAAGATGTATGGACAATAAAAAGTAGTACAATTTCTTAAAGATATGAAGCAAAGATTAGGCTGAAAGCTTTTATTTCCAGCAGCATGACCTACTGCATAACTTGATAACCCTCCCATTAAAGACAATTGAAGATGTTGGATAAAATATTATTTTAACTTTTTAATTTTAAGATGATTGTAAAGAATCCTTGTGCCAAATCTGAAGGAAAGCAGGATTCCAGGGAGTTATTCTAACTTTCATTCTGGGACATACACGGAACCTTGGTGACCTTGAACTTCCATTTTGATGATCAGCTAATGTAGAAAAAAAAATTGGCAATGTTGTTGCATAGATTTTAATGAAATTAAGTTATGAAAAACAAAATACCAGTATATTTGAAAATTTAGATGAAATAGACAAATTCCTTTAAAAGTGTAATTTACCATAACTGCTTCAGGAAATAAGAGAAAATTCTGAATAATCCTATAATTATTAAATAAATTGAATAAGCAGTTTAAAATATTCCCATATAGAAACACTAGCCTCAGATCATTTTTCTACTGAGTTCTACTAAACATTCAAGAAGAAAAAGGAATTAATCTTCAACAAATTATTCCAGGTTAAATAAAATGAATAAGTATACTGCAACTTATTTTATGAAATCTGTATGACCTTGATACCAAAAACTAGGCAGAGTACAAAACAAAGGAAAATTAATCGTTAATCTTACTCATAAGTATAGTTGCAAAAATCCTAAATAAAATATTAGTAAACTGCCCCAGCTGCAAGGGTAACAGCAGCAGATGGGGCTGAGATTCTTGGGTGGTCAGCTGCCCTGTCAGGGCAGTGGCTTCCAGTGATGCTTCTGAAAGCTCAAGAGGGGTATCAACAAGCACAAGGCAAAGCTGACATCATTTCAACTGCTAAGTTTGCTCAGTAGATCTTTTTTACAAAAGGAGAGTTGTTTTTTAGTGGGAACAGAGAATAAAAGAAACATTTTCCTAGGAGAGATCAAAATGTTTACAGCACTTTTCAAAGTCAAGAACCAGAGTCTGACTATTTGAAAGGTCTAGATATTGAGAGAAAATTTAATAAAATTAGGTGGTGACCACAACAGGATGCTGCTCCTTTTTACTACCTAGAAATAAAACTATTAAATCATAGAAAATAAGTGAATGGGAGAAAAGAGCAAATGGTTACAACTTGCAAGATGAAGATAAATGACCGCAAGATCCATTTAGGGGGGATCTAAAATGGCAGAGTAGGGAACAGCAGGCTGCACTCATCTTCCAGAAACTGCGGGAAGGTAGGCAGGCTAACCTGGGAGAAGGAAAGCTGGGAGACTGCAGGAGCAATCTGAGAGAGCAGCTAGGAAGGGGGGAATCCTAGTTGGCCGGGGAAGAGGGTATCCGTGGGAGATATGGCAGGCAAGCTGGCACCCAAGTGGCTTAGAGGGAGAGGGAAACCGGGGAAGTGAGTTGGCTAGAAGATCAGTGCTCAGCCAGCTCTGAGAGTGAGGAAAGCCACTGGGCAACCAGGTGGACATGCTAGTGCTCAGCAGGCTCTTGAGGTGGGGGTGGGGGAGCTGTGGGGCAGTCAGGTGTGGGAACCTCCACCCAGCTGGCTCAGGGAAGAGGAGAGCAGTGGTGCAAATGGGTGTGCTGCTGGCATTCTCAAGGGAAGGGAACCACAGAGTAACCAGGAGTGTGAGCTGGCACCCAGCCGGCTCAGGGGAAGAGAGATGTGGGGTTGGGGTGAAATAGGGCAGGCAGACTGGATCTCAGCTGGTTCCTAGGAAAAGGAGAGGAATGAGCTGGTGCCAAAGCAACTCCAGGGAGAGGGCAGGGGGAAGTTGATCAGGCAGGCTGACACATACTCTCCTGCCCTGGGAAAGAGAGGAACTGGGGTAGTGAAGGGATGGGCTGAGAGGCACTCAACCAGCCTGAGGGAAAGGGGAGCCTGCAGAGGCAGCCAGAAAGCTGACAGGTACCCAACTGGCTGATAGAAAAAGGGAGCCAGAGAGTAATCCATCAGTTTGTCAGGCACTCAGCCAGATCCCTGTGGTATGGAGAGCTGCAGGACAAGCAGACACTTAGAGGAACTTAGACTGAAGTGTTTTTAATTTAAAAAATTTTTTTATTGTTATTACTTCTTTTAACCTCTACATCCAGGTAACTTACCTGCAGAGGGTGGGCTATGAGGTGATTGATTGTGAATGCAGGCAGCCTGAGATGGTTGCAGGTGGCCTGGGAGGGAAGCCTGTTTTTGTTTTTTGTTTTTCTTTTTGTTTTCTTTTTCTGTGTGTTCTTATTTTCTTTATTTCTTTTTCTTTCTTTCATTTTTCCCTCTTCCTTTTCTTTTCCTTATTCTACCTTTTCTTGTTTGGTCTTCACCTCTATCTTCTCTTTTCAACTTTCCAGTCTTTTACTTTATATTTTCCAGTTTTTTTTTTCCACCTTTTTTATTCTTATTCCTTTTTATGTTTTATGATTTTTCACTCTTACTATTTATTTTTTCCCAGCTATTTTACTATTCATTTTCCATCCTTTTATTATTATTATTATTATTCTTTTTCTAATCTTTCTTTCCTTCTGGTGGACCTAATTTGGGGGTGGGACATGGACAACTACAAAGATATAGAATTAGTGGAACCAAGTGTCAAAAAGGACTCTTAACACAAAATCAAATGAAATAAAACCCTAGACAAGAAAGAGAAGCCAACCAACTGAATAAGCCCATCATGGAAAACAGAGGCCTAAACAACAGCAAAAATTTACACGACATACGAAGAAAGAGGAAGATATGGCCCAGTCCAATGAACAAACCAAAAAGCAGGAGGAGATGCAGGACATGGAACAACTAACCAAAGATGTTCTAACAAATATCATGAGTCAACTTAATGAAGTGAAGGAAGAGATAAAGGATATTAAACACTGGGGGAACATACAGAAGAAATCATAAACATATAAAAAGGTAATATATCTGAAGGTGATGAAAGGCACAATGCAAGAAATTAAAAATATGCTGGAAGCACATAACAGCATATTTGAACAGGCACAGGAAAGAGTGACATTGAAGATAGGACATCTGAAATCACACAGGTAGTAGAATAGATGGATTTTAAAAAGGCAAAAATTCAGCAGGTACTTAGAGAAATGAATGACAACACGGAATGCACAAACATAAACATAGGCATCCCAGAGGAAGAAGAGAAGGGAAAGGGGGAAGAAGGAGTGTTTGAGGAAATAATGGCCAAAAATTTCCCAACTTTTATAAGGACGTAAAGATACATATCCAGGAAGCACAATGCACTCCAAACAGAATAAATCCTAGCAGGCCAGCCCCAAGACACATATTTATCAGATTGTCAAACCCTCAAGTTAAAGAGAGAATTATGAAAGCATCAAGAAAAAAGAGATCCATCACAAGTAAGGGAAACTTGATAAGATTAAGCACTGATTTCTCATCTGAAACCATAGAGATGAGAAGACAGTTGTATGACATAGTTAGGGTGCTAAGAGAAAAAAACTGCCAGCCAAGAACTCTATATACAGCAAAACTGGCATTCAAAAATGAGGGAGAGTTCAAAATATTCACAGATAAACAGAAATTGGGAGAATTTGTCAACAAGGGTCAAATCTTTCAAGAAATACTCAAGGGAGTTCTGCAGGTTGAAGGGAAAAAACAGGTGAGAGAGGGTTGGAGGAGAGTGTAGGAAAGAAAATTATTAGTAAAAGTAGCTAAAAGGATAAAAAGAGAAATAAAAATGAAATGACATATATAAATCTAAAGAAAAAAATGGCTAATGTAAGTAATTCCTTGACAGTAATAACATTAATGGATTAAACTATCCAATCAAGAGAAACAGATTGACAGAATGGATAAGGTAATTTGACCCATCTATTACTGTCTACAAGAAACTCACTTTAGACCCAGGGATGCAAGCAGGTTGCAAGTGAAAGATTGGAAAACGGCTTTACATGCAAACAATAACAAAAGAAGAGCAAGAGTAGCTATACTAATACCAGATAAAATAGACTTTAAATACAAAATTGTTGTGAGAGACAAAGAAGGACACTATATATTAATATTTAAAAAGGCATAATCAATCAAGCAGAAAGAATAATAACAAATATGTATGCACCTAACCAGGTATTGCAAAATACATGAGGCAAACACTGGCAAAACTAAGGAGAGAAATAGATGCCTCTGCAATCATAGTGGGGGACTTTAAGTTTTTCTAGTGTTTTCTTATTTTCAATTTCATTTAGCTCTGCACTAATCTTGGTTATTTCCTTCTTTGTTTGTTATTTACTTGCTTTGGGATTAGTTTGTTGCTCTTTTTCTAATTCTTCCAGGTGTGCAGTTAGGTCTTTCATTTTAGCCCTTTCTTCTTTTTTAATATAGGCATTTATAGCTATGCATTTCCTTGTCAGCACTGCTTTTGCTGCATCCCATAGGTTTTGATATGTTGTGTTCTCATTTTCATTCATTTCAAGGTAATTACTGACTTCTTTTGCAATTTCCTCCTTGGCCCACTGTTTGTCTAAGACTATGTTGTTTAACTTCCATATCTTTGTGCTTAATCTGGTTCTCTGCCCCTTACTGATTTCCAGCTTCATTTCCATTGTAGTCAGAAAAATTACTTTGTATAATTTCAATCTTTCTGAATTCATTGAGAGTTGTTTTGTGGCCTAGCATGTGGTCTATCCTGGAGAATGATCAATGTGTGCTCAAGAAGAATGTATTGGGAAGCGGCTGTGGCTCAATCAGTAGGGCTCCCGTTTACCATATGGGAGGCCCCGGGTTCGGTTCCCAGGGCCTCCTGGTGAAGGCAAGCCTGCCCGCACGGCGTGGTTAGCTGACCCAGCGAGCACAAGCAGCAAGGGGGGGATAAATGAATAAATAAATAAATAAATAAAATCTTAAAAAAAAGAAGAATGTATTTACTGCTGTATTTGGGTGTAATGTTCTGTATATGTCTATTAGGTCTAGATCCTCTAATGTATTATTCAAGGTGTCTGTTTATTTATTGACCTTCTGCCAAGATGTTCTGTCTAATGGTGATAATGGTGTATTAAAGTCCCCCACTGTAATTGTAAGGCATCTATTTCTCCACTTAGTTTTTCCAGTGTCTGCCTCATGTATATTGAGGTGCCCTGGTTAGGTATAAATGTTTATGATTGCTTTTTCTGCTTGATAGATTACCCTCTTTTATTAATATACAGTGTCCATCTCTGTCTCTTACAATAATTTTGCATTTAAAGTCTATTTTGTCTGGTATTAGTTTAGATACTCCTGCTCTTTTTGGTTATTGTTTGCATGTGAAATTGTTTTCCAACCATTCACTTGCAACTTCCTTGCATCCCTGGGTCTAAGGTGGGTTTCTTGAAGACAGCATATATATTGGTCATATTTTCTTATCCATCCTGCTGATGTGTGTCTCTTGATTAGAGAGTTTAATCCACAACATTCAATGTTACTCCTGTCAAGGCATTATTTACATTAGCCATATTTTCTTTAGGTTTGTATATGTCACATGTTGATTTCGTTTCTCTTTTTATCTTTTTAGTTATTCTTACCAATAATCTTCCTTCCTTCACACTCCTCCAACCCTCTCTCTCCTGTTTTTTTTTTGTTTTGTTTTGTTTTATTCCCTTTCAGCCTGCAGAACTCCCTTTAGTATTTCTTGAAGGGCAGATTTCTTTTTTTACAAACTCTTTTAATTTCTGTTTATCTGTGGATATTTTGAACTTTCCCTCATTTTGAATCTCATCTTTGCTGGATACAGAATTCTTGGCTGACATTTTTTTTCTTTTAGCACCTTCACTATGTCATAAGCTGCCTTAGTAAATAGTAGGACTGTAGAATAGGAAAGAGAGAAGAAGAGAAAAAGAATACTAGTAATAATAATGGGGAAAATGTAGAAGAGGAACTTTACAAGAGCCAAGAAAATAAACAATATGAGTAAAAAAATCATAAAAAATACAAAAGAATAAGAATTTAAAAGGTGGAATAAAACAAGAAACAAGAAAAAACAGAATAAGTTAAAAGGCCAAAAAGATGAGAAGAAAAGGAAAAAAAGAAAAGAAAATAGAAAAATAAAAAATGAAGACCAAACAAAAAGAAGTGGAATGAAAGAAAAGCAACAGAAAACCAAAAATGGAAAAATGAAGGCAAGAAAAGAAATAAAGTAGAAAAAATAAGTAAAATTTAAAAAGGAAAAGACAACAAGCAATAAACAAACAAACAAAAACCCAGGAAAAACAGGATTCCCTCGTAAGCCCCTAGGAACTTTCTCAGACTGCCAGTGCTCATTAATCAATCACCTTGCAGCCTGCCCTCCACAAGTGAGGTACCCAGTATTAGCAAATAAAATAATTTTTAAAAAGATAAAAATTTAAAAATAACAGATCAAAAAAACCTAAAACAAAAAAAACTCAGTCTATATGTTCCCTGTCATGAACTGCCAGTTGGATGCCTGATAACCCAGTGGATCACTCTTTGGATCCCTTCTCTTAGGAAGTACCAGGGACCTCATATATGCAAGGCAACAGTTCCTACACTGAGCTACACTCACTCCACAGGTTAAGTAGGCTGCTGAAAGCTTATATAGATCTTCATGCCCCCATTCCCTCAGGAAAGTTGGACTTCTAGTAGTTTGCTGGAGCAGGGCTGGTTAGGCACCTGTCTCCACCCCCTCACTGACCTAGTTTCTTTCCCAGGGCAGCTGGGTTCAGTGACAGCCTGTCTGAATAGAACCCCTGTCCCCTCTCCCTGGGGCTGCTTCAGTGCTGGCTGGGGTCTTTTTTTAGATTCAAAAGGAGGCTCAAAATTCAGCTGGCCAAATTCACTGAAAAGAAACCACTCTCTACCCTCTGGCAGACCTCTCTTCCTCCCAGGGAGTGTTCTTTCTTCTCACCTCCATGGTTTCTGCTGAGAGTTCAGCACTTAATCTTATTGAGGGTCCCTTCTATGTGATGCTTTGCTTTTTTCTTGCTACCGTCAGAATCCTCTCTTTATCTCTGATATTTGTCATTCTGAATAGTAGTTGTCTCGAGGTAGGTCTATTCATATTTATTCTGTTTGGGATGGTTTGTCCTTCTTGGACATAGATATTTATATCTCTCATAAGAGTTGGGAAGTTTGTGGTCATTATTTCCTCAAATATTCTTTCTGCCCCTTGTCCATTCTCTTCTCCTTCTGTGACACCAATAATGTGTATGTTTGTGCATTTTGCATTGTATTCAATTCCCTGAGACCCAGTTCCATTTATTTCTATTCTATTTTCTTTCTGTTCTCCTGTCTTTTCCAGTTCAGATGTTCTGTCTTTGAAATCACTAATTCTGTCTCCAAGCAAATCAAATCTGCTCTTATGTGCCTCTAATGTACTTTTTTTATTTTTATTTTTTAAAAGATACTTAGTTTACATAAATGTTACACAAAAGATATAGGGATTCCCATATGCCCCACCTCCCCACACCACCCACATGAACATCCATCTTTAGTGTGGCACATTCATTGCAATTGATAAACACATCCTGGGGTTTTGCCATTAAGCATGGACCATAGTTCACATTGTAGTCTACACTTTCTCCCACACAGTTCTACATGTTCTGTAAAGATATAAAATGGCCTGTATCTGTCATTGCAACATCACTCAGGACAATTCCCAAGTACCGAAAAGCACCCATATTACAATTGTTTTTCCCTCTCCCTGCCCCCAGAGCCTCCAGTGGCCACTGGCTCCACATCAATGTTGTAATTTCTTCCATTGCTAGAATCACAATATGTCTATAGAATCACAATATTCTACTATATTCTATTGTAGAATACCATTAAGTCCACTCTAGACCATAGTTCTTTCCCCAATCCCAGGGATTCTGGGATGGTGATATCCACACCACCTCCAATTGAGAGGAGGCTTATGTCCCATGGGAAGATGGATTGAACTATCCTGCCTGCAGCTGCAGACTCTCTCCTTTCCCTGGGATGGCCTTTGTCCATCATCATCTCCCTGCCAGTTGTCCTGGATGAGTCTAATGAGCTGTAGAGTAGATGTTGCAACTCCACTGAGGTTCTGGGCCCAGCTGGCACGTGGACAGCACAAAGACTCAAGTCTCTGGTCATACACTTACAAACTCCAGCACCAAGTATAGGTTTAAATAGAAGGGACAGATGAGCCATGTGCAGACATAAATGAGTCCAAATCTGTCACTCTTAGGAGCCCAAACTCCAAAGTAGGGCCCATTGACAAGGCACCAAACTCTGGAGCTATCCACCCTGACCATAGGATCTAGGTGTCTCCAGAGCCAACAGTAGCCCCACTATTTGGGGTAGTATCCACTTTGGCAGTCTATGAGATCCTGCTGAGATGTGCATAAACGTTACCTCTGGGATTACCTCCCAACTCACTTTGAAATCTCTTAGCCATATAAACTCATTTGTCTTTACCTTTTCCTCCTTTTATTTGGGGTCTTTTTCCAGTTGCATTGCTAGTTAGTGCTTTATAGCAATCCCTCGGTGCCAGGGAGGTTCATCCCTGGGAGTCATGTTCCACACTGGGGGGAAGGTAATGCATTCATATGCTGAGTTTGGCTTAGAGAGAGGTCACATTTGAGCAACAAGGAGGTTCTCAGGAGGCAACCCTTAGGCATCGCATAACAGTAGGCTAAGTTTCAATTTCTATAGCAAAGGCTCATAAGCCCAGTTATCAATATCAAGAGCCCATCAGTGGATCATTCTCCTTCACCAGCCACTGCCCCTGCACTTGAGGGACTGTTGCTGCTCCCTTAGAGAAAGTGACAGAGCCCTCCAGGATGGGAATTCAGTATTCTCTCGGTTATTGTGTGAGTCTCCACCCACTGTGACAATGTTCCATGAACATTTGAACATTTTTACATACCTTGTATGTGTGCTCAGGTGAACTTGCTCCCATGGATTCCCCATCCCTGACACCCCACATGAGTGATCCTCCCTTGCCCCAGTTGTAACCCTTCCATGATCCAAAGCTTCTTTAAAGATGAAGCCATTACAATAGCCGAATACAATTAATAGAAAAATGAAATAATAATGATAAGTTTACATATAAGAGATAAAATACATTAAAAAATTTTAAACTAAAAATTAAATTAAATTAAATTAAAAGATTGAGATATTTTTAAAAATGAAAAATATTAAAAAAAATTTTTTATGACATTTTGCCTTTCATCACCACAATATCTTCTGTCCTGTCTGTACCATGGCACCTTCCCACACTAATTCCCCAGTATCTCACTCTTTTTCATTTTGTTTTCAAAGAAGTTTTAGGTCACAGCAAAGTCACACACAGAATACAGGAGACTCACATATACCCAACATCCTCCCCCTTTCCTCCCCCCCATATCAATACCTTTTAATATGAAGATGGTATCTTTCTTATAACTGATATACAAATAGTGAAATATAGCTACTAAACATGGCCAATGGTTTACATTATGGTTTACATTTTAGACCAACCACTTTTATAAAGTTTGATGATCCATCATTGTAAGATCATGCAGAACATTTCCACTGACAACTAAATACCCACTGTTCAATCTATTCTATACCTTCCTACCCCTCCCCCAAAGGCCCACGGCGACCCCTTGGCTTGACTCGTTGGATGACAAGATTCATAGTTACATGTAACAAGACTGAAGTCTTGACACACTGGTTTGTCCTCCCCTATTAGGAACTGCCTATGTTCTTGAGAGACTCCTGCCTGTCTATTTCTAAACAATTCGGTCCTCCTGAGGATGGGAGTCCAACTCCTTCCCGCTCATTATGTGGGTCTCTACCCACTGATACAACACATTATGGCAGAATGATCACTCACACACTCCCTAGAAACCTGCTCCAGGTGTGCCCTGTCCCGAATGTCCCCACACACACACACCATCATTCAACACCCTAAACCAGAAACCTTTCCTTGTCATATTGCCATAAGAGCATTTCCAACATTCTACTTTCAACCACATATCCACAAATCCCCAGTGTTCACCTGATCCCTTTCCCAACCCTACCCTCAGGACCCTGGGCCTTCTAACCCACCCTTCCCAATCTACCCACCTGTCAAGCCGGCACCACCCAACCCAATAATATTACTACTCTCCTGTCTTATCCCTTTAATATGCAACTAAACTCTTTCACCTTATCATAGATTATGTCCGTATGGGTGATGGTTCACAACCTTCTCCTCTCTTTCTATTTCTTGTAAACCTATCTTCCAGACAATAGCTCTCTGAGTCTGCTCAATTTCCTTAATTCATATCAGTGAGGTCATGTACTATTCATCCTTCAATGCCTGGCTTGCTTCACTCAGCATAAGGTCCTTAAGATTCATCCATGTTATCCTGTGTGTTAATACTGCATTCTTACAGCTGAGTAATATTCCATTGTGTGTATGTACCACATTTTGTTTATCCATTCATCTGTTGATGGGCACCTGGATTGATTCCAACTTTTGGCAATAGTGGATAATGCTGCTATGATCATTGGTGTGCATATATCTATTCGTGTCTTTGCTTTCAATTCTTCTGGGTATATACACAGCAGTGGAATTGCTGGATCATGTGGAAGTTCTGTAATTAGTTTTTGAGGAGCTGCCAAACTGTCCTCCACAATGGCTGGACCATTCTACATTCCCACCAGCAGTGAATGAGGGTTCCCATTTCTCCACATCTTCTCCAACACTTATAGTCCACTGATTTTTAATAGATGCCATTATAATGGGTGTAAGATGGTATCTCATTGTAGTTTTGATTTGTATTTTCCTAATAGCTAGTGATGTTGAGCATCTTTTCATGTGCTTTTTAGCCATTTGTATTTCTTCCTTGGAGAAGTGTCTTTTCAGGTCACTTGCCCATTTTTAGAAGATCAATAAAATTAACAAACCTTTAACCAGACTAACAAAGAAAAAAAGAGAGCAGATGCCTATACACACAATAAGTAATGAGGAAGGGGATATCACCACTGATCCCACAGAAATAAAGAGTACCATAAGAGGATACTTATGGGTTGTTTGTCTTTTTATTTTCAAGGTGCAGGATTTCTTTATATATGCAGGATATTAGGCTCCTATCAGATTTATGGTTGCCAAATATTTTCTACCAATGAGGAGACTGACTTTTTACTTTCTTGATAATGTCCTTTGAGGTGCAAAAGTTTTTAATTTTGAGGAGATCCCATTTATCTATTTTTCCTTTTGCTGCTCGTGCTTTGGGTGTGAAGTTCATGAAACCATTTCCTATTACAAGGTCCTATAGATGCTTCCTTACATTATCTTCCAAGGTCTTTACAGTCTTGGTTCTTTTATTTAGATCTTTGATCCATCTTGAGTTGATTTTTGTATAAGGTGTGAGATGGTGTTCCTTTCTTATTCTTTTTGGTATGAATATCCAGTTCTCCAAGTGTCATTTGTTGAAGAGGCCATTCTCTCCCAACTGAGTGGGCTCAGTGCCAGATGACTGTATATGTGAGGATGTATATCAGAACTCTCAATTCAGTTCCATTGGTCGGTATGTCTATCCTTGTGCCAATACCATGCAGTTTTGACCACTATAGCTTTGTAGTATGTTTTAAAGTCAGGCAGTGTGATACCTCCAACTTCATTTTTCTTCTTCAATATGTCCTTGGCAATTCAATGCCTCTTACCCTTCCAAATAAATTTTGTGGTTAGTTTTTCCAATTCATTAAAAAATGCTGTGTTGATTTTTATTGTGATTGCATTAAATCTGTAGATTAGTTTGGGTAAGATAGACATCTTAATGATGTTTAGTCTTCCTATCCATGGACAGGGAATATTCTTCTATTTATTTATCTCTTCTTTGATTTCCTTTAACAGTCTTATTTAGTTTTCTGTATATAAGTCCTTTACATCTTTAGTTAAATTTATTCCTAGGTATTTGATTCTTTTAGTTACTATTGTAAGTGGTACTTTTTATTGATTTCCTCCTCAGATTGCTCTTTATTGGTGTACAGAAATGCTTCTGATTTTTGAGCATTGCTCTTACAGCCTGCAACTTTACTGAACTCATTTATAAGTTCTAGAAGCTTTGTTGTAGATTTCTCATGGCTTTCTATGTATATGATCATGTCATCTGCAAATAGTGAAATTTTTACTTCTTCCTTTCCAATTTGGATGCCTTTTATATCTTTTTCTTGCCTCAGTGCTCGAGCAAGTACTTCTAAGACAATGTTAAATAGGAGTGGTGATCATGGGCATCCTTGTCTTCTTCCCAAAATTAGAGGGAAAACTTTTAGGATTTCACCACTGAAGATGATATTAGCTGTGGGTTTTTCATATGTACACTTTATCATGTTCAGAAAAGTTTCCTTCTAGTCCCATCTTTTGCAGAATTTTTATCAGAAAAGGGTGCTGTATTTTGTTGAATGCTTTTTCTGTGTCTATAGAGATGATCATGTGATTTTTTTCTTTCAATCTGTTTATGTGGTGTATTACAATGATTGATTTTCTTATGTTGAAATATGCTTGCATAACCAGGATGAAACCCACTTGGTTATGGTGTATAATTCATTTGATATGTTGTTGAATGCGATTAGCAAGTATTTTGTTGAGGATTTTAGCATCTAGGTTCATTAAGAATGGTCTGTAATTTTCCTTTCTTGTGGCATCTTTGTTTGGCTTTAGTGTTAAGGTGATGTTGGCACCATAGAATGAGTTAGGCAATGTTCCTTCTACTTCTATTTTTTGGAAGAGCTTAAGCAGGATTGGTGTTAGCTCCTTCCAGAATGTTTGGTAGAATTCAGCTGTGAAGCTGTCTGGTCCTGGGCTCTTCTATTAGGAGGTTTTTTATGACTAAGTCTATCTCTTTACCTGAACTTGCACTGTTGAGTTAATCAATTTCTTCTTTCATCAATGTAGACTGCTTGTGTATTTCTAGGAATTTGTCCATTTCCTCTAAATTGTCATTCTTGTTGGCATATAATTTTTCAAAGTATCCTCTTATGGTACTCTTTATTTCTGTGGGATCAGTGGTGATATCCCCTTCCTCATTACTTATTGTGTGTATAGGCATCTGCTCTCTTTTTTTCTTTGTTAGTCTGGTTAAAGGTTTGTCAATTTTATTGATCTTCTTGAAGAACCAGCTTTTGGCTTTGTTTATTTTTTCTAGTGCTTTCTTATTTTCTATTTCATTTAGTTCTGCTCTAATCTTTGTTATTTCCTTCTTTATACTTCTTTTGGAGTTAGTTTGTTGTTGTTTTTCCAATTCCTCCAGGTTTGCAGTTAGGTCTTCAATTTTAGCTCTTTCTTCTTTTCTGATTTATGCATTTATGGCTATGAATTTCCCTCTAAATGCAGCTTTTGTTGCATCCCATAGGTTTTGATGTGTTGTGTTGTCATTTTCATTCATTTCAAGGTAGTTATTGATTTCTTTTGAGATTTCCTCCTTGACCCACTATTTGTCTAAGTGTGTGCTGTTTAACTTCCATATTTTGTGCCTAATCTGGTTCTCTGTCCCTTACTGATTTCCAATTTCATTCCATTGTGGTCAGAGAAATTGCTGTGTATAATCTGTCTTTCTGAATTCATTGAGATTTTTTTTTTTTTTTTTTTTTTTTGTGGCCTAGCATGTGGTCTATCTTGGAGTATGATCCATGTGCACTGGAGGAGAATGCATATTTCACTATATTTGGGTGTAACATTCTGTATATGTCTATTAGGTCCAGATCCTCTAATGTATTATTCAGAGTCTTTGTTTCTTTTTTGATTCTCTGTTGAGATGTTCTGTCTGATGGTGATAATGGTGTATTAAAGTCCCCCACTATAATTGTAGAGGCATCTATTTCTCCACTTAGTTTTTCCAGTGTTTGCCTCATGTATTTTGAGGCACCCTGATTAGGTGCATAAATGTTTATGATTGTTCTTTCTTCTTGAAAGATTACCCTTTTTACTAAAATATAGTGTCTGTCTTTGTCTTTTACAATAGTTTTGCATTTAAGTCTATTTTGTCCAATATTAGTATAGCTACTCTTGCCCTGTTTTGGTTTGTTTGCTTTTAAAATTGTTTTCCAGCCATTCACATTCAGCATCCTTGAATCTCTGGGTTCTTTGTAGACAGCATATAGATGGGTAATATTTCATTATCCATTCTGCCAATCTGTGTCTCTTTACTGGTGAGTTTAATCCATTAACATTCAGTGTTATTACTCTCAAGGGTTACTTACATCAGCCATAATTTCTTGGGGTCTATGTATGTCATATGTTGTTTTTTCCCTCTCTTTGTCTTTTTAGTTGTTCTTACACTCTCCTCCAACTCTCTCTCTCTCCTGTTTTTTCCTTTCAACCTGCAGAACTCTCCTTAGTATTTCTTGAAGGGCAGGTTTCCTATTGGCATACTATCTTAATTTCTATATATCTGTGAATATTTTGAACTGTCTGTAATTTTTGAATGCCAGCTTTGATGGATAGAGAATTCTTGGCTAGAAGTTTTTTTCCTTTAGTACTCTGACTATGTCATACCACTGGCTTCTTGCATCCATGGTTTCAGATGAGAAATCAGCACTTAATGAGCTTCCCTTATATGTGGTGGTTGTCTTTTCTCTGGCTGCCTTCAGTATTTTCTCTTTGTATTGAGCATTGGACATTTTGACAAATATATGTCTTGGAGTAGGCCTGTTGGAATTTATACTGTTTGGAGTGTGCTGTGCTTCTTGGACATGTACATCCATCTCCTTCAATATGGTTGGGAAGGTTTCAGCCATTATTTCCTTCAACACTCCTTCTGTTCCCTTTCCCTTCTCTTCTCCCTCAGGGATGCCTATAATGCATATGTTTGTGTGTTTTGTGTTGTCATTTAAATCCCTAAGTCCCTGATGGATTTCTTCTAACTTTTCACCTATCTATTCTACTATCTGTTTGATTTCAGATGTACTATCTTCTACATCACTAATTATTCCTTCTGCCTGCTCAAATCTGCTGTTATGTGATTCCAGTGTCTTTTTGATTTCTTGGATTGTGCCATTCATCACCATCATATCCGTTATCTTTTTATGTATGTTTACAATTTCTTCAGTATGTTCTCCCAGTGTCTTCTTAATATCCTTAATCTCTTCCTTCACTTCATTAAGTTGGCCCATGATATTTTTTTGAACAGCTTTGATTATTTGTTCAATGTTCTGCATCTCTTCCTGGTTTTTAGTTTGTTCACTGGACTGGTCCATGTTTTCCTGTTTCTTAGTATAGTTTGTAAGTTTTTGTTGACTTCTGTTCATCTTTTTATCTTGATGGGTATATTCAGTTGATTAGCTTCTCTCTCTACTCTAGAGTTTTATTTAGCTGCTGGTTTTGTGTGTGTTAAGTTTTCTCTTTGACACTTTGTACTTGTTCTATTTCCTTGCTCTTTTCTATTTTCCTTTGAAGGAAAAAGATTAGGGCCAGAGAAAGTGAAAGAGGAAAGAACAGATAAAGGATAATAGTAATAATAATAATAAAAGTTAGAAGAGGGACCATATAAGACTTAGTAAAATGAATATTTAACTCATGTAATCAGTGTAGAGTAATAGGAATAAAAAAGTGGAATACCTAAAATGAAAATGGAAACCAAATAGAGAAAAATATATTGAATGATTTAAAAGGCCAGAATGATGAGTAGAGGGAGAAAGAGAAAAGAAAGGACAGAAAGAAAAAAGTTCATAAAAAAAGAAAACAGAATAGACGAGATAGAAATAGAAACCATAAAAAGTTGAGGATTAAATAAATAAAGGTGGAATGTAAGAACCACAACAGAAAGCAGAAGAGAGATGAAAGAAGGAAAGAGATAGTATTGGTAGACAACTCAGTATACACAGAAAATGGAAAATCAAAGAAGAAACAAGCTAGCAACAGCTAATTTTTTTTTTAAAGATTTTATTTATTTATTCATTTATCCCCCCCTTGCTGCTTGTGCTCACTGGGTCAGCTAACCACGCCGTGTGGGCGGGCTTGCCTTCACCAGGAGGCCCCGGGAACCGAACCCAGCGCCTCCCATATGGTAAACGGGAGCCCTACTGATTGAGCCACAGCCGCTTCCCTTGCAACAGCTAATTTTAAAAAGAGGGCAGGAGAGGAAAGAAAAACAAACAAACACACAAGCAAGCAGTCAAACAAAGCTAAGGAAGAACATTGTTCCTTCTTGGGCCCTTGTGGAGCTTCTCAAGCTGCCTGTGTTCATCAATCAATTACCCCGCAGCCTTCTCTCTGCAGTTTTTGAGGTGGGTTTTAGTGAGTAAACTAAGTAAAAAAAAATTTTTTTTAAGTATTCTTTTTTTATTTTTTATTTTTGGAAATATAAGGGACCCAAAAGAAGCTAGTACAAAAATAATGCCTATATTTTCCCTGTCCTAAAGTATCAGCTGGATGTTAGATATCCTGGTGGATCACTACTCTTAGAGAAGCTGGGAATCAAACTAGGGACCTTGTATATTCAAGGTGGAAACTCCACCATTGAGCTACACTTTCTACTTGGGTCAGTTAGCTCTTTAGGAAGCTATTCACTTACTTTGACTCTCCTAGGGCAGCAGGATTCAACAGGCTGTGTGATCAGATCCCCCCTCCCTTTTCCTGGTCAAGTTGAGTTCCCTTTTGAAATTCAAATAGGACCCTGATGACTGAGTTCACTGCACAGAAATGATTCTCAACCCTCTTCTAGACCACCCCCTCCTTCCAGGGGACCCTAAATGGGCTCTTGGAAACTTATTAAGTGCTTCCTACTGCCTGACTCCCTTAGGGGAGTTGAAATTTTGATCGTTTCCAGTGTGGAACTATTAAATTGGCTAACTCCACCCTCTCTCAGGCCAAGTTTCTGTATCCCAGAGCAGTTAGGTAAATCAGGTTTCCTCAGCAGATTTGCCTCTCCCCTCTGCCTGGTGCCACCTCGAGTCGGCTGGTGTGCTCCCCAAAGCTCAAAGGGGATCCAGGCAACCAAAACCACAGAAAGAAAACCCCTCTCCACCCTTTGCCATAACCCTCCCACTCTCAGAGAATGCTCCCTCTCACTGGGTGGCCAGTGGGAGTCAGGGCTCACCCTGGTCCTTTGCCCTGAGGGTGGGGCTCAACAATATGTGATTTCCAGGCATGGGGCTGAAAACTCATGGTTTTATCTTGAGCAAATCTATCTCCCTGTCCAGATCCCTCCAGATTGATGCCCTGAAGACTCCCACTCCATGGGCTCCCAGAACAGCTCACTTGGGTAGGATCTTGTCCCCACTCAGCCATCGTTTGTGAGAGAGATGGTGAGCGCTCACTTAAACTGACACCATCTTGCCTAGCTCCCCCTATAATGTATTTTTAATCTCATCCATCATGCCTTTCATTCCCATAGGCTCTGTTGCTTTTCTTTGCAGATTTTAAAGTTGTTCTTTATACTGCCTGGGTGTCTTCTTAATATCTTTTACCATTTTAGTCATATTTTCTTTCAATTCTTTGAATTGATTTAAGAGAGTTGTGTGATTATCATTGATTAGTTGTCTTAAATCCTGTATCTCTTTAGGATATTTGGTTTGTTCTTTTGTCTGGACCATCTCTTCCTGTCTCCTAGTATGGCTTGTAATGTTTTGCTGATGTCTGGGCATCTGAATATGGTGATGAATTTACACTGATGGCCAGTTTCTCTCTCTTGCCTATTGTTTTTTTTCCCACAGCTCTTCTTTGATATTTGGTTGAACCTATTCTATGTCTCTAAAATGACTCAGCTTAAGTTATCAAAATTGGGCCAGGGACTCTCTAATGGGGTGCAGATTTTCTCCCAGGAGATTGGGTTAAGAGAGACTAAAAGCAGTTTTTCTCCATGCAATTTCCAGACCAGCCAGAAGATGGTGCCTGTTGGCATACCTTTCTATGGAGGTGTTTCTTTCAGTCTCCCCTTTCCTGTGTATTGGTCTGGCCAGAGCCAAGATTCAAAGTGGGCTCTGCTGGCTGAATTCACTAAAGAGAAGCCTCCTATCTTCCCCTCCCTTTTCCCTTGTAACAGCTGACAGGGAGGAAGATGTCTGTTCTCCTTTCAGGCAGCCTCAGTGAGCCAGGGGTTTTATTCCAGATTAATATCTTGGGGGTTGGGAGCCCTTCCTGGCCACAGCAGGGGTTTAGTCACTCACATTTGTTATTTCAGGTTCTTCATCTCTCTGTCCCTCACCCTCCTGTAGTTGTGTAGCACTGTCCTGGTCTGTTGACCCCCAAAGCAGGTCTTTCAGGCAGATTTTGGCCCTTTCTCCACTGTTTATGTGAGAGTTGATCCCTGCCTGCCTACTCTAACACCATCTTCCTGGAACTCCTATCTCCCGTTACTTTTGATATAACTTTTCTGTAATCTAAAACCTCTTTAAAAATAAAGTTTATTTTATGAAACAAAAGATCATTTTAGAATTATAGCAGTACAAGTCCCAATATTGAAGTCTATGAACCTTATATTAGAAGAAAGCCCACCATGGATTTTGCAAATGCACACTTGTATCACATAAATTCCATTCAAGTATAGTGACCATGAAACATATCTTTCTGCAGATGACCTAAGAATTAATGTATAATATAACATTATAGAAATGAAGCCTACTGACATGGAGGAACAGCCAGGAGTGATACTGCAGTAGTGTAATTACACCAGTGTAATGTAATTTGTACATTACACCAGCATAATGTGTGTGTCCACAACAATAATAAAAAAACAAAAGACTTTGCAACCTGCATTCTTCAGTCTAGTGTAAAAATCATTCTAATTTTTTTGGAGAATCTGATGATTCCAGGAGTAAGTCATTCTTTTCTGAAATAACTTCTTCTACATCTGATGTAAAATTTAGTCATAGAAGTTGAAACATGATGACAAGGGACTACCTTAAAGTTGAAGTAAGATACTTGAATGTGGAAAATAGGTCTGTTGAGACATATCAGGTTTGTGAATATCTTGAAAACATGCTTTGTTCTCTATATGAAAATGACTGCATTTTTTACAGGTTTAAGTGCTGCTGGAACAGTTCTGATAGTGCCATTATAACAGGCTCCTATAAGTTCTTGAGAAAGTTTGATAGAAATACTTATGTGCAGGGCAGGGAGGGATGGTATTACATTGGAAGCTTCATAAGAAAGCAGCAAACCTCAAACCATCATTTAGCCCAAGAAAATATGTATAGGTGGTAAGAGAAAGAAAGACAAATGTTGACACTTTGAACTTCAATAAAAAGATTCTTCATGCAGCCTAGCACCTCCTGGAGAATATTATTTTGCTGTATCTGCCTTCAATAACTTGTGTGTATTTCCAGAACAAAATCAACTAAAGATGCTAGTTTGAGGATCAAGTTTATCTCATGGTTAAGCCATGTCATTTTTCCATAAAAGAAAGGTTATTATTGTCATTTCCTTTGAGAACAGTGATGCAGTTACTTCCTTTATAGATAAAGGAGAGAAACTGATATAAAATTGACTCTATGATATTTTTTTGTCTTTAGTGAGGTGGGATATGGATTGTTACTGCTCAAGTAAAAAATCTACTTTAAGCAGCATTGTGGCCAGTGTTCACAAAAGGCCATTATTCAAAATAAATTTATTTACTTAAGCTGAGCTTGTTTCTAATTTATAAACCAAAAAATTGACATTTAAGAAAAAAGGTTTTGTCAAATATATTTCTCTCCAACTTGTTCCCCTTTCTCTGGCATATGAGTCTTCAAACATATGTTGTGCTTTGTCCACATTCCTTCTCTCTCCTTCATCTGGCTTCAGGTGATTTTACTATTGATGCTCAGATAGAGTCAGAGTGAGATCAATCAGCACATTTTTCAGGTACTACCTTACTGTATCTACAACCACACCCTCTGGTGAAACCACTTAATAAAAATAAAAGACTATAAAAAGTGTTTTTGATCTGAACTTGTGGCAGTTTGGTATTGTTTATGAATTCCAAAAGTAGATATTGGTTTGTGTTTGTAAACTGGTCTGTTCCTCCGGACATATTAGATTGTATTAGATTCAGAGTTTTCACTTTTATTTTATTAAATCAAGATTAGGGCTTTTATTTGACCATGTCATTAGGGCATGCAGGGTTGAGTCCCCACTCCCTTGGTTGGGATAAAACAGACTCTCACATGGAAGTAGACACATAGAGAAGCAGAAACCCAGGAAGAGAGAGTGTTCCATAGAGACAGCCCCAGGAAGAGAGATGAGCCTGATAGTCTACAGCTGACCTTGTGAAGAGAACAGAGTAACTAAGCCCAGAAAGAAATTAGCCCTGGGGAGAGTGACAAGCCTTATGCCAACCTATAGCTGAGACTGGAAGAAGCTGGGGCCATGGAGCCTTAAGAGGAAGGAGGAAGGCTGAACCCTAAAAGGCATCACCCGCCATCTTGCATCAACACTTGGCAACAGACTTTGGGTGAGAAAGTACCTCTATGGTACCTTGAGTTGGACTCTTTAGGGCCTTGTAACTGTAAGCTTTTATCCCAAAAATAAATATCCTTTATAAATGCCAACAGAGTTTTGGTACTTTGACTCATCACCCCTTTGGCTGACTAATACAGAACTCAGTCTTTTTATTGCTTTAGTTGCATATGATGAAAGCATGTAGAATTATTCTTTGAAACAATTTGAAAATCTTTTGTCCTTAATTGACAGAGTGGTGGACTGTGTACAGTACTTCAAACTCTAAATTCATCCCCAAACTGCCATAACTTGGTGTTTATTCAATAACAGATTTATTGAGATATTATCTGCATACTATACAATTCATCCATTTAAGTGTACAATTCAATGGTTTTTAGTGTATTCAAAGTTGTGCAACCATCACCATAATCAATTTTAGAGTATTTTCATCACCACCATCCCTCATAAAAACCTTTATGCATTAGCAGTCATTTCTCTTACCCCCCAAGTCCCAGACAACCACTAAACTACTTTCTATCTCTAAAAATTTGCCTATTCTGAACATTTAATATAAA
Organism: Tolypeutes matacus; assembly: GCA_026826555.1. Classification (NCBI taxonomy): domain Eukaryota; kingdom Metazoa; phylum Chordata; class Mammalia; order Cingulata; family Chlamyphoridae; genus Tolypeutes; species Tolypeutes matacus. The sequence goes on from JAKSZT010054304.1 coordinate 12,085,860, forward strand.
TATAATTAACCAATACATGGTCTTCTGTGAGCGCCTTTTTTCACTTAGCATAATATTTTCAAGGTTAATCTGTGTTGTAGCATGTATCAGCACTTCATTCGTTTTTATCATCAAATAATATTCCATTGCATGAACATAGCACATTTGTTTATCCATTCATTGGATGATGGACACCTGGGTTTGTTTCTACCTTTTGACTATTATGAATAATTCCTCTATGAACATTAATGCACAGGTTTTAGTGTAGACATATATTTTTATTTCTCTTGGGTATATATAAATTGAGTCGTTGTGGAAGAAGACATATGACCTACAAAGGCTAAAATATTTACTATCTGGCCTTTTATAGACAATAGCAAAATTATGCTTTCACTCAATATGCAGTTTTCCTTGCACAACCAAAAACATGTTAACCCTCTCCTTCAAATATGATACAAAGTTTCTTTATACATATTTGGATGATATTCACTCCTTTTCCAGCTGTCACACTCCCCTTTTCATGTCCCATAACTTAAAATATAAGATGTAAAGTTAACACTATTAACACATGATAACGTGCTTATTTCTAGTCATTGACACTCGGCTTCTTATTTGGTACTCTGACCTCTAACTTCTCCCCACTCTGATTAAGTCTACACACTGTACTCATTACATAGTGGGAAGAAAGTGTTTCATATTTGTCTTTCTGTTTTCAGCACAGGAGGTCCACGGTAACACACAGCAGGACTTCAATAAGTAACTGTAAGGTAATGAATATAAGAATGGATATTTAAAGTACCATCAATTGTATAAAGAACGTTTTAGTAAATCTGCTGACTCTGTCTCTGGTCTCCTCTCGTGAATTCAATACTTTAAGAGTGAAAGGACACAGATGAAATTATTTTGGACTGTCTTATGTCTGCTTCATCAAAAACGACTGCTTATGTAACCACTAATGAAATTAGTTTTAACTGTAAATAGAATGAGAATTGTTTATTCCACAACTAGAGAAGTGAGTTTGGATCAATTTTCACGTGCTTAAAATAGCACAAACATGATTAAGGAAATAGAAATAATATTAATGAAAAAATATAAAAATAATTTGGTACAGTTTAGCCTGCTGTTTATTGATGGTATAGTATTTTGAAGCACATGTGGGCAATGCATGTGCGTTTAGGATGACACAGACAGTAGATCTAACAGCTGGAATATTTGGGGTTTGAAGGTAAAAGATAAAACAACAACTGATTTTCATTCCCATGAGGAAATAAAGGCTCATCAAGTGCCTGGCACAAGGCCTGGCATATTGTAGGAGTAGAAGAAATTTATGCTGAATATCTGACTACTGACTGATTTATAATATCAAATGGGAGTTTTCCAAATTGTGAGGTTTAAGTTGCCTTAAGGAATGATCATAAGATTATAGAATGTTACCTTTTGAAACTGATTATAAGGGGAGGATATAGATTGTCAAATCCTAAAAATTATTGAAATTATATATGTCCTTGTAAATAAATAATTCATCCTAAACAAAATTAGAGGGATGGACTGAAAAGAGATTGCTTCCTGTTTCTATGTTTCTACAATCTCAAGTCTTCATGTTGATTAGTTTTTTTATTTTGTTATTATTATTGTTATTCTTATTATTTTAACCTCAAGATTCAAATACCCAAGAAGATCAAAGCCACATAGATCAAGTGAAAATGAATGCATCAGCAATAAAGGGAATGTATGTGAAAGTAAAAGTATTTTCTCAGCCTTTGGCAGGACTCTGAGGAAATCCAAACGCCAGGAGCCTGTTCTAGCTCTGGCATCCCTCTGATTTCTTCCACAGACAGGCCAGAGAAGATGAACAAAGTTAACCAGTTCCACTAACCAAAGCCTGGTCATTTCCCATGCTTGACAATTCCCCATGGCACAGTATCCATAGCATAGCTCCAGATTTTTAAAGAATGTGGCAGAATGGTGGAAGACTGGGTGCTCAGCCTCCCTTTCCCAAGACAACTTCCTGTCTGCTTCTGGATCAAGTGCTAACTTAGTGGTCCCCAGGCTCTCAGTCAAAACTAACGAGCCTTGCATAACATGGCATCAGAATCTGAATGGCCCAACTGACCAATTGGGTTTTGTTTGTTGGTTTGTGTTTTGTGTTAGGTTGTTCTGGTTTTTCTGGATGAAGCATTAATAAACTTCACATACCAGCTCTCCTAGGTAACATTTATTTACTGCATTACTGCAGCCACCATGGCTGGATGCTAGGTATGTTATCTGGAAAGCTCCCAGAACCATCCACATACTCTGTCAGGAAGGCTACTGCAGGGGGAATATACATATGGCTCTGAAATTCCAAAGTGTTGTTGAAAGATTAATTCTAGAAACAAGATATATTTAAGTAATAATCAATAAACAAATATGTAACAGTTTGGCATTGTTATGAATCCCAAAAATAGATATTGGATTGTGTTTGTAAACTGGTCTGTTCCTCTGGGCATATTAGATTGTATCAAATTCAGGCGTTTCACTTTTACTTGAGTAAATTATGATTAGGGTTTTGATTCAGCCACATCAGTAGGACATTGAGACCCCACCCACCAAGGACTCAACACAGAAAAAATAACGCAGCAGAGGTAAGAGTTTTTGTTTTCGATGCTGGAGCCCCAGAGAGAGAACCAAGTCGTTCGCCTGATAGTTTGCCACTGAAGAGACCAGATCCCTGAACAGCTGAGAAAGCCCAGGAAGAAACAAGCCCTGGAGAGAGAGAAAAGCCTTATAATAACCTACAGCTGAGAATGGAAGGAGCTGGACCACTGAGCCTTAGGAGGAAGAGGAAGGCTGAACCCTTGCAGAGACCAGCAGCCGTCTTGCTCCAACATGTGACAACAGACTTTGGTAATGGAAGTAACTCACACTTTATGGCATTGTGACTGTAAGCTTCTATCCCAAATAAATACCCTTTATAAATGCCAACAGAGTTCTGGTACTTTGCATCAGCACCCCTTTGGCTAATACAAAATGCTATTATTGTATGTTGATTTTAAAGATTTTTTTGAAATCCACAGGGATTATTTTTTTAGTGCTCAAATCACCTCATATTGAAATTTCAAATGCAAAACACCCTACTAAAAACCACCCAGCATGATCTTTATTAATAAGAAACTCTGTGTATATCCTTTTCCAGAAGTATTTTGAAATTTGCCTCTTGTAGCAATTTCTCTTTCTAATTCGCTCACAGTAAAGATTTCAAACCTTTTGTTCAACTGCCAGAAAATCAGGTATTTGTATGAACTGAGTCAAAATTAAAAATGATACTTTTCCTATTTCAAAACCTTCAGTACTTCCCCTTTGCAGAATATGATCCAAAATCCTTAGGTGAGTGTAGCAGTTTGGCATTATTTATGAATTCCAAAAATAGGTATTGGATTATGCTTGTAAACTGGTCTGTTCCTCCAGGCGTGATTAAATTATGATTAGTAATTACTCAGTAGGACATTGAGTCCCCACCCCTTGGTGGATGGGGACCCAGAGATAAATACATGGTAGAGCAGAGGAGTAGGTTGGAGTTTTGAGTTGGAGTTCTGTTGCTGAGTTTTGATGCTGGAGCCCAGGGAAGTGCACACACAGAGGAGCTTGGTTGTGAAGAAGGAGAGAAGGCCCCTGGAAAAGAGACAGCCATTCGCCTGATAGTCTACAGCTGGCCTGGTAGAGAGAAGCAAGCTTGAGCCTGGAGAGAGACAAGCCCCGGGAAGAGAAGAACACAGGAAGCCTGAACCCTGGCAGATGTCAGCAGCCATCTTGCTCCAACATGTGGCCATAGACTTTGGTGAGGGAAGTAACTTATGCTTTATGGCCTGATAACTGTAAGCTTCTACCCCAAATAAATACCCTTTATAAAAACCAACCAATTTCTGGTATTTTGCATCAGCACCCCTATAGCTGACAAATACAGTGAGCATTTAATGCCTCCAGTATTGTATCCTCAAACTACACATTAATCCTTATCTCCAACCATGACCAAACACAAATTCCCATTTTGGAAGATAGAATATGCTCAAATAAAAGAGTAAGTTAATGATGCTACAACCACAGTGGACATTCCTTGTCACCAGAATACAACATGAAAATTCCTACCCCTGGACTTCTGCACATACTATTCTTCCACTGCTACCTCCTCCTGCCCTCTTCCCCTCCAGTCTAAATCCTGCAAATATCTCCCATTATGTTTTGGTGTTCTCTTCATTGCTAAACCCCATAATTGTGTTATTCATTTGGAACTCTCTTCCTTGTAGAGTGACTTTTATAAATTAACAATAGTTATTATGTATTGAAAACAACTATGTCCCAGGGAACAGACTTGCTACTATACATGAATAATTGTTTATGTCCACAATAACCCAGAAAGTATGTATTAATATCCCCCTTTAACAGTAAAATTCAAGTGGTTAAAAAAAAAAAAAAAGAAACTTGCCCAAGGTCACCTTGCTAGTGAACGGCAGAGTCAGGATTTAAAACTTGGCTCCAAACACCATAATCTTTCCACTATGGCACACTACTTCATTGTGTTTGTTGATTTCATTCATTCATTCAGCTAACGTATTTTCTTAACCAGGCCAGAACTCCCTGAGGCAAGTAGGTTTGGTGGAAGATTACTGAAATTGGCTGTGAGAGCCAGTGAAATCACAGTCCACAGGCTTTCAGTTAGGAGGAAGCAGACTGACTCTAAGGCTTCTGGTTTCAGGAATGATTATCCTGCCTTTAACCAACTTCATGAATCAAGAGGAGAGGTGGGCTTGGTGAGAAAAATAGTACGTTCTATTGTGAGAATATGGAGTTTGAAGTGCCCATTACTTCCATGTGGATCTGTCTAGAGGCAGGGTAGCCATGATTAAGAGCATGGTCTTTGGTGTCAGCCATCACTAGTCTTGAATGCCCAGCTCCAGCAGTTAATAGTTGCTTGACTCTGGACAAGTTACTTCGCTTCTCCAAGTCTCAGATTCTCATATGCCAAATAGGAATAATAATACCTACTTCAAAAAATAGTTGGGAAGATAACTAAGCACTCCATATAAAATTGCCTAATAGGATGCCTGGTACATGATAAGTACTCAATAAATGGTATCTTGTTACTAACAACACAGATGATTATAATAAATGAGGTGCTGAAGTGGAAGACAGCTGGACTGGAGGATGGTTTTCGTATCATTAGTGTATGAGCAGGAGCTAAAGCATAAGAATCAATGAGATGGGCAAAAGTGTAAGGCAGAAATCACATACTCAATTCCTCAGGGCAGGCAGGCAAATGAGTAAAGCGAGTTGGTTTAAGGAGAACCCTGGAGAAATGGAGAGTTTACAGTCTTCCTAAAGAGTATAACTGCCGGAAGCGGCTGTGGCTCAATCAGTAGGGCTCCCGTTTACCATATGGGAGGGCCCGGGTTCGGTTCCCGGGGCCTCCTGGTGAAGGCAAGCCCGCCCGCACGGCGTGGTTAGCTGACCCAGCGAGCACAAGCAGCAAGGGGGGGATAAATGAATAAATAAATAAAAATCTTAAAAAAAAAAAAAAAAAAAAAGAGTGTAACTGCTATTCAGCCCGAAAGGGTTGCTGTCATGCCAATATCACCAGATCTCCTGTTTTGTTTTGTTTTTCAAAAGATGCCGTACATTTCCATTATTTCAATGCCGGCAACTAAATCCAACTTAGCAAACTAATAAAGCACTTACAGAGGCCAGGTTGTGACCTTTGATGAGAAGAAGGCTGAGGGTGGATCCCTGAGGAAGACCAGCATTGGAGGAGTGGGCAGAGAAGGAGGAGGGGTAAAGCAGGCCAAGAAAGGCAGAGAAAAGAGAGAGAACCAGAAAGGGGCGAGGTGAAGACAGGGAAGAAGCACGTTTCAGAAAGGAGAGTACTCAGGAGTACGAAGGTGATATGGGGATCACTGTGGCCAAACTGCTCCTGGCAAGTCTTATCAGATGAAACTGAAATGCAATAGCCATTAGTGGGAAACTCCAAAAAGGCTTTGCACTAGACAAGAATTTGACAAAAAACTTGGCTTTGTCTATGTAGTGTAAACCCAGACTTCTCAGCTGCCTCCATTTCTTTTCTATAACATCTCTTAAGAATTGGGACTATTTTCCTCTTTCATGAAAGCATCTAAGATCTATTCTCAAGTCCACCAAATTCTTTGTTTTGACTTACTGAGACTCAATTTCCCATTTTGACAGTCACTAGTCATCTTATTAAGAATACTCATCTTCTTAAGAAACCCATTCAGTCATGGAGATTTCCTCATGGAGAAGGCTGATTAATCGGCCCATCCATCATGGCCACAGAATTCCTGAATACACTGGGAGTGAAATTCAGAAACTTCCTAATTAGTTGCTCTTTCACTGTAACATAAGAATAAGAAAATCCAATTTTCAGGGGACATAGGCAATAAAATTTGGTCCAATCCTTAAGAATTCAGTAGATTTGGGTATAGCTTTTTAACATGTGGGGTCTTCCCTTCCCTTCAACAGTTTGAAAAGCCTAACTTGAACCAAGTGAGACCCAACATCAAGAAAAGAAGTAAAACAAGAAAGAGAGGAAGCCCAGTAGATAAAACATCTGTGATAATATGATGGCTAAAAGAACAAAGAAGTTCAATATGGAGCAAATTCTAAGATATAGTAAGTGAAACAAAGCAAAGGGCAAAATCATGTGTGAGGTATATTCCCATTTCTGTTTTTTAAAAAAATAGTAATAATGCTTGCATGGCCATTGAATATATCTGGAAAAATACCCATGAAACTGATCACAAAATTTGTCCCTAAAAAAGGAATTGGAATCCTGAGGTCAAGAAAAAGAGAGACACTTACTTTTCATGGTCTACTTTTTTAAAATTTGAAAAATATTTGTACCATATACTTGTATTACCTACTATAAAAACAAATAGGAAAAAGAATGGCTTTTGTGCTGGCCAAGAACAACAGCTCTTCCCAGAAGGTAATTCCTATCTGCATGACAAATGTGGTCTTTTGTATATCAAGATGTCCTGATCAAAGTTGTGGGGAGGGATTTGTTTTCACACCCTACAGAGTGGAATCCCTGCCCACCCCCCTTCCTCGCACACTAACTAGTAGTTGCAATCAAGGGGATTCCATTGGAAACAGTTCACTCAGATGAGAAATTCCCATTTTCCCTTTTAAGCACAATCATTCACCTTACCAAGTTGAAACCAAGAGAGGGCACAGGAAGAAGAGGGAGCCTTTCTAAGACCTGCCAGTGGCTGAACCAAGCAATATTAGTGCTATGTGCTGAGCACATGGAGAGATGTGTTGACTTGGATGGAAATGGGAGTCTTTGGCTCTTTTCCCTCTGTGAACTTTCTGTGACACCTGAATTAATGTACTTTGTGCTGAAGACAGTGATCTGGAAGAAGACCTCTCAAAAGGCATATATCCTACCACCATAATCCCTTGGATAAAAAATCCACTTCTCTCCAGACCGGTTGGTCCCAGCATGACCTTGTTAAAGTCAGAAGTAGTTTGTAAGGTAGCATAAGGCTCAGCATCCAGCAAACTGGGTTCTAATGCCAGGCAGTCAGGTAGTGGTCATTTCAGGCAAGTTTCATAACCTCTCTAGACTTCAGTTTCCTCACCTTTAAAAATTTCTAGAAGATCTCAGGCATCCTTTTCTTCACTAACTTTCCATGATTCAGATTCTATAAATTGGAACTTTGAGTCAATTTCAATAAAAGAGAAGGCCCCTGATGGTAGGTTGAATTATGTACCCCAGAAATGAAAAAAAAAAAGAAGCATGTTATTAAGCTTAATCCAATTCCTGTCTATGGGTGTGAACCCTTGTAAATAGGACTTCTCAAAGATGTTATTTTAGTTAAGATGTGGCCCAAATGAATGAAGGTGGGCCTCGATCTGATCACTGCAGTCCTTTATAAGCAGAAGAAAGTCAGAGAAGGCCACAGGGAGAGGCCAGAAGTCAGTAGAAACCCAGAAGAGAAAGGAGAGGACATCAACATGTGATGGGAAAGTCAAGGGACATAAGGATTGCTTGCCAGCCAGAGTACTACTGACCCCAGGAGGAAGCAAGTCTTTTGGCCTCCAAAACCCTGAGCCACTAAATTCTTGTTGATATGCCAACCCATTGTATAGTATTTGTCTAAGCAGCCTAGAAACTAAGACATCCCTCATTCCTAAATTTACCTCAAGTCCCTGATCTACAAAGCCCTTGTGATTTGCGGTTATTTGACTTTACAAAAATATCCAAAGACTCCTTCAAATTAAGGAAATTTCCCAACTCTGTGAAGTGCCCTGATGACATAGGGGTGGTAGTGTCCAAGCTCACATTCTCTGAAACCATGATACTGAAAGCAAGGAAAAGCACATGTGACTTCCTCCCTTGGGTTGACTTACTGGTACTCCAGACTCGAGCATCCCTCCCTTTGCCTTCAACAGAAGGTCACCTTGGGGTCAAAATTTGCATATTATCTGAAGATTCTCACTGACATCAATGTGACAAGTATAGGCAATGTTATGAAGTAGAAAAAAATGGGCCTTCCTCTTGCTCCCTGCCCTTCCACCATTTTCCCCCTCAACTTCCATGTTTGAACATCTCGTGCTGACTACCCCACTGCCCAGAGACAATCCCATAGTGCCTGTTTCAAGGATCTCTATGGCTTGGTTCCAACCTCCCTGTAAAGCTTTCCGTGTCTTATGATCTAGATAACCATTTACTTGAATCATCTTGTTCTTAGATGGAGGATGAAACAAAGAGCATAGGCTTTGGAGTCAGAATCTGTTCAAATTGTGACTTCCCTAGTTTTGTGGGTTTTTTTGAAAAGTTATATACTATTTCTGAGCTTTACTTTTCATATTTGAAAATAAGGCATAATCCTGACATTGGAATCTTCCAGGCGATGACTGTGAAGTTGAAATAGGGTAATTTTTGTGAAAGCACCCAGGAGTTTGTCTGGCACATGGTAAGCATTCAAAAATGTTTGCTTCATTTGTTCTCTCCACCAAGAATGTCCTTCTACCCATTTCTGTGCAGCAAAATCTTACCACCTTCAAGACCTAAATCAATTTCCAAATTTTTGGTTTCCATAGCAAGTATTTAAAATAATTCTAATGACACTTACCACTTACTGACTTATATGTCTCATGTCCTCTACCATTCTTAGCTGTGTGACCTTGGGAAAATTACATTACCTTGCTAATCTTCAGCTTCTTCATCTGTAAAATGGAGAGAAAAATCCCTACATTTTGGGAGCTATTGTCATAGTTAAATGACATAAGATATGTGAATGTTTAGGACCCAGTCTGGAACAGTGTAGGGGGTTGATTTCAGCTCTTATTTTTGTATGCACATAGAAGACAACATCCATATCATCTTTTCAATTTATTCTACATAATACTATAAGATTTATACATATTTATATGCTTACAGAATAAAGAAAATAATTTTTTAAAAAAGCAAAAACTGCCAAAGTCAGCTGTCTTCTGTCAGTCTTCTGGCTCCCTGTAGCCCATAGGAACAATCCAAAAGGATTTGGGCTTCATAAGAAAGTATACTGGAAAACAATCAGAAAAAAAAATTTTTTTTCTATCTGCAAGACAAATATGGTCTTTGTATATCAAGAAAAGCAAAATCCCAAGATCTACTCCAGATACTAAAATAAAATTGAAAGTATCAAAAGTAAAGGAAGGCTTCCATGTGAGGATGGGCTATTGGATGAAGCTTCTTAAATCTGGAAAGTCTGAAGAGCACATACCATCCTCAAAGGTAGAATGCAAACTTCTTTGGTGAGTCTTCACACCAGAATCAAAGTACACCCTTGAAGTTTAAAGGAAGCATGAAAGAGTATAAAATAAGTCATCTTCTAATTGAATCTTATATTTTAGAGGAAATTGAGGCCCACAGAAGTGAAGGGATTTGACTCCTGTCCTCCAATTCAGTATAGTTTTCATTATATTACACAAAGAGATTTCATTCTCTCGGTGCAAATTTGAATGAGGTGAAACTGCTATGAACACTACAATAGTATTCCTTTCCTTGTGCCCACATCAGTGCCAACCTTGGAGGAGAGAAGAAGTTGCAGCACATAGCAGATTGGCAGCTGAGTGGGCTCACAATTACCTCAATGCATGAGGAAAGCCCAGAGTCCAGGCTTCCTCCTGGGTTTGAGGGGTTGTTGTAAGAGAATACAAGAAAACAGGAAAAGCCAAGTGCCAAGTATGCACTTGATATATCAGTGATTTGACCAATTGCCTGAATAACGCGTGTGTGTCATGTGTAAAAGCAGTTGATGACAAAATGGGAAAGTCAGCTAGTCCAATGATTGTGAAACTAATGTGCATTAGAATTGCCTGGGGAATTTGTTTTCTTAAAAATGCAGATGGTCAGCATCCCCAGAGACTTGGATTCAAAAGGTCTGGTTGGAGCCAGGAATCTGCAATTGTTATAAGCACTCAAGTTTCCAGATTTGAGAATAACTACACTAAACTGTGGACTTCTAAAGCCTTGAATCTAGGAATGTGTCTTCTACTGCATCCTGTGCAATGCCTTTCCCAAAGTCAGTGCTCAAGAATTGTTTCCTCTACTGGAAGTATTACTCAGTGGGTGAATGAATGAAAGGATTATCATCTTACTTAGTGGTTTGGTTAGAAGTAGCACCAACCATTATTGAGTAGCTGGTATGTGACAGGCATCACATTCAACTAAGGGAACACAAAAGGGTAGGAACACACAAATCCTCTCCTCACCCAACTACTGACAAACTTCTTTTCTAGTTGGGAAAACAGTCCCTCTAAATAAAATGACAAAAATAACCTTTAGTAAATACCAATTGAGAAGTACCCACAGACAACGCAAGTCATAAGGCCACAGAAAACAGAAATATCATAGTAGACTTCACAGCTAAGAAAGATTCCACCAGGGAGGAAAGACTTTGACTTAGACTTTGAAAAAGAAAGAGGATCCAGATAAGTGAAAGACACTATAATAATTATCTGGAGGAAAAGTCTAGAAATGGGACTATATTTGGTGAGTTCAAGAAAAAGAAAAATAACTTATTGAGCACTTACTACATGCCATATACTCCGTTGGGTCCTTTCAATTTCATCACCTCATTTGCTTCTCAAAATAACCCCATGGAGTTGGAAAAATAATTACTTGCTTTAGAGGTGGGAAAATGAGAATCACTGCTGTTAAGAACTTGCTCAGCAATAAAAAGGTATTAACTTATGTTTGGTCCCACCCCAGGACTCTTTTCATGAGCCTATTCTTTATCCTACACTACCTTAAGAGTACATGGCTGTGCCTAGCAAAACAGAACAGTCCAATATGCCAGGCCCTTGATATTGATCATTGTACTTATGAACCTTGTTCTTGTGAAATTGAAATTTAGCCTAGTACTATATACTGCCTAAGAATTACCTCCTGAAAACCTCCTTGTTGCTCAAAGGTGGCCTCTCTCTAAGCCAAACTCAGCATATAAACTCACTACCTTCTCCCTGGCATGGGACATGACTCCCAGGTATGAGCCTCCCTGGCACCAAGGAATTATTACCAAGTGCCAACTAGGGATGCATTTGGAAAAAAGACCTTGACCAAAAGGGGGGGATATTAAATACAAATGAGTTTTTATGGCTAAGAGATTTCAAAGTGAGTTGGGAGGTCATTCCAGAGGTTACACTTAAGCACATCTCAGGAGGATCTCATTGACTGCCACAGTAAACAATGCCTCAAGCAAGGGGGCTCCTGGGGGCTCTAGAGACATCTAGGCACTATAGGCAGGGCAGATAATCTCAGGAATTCAGTACCCTGTCAGTAGGCCTTACCTTGGAATATATGCTCCCCAATGTAACAGAGTTAGACTCATTTATAATTTCCCTACACATGGCTCTTCTGCTCCTTTTATGTGAACCTATATTTAGCACCATATGCCTTAAATATATATCTCAGAGACTTAAATCTTCATTCTGTTCATATGTCAGTTGAACCCTGAATCTGAGCAGAGTTGCAATACCTACTGTCCAGTTCATTGGACTTGCCCAGGACAACTAACAAAAGGATGATGATAGATAATGCCCATCCCAAAAAACAGAGAGTATCTACAACTACAGGCAAGATAGATCCATCCATCTACCCCATGGGACCTAAGCCCCCTCTCAATTAGAAGCAGAGTAGGCATCACCATCCCCAAATCCTCAAGACTGGGGAATGAACAATGAACTAAAGTAAACTTATAATTATTCTACTATAGACTTATTATTCTAGCAAAGGAAGAACTCTTATTATTGATGTGAAGGTAGTGGCCACCAGAGGTTCTGAGGGATGGGAGAGGGAAGAATAGGTGTAATACGAGGGCATTTTCAGGACATTGAAATTGTCCTGTATGACATTGCAATGGTGAATACAGGCCCTTATATATTTTGTCAAAATCTATAAAATCATGTGGGGCAGAGCATAAACTATAATGCAAGTTATATTCCATGGTTAGTAGTAATGCTTCAATATGTGTTCATAAATTATAACAAATGTACCACACTAAAGGAAAATGTTAATGGGGAAAAGTGGGGAGGGAAAGGGATGAGGTATATGGGAATCCCTCTATATTTCAATATAACATTTATGTAATCTAAAGCTTCTTTTGAAATTAAAAAAAAAAAAAAAAAAGTAATGAGGCCCTAAGAAAAGCATCTATCTGAGGGCCCAAGATTAATTTGGATTATCTTCATTATCGGTATTAAAAGAGATGAAGATATTCTTTGGATAGTTCTCAAAATACTCAGATATATCTCAAAATTCCCAGAAGTCCTCCTTCAGAAAGAGCTCTTTAGCCAGCCCTTAGGGCTGTCTGTGTAGTCCAGGTTGCCACAATCATTAGCTGGGCTTTGATTAGGTGCAACTGTCCTGGCAAAGGTTAGCAGGCCCAAGGACAAGCACAATATAGACTGCAAGCAGAAGAGTCAGAATTGGGTCCTTTCCTGTCCCCCTTCAGCTCCTTGAGCCCCGGGCTCTCCAAGAATAGAGATGGAAGTGTTTAATGTTGGGCATTTTCCCAGCAGTTAGTACTGTATACCCAAAAAGGTGATGCTTGTTTCAAGAACTCCTCTTTGGAGACTGTAAGCCTTCAGTTCTGACTCACTGGGAGGTGATATGGGACTATCCACCATATATTCATTTGGCATTTGTCCTGGAGGGGGATATTTGTGGCAGGATGGAATGATATTCATCAGGTAAGAAACCAGGAAATGGGCTCTGTATTCATTATATGGGTCTTGCCCTTCCTCACTTGATACCAGGCCACAATGTCAAGATTCTGTTTAGGGATGGAGGTGGAGGCTAGGGACTGAGATGAGGGTGGGGAGTGAGTCAGTGGATAATGGTAGGGAAACAGATCTGTGATGCACACTCCCTGGTTCACCATGCCATCTCCACTGGGATGTGAACCTCCCCTCCCCTGTCCTTGGGCTTCCCATCAATCAGAGAAGATCTGAGTGACCATAGAAGCATGACCTCACAAGCTGTCAGGGTGTGTCTCAAGGGTCCTATGAAGTGGAATATGGAATTTTCCACACTTCTCCACTACTGTAGGCTAAGAAGGTAGATTCATCCTAGTGGAGTCAGTGTGTACTCATTTCTCCATGGAAACAACCCCTCACAAAAGGATGGGCTCTCAGTACTGATTAGGGAAGTTCAGAACCCCACCCAGAGAGAAAGAGAAAGGAATAGGAAGAATGGGCAAAAACTGATACTCTGGCTAAAGAGTCTTCAATATCAGAAAGCTTTGTCCCATAAGTTACATTTCTCAGAGATGAAGATATGTGGGTTTGAAAACTTAGTTAAATAAAGTGTTCGTTAAGATTTAGTGATCCCAAAGAAGAGTCATTTTAATCCTCATTCAAAATCTTCTCTTTCTCTATTTCTGCTACTTAACATCCTTGCCAGTTCCTTTGTGAGGCAATCTCTCTCTTAACCTCCATCCTCCTCCCCACTGCATAGCCGATGTGAAATATGAATACCTTCCTACCTGTGGCCTCCTTTTACAGACCCTTTCCCCTGAACCTCAGAGAACATGAACTGTAGTTTCATTATCTCTAATGGTTAGCAGTTGACAGATTCCTAAGAGGAACCTTCACGTATTCATGTAAATAACCACATCAGCCAAAATTGTCCATGTGGCATGAACACACTTTCAAAAGTATGTGATTGACTTAATGAACCAATTCTTCATATGCTCAAGGGGAAGATTTTCTTATACCTGGATTTCTCTTCCCACATGGGGAAATCTTCAAAGTATACTGAGAGGGATCTGCCAAAACATTTCTGAGAACTCTTCTTAACTTCAGGAATTGGAGAAGTCTCCACCATAATATCCCAGTACTGGCTTAGCATCTAAGCAACTGAAAGGGTAGGTTTACAATGTAAACACCATGTGACCCAAAGTCCTACCATGCCTCATACATAGTTGGCACTTAGTAAATAGTTTTGCTGAACTAAAGTGGAACTTAGCCCCTTTGGCTATACACAGTCACATATCTGGTGCTGGTTCTCTCCAACACATAAATTTGTCAAGGTTTCTAAAATTTCCTCATTCATCCTTGAGTATAAATGGAGCAGCAGAATTATTACAGTTAATATTTTTCCTTTTGAAGTCACTCATTCCCCTTTTCATTTGCTGTATAAAAGGAAGGACCACAATTGCCCTGGGAAGACAACCTAGTAGGGTGGACAAGGAAGGCATTGGGCTGGAGTAGGAATGCCAGGGTTCTGGTCTGGGACCAGAGAAAGTCTTTTCCCTTCCTCAGTCTTTAATCTCCTTATCTCAAAGTCCAACCTCAATCCATTAAGATGGTTGGAATAATAATATCTTAGAACCCCTCCATTTCAGAAATTAGGCAAATCACAATATTCAAAAGGCAAATTCCAAGAAGTTGGGTGAATAAGGCTGGAAAGAAGACCTTTCAACACAACAGACCCTTTTGCTTTAACGAAAGCAGTAGGGCCTGCTCTTCCCCACGTGGTTCATCTTATAGTTAATGAAAAATCAAGATTTTCCCTAGTGTTGTATCTGCAATGACGCTGTTAGCCCCATTGCATTTGGAAAACTCCTGTCAAGAACATTACTCTGGTACAAAATGAGACTCATGACTGGCAAAAAACAAAACAAAACAAAACAAAAGCAGATATCTCAAAATAGCAGTTGGGTGATGAAGATGACATGACAATGACAGCATTTCAAGCAAAAGTCTTCCTCTTAATTAATGGAAGAGAAACCAAGTACCCATCTGCAAAAGATAAGTATGCTCATTTATAATCCCAGTTGAGAAACCAGGTGTCAAAGCTGTGGAGCTTCTTGACATAGGAGAGAAAAACAGCACAGGTGCTGAGGCCCTAGGCTTGGAAGCTCTGTACCTTCCTTGCCAACCAGCACTTATCACATACTATGTTATTGCTTGTTTCACGGCCTTCTTTTCCCACTGGGGTGCACGCTCTGGGAAGGCAAGGAAGACAAAGTCTATCTTACTCACCATTGTTCCTTCAGAGCTTGACAGATAACTTTTGTCCCATAAATATTGTTGAATAAGTAAATAAATAAATGGTTAAATAGGTATTTGCTCACAGTATGCAAATCACACCCTCCTGCACATCGAAGTAATTTTTATAATCAGAAGATGATAGCACTGGAAAGACCCTGGGAGATTATATAGTTTAATCTCCTTACTGTTTAAAAAAAAAAAAAACAGGAAAATAAGGTTCAGAGAAAATAAATGACCGAGCTAATACCAGAAAGCCAGGTCCCCTTTCTCCTCTATGAATATATCACACATGCAATGCTATGAATGTTTTATAAAAATAACCTATGAAGTATTATGCCATTGTTAAAGCTTCATTGATCATGTCTACATTTGTGCAAATGGATTTAAAACCCTTAATAAAAGAGTCTGCCTTCCCTGTGCCAGGTCATAAATCCTTCCCCAAAGTTTTCCCAAAAGCAGCCGACATCAGAAAAGAAAAGAAATTTTAACAACAGACAGCCAGCATCCTAAAACTCAGAGTCATGGAGTCATGTGGAAAGAGACAGGACTGGAAATCCTAACACTGACCATTCTGTGCCAACCTAAGCATGTCTCTATACCTCAAATGTCCTCATTTGTAAAACTGCACTCAAATATCTGTCCTATCTTCCTCCAAGGTCATAGTGAAGAAGTAAGGACAGATGTAGGGAAAAGCATTGCAAAAAACAAGAGAATTTGTGGGTTCTCAAGAGACCAGGCAGCCAGTCTCCATTGAACTAATAAACAAAACCAGAGCCAGGTTAAGACCTTTCGAGACTTGGCACCTAACACACAAATAATTCAACATATATATTATATTAGTAAACTGTAAAATAAATGTTTTTCAGCTTGCTTTATAATCCAACAAGGTTTTTATATTTCCCTTTGATGACTGTTTTGATGTTTCTTATCATTTTTTAAATAAATTCGTTGTCATTTTCATCCTGATCTTTGACATTGCTTCCCTGGTGCTCTAGGCTTATGCTTTGGCTCCCTGTGGGAGGAGTTGACTCCCTGAGTGTGCACCACT
This sequence comes from Tolypeutes matacus, assembly GCA_026826555.1. Lineage (NCBI taxonomy): Eukaryota > Metazoa > Chordata > Mammalia > Cingulata > Chlamyphoridae > Tolypeutes > Tolypeutes matacus. The sequence continues at coordinate 12,102,418 of JAKSZT010054304.1, forward strand.
TAAATTCTCTGGTCCCCTCAGTTCCCAGCTTGTACAATACAATCCTTTGAGAATCAAGGCTTTCTATTTGCAAGCTCTTATTAAATTAATATGGGAAGAATTAAAGTTTGGGTCTGTCTGTCCATCAGTCAGCCAGGGTGTACTTTTAAATAGTGTTTGCATGCTATCAGAGCTAGACAAATTTAAACAAATTAATAGTCCAACTAAGGTAAGCTTTAGAATATAAGGTCTACTGAAAAGAAAAGAGTGTTAAAATTATGGCAGGTATATCCCCAGTGTTTCTAGTATTGTGAAACAGGAGCCACCAGACCACATGCCTCATCTAAATATAGTTTTCTACAGCTAAGTAAATATAATTTTGGCCACCAAGCCATTTGAGAATTGAATGAAGTATATCAAAGTGGAGAGAGATAGAGATAGTCCTGGGCCATGGGTTCTAAGTGTATAATTTTAGATTTCTGAACCACTTTCAAACAAAACCTGAGAAGCAGACACTGAACCTAACAACACTTTGTGCCCTCATAAACTCTCTCCTTTACTCTTCTCTTCTTCTCTAATCTAGCCATGAGCTACAAATTAGAAATCTGTGTTCAAAAGTGCTAGAACTACTCCAAGGGTTTTATGGGTGTTTGTGTGTATATATATTTGTCCTAAGAATTACAGTAAGGAAATCAATGTCCATGAAATTAAAATTAACCTTAACAACTAAGATAATGCTTTTTGAGGTTTGAGATACAGGGTGTGTGTGTGTGTGCATGTGCATGTGTGTGCATGTGAGAGAGAATGTGTTACAAGGTAAACATTTTAGTGGCAGCACACTTATGGAAGCACGTTCATGAGTAATAATAATCTTAGCATTTACAAAGCTCTGTAACACATTTGATACCCACAATGCCCAGATAAGATATATAGGAATGGTATCACCCACCATCCCACCCCCACCTCCAATTCTGGAAATGATTCAACTGAGGCTCAGGGAATTTCAGGGAAACTAAAGGCCTGGACTGGACCTGATTCTTCTCCTCCCTGGTCCAGAGAACTCTCTTCTATGCCTCAGGGACTCAGTGAGATGTTCTGTATTTTAGCTTAAGGAAGTGTTTTAGTTCCTTCATTTGAAAAGATGTGGATGGCCACACTACAAAAGCATGAGTGTCTGAAAACAAAATCCACCAGGCATGGGATGTTTAGCAATCAAAAGTATCCTTTCTTGAATTCATTGAGTATTTACTTTGTGTCAGGTGCCATTTGAGGCACAAATCTATGACACATTTCATCTGTGACTGTGGGAAAATAATCTTGCTACTTTGTAACTTGTTTTGTTTCCCATTTGCTAAATAAGGATAACAATATGTAATTGACTATTCTAACTCAAAGGACTCCAGAAGATTAACTTTCATTTTCCATGAATGGGAGAATCCCTGAAGTGGGGGGAGAAGCTTTAAGTTCTCTGAGCCTGAAAGGCACAGAAATAATAATTATTAAATGAAATCTAATTGGAAGGACGGCGTGGTCAGCCCCTACGCAAGGCTGAATCTGGTAACTAGGGGCTGAGATCAGAGAACAGGAAAAGGGAGAAAAGTTTCCTAATCTTAATTCCTTAGGACAAAAAAGCTAGGTTCTATTTTAAAAGCCAACAGAGAATGGTTAGTTTTACGGTGGTGCCCCCTAGTGAAGCGTGAGATTACATTCACTTTCTATATTTGCCTCTATATAGACCACATAACAGAAGTGCAATTTGGAGAAGCAATATTTTTGGTAATTTTCCCTGTATTTTCTTTTGCACGGAATGGAAAATAGAGTGCGCCCTTAGCGTGACGTACAAAACTCTGCCCCCTTTGCTTAGAATTTCAGCCTCATCTTCTGCCATGTCCCCCCTTGAACACTACCCCAGCCATTTTGACAACGTCCTGTCCATGCCTAGAAAGCGTCCTGCCTCCTACCCACTCCATCTCTCTCGTTGATTTCAAGAATTTTTACCCCCCATTCTAATATCAGCTTAAGCATTACCCCACCATGCCCAGTTTGTCCTACATCCCCAGAAGACTTAGGTAGGCCCTCCTCCCTCCTCTCCCCGTCACACTGCACCTCGAGCATGTCTCTACATGTGTTCCCCTTTTGCATCCTGCCCCCCACTACTCAACTGTGAGTTCAGAGCTCACAACCTTCTAAATTGCATGTTTGCTACCAATGTCTCAAATGGTACCTGACGCAAAGTGTAATAAATACTCAATGAATTCAAGAAATGATACTTTTGATTGCTAATAGAAGGAACACTCGTATAGGAGTCAGAAGTTTCTGTTGATCATGAGCAATTCACTTATCATTGCTGGATTTCTGCTTCTTTATCTGCAAATACACTAATATCTGCTCAACTATCCAACAATTCTATATGTTTTCATAGTAATTCTATGGGAATTAAAAAGAAACATCAGAGGTGTTGAACTGATTTTAATTCCCATAGATTTGTTAATGAAATGCAAATTCAATTGCATTCAGAATTATATTATTTGCATGTCTGTCATAAAGATAAGTATTTCTACAAAGCGTATTATATTACATGGAGAGAAATTTATGTTGAGCCAATCTGAGATTATTTTAAGCAAGCTCCTCTTTCTCTTTCTAAATGATACAAATAAAGGTTCAAGTTATAGCCTGAAACTCTATCAAGAAAATGTGAATTCTAATTCTGGCTGACATTGTCGCAGAACTGGTGGCCCACTTTCCTGATACCTCCACTTCTGTTTTTCCCAGCAGTAAAAAGGGATAAGAATGCAAACATAGAACTGCTGGCTAATCGGAAGGAATTATTGCTAAAAGCATTCACACCCATAAAGTGCTATAATAAAGGAGATAAAAATCTTGGAAGAGCCAGGCTTCAATGGTGTGGAAGCTCATGAATATAATTTACAAAATCTTCTCACCTTATAGGTCAGCTTTTTACTGCCATTGTCTTCCAGCTGAGGTTCCAGGTACAACTGGAGGCCTGGTACTTTCAACACTAGCCCAGATAATTACCCAAACAGTGTGTGTTGTTTTTAATGAACCAAAGCACTCAATTTTTAAAACTTGTCAAGAGTATTCTTCTTGAGCATTCACTTCTTTTCCTTTTCTAAACACATATTTTGTTAACTGAGAGTAGGTTATTTAGATATGTGCAGAGTATATAAATTAAGTATATATGTGCAAATTTGATTCCCTTTTTAAGAATCTGGAAAATCCATAGGCTTAGACATGAAAATTTACTAAACTGTTTACTTACATTTTGCTTTTCTCAAATCTTCATAGCCATTCTATGAATATATCAATTATATACTCATAGAATATCGAGTTGGAAAATATCTCACTGACTACCTGATCCAACCACATCATGTTACAAATAAGAAAATTGGTCCAAAGAGTTTGAAAGTGGGTAATGTCTATCTCTTTTTTCTGGTATCTCAAAAATGAAAACTTTTTTCACATATTTATACTAAAACTCAAGCTAGTGGCAAGAAAATAGAGATTACTAAATAAACCTGGCTGAAGGGAAAACTGACTGCCAAACGAAGTTTAATAGCCTTATTTTTACTTTTGCAGTCATGGAGGTAGGCAATTATTTTATAAAGCTAAAAACAAAATTTTAAAAATAAGGGAAATAAGTGTGATTATCTTCCAAATACCTTTCTCCTACAATAGAAGAGAATCTGTTTAATTGGGTGATGAGCATTTTAGCTCTATTTCATGCCTATATACATCAATGAGATATTGTCTTATAAAAGTAGAAACTTGATTTACATTACCACTAATACCACCTACCCCACCCTTCAACCAAAATTCCAAACAATCTTATAGGTGGGTCTAAAAAGGTTACCAGTCTGGTTCCCTTTTTAGCAGTTACTCTATACCCTCACTCTCTCAATATCTTTTTCACCCAGTTGCCATACACCCCCACACACTCATAAACATGCGGCCAGACCATCATTTACCATCATTTCCAGGGAGACCACACATGACCCATCAATGTGTGATGTCCTGTAATAAAGTATGTGAGATGAGATGTACGGACCCATTGTGTTTCCCTTGGTCCTATAACAGTATAAAAAATGATGCTAGCTAGAACAGTCTAGCAAGAAATAAGAAAACATTTTAAAGTTAATGTCAAGTGAATTTCAGATATCTAGTACCTAGATATCTAGTACTATTGCAGGTAAATAGTACCTAGAGTAAATGGGAGCAAGTTTCTTCAGCTAATAGTTCTAACATACTTCCTACATTTTTGCTTCGATTCTGCAAAATTTACCTGATATTTTCTTGAAGGCTGCACCAGCACAAAAGAACATTAATTCTCTCCCAAAGACTTCTAGTATCCTGAAAACCAGCACTCAGCTTTCCTTCCTGACTGTCACAGAGTTGCTAGGTGACTTGCTGAAAAGGACAACTCTCCTCAGTGTCCCCTCCAGGAGCATCAGTCCTCCAGGGGCGATCCCGGCTACCAGCAGGCTGTACATCTATGTTTTACCTTTTCTTCCTCCTGCTCAGCTCCCCAGTGCAATTAATCAGCTTTGTTCGGGGCCATCTGTCCTCTCTTTCTGTCATCCCACGGTGTAAGGAAGTATGCAACACTGTGGTTGTTTGAAAAAGCACTTTGAGGGCTCCCTGACCTGGCCAAGGCACTCAGCTGTTCTATTTTTGGTTACTTTGTTTGCTTCTCAGAACAGCCTACTTCTGATCTATGTGGGCACCTTGCCATTGACACATGACTCTTCCATGGCAAGCCCCCGCCGCAAATCCTCTACCCTCACTTCTCCCGGAGGGTTCTGCACTAAAATAAGTTTAAGTGCGTGGTGGTGTGGTGAGGGAGAGCGAGCAGTGAAGCTAACTTATCTGAAGACTTGAGCGTGACAATAGCCACACTGGTGGAATTCTGAGACTCAAACTCTGTCTGCGGTGCAATGATCACAACTGCCCTCCCACCAGGTGCTGTGCACTGAAAACACCCATTTCCTGCTGCAGAGACAAGCCCAGGCATTTGCTAGGACTCTGCTCATCTCATATGGTTTAGTTTAAGGTGCCCAGTCTCTGACATGAACCTCAGGAATAAAAGTTACTAATTGTTGACCTTTAGCAGGGAGAAACTTTTTCAACCCAAAGCAACAAGCCAGAGAAACAAGAATTATAGGATTAGCTGCAACAAGGGGAGAACACAAGGAGAATATAGATTTATTTTCTTTTCAGCAGTCTCCTGTAATCAAGAACATCCTTGGAGACCTAATAGTGTTTGTATATCTGAACAAATAAATAATAAAAAAAAAAATGTAAAAAGAGGAAAGCATGAGACCAGGAGGAAAAGAAGGAAAAATGTAAAGAATATCTTAATTAAATGAGGAAAATATTAGAAAGATGATCTACCACTATATAATGTATTGACAAATTAGAAAAAAATGTAAAAGTGATGCCATTAAGTTGTGATTTGACTGTTATTATGTTACCTGACTAAATTGTCGGGACTATGTTTGGACATATGCATGTACCCACATGCATACACATTTCTTTGCCCTTTAACTGCACAGGTGAGCTATTTAAAAGGATTTACTATTAATAGCTTCACTTTTTTTTTTCAATCCCCCTTATTGTGTATGGAGTTTATGAATATGATGGGAAAGTGGAATTGGCCTCTTATTTCCTTTGTTTATTAATTCCCTTATCAGACACATTATTAGCAGGGTGGATAAACCAAGATCAGTGGCTCAACGCTTCAAAATGATAATTCATAAGGAAATACCAGGATCCTTGCATTGCAAAGAAAAATAGAATAATCTGGAAGCAGTGTGTCTGCATTTTCTCTCCCCTCTGCCCTACCACTGCAACCACCAAAAAGAAGGAAGGAAAGGGAAGACAGTAGGGTGTTTGACCACATTTTATAATCACTGAAGGGTTGTAAAAAAAAGATATACTCAACAATTTTGGCATCAGATTATTTCCAAATGACTATTTGCAGCTGCTGGAGCTTCCACCAGCGTGACGGAGAGGAAGAAAGGTGGTGCATCTTACCTGAGAAGCATAGAAATGCAGGCAGATGTAGGTGAGGCACAGCAGCAGCCCCAGCCCCTGAATCACAGAGGCTGCCACTAATAACTTGTTGCTCCCGAATGTCAGTCTTGGGGCGTTTCCCATATTCTCGTCCAGGGGTTGGGCCCCTTCCATTTCCACAATTCTGGATGCAGAGCAGATGAAAGCTGCAGCAGAAGGGAGCCTGACGGAGAGCTAACCTCTTCTCCACAAAGGAGAAGATGAAGGCAAAATAAAATATATCAATCAGAAATAAACAGCGGTCCCAGACCACAGATGAAAGGCGATTGAAAGAGCACAGCGGACTTTCTCAGTTTTAACGCTGCAGCTTTTGCAGGCAGGCGGGGGAACTTCTTTGTGACTACTCTGAATTTCCCCTTTACTTTCTATCTTTCTTTTTTTTTCCCTCTGGGCTAACAGGGAGTTGTTTTTGTGGCATTCCAGTTCAGATTTGAGTGACTGTGAAATGACAGTCATAAAAGTGTGCTATTTTCTTAATTTGTCATTGCACCCATAACCAGATTGTGAGTCACTTGATAAAGATAAAGATCATCATCCGTTGATACAGGAGTGCATATATATCCCTTCTCTGAGGTGCCTTAAACCATAGACGAGATTCAAGGAAAATGCTGACCTAAGGCTTTTCTGCACTTTACTAGGTAGCTAAGCATTGAACTCATTTTACAGTTTCAGAAAATGAAGCATACACAGACCATTCTTAAGTGAAAGAGGAAAAAGAAGAAAATGGGATCGTGGATCCTGTAGAAATAAAGTAATATCTCCTAGTTATAGTCCATTATATTAAAATGAGTAAACTAGTGTCTGTTGAGGACCTACTACACATCAGACACTGTGCTAGACAACATTGCAGTCTTTATTTTTCTTATTTGCTCCTTCGAGTCAAATTCAATAAATACTTGCATGGTAAGTTTTAAACCTACCAGCAAATGAGGGCATGAGTGTCCTTCACTGCCTTTTGCCTCCCCCTACCCTACCCCCAGTACATAATTTTTGCATGAAAGAACAAATAGATTAAAATAAGCTTTAAAAGGGGTTCTTTTCCTTAAGGTCAAAGCTGGACTCAGAACTTTGGAAGTAATAGTATTCTACCAATAGACACTACTTACCCTGTAGCACTGAAATAAAGATAGGAATGATGAAATTACTTTAAAATTCAAGTTCAAAATGACAAATATTTACTGAGTATATAGTATGAGCCCAGTGTTGTACTGGATGACATTGGGATTCTGGGGAAGGGCTGTTTAAGACAAAATTCTGCTTCTCTTCCATGTACATATATGTCTGTCTGATTTCCCCAAAAGGCACTCAACAGATACTTAAAGAAAGAAAAGAAGGAGGGATATTTTGAATATTGGCAATATGAGATGTTATATGCAGCTTTATCCTGCAGAAAATGGAGATGTGGCATAACCAAAAGAGAAACAGTTTGCAGGGAATGCAAAATATATTATTACAGTTTTAGTCAATTGGGGCAGATGAGTGGTGGTGTTCCTGGGTTTGGTGGTACAGCACTGGGGGGTGGGTGGATTAGGAAGTGCTGGTTCAAATCCCCAGGGCATGTAACTGTGAATCTTGACATTCCATGGGTTAGGAGAGGGGGGTATCATGGGCCCTGGGGGGCTGGGGAGAAGGGAACAGTCAAGATCTAATGGGTTGTTTGGTGGTCATGGGGAAGGTTTTTCATTACCTTTCAGTAATGGACACAGGACATGGTAAATATCATCAAAATTATTAAACTGTATCATCTAAATTGTAAACTATACTGTAAATCACTGACAATGTTTAGTTGCTATATTTTGCTATCTGCATAACAGTTATAACAATGCTAACAACCAAAAAAAAAAAGGAGGGGGAGTTAATATGGGGTGGGGAAGGGGGGGTGGTTTGGTATCTGTGAGTCTCCGGCACTCTGTGTGTGCCTTTGCTGTGAACTAAAACTTCTTTGAAAATTAAATGAAAAATTGGGAGACAATGGGGATTGAGAGGAGGAAGGTGTCATGGCACACCAGACATCCGATAACACAGTGATAAAGGGAAGGAAAAAAGGGAAAAAAGAAGAGAGAAAGGGAAAAAAAATGAATATATATATATATATTTTAAAGGCATTTCCTTTGCTTTTTTGCCCATTTTTTGAATGTCCCAATCCACTAATTATATTTTATTTTGTTTTGTTCTTTGTTTGATTATTTGTTTTTTTTCCTTCTCTCTTTTTTTTTTTTTTTTTCCCCCTGAGTTTCCTTATGTTTGTCTCTTGCATGTAAGCTTATCACACTTGTTTCTTTTTCCTAGTAAGTGTATTTGATTATTTTATGGACTAAATGTAAATGGAGGATTTGGATCACAGAAGGGTTACAATGGGTACTGCGGGGGATTATTGGGGGGAGGGTGTCTGGGCGGGGTTTCGTGGGGATTGGTTCAACTGAATATACATGAAAGATATACAAAATCATTCAAAGGATCGGGGGATGGGGCATGGTCACGATGGGTGGATAATCACACAATAAATGAGGGAATCTGAATTCCTAGCCTGGAGAGCTCTGCCACAATCTCCAAGGGAGCAGCAGCAATAGTCTTCTGAGTGTAGGGACAGTCCCTGTCAAAATAGGATGACCCACTGATGTTTTTTGTTTGTTTGTTTGTTTGTTTGTTTGTTTGTTTTTATTGATGACTACCCTTGTGAGTCTTTGCTCTTGTAAATGAGACTTAGCCTGCAGTTGTGGGGTGCCTAAGGGTTGCCACCTGAGAGCCTCCTTGTTGCTCAAATGTGGCCTCTCTCTAAGCCAAACTCAGCATATGATTGCATTACCTTCCCCCCAACGTGGGACATGACTCCCGGGGATGAGCCTCCCTGGCAACGAGGGATTAATACCAAGTGCCAACTGGCAGCTTTGTGCAGTGGCAGTATCGTAGCCAATGAGGTTTATCTGAGGCACGATTATTGCTAATTGAAAACTTTTCCCAAGTGCCAACTGGCTACACAACTGGAAAAAGACCTTGAATAAAAGGGGGAAATGGTAAAGACAAATGAGTTCAAGTGGCTAAGAGACTTCAAAGAGAGTCGGGAGGTCATCCCAGAGGTAACTCTTATGCACACCTCAGTAGGAGCTCATAGAACATCTAAGTGCCTATCACCCCACTCAGTGGGGTTCCTGAGAGCTCCGGAGACACCCTGGTCCTATATAAGGGGGGATAGCCCCAGAGACTGATGCCTTATCAGTGGGTTCTATTTTGGAATCTGTGCTCCTGAGAGTGACAGAATTAGACTCAAATAAGTCCTCCCTGCACATGGTTCACCAGTCCCTTCTATTCAAACCTACATGTGATGCTGGAGTTTCTTAGGTATACTTCCAGAGACTGGAGCCTCCCGCCTACCTATGTGCCAGGTGTGCATGAAATCTAGGTGGAACTGCAACTCCTACCCTACAGCTCAATGGACTCATCCAAGTCACCTGGTGAGGAGACAACGATGGGAAATGGCCATCCCAGGGAATGGAGAGGGCCTGCATCTGCAGGCAGGATCATCCCACCCACCATATCCATGGGATATAAGCCCTCTCTCACTTGGAGTTGGAGTGGACATCACCATCCCTGTCGCCTCTGGATTGGGGGAAGAACTATGGACTAGAGTGGACTTGATGGTATTCTCTTGCTCACATATGGTGATTCTTGCAATGCAAGAAATTATAACAATGAGGTGGAGCCAGTGGCCACTTGACAGTTTTTGGGTAGGGAGGGGATGAGCAGTTGAAATACAGGGGCTTCTTTGGGAGTTGGAGGTTGTCCTGAGTACTGTTGTGGCAATGGATGTAGGCCATTTTAAATCAGCACACACCACTCAGAACTGAGTGGGAGAGAGTGTGGTCTACAGTGTGAACTGTGGTCTATGGTTGGTGGCAAGGCTCCAGGATGTGTAAGTTCATTGAGGTTGGTGGGCCACACTGTGGGAGATGTTTGTGTGGGATGTGGTGGGAGGTGTGGGAGGTGGGCAACATGGGAATCCCAGTGGGTTCCATGTAATATTTTAGGTAATCTAAGCACCTCTTAAAATATATGTGTATATATATATATATATAACATTTTTGTAAGCAAATACACATATATGCATATATATTTATATATCATTTTGCAAATGTTTGTATGTATTGTGAGAATTTTGATTTTTACCCATAATAAAAAAAAAAGAGGAAAAAAATATATATATATACATCAATACCCTCATTACAATAATTAAGCCTTGTATTTGGAGAAAACATTGTTCAAAAGTTCAAGTTCTTATTTGACAGATAAAATAACTGAAGCACATCATAAAATCCAAGCCAAAACTAGAAATAAAGTCACTTCCTACTCTTGTTTCTAAATAGTTATTCCCATGAGCAAAGAATGTGTAACAGAAGAGTGAGAGGGTATGGAGAGGAAAAACGCAAGAGAAAAATCAGTGTGTAGAGCCTAATTCTTGTGTAATAGTTAACAGTCATATCTAAACATTAAAATCAGTAACTACTCATTTATTTTCAAAAAATGACTGCAAGAGTCACAGCAAATTAGAGTAAAATACTATTGGAAGCTGTAGAGTTAAGCTGAAAAAGAAATAGCAAAAATGGTCAATGCTGAAAATCTTAGAAAATATATTTAAATGCCTATCAAAAGGACGAAAGAATCAACATGTACTTGTGCCTCCTCATAGCGTCTGTGGTGGTTTGGAGCTATCTACCCCATAAAAACAAGTTCTTAAGCTTAATCCATTCCTTTGGGTATGAACCTATTGTAAATTGGACCTCTGGATGAGGTTACTTCAGCTGAAGTGTGGCCCATCTCAATCAGGATGGGTCTTAATCCTGTTACTGGAGTCTTTTATAAGCAGAAGGAAATTCAGACATATAGAAAGCCACAGAGGGAGCAGCCAGAAGCTGATATCAATGAATCTGGAAGAGAAGGGAGAGGCCAGGAGGGGCTGCCATGTGCAATTCTATGTGATAGAGAAATCAAGAATCACCAGCCCCAGAACTCCAGTCTTTGGGAAGCTAATAAATTCTCATTGTTTAAATGAACACATTGCATGGTATTTGCTTGAACAGCCAAGGAAAGTAAAACATTTTATGAAGAAAAAATAATAATTACTGTTTTTCCTTGTAGACAATGAGAACTATGCAAAAGAGTGAATTTCCAAGTTTTATGTTGTCCCATGAAATCAAAGGGTCACCTATACCAACATTTAGGTCTGTACATCTAGGGCACCTCCCCTCATTCCCATTGTCTTGGCCTCCTACTACCATATATTTCTTAGTTGTAATTTTTTTGTTGACGTTTAAATGATATTACGCAATTTAGTTGTTTGGTGTTTTTTTGTTTGTTTGTTTTTTAAAAACATTCTTCACAGCTGCTTCGAATCCTTTGTTGGAAGAGGTGGAATACATGAATTAAAAAATATTAATCGTGCTGGAAGTTATAGGCAAGGCCTTTGTTAGACTATATAAGCATTTCCAAGTTCATCATTGGGCCTGTGTAGTATTTTGAACAAATGACATCACCATCAGAAATATCACTGATGGCACTTTAATCTTGGGCAGATTGGCAGAGTCCTCCATCCTCAAAGTTGAAATGTTTTTAAAGAGGTAAAGTATGTTAACCTGAATCCACAGGCAACATTTTAAGCCTCTCCCAAAAATCAAATACATAGATACACCAGGGCAAACCAGCCTTGAAATAAAACCTCAGGAAGTAAAACAAGCCTAAGGAATTGTCCTCCCCTTCATCATTAATTTCCTAAATGAATAGTCTTTACAAGTCTACAGAAAAGTATGGAAAATGCAAAGGCTTTGACAACTGGCAGAATGCCTCATGTCCAGAATTCAGGAAAATCTTGAGATTTTTTTGGTAGTAAAATGTACACTTTTTATTTGTTTCTAAATAGTGTTCTCATTTGTCCAGTCAACAAGCTTGAATCAGGTGCCTTACATACTGGTGCTGAGGTAAAAGATGAGGGCAAAACACATTCTCAGTCCTCAAGGAGGCCACAGACAGGGAGGCAGGACAAGCACAGTCTAGAAAGTGCTGGGACCAACCGGGGTGGCTGTGCAAGAGGGAATGGGGCTCAGAGGCAGGTTCTGGGTCAGACCTGAGTTAGGACAACTTCCTTGAAATTATTCAAGTAACTCTAGGAGAAACCAGATGCAGTCTCGTCATATGGGGGAGCCAGAAGGGGCAGTTGGTTGCTGCAAGGCAGGGAGTGAGGGAAACACAGCCAGTGCAAAGCCTGCTTGTGCATTACCTGCGCAGGGAATGTCTGCTGGAGGGGAGGGTGGTGAAGGAGCTTGAATGGGCTTTTTTTAAACCAAGTTAAGGACTTTGTACTTTACCTTGAAGGCACTGGGGAAATGCGAAAAGATTTGAAGCAGAATGTGATTTGATTAGATTTACATTTTAGAAAAAAATTACTCTGGCTGAATGGAATAGAAATGTCTGGGTGGGATCAAGGAGACCACCTGGGAGAATTTTCCAGGGCATTCTTTCCCAGTTGAGGGGGTAAATGAGGTCTGAAATCCTGCCTCTGCCCTTAGTTCTCTAAGCCTTTCATCCTGGCACAAAAGGCTTCCTCCTACAGGAGGGGGCGCCTTTATCTTCCCACAAAGGTGTGTTCTATCCCCAAGTCCTGAACAAGGGTGTGCATCCACCCAATTACAGACAACTTTTCTAATTCGCAAACCCAGAGAGGGTGCCTTGTTCTAATTCACACAAAGGCACCTCTATGAACTAGGGCATATAGTTGCAACTCAGGCTTGCAGTTATCTAAGTGAGAAATAATAAGGCAGGGAGATTAAAGAGAGGAGAAGATGCTGACAGTGGCTGCTCATTTATTAAGTATTTGGGGACCCACTCTATGTCAGCCTCCGAGCATGCAAAGGCAGTCAGATCTAACCTCTGCCCTGGGACAGGTGACAGAGCAATGTTGGAGATATGGAAACAAATGCATTTCAAATGTCAAGAACTTCTGTCTTCTCAACCTGCTCTTCATCCCAACATCTCTGTTTTGGTTAATATTTCACCACTACAGGATCTCAAAACCCCCAAATCCGCTTCGACTTTTCCTTACTCCCAATTAATTGGCAAGCTTTGTAGAACTATCGCTGCAACGCAGCTCACACTGTGTCGGTCCTGCTGCTTCTGATTCAAGTTCCTACCACTCTGAGCTCCTCGATTAAACTTGCAACCCTTCTCTCTATTTCCATTCTCTTTGATCTCCAATTCGTGCTTTGGCAGTCTTCTTTTTTATCCACTTTGTGATAAAAATAATGTACATATGTAACATAAAATTTGCAATTTAATCATTATATAAATGTACAATTCATTGTCACTAATTACATCCACAATGTTGTACAATCATCACAACTATCTATTTCCAAAATTTTTCATTACCTCAAATAGAAACTTTGTGCCTCTTAAGCAATAACTCACCATTCTCTGCCCCTAATCCCATACTTGGTGACCTCGAATCTACTTTCTGTATCTATGAATTTGCCTATTCGAGATATTTCATATAAATGGAATCATACATACTATTTTACTTGTATAGTGTTTACATGGTCCATCCTTGTTGTAGCATATATTGGAACTTCATTCCTTTTTATGCCTGAATAATATTCCATTGAATAGATACAAAGCACATTTTGTTTATACATTCATAGGCATTTGAATTGTTTGCATATTTGTGCTATTGTGAATAATACTGCTATGAACACTAGTATACAAATATCTGTTAAAGGCCCTGTTTTCAATTCTTTTGGGTATATACCTAGGAGTGGAATTTCTGGATCATATGATAATTGTATGTTTACTCTTTGAGGAAATGTCAAACTGTTTTGGACAGCAGCTGCACCATTTTACATCACATCAGCAATGTACAAGGGCTCCAATTTCTCCATATTCTTGCCAACACTTGCTATCTTCCTTTTTTTTTTTTTTTTGGTAATAGCCATCCTGGTGAGTGTGAAGTGATATCTCATTGTGGTTTTGATTTACATTTACATAATGTTGAGCATCTTTTCATGTGCTTCTTGGCCATTTGAATAGCTTCTGTGGAGAAATATATATTCAAGTCTTTTGCCTTCTTCTTAAATGGGTTGTTCATGTCTTTTTGTTGTTGAGTTGTAGGAATTCTTTATATATCCTGGATATTGATACCAAATCATATATATGATTTGTAATTATTTTCTCATTATTTGGTTTGTCTTTTTACTCTTTTGGTAGGGTCCTTTGATGCACAAAAGTCTTTAGTAATGATACAATCCCATTTATTGATTTTTTCTTTTGTTGTCTGTGCTTTTGGTGTCAACCTTAAGAAACCATTGCTAAATTGAAGGTCATGAAGATTTACCTCTATTTTCTTCTAAGAGTTTTTGTTTAACCTCTTACATTTCAGTATTTTGTCATATTTAGTTAATTTTTTTATTTGGTGTAAAGTAAGGGTTCAACTTCATTCTTTTGCATAACTATCCAGTTTTCACAACATCATCTGATTTAAAAAAAAAACTTTCTTCATTGGCACCCTTTTGAAAAGGTGTGCCCAAACTGAATGAGGGTGAGTTTTAATCCAATATGACTGCAGTTCTAAAGGATTTGGAGATGGGAGAAGCCACAGAGAACAACCAGAAGCTGGAAGTCAACAAACTTGGAGGAGAAAGGAGAAGACATTGCTGTGTATATTGCCATGTGATAGAAAAGCAAAGATCCCCAAAGACTGCCAGCCTGCCAGATGATATTGACCCTAGGAGGAGGCAGCCTTCTAGCCTCTGAAAACGTGAGCCAATATACTCCTGTTGTTTAGTCAAAGCATTATATAGTATTTCTTTTAGCATCCAGCAAACTAAAACATAATGAAATGTCTTTCCATTTATTCGGGTCTTTTAAAATTTCCTTTAGTAATGTTCTGTAGTTTTCAGTATACAAGTTTTCCGCCTCCTTGTTTAAATGTATTCTTTTTTTTTACAATTTGAAAATCTCTTGAATTTTAATAGGCCATATTTTAACCTATACTGAGCCTATATATTTAAAAATAAATCTCCAGGTCTTGCAAATGTACTTATTTACTATTTAAAATAGTTTTATTTCAATTAATATGCATTAGTAATCTATTATTGTATTTATGGGTATCTTGCTTTATTGAATTATAAGAATTGAAGCAAAATTGAATTTTCTTTACTGATAAAACTGATATCAGGAATTAAATTCCTTATATGATAGTACATGTAATGTATTAAAAGTCACTTATTTACATTCTCAGTGAAAACAAGGACACAGCTTTTGTTTTTGGATGTAAAACAAGGCAATGTATAGTATATGTAAATATAACTTTGAAAACGGTGTTTATAAGCACTATTTTATAATTTGTTACTTGCACTAAATAGTGGACATTATCCTGCATAAGCTATTCCTCAATATCTATTGCCTTTTTTCCCCCCACCACATGGGTAATAAGCTTGGATCCCAGGGAAAGCCTCAAATGGTGACAAGTGAGTTGGCAATGGGATATACCTGAGGGCTCTGGTATGAACAACATATTGTCCTCATCAGAAAAGTCAGTTTGGTTAGGTTCAGACATTGTATTAGCATAGGACATTTCTTGGTCCATATTGATTAACAATAGATATGATTTTTTATATCCCATAGTTTACATTAGCTGTGTTTTTCCCATATACCACCCTATTATTAAAATCTTATATTAGTGTCGTACATTTGTAATAATTCATGAAAGAACATTCTTATACTTGTACTATTAACCCCAGTCCCTCATCCACAACAGGGTTCACTGTGTTTTACAATCCCATGTTCTATCTTCTAACTTTCCTCCTAGTAACATACACAACCCAAAACATCCCCTTTCAGCCATATTCACATACATAATTCAGTGCTGTTAATTACACCCAAAACAATATGCTCCCTTCACCACCATCCATTTCCATACTTTTACAATCAACCTAAATAGAAATTCTGTACAAATTAAGCATCACCTCCCCATTCTCTACCTCAATCTATTCCCTGAACCTATATAGAACCTATATTCTAGATTCTAACTCTATGAGTTTGTTTATTATAATTAGTTCATATCAGTGAGATCATACAATATTTTTCTTTCTGTACCTGGCTTATTTCATACAGCATAAGGTCCTCAAGGTTCATCCATGTTGTCACATGCATCAGGATTTCATTCCTTTTAACAGCTGAATAGTATTCCATCATATGTATAAACCATATTTTGATTATCCATTCATCAATATGGACGCTTGGATTGTTTTCATCTTTTGGAATAAAGCCACTGTGAACATAGCTGTTTGAATCCCTGCTTTCAATTCTTCTGGGTATATATCTAGTAGTGGGATTGCCAGATCTTATGATAATTTTATATTTAACTTCCTGAGGAACAGTCAAACTGTCTTCCACAGCAGCTGCACCATTTTACATTCCCACCAGCAATGAATGAGTGTTCCTATTTCTCCACATCCTCTCTTCCAAGACTTGTAATTTTCTGGTTTTTTAATAGTAGCCATTCTAATGGATATGAAATGATATTCCATTGTAGTTTTTTGTTTGTTTTTTTTTTTACTGGGAGGTCCCGGGGATTGAACCCAGGTCCTTCCATATGGGAGACGGATGCTCGACCATTTGAGCCACATCCATGCCCTCTCCATTGTAGTTTTGATTTGCATTTCCCTAATAGCTAGTGATGCTGAGCACCTTTTCATTGGGCTGTTTGTCTTTTTATTGTTGAGTTGTAGAATTTCTTTCTATATTATGGATCATAAACCCTTCTCAGATATGTGATTTCCAAATACTTTATCCCATTGAGTAGGTTTTCTTTTCACTTTCATGACAAAGTCCTTTGATGTGCAAAAGTTTGTTTGTTTTTTTTGATGAGGTCCCGTGTACCTATTTTCTCATTCATTTCTTGTACTTTGAGCATAAAGGTCTAAGAAAACATTGCCTAAAACGAGATCCTGAAGATGCTTCCCAATATTTCTTCTAGGGGTTTTATACTCCTGCCTCTTATATTTAGGTCTTTGAACTATTTTGAGTTAATTTTTGTATATGGTGGAGACAGGAGCCCTCTTTCATTCTTTTGCATATGGATATCCAGTTCTTCCAGAACTATTTGTTGAAGAGACTATCATTTCCCAATAGAATGGAATTGACAGCCTTCTCTAAATCAATTGGCCATAGGAGTAAGGGTCTATTTCTGAATTCTCAATTTTATTCCACTGATTGAGATATATATTCTTTTTATATAAATTATAAATATCCTTGTGCCAGTACCATGCTGTTTTTACTGCATACTGAAGCTTCATAATATGCTTTAAAACCAGAAAGAGTGAGTCCTCCAACTTCATTCCTCTTTTTCAAGATGTTTTTAGCTATTTAGGGCTCCTTACCCTTCCAAACAAATGAGATAGTTGAATTTTCCATTTCTGCAAAGTAGGCTGTTGGAATTTTGTGATTGCATTGAATCTGCAAATTATTTTGGGTAGAATTGATATATTAACAATATTTATTCTTCCAATCCATGGATACTGAATGTCCTTCAATTTACTTAAGCCTTCTTTAATTTATTTTAGCAATATTTTGTAGTTTTCTGTGTACAAGACCTTTAATCCTTGTTTGAATTAATAGCTATTTGATTCTTTTAGTTGCTATTGAAAATGGATTTTTAAAATTGATTTCCTCCTCAGATTGCTCATTTCCAGCGTACTGAAACACTACTGATTTTTGTGTGTTGATCTAGTACCCTGCCATTTTGCTGAATTCCCCTATTAGGTCTAATAGCTTTGTAGTAGATTTTTCAGGGCTTTCTATATATATGATCATGTCATCTGCAATAGTGAAAGTTTTACTTCTTCCTTTGCAATTTGGATGCCATATATATCTTTTTCTTGCCTAATTTCTCTGGAAAGAACTTCCATTACCATGGTGAATAACAGTGGTGATGCAGTGGGCATCTTTGTCTTGATCCACATATTAGAAGGAAAGCTTTCAGTCTTTCACCATTGAGTATGATGTTTGCTGTGGGTTTTTCATAAATGCCCTTTATCACATTGAGGAAGTTTCCTTCTATTCCTATATTTCTAAGTGTTTTTTTTTTTTTTCCAAGAAAGGATGCTGAATTTTTTCAAATGCCTTTTCAGCCTCAATTGAGATGATCATGTAGTTTTTCCCTTTCAGTTTGTTGATATGGTGTATTACATTAATTGATTTTCTTATGTTTAACTTCTCTTGCATACTTGGTATAAAACCCACTTTATAATGGTGTATAATACTTTTGATATGCTGTTGGATTTGATTTGAAGTATTTTATAGAGGATTTTTGCATTTATATTTATAAGAGAAATTGGTTTGTAATTTTCATCCCTTGCAGTATCTTTATCTGGCTTTAGTATTAGGGTGATGTTGGCCTCATAGAATGAGTTAAATAGTGTGGCAGTTTGAAGCGTTCATGGAGCCCAGAAAAACATGTCCTTAGGTTTAATACTTTCCTCTGTGTGTACACCTATTGTAGGTGGGACTTTGGATTAAATTTCCTTAGTTAAGGGCCTTTGATTATATTGCATGACTCAGGATGGTTCTTAATCCTCTTACTGTAGTCCTTTATAAATGGAGGAATAAAAAGCCACAGATACAGAAAAAAGTTGCAGAGACAAAGAGAAGCCTCCAGAAGCTGAAGTCAATGAACCCAGGAGAGAGAAAAGCCACTGGTGGAGCAGCTGAAATCAATGAGACCTGCAGGAGAAGGCAGAGACTGAGACTGGCGGTGTAATGTGAGAGAAATCCAGGACCACAAGCAGCTGGGCCTCAGGGAGTAAAGCATTGCCTGATGAAGCCTTAATTTAGACATTTTCATGGTCTCAAAATGGTAAGTTTTTAAATTAATCTCCATTGTAAAAGCCAATGCATTTCTGGTATATTGCTTGGCAGACTTTAGCCGAAAACTAAAATAAGTGGTGTTCCCTCCCATTCAATTTTTTGGAAGAGCTTGAGCAGGATTGGTATTAATTCTTCTTGGAATGATTGGTAGAATTCACCTGTGAAACCCTCTGGACCTGGGCTTTTCTTTGTTGAGAATTTTTTTTTTTTTTTTTTTTTTTTTTATAAATGATTCAATCTCTTTGCTTTTAATTGGGCTATGAAAGTCTTCTGTTTCTTATAGAGTCTGTATAAGTTGTTCATGTATTTATAGGAATTTGTCCATTTCACTTAGGTTGTCTAATTTGTTGGCAAACAATTGTTCAGAGTATCCTCTTATAAGCCTTTTGATTTCTGTGGGGTCAGTGGTAATGTCCACCTTCTCATTTCTGATTTTATTTGTTTTCTCTCTTTTTTTCTTTGTCAGTCTAATGAAGGGTTTGTCACTTTTATTGATCATTCCAAAGAATCAATTTTGGTTCTGTTCATTCTCTCTATTGTTTTTTTATTCTCAGTTTCAATGACTTCTGCTCTAATTTGTGTTATTTCTTTCCTTCTGCTAGCTTTGTGGTTAGTTGCTGTTCTTTTTCTAATTCTTCCAGGTCTTTGAATTTAGCTCCTTCTTCCTTGTTAGTGTAAGTATTTAGGCTAAAAATTTCCCTATCAGCACTGCCTTCACTGCATCACATGTTTTGTTTTATTTCTTAAAGATTTTTTTTTTTAATTTCTCCCCACCCCCTCGTCATTTGCACTTTGCTGTGTACTATGTCTTTAGGAGGCACTGGGAACTGAACCCAGGACCTCTGATGTGGGAGGGAGCACTGAATCACTTGAACCACCTCCATTCCCTGCTTTGTTGTGTCTCATTGTTTTTCTTTCTTGTGTCTCTTGTTGCATCACTTCGTTGTGCCTGCCCTATGTGTCAGCTCACGGTCTTGCTCGTTTTCTTTAAGAGGCACCAGGAAACTCTGCACCCTGCCTTGTTGTGTCTTTCATTATGTTTTTCTTCTTGTGTCTTTTGTTGCATCATCTTGTGCCAGCTTGCCACATCTGCCCATCATGCCAGTTCACTGTCTTCTTTAGGAGGCACTAGGAATTTAGCTGGGGACCTCTCATGTGGTAGGTGGGAGTTCAGTTGCCTGAGCCTCATCCACTTCCCCACATCACATGTTCTGATATGTTGTGCTCTCGTTTTCAATCATCTCAGGATATTTACTGATTTCCCTTGCAATTTCTTCTTTGACCCACTGATTGTTTTAAGGTGTTATTTAACTTCCATATATTTGTGAATTTTTCCAGTTCTCCACAAGTTATTGATTTCCAGTTTCATTCCATTATGGTCAGACAAGATGCTTTGTATGATTTCAATCTTTTTAAATTTATGGAGACTTGTGACCCAACATGCATTCCAGCCTGTAAAATGATCCATGTACACTTGAGAAGAATGTGTATCCTGCAGTTTGGGGGTGCAATGTACTGCATATGTCTGTGAGGTCTAGTTAATTTATCATATCATTCAAATTCTCTGTTTCCTTATTGGTCTTCCATCAAGATGTTCTATCTATTGATGGGAGTGGTATATTGAAGTCTTCAACTATTATTTTAAAGGTGTCTGTTTCTCCCTACAGTTTTCCAAGTGTTTGCTTCATGTATTTTGGGGCACCATGGTTAGGTTCAAAAATATTTATCATTGCTATTTCTTTTTGGTGTGTTGCCCATTTTAGTAATATATAGTGAGTGTCCTTATTTGTCTTTTATGATAGCTTTTGACTTAAAGTTTATTTTGTCCAATATTAGTATAGCTACTCCAGCTCTTTCTTGGATACTATGTGCATGGAATATTTTTTCCATCCTTTCACTTTCAACCTATTTGTGCATTTGTGTCTAAGATGAGTCTCTTGTAAGCAGCATATATTTGCATCATGATTTTTTTATCCATTCTGCCAGCCTGTGTCTTTTGATTGGGGAGCTTAATCCATTAACATTTTAGTGTTATTACAGTAAAAGCAGTACTTACTTCAGCCATTTAGTCCTTTGGTTTTTATATGTAATGTTTTTTGTTTGTTTGTTTGTTTATTTGTTTTCTCTTTTCCTTTATTGCAACCTCCTTTTCTGTATAGTTGATCTTTGGTGATGTATCTGACTGATTCCGTTCTCATTTATGTTTCTGTGTATTTTTAAAATACTTTCTTTGTGGTTACCTTGGTGTTTGTATTACACAAACTACATCTAAAACCTACTTAGTTGAAAAGATACCAACTTAGCTCCAATAGCATACATGTTCTCTACTACCATATTCCTCTGGTTCCCCTCTTTGTGTTGTTTTTGTCCCACTTTACAACTTTATATTTTGTATACCTGTTATCAGGAAATATGTTTTTTTCTTGTTCAATTGTATTCCCACTCATATGAATTAAAGAATAGAGTTGTATATTGAGGATACAGTACTGTTGGGTTTTGTATTTGTCCTTTTAGTTACCCTTACTGATGCTCATTATTTCTTCATGCTACTGTAAGCCACTCTCACCTGTCTTTTCCTTTCAACCTGCAGAACTCCCTTTAGTAATTCTTGTAGTATGGGTCTTTTGTTGATAACTGCTCACAGCTTTCTGTTTATCTGTACATATTTTAAACTCTCACTCATTTTTTTCATTTGAAAAAATTATTTATTGAAGTATATCATTCATACATGAACATACATAAACAATAAGTGTACAGTAAAAGTTGTGAGCTTACAAAACAAACATACATATCATCCTAGAAGGCTCCCATACATTATCCCACTACCAACACCTTCTATTATTGTGAAACATTTGTTACAAACTATGAAAGAGCATCATCAAAATATTACTACTAACTAGAGTCCATAGCTTATATACAGTGTATTTTCCCCCAACCCATCTGATTATTAACACCCTGTATTAGTATTATTTATTTGTTATAGTTCATGAGAGAACATTCTCATATTTGTTCTGTTAATCACAGTCCATCATCTACCACAGGTTTTACTGGGTTATACAGTCCCATGATTTGTATAATCCATTCAAAGTGTACACTCAGTGCCTCTCACTTTCATCACAGAGTTGTGCTGTCATCACCTCTGTGAATTTTAGAATGTTTTTATTACTCCAAAAGGAAAAATCCCCCTTATACTCTCCATCGTTGTCCCTTAGAATTTATATAATATCTTCCTTGCCACTGCTGCAAAAATATTACAATATTACTGGCAACTATTGTCCATAAGTTGTATTAGTTATAATTTTCCCATGTATCACCACATTCTTAACACTTTGTAAAAGAAGAACATTCTTTTATTTACATTATTAACCACAATCTTCATCCACAACCAAAATTCCTGTGTTATAAAGTCCCTAGATTATTCTCTAGCTTCATTTCAATTGACATTTACATCCACAGACTACCCCTTTCAGCCACAATCACATAAATCACCAGTGTTAGTTATATCTTCTAGGTTCATCTATGTTGTCATATGCATACCAATTTCATTTCTTCTTACAGCTGAAATAGTGTTCCATTGTATGTGTATACCAAAAGTTGTTTATCCATTCGTTGGTTGATGGATGCTTGGGCTGGTTCAAATTTTAGCAATTGTGAATAGTGCTGCTATGAACATTGGTGTGCAAATGTCAGTTCATATCATTGCTTTCAGTTCTTCTGAATATATTCTTAGTAATAAGATTGCTTAATCATACACTGCCAAACAGTCTTCCACAGAGGCTGCCCCATTCTACATTCCTACCAACAGTGAAGGAATTTTCCTATTTCTCCACATCCTCTCCAGCCCTTGTAGTTTTCTGTTGTTGTTGTTTTTAAATAATGGCCATTTTATAAAGAGTGCAATGGTATTACATTGTAGTTTTGATCTGCATTCCCCTAATAGCTGGTGGTGTTGAATGTTTTTTTCATGTGCTTTTTGACCATTTGTATTTCCTCTTTGGAAAAATGTCTATTCAAGTACTTTGCCCATTTTAAAATTGGATTACTTGTCTTTTTATCATTGAGTTGTATGATCTCTTTATATAACAGGGATATCAAACAGTTATATGTGATTTTCAAATATTTTCTCCCATTGACTAGGCTACCTTTTTACTTTCTTAGCATCATCTTTTGAAGAACAAAAGTGTTTAATTTTGAAGAGGTCCTATTTATCTATTTTTTTCTTTCATTGCTTATTGAGTGTAAGATTTAAGAAATCACTACCTACCACAACATCTTGAAGATGTTTCCCTACATTTTTTCTAGAATTTTTATGCTTCTACCTTTTATATTTAGGTCCTTGATTCATTTTGAGTTAATTTTTGTGTAAGGTGTAAGATAGGATTTCTCTTTCTTTTAGCTATGGATATCCAGTTCTACCAGCATCATTTATTGAATAGACTGTTCTGACCCAAATGGATTGGTTTGACAGCCTTGTCAAAAATCACTTGACTGTAGATGTGAGGGTCTATTTCTGAAATCTTGATTCAGTTCCATTGGTCAATATGTCTCTCTTTACGCCAGTACCATGCTGTTTGAACCACTGTATCTAGGTAATGTGCTTTAAAGTTGGGAACTAAGAGTCCTCCAAATTCATTCTTATTTTTAAAGGCATTTTTGCCTATTCAGGGCCCCTTATCCTTCCAAATAAATTTGGTAATTGACTTTATCATTTCTGCAAAAAGGCTGATGGGATTTATTAGGATTGCATTGAATCTCTAAATCAATTTGGGTATTGACATTGTAACAATATTTATTCTTCCAATCCATAAACATGAATTTCCTTCCATTTGTTTAGGTCTTCTTTGGTTTCTTTTAGCAATGTTTTGTAATTTTCTGAATATAGGTCCTTTATGTCCTTGGTTAAGTTTATTCCTAAATATTTTATTCTTTTAGTCACTATTACAAATGGAATATTTTTTCTGACTTCCTCCTTACATTGTTCATCAGTGTTGTAAAGAAACAGTGCTGATTTTTGCATATTATTCTTGTATCCCACCACTTTGCTGAATTCATCTAATAGTTGTAGTAGCTTTGTTGTAGATTTTTCTGGATTTTCTAGATATAGGATCATATCATCAGCAAATAGTGCAAGTTTCTCTTCTTCCTTTCCTATTGGGTGCCTTTTATTTCTTTTTCTTGCCTAATTGCTCTAGCTAGAACATCTAGCACAATATTGAATAACAGTGTTGACAGTGAGATCCATGTCTTGTTTCCAGTCTCAGCAAGAAAGCTTTCAGTCTTTCACCGTTGAGTACAATGTTAGTTGTGTGTGTTTCATATGCACTTTACCATGGTGAGAAAGCTTCCTTCTATTCTTACCTTTTGGAGTTCTTTATCAAGAAAGGATAGTGTATTTTGGCAAATGCCTTTTCTGCATCAATCAAAAGGATCATGTGATTTTTATTCTTAAATTTATTCAAATTATTTGAACTACCTTTGCATACCTGGGATAAAAATGACTTGATTATGGTATGTAATTCTTTTAACATGCTCTTGGATTCAGTTTGCAAGTATTTTGTGGAGGATTTGTCTATCCATATTCATAAGATAATTTGGTCTATATTTTTCTTTTTTTCATAGTATCTTTATCTGGTTTTGGTAATAGAATGATGTTGGTTTCATAGAATGATTTTGGTAGTGTTCTTTCCTGTTCAATTTTTTGGAAGAGCTTGAGCAAGTTTGATATTAGATTGTCTTTGAATGATTAGTAGAATACAATTGTGAAGCCTGGGTTTTTCATTTTGGGGAGGTTTTTGATGATTTTTTGAAGTATATTATTCATACATGAACATACATAAACAATAAGTGTACAGTAAAAGTTGTGAGCTTACAAAACAAATATACATATCATCCTAGGAGGCTCCCATACATTGCCCCACTACCAACACCTTCCATTATTGTGAAATATTTGTTACTCATGATTGGTTTATTGAGTTCTTGTATTTCTTCTAGGGTTAGTGTAGGTTGTTAATGTGTTTCTAGGATTGTCCATTTCATCTACATTGTCTAGTTTGTTGGCATACAGTTGTTAATAATATCCTCTTATGATCTCTCATATCTGTGAGGTCAGTGGTAATGTCCACTCTTTCATTTCTGATTTTATTTATTTGCATCTTCTCTTTTTTTCTTTGTCTTTCTAGCTAAGAGTTTGTTGACTTTGTTGATCTTCCCAAAAAACTGAATTTTGGTTTTGTTGATCCTCTCTATTGTTTTTTGTTCTCAATTTCATTTATTTCTGCTCAGATCTTTATTTCTTTCCTTTGGCTTGGTTTGGTATTACTATGCTGTTCATTTTGCAGTTACTCCTATGGGCAATTAGGTCTTCGATTTAGCTCTTTCTTCTTTTTAAATG
This sequence comes from Tolypeutes matacus, assembly GCA_026826555.1. Taxonomy (NCBI): domain Eukaryota; kingdom Metazoa; phylum Chordata; class Mammalia; order Cingulata; family Chlamyphoridae; genus Tolypeutes; species Tolypeutes matacus. The sequence goes on from JAKSZT010054304.1 coordinate 12,127,784, forward strand.
TTAGCATTGAAGGCTACAAATTTCCCTCTAAGCCAGGGGTTCTTAAACTTTTTTGTTCCACAGATCCCTTTGCCAGTCAGGTGAAAAACATGGACCCCTTACTAAGTCCACACTATACTGTGTATTATTAATAAATATATCACACCCGCACCAACATATCCCCACAATAATAACATTTTTTAAAATTTAGATTCAAGCTTATTGACCCCTTGTTAAGAATCCCTGCTCTAAGCACTGATTTTTCTGTATCCTACAGGGTTTGATATGCTGTGTTCTTGTTTTCATTCATCTCAAGATATTTACTGAATTCTCTTGCAGTTTCTTCTTTGACACACTGATAATTTAAGAGTGTGTTGTTTAATCTCCATATATTTGTGAATTTTGCCTTTTTCCATCCATTATTGATTTCTAGCTTCATTCCATTATAACCAGAGAAAGGGCTTTGTATAATTTCAATTATTTTAAATTTATTGAGACCTGTCTTGTGACCCTACATATGGTCTATCCTGGAGAAAGAAAAATGAGCACTTGAGATGAATGTATATCCTGCTACTTTGGGGTGTGATGCCCTATAAATGTCTGTTAGACCTAGCTCATTTATCATATTATTCAAGCTCTCTGTTTCCTTATTTATCTTCTCTAGATAGTCTATTCAGTGCTGAAAGTGGTGTACTGAAGTTTCCAACTATTACATAGAGATGTCTATTTTTCCCCTCAGTTTTGCCAGTGTGTGCTGGGCACCCAAGTTAGGTGCATAATTATTTATTATAGTTATTTATTTTGGTGAATTACCACTTTTATTAATATATAATGGCCTTCTTCATCTCTTATAATAGTTTTGCATTTAAAATCTATTTTGTCCAATATTAGTATCACTACTCCAGATCTTTTTTGGTTACTATTTGCATGGAATATATTTTTCCATCCTTTCACTTTTAACCTGATTGTGTCCTTCCATCTGAGATGAGTCTCCTGTAGACAATATATAGCTGACTCATATATTTTTAATCTATTTTGTCAGTCTATGTCTTTTCATTGAGGAGTTCAATCTGTTAAAGTTCAATGTTATTACTGTAAACATATTACTTACTTCATCCATTTTATCCTTTGGCTTTCCATTGTCATATCATACTATTGTCTGTCTTTTTCCCTTTAAGTTACCCTTATTAATAATCTTCATTTCTACACTCTTCTCCCAGTCTCTCACCCTTGTCTTTTCCTTTCAGACTGAGTACTTCTTTTAGTATCTCTGGTTTTTTTATTTTTTGTTGGTTTTTTTATTTTTTTATTGTGGGTAAAAATCAAATTTTTCACAATACAAACCAATATTTGTAAAATGATATATAAATATATATGCATATATGTGCATTTGCTTACATAAATATTATATATATATATATATATATATATATATTTTTTTTTTTTAAAGGTGCTTAGATTACCTAAATATTACATTGAAACTACAGGGATTCCCATGTTCCCCACCTCCCACACCTCCCACAGCATCCCACACAAACATCTCCCACAAGTGTGGCCCATCACCCTCAATGGACCTACACACCCTGGGGCCTTGCCATCAACCATAGACCACAGTTCACATCGCAGACCACACTCTCTCCAATACAGTTCTGAATGGTGTGCGCTGATTTAAAATGGCCTACATCCGTCACCACAACGGCACTCAGGACAACCCCCAAGTCCCGAAAAAGCCCCTGTATTTCAACTGCACATCCCCTCCCTGCCCCGAAAGTGTCCAGTGGCCACCAGTTCCACCTCACTGTTATAATTTCTTCCATTGCTAGAATCACCATATGCGAACAACAGAATACCATTAAGTCCACTCTAGTCCATAGTTCTTCCCCCAATCCTGAGGGGACTGGGATGGTGATGTGTACTCCACCTCCAAGTGAGAGAGGGCTTATATCCCATGGATATGGTGGATGGGATTATCCTGCCTGCAGCTGCAGGCTGTCTCCATTCCCTGGGATGGCCGTTACCCATCTTTGTCTCCTCACCAGGTGACTTGGATGAGTCCATTGAGCTGTCGGGTAGGAGTTGCAGCTCCACCGAGATTCCACGCACACCTGTCCCATAGGTAGGCCAGAGGCTCCAGTCTCTGGAAGTATACCTACAAACTCCAGCATCACATATAGGTTTGAATAGAAGGGACTGATTAACCATGTACAGGAAGGACTTATTTGAGTCCAATTCTGTCACTCTCAGGAGCACAGATTCCAAAATAGAGCCCACTGATAAGGCGTCAGTCTCTGGGACTATCCCCTCTTATATAGGACCTGGGTGTCTCCAGAGCCCTCAGGAGCCCCTCTGTGTGAGGTGATATGCACTTTGGTGTTCTATGAGATCCTACTGAGGTGTGCGTAAGTGTTACCTCTGGGATGACCTCCCGACTCTCTTTGAAGACTCTTAGCCACTTGAACTCATTTCTCTTTACCTTTTCCCCCTTTTATTCAAGGCCTTTTTCCAGTTGTGTTGCCAGTTGGCACTTGGTATTAATCCCTCATTGCCAGGGAGGCTCATCCCTGGGAGTCATGTCCCACGTTGGGGGGAAGGTAATGCATTCATATGCTGAGTTTGGCTTAGAAAGAGGCCACATTTTAGCAACAAGGAGGCTCTCAGGTGGCAACCCTTAGGCACTCCGTAACAGTAAGCTATGTTTCAGTTACAAGAGCAAAGACTCATAAGGGTAGTCATCAATAACAAGAACTCATCAGTGGGACATCCTCTTTTGACAGACACTGTCCCTGCACTCAGAAGACTATTGCTGCTCCCTTGGAGAATGTGGCAGAGCTCTCTAGGCTAGGAATTCAGATACCCTCATTTATTGAGTGATTGTCCACCCACCATGACCATGCCCCATCCTTTGATCATTTGAACAATTTTGTATATCTTTCATGTATATCAGATGAACTTACTCCCATGAGTCCCCCTTCCCAGACACCCCCCACCAATAATCCCCTGCAGCTCCCATTGTAACCCTTCTGTGATCTAAATCTTCCATGAACATGTAGCCCATATAATAATCAAATACACTTAATAGGAAAAAGAAACAACAATGATAAGCTTAAATGCAAGAGACAAACACAAGGAAACTCAGGAAAACAAAACAAATAAACAAATACACAAAAAAACAAAACAAAACAAAATATAATTAGCAGATTGGGACATTCAAAAAAATGGAAAAAAAAACACAAAAGAAATGCCTTTTTTAAAAAAAAATCATTCTTTTTTTCCTTTTATCACTGTGTTATCGGATGTCCAGTATGCCATGACACCTTCCCCCTCTCAATCCCCAGTGTCTCCCACATTTTCATTTAATTTTCAAAAAAGTTTTAGGTCACAGCAAAGTCACACATGGAATACCAGAGACTCCCAGATACCAAACCACCACCCCCTTCCCCACCCCATATTAAAAACCTTTTTTTTTTTTTGATGTTAGCATTGTTATAACTGTTATACAGATAGCAAAATATAGCAACTAAACATTGTCAATGATTTACAGTATAGTTTACAATTTAGACGATACAGTTTAATAAGTTTTGATGATATTTACCATGTCCTGTGTCCATTACTGTAAGGTAATGAAAAACTTTTCCCATGACCACTAAATATTCCCTGTTTGTTCTTTTCTGTTCCTACCTCCCCCTCCCCCCTGGGGAATATGAAACTCTCCTCTCTTGACTCATTGAATGACAAGATTCATACTTACATACCTTGGGTATTCCAACCTGCCCTTCTTAATCTACCCACCTGTGAACCCTGCACCACCACACCCAGTAATATCACTACCCATCTGTCCTGTCCTTCAATATGCAACTATACTCTATCCCATTACCATAGATTATGTCCATATGGGTGATGGCTCACAGCCTACTCTTCTCTTTCTCTCCCTTGTTAAGCTATCTTTCAGACAATGGTTCTCAGAGACTGCTCACTTTCCTCAGTTCAAATCAGTGAGGTCATATACTGTTCATCCTTCAGTGCCTGGCTTGCTTCACTCAACATAAGGTCTTCAAGATTCATCCACGTTATTCCTTGTGTTAGCACTTTATTCCTTCTTACAGCTGAGTAATATTCCATTGTATGTATGTACCACATTTTGCTTATCCATTCATCTGTTGATGGGCATCAGGGCTGATTCCAACTTTTGGCAATGGTGAACAATGCCGCTATGAACATTGGTGTGCATATATCTGTTTGTGTCTTTGCTTTCAGTTCTTCTGGATATATTACCCAGCAGTGGAATTGCTGGATCATACGGAAGATCTATTGTTAGTTTTCTGAGGAACCACCAAACTGTCCTCCACAGTGGCTAGACCATACCACAGTCCCACAAGCAGTGGATAAGTGTTCCTATTCCTCCACATCCTCTCCAACATTTGGTGTCTCCTGTTTTTTTAATAGCTGCCATTCTGATGGGTGTAAGATGGTATCTCATTGTAGTTTTGATTTGCATTTCCCTGATAGCAAGCGATGTTGAGCATTTTTTCATGTGCTTTTTAGCCATCTGTATTTCTTCCTTGGAGAAGTGTCTTTTCAGGACACTTGCCCATTTTTTAAATGGGTTCTTTGTCTTTTTATTTTCAAGGTGTAGGATTTCTTTATATATGCAGGATATTAGGCTCCTATCAGATATATGGTTGCCAAATATTTTCTCCCATTGGGTAGGCTGCCTTTTTATTTTCTTAATAACATCCTTTGAGGTGCAGAAGTTTTTAATTTTGATGAGATCCCATTTATCTATTTTTTCTCTTGCTGCTCATACTTTGGCTGTGAAGTTCATGAAACCATTTCCTATTACAAGGTCCTGTAGATGCTTCCCTACATTATCTTCCAAGGTCTTTATGGTTTGGGCTCTTATATTTAGATCTTTGATCCATCTTGAGTTGATTTTTGTATAAGGTGTGAGATGGTATTCTTCTCTCATTCTTTTGGATATGGATATCCAGTTCTCCAAGCACCACTTGTTAAAGAGGCCATTCTCTCCCAACTGAGTGGGCTTCGGGGACTTGTCAAATATCAGATAACTGTATATCAGAACTCTCAATTCGGTTCCATTGGTCAGTAGGTCTATCTTTGTGTGAATACCATACAGTTTTGATCACTGTAGCTTTGTAGTATGTTTCAAAGTCAGGTAGTGTGATACCTCCAACTTCATTTTTCTTTTTCAATACGTCTTTGGCAATTCGGGGCCTCTTGCCTCTCCAAATATATTTTGTGGTTAGTTTTTCCAGTTCCTTAAAAAATACAGTGTTGACTTTTATTGGGATTGCATTAAATCTGTAGATTAGTTTGGGTAGGACAGACATCTTGATGATGTTTAGTCTTCCTGTCCATGAACAGGGAATATTTTTCCATTTATTTAAGTCTTCTTTGATTTCATTTAACAGTGTTGTGTAGTTTTCTGAATATAAGTCCTTTACACCTTTAGTTAAATTTATTCCTAGGTATTTGATTCTTTTAGTTACTATTGTAAGTGGTATTTTTTTCCTGATTTCCTCCTCAGTTTGCTCATTATTGGTGTACAGAAATGCTACTGATTTTTGAGCATTGATCTTATAGCCTGCAACATTACTGAACTCCTTTATAAGTTCTAGAAGCCTTGTTGTAGATTTCTCAGGGCTTTCTATGTATAGGATCATGTCATCTGCAAATAATGAAATTTTTACTTCTTCTTTTCCAATCTGGATGCCTTTTATGTCCTTTTCTTGCATCAGTGCTTGTGCAAGTACTTCTAAGACAATGTTAAATAGAAGTGGTGATAGTGGGCATCCTTGTCTAGTTCCCGATCTCAGAGGGAAGGCTTTTAGGATTTCACCATTGAAAATGATGTTAGCTTTGGGTTTTTCATATATACCCTTTATCATATTCAGAAAGTTTCTGTCTATTCCTATCTTTTGTAGTGTTTTTATGAGGAAAGAGTGCTGTATTTTGTCAAATGCTTTTTCTGCATCTATAGAGATGATCATGTGATTTTTTTTCTTTCAATCTGTTTATGTGGTGTATTACATTGATTGATTTTCTTATATTGAACCATCCTTGCATACCCGGGATGAAACCCACTTGGTCATGGTGTATAATCCTTTTGATATGTTGTTGAATGCAATTAGCAAGTATTTTGTTGAGGATTTTAACATCTAGGTTCATTAGAGAAATTGGTCTGTAATTTTCCTTTCTTGTGGTATCTTTATTTGGTTTTGGTATTAGGATAATGTTGGCATCGTAGAATGAGTTAGGCAATATTCCTTCTACTTCTATTTTTTGGAAGAGCTTAAGCAGAATTGGTGTTAGCTCTTTCCGGAATGTTTGGTAGAATTCAGCTGTGAAGCCATCTGGTCCTGGGCTCTTCTTAGTTGGGAGGTTTTTGATGACTGAGTCTATCTCTTTACTTGTAATTGGATTGTTGAGTTCATCTATTTCTTCTTTCATCAATGTAGGCTGTTTGTGAGTTTCTAGAAACTTGTCCATTTCCTCTAAATTATCATTCTTGTTGGCATATAATTTTTCAAAGTATCCTCATATGATACTCTTTATTTCTGTGGGGTCAGTAGTGATATCCCCTTGCTCATTCCTTATTTTGTGTATTTGCATCTGTTCTCTCTTTTTCTTTGTTAGTCTGGCTAAGGGTTTGTCAATTTTATTGATATTCTCGAAGAACCAGCTTTTGGTTTTGTTTATTGTTTCCAGTGCTTTCTTATTCTCTATTTCATTTAGTTCTGCTCTAATCTTTGTTATTTCCTTCTTTGTACTTCCTTTTGGTTTAGTTTGTTGTTGTTTTTCCAATTCCTCCAAGTGTGCAGTTAGGTCTTCAATTTCAGCTCTTTCTTCTTTTTTAATATATGAATTTATGGCTATGAACTTCCCTCTCAGGACTGCTTTCACTGCATCCCATAGGTTTTGATATGTTGTGTTGTCGTTTTCATTAGTTTCAAGGTAGTTACTGATTTCTTTTGAGATTTCCTCTTTGACCCACTGTTTGTCTAAGAGTGTGTTGTTTAACTTCCATATCCTTGTGCCTAACCTGTTTCTCTGGCCCTTAGTGATTTCCAATTTCATTCCGTTGTGGTCAGAGAAATTACTTTGTATAATCTCAATCTTTCTGAATTCATTGAGAGTTGTTCTGTGGCCTAGCATGTGGTCTATTTTGGAGCATGATCCATGTGCACTCGAGAAGAATATAAATCCTGCTGTATTTGGGTATAGTGTTCTGTATATGTCTATTAAGTCCAGGTCTTCTAATGTATTGTTGAGTGCCTTTGTTTCTTTATTGATTCTCCATCTAGATGTTCTGTCTAATGATGATAATGGTGTGTTGAAGTCCTCTGCTATAATTGTAGAGGAATTTATTTCTCCTCTTGATTTTTCCAGAGTTTGCCACATGTATTTTGAGGCACCCCGATTAGGTGCGTAAATGTTGATGATTGTTCTCTCTTCTTGAGAGATTACTCCTTTTACTAATATGTAGTGTCCATCTTTGTCTCTTACAATAGTTTTGCATTTAAAGTCTATTTTGTCTGACATTAGAATAGCTACTCCTGCCCTTTTTTGGCTATTGTTAGCTTGTAAAATGGTTTTCCAGCCATTCACTTTCAGCCTCCTTGAATCCCTGGGTCGAAGGTGGGTTTCTTGTAAATAGCATATAGATGGATCCTATTTTCTTATCCATTCTACCAATCTGTGTCTCTTGATTGGTGAATTTAATCCATTAACATTCAGTGTTATTACTCGTAGCGAATTTCTTACTTCAGCCATTTTTTCTTTGGGTTAATGTATGTCATATGTTGTTTTGTTTCTCTTTTTGTCTTTTCAGTTGTTTTTAAACTCTCCTCCAACTCTCTCTCCCTTGTTTTTTCCTTTCAACTTGTAGAGATTCCTTTAGTATTTCTTGAAGTGCAGGTTTCTTATTGACATACTGTCTTAATTTCTGTTTATCTGTGAATATTTTGAACTCTCCATCATTTTTGAGTGCCAGTTTTGCTGGATAGAGAATTCGAGGCTGGAAGTTTTTTTCTTTTATTATTTTGACTATGTCATACCACTGTCTTCTAGCCTCCATAGTTTCAGCTGAGAAATCAGCACTTAATCTTATTGTGCTTCCTTTGTATGTGATGGTTCTCTTTTCTCTTGCTGCCTTTAGTATTTTCTCTTTGTCTTGAGCATTGGACATTTTGACAAGTATATGTCTTGGAGTTGGCCTGTTGGGATTTATACTATTTGGGGTGCGCTGTGCTTCCTGGATCTGCACATCCATCTCTCTCAATAGGGTTGGGAAGTTTTCAGCCATTATTCCCTTCAACACTCCTTCTGTTCCCTTTCCCTTCTCTTCTCCTTCTGGGATGCCCATAATGCATATGTTTGTGCGTTTTGAGTTATCGGTTAATTCCCTGAGTCCCTGCTGGGTTTTTTCTATCTTTTTGTCTATCTGTTCTACTATCTCTTCAATTTCAGTTGTATTGTCTTCCATATCACTAATTCTTTCCTCTGCCTGTTCAAATCTGCTGTTATGTGAATCCAGCGTCTTTCTGATTTCTTGGATTGTGCCATTGTTCACCATCATATCCATTATCGTTTTAGGCATGTTTGCCATTTCTTCAATGTGTTCTCCCAGTGTCTTCTTTATATCCTTAATCTCTTCCTTCCCTTCTTTAAGTTGGTCCATGATATTTGTTTGGATAGCTTTGATTAGTTGTTCGATGTTCTGCATCACTTCCTGGTTTTTATTTTGTTCATTGGACTGGTCCATGTTTTCCTGTTTCTCAGAGTCGTTTGTATTTTTTTTTGTTGCCCTCTGGTCATCATATTATCTTGATGGGTTTGTTCAGTTGATTAGCTTTTCTCTATGCTCTAGAGTTTTATTTAGCTGTTGGTTCTCCGTGTGTGTTAAGTTTTCTCTTTGGCACTTTTTCTTCTTATTTTATTTCCTTGCTTCTTTCTATGTTCCCTTGAAGGCAAAAGATTAGGGCCAGAGGAATCAAAGGATGTAAGGAAGGCAGAAGGATAATAGTAATATTGATGAAAGTTAGAAGAGGGGCCAAATGAGACTTAATGAAATGAATATTTAACTCATGTAGGCAGTGTAGAGTAATAGGAAAAAAAAGTGGAGTTCCAACAATGGACTGGCAAAACAAATAGAGGAATATATATATAGTGATTTAGAAGGCTAGAATTATGAGGAGGGAGAGAAATAGTGAAGTAAAGGCTGAACAGAAAGAGTTAATACTAATTAAAAAAAAGAAGAAAACAAAATAGATGGAATAGAAATTGACACCCTTAAGTTGTGGGCATATGAAAAAATGTTGTATCTAAGAGCCACAACAGAAAGCAGAAGGCAGAAAGATGAAGGAAGGGTAAGCGATAGTTTGGAATACAAAATCAATATAGACAGAGAGTGGGAAATTACTGAAGAAGAATCACAGCAAAGAAGCGACAAGCTAGCAGCACCTAATTTTTAAAAATGAAAGAAATAAGAAAGGGGGGAGGAAAGAGGAAAGAAAAGCAAGAGACAAGAAATACACAGAGAAAACCAAAGAACCACACAGGCAAGCAGTCAAACAGAGCTAAGGAGGATTAATGATTCCCCTAGGGTCCACGTGGATCCTCTCTGCCTGCTTGTGTTTATCAATCAATTTCCCCGCAGGGTTCTATATGCAGGTCCTGAAACAGCTTTTAGCTATTAAACTAAATTTAAAAGAATTTATTTTTCATTTATTGAAGTGACCCTCTCTCTCTCCCTTTTTTTTTTTTTTGGTGAAAAACAGGACCCAAAATAAGTCCTCCTCTAGACCATGCCCCTCATGGAGGGGACCCTAGCTGGGCACATGGAAATTAATCAAGCACGTCCCACTTCCTGGACTCCCCAGGGTAGCTGGAGCTCTGATGTTAGTCAGTGCAGAATGCTAAAGACAGCCGACTCCGCCCCTTCTGGAGCCGAGCCCCAGCGTCACCAGGTTGCTGTGTAAATCAGGTTGACCCAGCAGATTCGCCTCTCCTCTCAGCCTGGTGCTGCTTCAAGTCAGCTTATCTGCTCCCCAAAGCTATGAGGTGGTCCAGGCAGCCAAATCAATAGCAAAAAAAAAAAAAATTCCCTTCCCTGTCCTCCACCAGAACCCTCCCTCTTTTGGAGAGTGCCCTTCTTCCTGGCTCCGCGGCAGCCCGGGCCTTATCCCTGGGCAGGTAGGCAAATAAACTCCCTCCCTGAACAGAATCACCCCTCCCCTTCACCGGGTGTCAATTCGGTCCGGATGTTCTGTTCACCCAAGGTCCAAAGGGCTCCAGGCAGCCAAATCCCCAGAAAATAAAACTCTCTCTCCCCTTTACCAGAGCCCCTCTCGGAGAACGGCCCCTGGTACCCAGTTGCCGAACCCTGGGCTCCAACTGGCCGTGGTTTTTTTGTTTTGTTTTTTTCCCTAACCGCGGGGCTCAGCCGTCCGTGCCAACCACCACCGGCAGGCTTAAAACTCACGAATATCTACCATTTCGTCCACGCCATTGATCTGCGCAGATAGATGTCCCAAGCTTCTCATTCCACGCGCACACAGCACAGACCCCCAGGCAGGACCCCATCCACAATCCGCCTTGCTCTGGGACCTTGCAGTGTGTGCCCTCCTACACTAATGCCATCTTGGCCCCCCCTCCTAGTATCTCTTGTAAATCTGGAGTTTTGGTAACATATTCTCTCAGGGTTTTTTTGTCTGTACAGACTTTAAACTCACTCTCATTTTTGAAGGACAGTTTTGCCAGATAAAAGATTCTTGGCTGATAGTTTTTTCTTTCAGTACTTTAAATATATCATACCACTGCCTTCTCACCTCTATGGTTTCTGATGAGAAATTGACACTTAGTCTTATTGAAGATCCCTTGTATGTGATAAATCACTTTTCTCTTGCTGTTTTCAGAATTTTCTCCTTATCTTGGGCATTTGTCATTCTAATAAGTATGTGTCCCAGAATAGGTCTAATAGGATTTATTCTATTTGGATTATGTTAAGCTTCTTTGACATGTATATTTACATGTTTCTAAGATTTGGGAAGTTTTTGACCATTTGACCACTATTTCCTCAAATATTCTTCCTGCCCCTTTCCCTTCTCTTATCCTCCTGGGACACCCATGGCACATATGTTTGTGCACTTTTTGTTGCCACTCAAATCCCTGAGACACTGTTCAATTTTTCTATTCTTTTATCTATCTGTTCTTCTGACTATATGATTGTCCTATCTTCTAGTTCACTGATTCTTTCTTCTGCCTGTTCTAATCTGTTGTTGTATGCCTCTAGTGGATTTTTAATCTCTACCATTGTGCATTGCATCCCCATAATTTCTGTTCTTCCTTTTTATACTTTCAAATTCTTTTTTAAGATCACTATTTGTATTCTTAATATCCTTTAGCTTTTTATGCATATTTTCCTTCATCTCCTTGAACTGATTTAGGAGAATTTTTTTGAACATCTTTGATTTGTCATTTCAACATCTGCACCTCCTCTGAAGTTTTAATTTGTTCCTTGACTAAGCCATATATTCATGATTCTTAGTATGGCTTTGATTTTTTGCTGATGCCTAGGCATCTGATTATCTTGATGAGTCAACACTGAAGGTCCAATTCTCCCTCTTGTCTATGGTTTTATTGTTAATTGGCTTTGTTTTAAGGCTCTTTTTTGATGTGTGGTCTAAATTTTCTAGACTTTTAGATTAGCCCTGTTTAACTGTTCAGATTTTCTCAGCTCTTCTTCCTCTGAGTCTTGCCCTGGATATGCAGTGCAATTTTTAAGATTGCACTTTTTGTGAAATTGTTTCACCTCCAGGAGAGAACTTCCTTTCCTGTGTTCTTTCTCTTGGAATCTTGATCTGTTCTGTTTTTGTGCAGACTTTCCTCACCAGCTCCTGTGATTTGTTTCAATTCACTCCCTCACTAAGTGCCCTGTTTTCCTCACACTTTTCAAATCTGGGGCTCATCCCATCTTACAGTAGTACTGTTCCCCCCCCCCTTTTTTTTTTTCCCATGAGGTTATTCTGTCTCAAATTTCTTCCCCCTTAGGGTATGCTGCCCAAGGAGCCAGATGGGGTCAATCCAGAAAGGTGGATCACTTCTGATATGGTCATTTTTGCCTTCAAGTGTCCAGCTGATTGAAACTGGATTAAATGAGGGCACAAAAGTTTTTTCCAGCCTTTCTACCTTTCTCTCTTTTTTAACCCCTGGGGGCCCTTTTGTATGCAGCACTCCTCAGCAGCCTGTGTTCTGCTACCTTGGGTCCTGGTGGGCTTAATATCCTTGTGCCTGGATATGCATGGAGTTCTTATTCACTGCTGTGAGTCTACAGTCTCAGGTCACAGTGGGAGGGAGTTGGGGCTGTGCTGCCTCTGTGTGACTCAGAAGCTGCACAGGACTGAGTAAGGGCGAGGAGAATCAAAACCAACTGGTGTCTGCGGTGGAACTCTCTTACTGAGATTTTTCTGTTTCTTTGAGTCGGCATTTGTGGAGTCTTTCTCCAGTCTCTACCATTCTCCAGAGTTCTAAGCAAGTGGGATTTGGCCTTTTATATGCTATATCTCTGAGAAGGCTTTTTCAGGGGATGTTTCCATGTTGATGACATCACCCAATTAAAACTATTCTTTTTTTTTTTTTTACATTTTTTAACTTTATTTTGTACATTTAATAATTGAAAATATAAACAATTAAAAACTAAAAAGTAAACACAGATAAATTAATATATACATTTCTCAATTAAATGTAATGTAACCAGGGCGCTAACATCAGCAAGATGCATTTTAGAAACTCATGACATTTTCTCCCCAAATGCTCAGTGTGTACCAAGTAACAAAGGACCATATATAATTAAACTCCTACTACCTGACGTGGCAGTGGCTTAGGCAGAAAACCCTGCCCAGAAAGCCTGTGTAAGATGATAAAAGGCCTCCCCACAAATAAGAAGCAAAGTGGGTTAAAGGTTAAACAGTTAGAATGTAAAAGTCATTTCGATGGTGAAACATCACAGGAGTCAAAAATCGGTCTTCTTTATAAAACTATTCTTAAGTATTTTATTCTTTTTGATGCTATTATAAATGGAATTGTTTTCTTGATTTCCTTTTCTGATTGTGGTTAATATATAGAAATACAATTGATTTTTCATGTTGATTTTCAATCATGGAACTTGCTGAATTCCTTATCTCTAATGGTTTGGTGGTGTGTGTGTGTGTGTGTGTGTGTGTGTGTGTGAATTCATTAGGGTTTTCTAAATATAAAAATGCATTGAGTGGTAACAGAGACCTTTTGTTTTCTTCCTTTCAATTTGTATGCTTTTTATTTCTTTTTCTTCCTTAATTGCTCTGTATAGAACTTCTAGTACTGTGTTGAAAAGAAGTGGTGAAAGTGGGCATCTTAAGGGGAAGGCTTTCAATCTCTTACCAAAAAAAAAAAAAAAAAAAAACCTCTCACCATTGAGTATGATGATACCTGTGGGATTTTCATATATAGCCTGTATCAAGTTGAGGAAGTTCCCTTCTATTCCTAGTTTATTGAGTGTTTTTATTATGAAAGGGTGTTGGATTTTGTCAAATTCTTCTTCTGAATTTACTGAGATAATCATGAAATTTCCCTTTATCCCATTAATGTGGTTAATTGATATTCATATGTTGAACCACCCTAGCATTCCAGGAATAAAACCCATTTGGTTATGGTGTATAATCATTTTAATATGATGCTTAATTTGGTTTGCTAGTATTTTGTTGCTTTTTTTTGGTATCTATAGTCATAATGGGTATTATCCTCTAGTTTTCTTTTCCTTTGTTTCTTTGTTTGGCTTTGGTAGCAGGGTAATTCTAGCCTGATTGAATGAGTTAAGAAGTATTCCCTACTCTTCAAATTTTTGGAAAAGTTTGAGAAGTATTGGTGTTAATTCTTTTTTAAATGTTTAGTGGAATTCACCAGTGAAACCATCTGGTCCTGGGCTTCCTTTATTGGGAGGTTTTTCATTCCTGATTCAATCCCCTTACTTGTTATAGCTCTATTCAGATTTTCTGTTTCTTCTTGAGTCAGTATTGGTACTTTGTGTGTTTCTAGAAATTTTTTTCATTTCATCTAGTTTATTCAACTTCGTGTATAAATGTTCATAGTATTCTCTTATAGTCCTATTTATTTCCGTAAAATCAATAGTAATGTCACACTTTCATTTCTGATTTTACTAATTTGAGTCTTCTCACTTTTTTCTTAGTGAGTAAAGCTAAAGATTTGTCAATTTTGTTGATCTTTTCAAAGAACCAATTTTTGGTTTCATTCATATCCTTTATTGTTTTTCTGTTCTCTATTATATCTGCTCTAATATTTTTTTTTTCCTATTGTATTCTAGATTTGGGTTTAGTTTGTTATTCTTTTTCTAGTTCCTTAAGGTATACAACTGTTCTATTGATTTGAGATCTTTCTTCTTTTTAAATGTTGACATTTAAAGCTATTAATTTCCTTCTTAGCACTGTTTTTGCTGCATCCCATAAGTGTTGGTATGTTGATTGTGTATTCTGTTGTTGTGGAATGGAATGTTCTGTATATGTCTATTAAGTGTAATTTGTTTGTAGTGTTGTTAAATTCCTCTATTTCCTTTTTGATCTTCTCTCTAGTTTTTCTATCCTTTATTGAAAGTGGAGTATTGAAGTCTCCAGTGTTTAATTTAGAAATGTCTATTTCTCCCTTAAATTCTGTGAAATTTTGCCTCGTATATTTTGGAGTTCTGTTGTTGTGATGCATAAATGTTTATAATCATTATATCTTCTTGCTAGATTGAAAATTTTACATATAATATTGATTTTTGTCTCTTGCAGCCTTTTTTGATATTTTTATGTTTATTTTGTCTAAATATAATATAGCCACTCCATCTCTCCTTTGGTTATTATTTACATGGAATATCCCTACCTGTCCCTTTACTTTCAATCTTTTTGTGTCTTTGTATCTGAAGTGAGACAGCATATGGTTGCATCATGGTTATTTTTTTTTATCCATTTTACCAATCTCTGCCTTTTGATGAGAATTTATTTGCATTTAAAGTGATTACAGATAAGAAAGGGCTCACTTCTGCCATTTTCTCTTTGTTTTCCATATAACTTATTCCTTTTTTGTCCCTAATTTCTTTCATTACTACCTTCTTTTATGTTCAGTTGAATTTTTTTTTTTTTTTTGTAGTGGACCATTTTGATTCCTTTATCATTTCTTTTTGTACATTTAGTTTAGATATTTTCTTTGTGGTTACCTCAGGGATTATATTTAACATCTTATATTTACAACAATCTAATTTGAACTGATAACAAGTTAACACCAATAGCATATGAAACCTCTGCTCCTATACGGAGTTTTCTTCTCTCCTTTTATGTTGTTATTGACAC
Organism: Tolypeutes matacus; assembly: GCA_026826555.1. Classification (NCBI taxonomy): domain Eukaryota; kingdom Metazoa; phylum Chordata; class Mammalia; order Cingulata; family Chlamyphoridae; genus Tolypeutes; species Tolypeutes matacus. Next base: position 12,143,164 of record JAKSZT010054304.1, read on the forward strand.
AAATTACATATTTATACATTGTGTGTTCAATAACATTGATTTATAATCATTTGTATGCATTTGTATTTTAAATCATATAGAAAATAAAAATTATAGTTACAAATAAAAAATACAAGATTACTGGCATTTATATTTCTCCATGTACTTATTTTACTGGAGATATTTATTTCTTTCAGCCTGAAGGACTTGCTTTAGCATTTCTTCTAGGGTAGGTATATGGGTAATATATTCCCTCAGCTTATGTTTATCTAGAAATGGAAATGTCTTAATTTCTCCATCATTCTTGAAAGATAACTGTGCCAGATATAGAAATCTTGGTTGACAGGGTTGTTGTTGTTTTTTTTTTTTTTCTTCTTCTTCTTCTTCTTTCCAAACTTTAAATATGTCATTCCACTGATTTCTGGCCTCCATGGTTTCTGATGTGAAATCTGATGTTAATCTTATTAAGGATTTATTGAATGTGACAAGTTGCTTCTCTAGATGCTTTCGAAATTCTCTCTTTATCCATAGCTTTAATATTTGGATTATAATGTGCCTTGCTTTGAGTTTATCTTGCTTGGAGTTCATTGAGATTCTTGGATGTATGGGTTTATGTCTTTCATCAGATTTGCAAGGTGCTCAGCCATTGTTTCTTCAAATATTCTTTCTGCCCCTTTATCTCTCTCTTCTCTTTCTGAATTCCCATGATGCCTATGTTGGTCAACTTGACGGTGTCCCACAAGTCTCTTAGATTCTGTTGGCTGTTCTTCATTCTTTTCTCATTTTGCCACATTATTTCAATTGTCTTGTCTTCAGGTTCACTGATTCTATCATCTACCTGCTCAAATCTGCTGTTGAACACCTCTAGTGAATTTTTCATTTTAGTTATTGTATTCCTTCAACATCAAAATTTATTTGGTGGGGGGAAAGCAGATGTGGCCAAGCAGGTGAACACCTGCGTCCTACATTGGAGGTCCTGGGTTTGGTCCCTAGTGCTTCCTAAAAACAAAACAAACAAACAAACAACAAGCAAACGTGTGAAAAAACCAACTCAGGAGAGCCTATGTGGCTCAGTGGTTGAGCGCCAGCTTCCCGCATACGAGGTTCCAGATTCAATCTCCAGCCCCAGTTCCTCAAAAAAAAGTTTCTTTTTGGTTCTTGTTTATGATTTCTATCTCTTTATCAATATTCTTATTTTTTTCATACTATTTCCCGGTTTCCTTTAGTTTTTTATCCTTTACTTCTTGAGCATTCTTAAGGCAGCATATTTAAAGTCTTTTCTAGTAAGTGCAATGTCTGGGTAGAATTCCTCAGGGATGTTTTCTACTGCTTTATTTCATTTCTTTAAATGGGGCATCCTTTCCTATTTCTTTGTATGCCTCATGATTTTTTTGTTGATCCCTGGACATTTGAATATTATAATGTGGTAACTTTGGAAATGTAACTCCCCCCTTTTTCTAGAGTTTGTTACTTGTTTGTTATTGAAGGTTTTAGTCACCCATTTGTTAAGTGATTTTTCCAAACTATTTTTTGCAAATATTCTACTCCTTGTCACATGTGGTCACTGAAGTGTCTGTTCTGTTAAATTGCATTCAACTAGTGTTTTAATGGAGATTTCCTTGAACACCAAGAGATTTAAAATAAAATAAAATAACAAATAAAAACAAACACACGACAGCCAATAAAACCACAAATACCACTTCCGGTCTTTGCAGATTAGCTCTGTGCTGTGACACTCCTTCAGCACTTAGCCAGGCTTGCACTGTGCCTAGGGATCAGACCAAGATGAAAACTTAGGGTCTTCTCAGGTCTTTTCTGAGCATGTGTCTTGCCCTGGATATATGTGTGGCTTTCTGAATTCCTCTATGCACTTGGGTGCTGTTGGATGCTCTGATTTCCACCCTTCCACCTCCACCCCCCCAAAAAAAACAACTCTCTCCCTAACATTTCATCCCAGGACTTAGGCAGTCTATTGCATGTCTGAACTGTAATCTTTTGCCCCAGTTGGCTGATGGTTGTTCATTTACCTTACAGTGTTTTTGAGCAATGCCTGCCAATTTTAGGCCCTGAATGAGTTCCAAGATTCGTGGAACAGATGAGCATCTTGTGTCAGTCCTTCAGGTAGCCACCAGTCAGGTTAAAATAGTTATATATAATAATTTGTGAATAAAATCTGTTCTTCTCCATAGCTAGGGGCCCACACTGACTACATAGGTTGCCTTCTTCTTCAAGACTGCTGCAAAGCAGGGGAGATGTGTTGCAAGGGCACATAAAAACACCATGAACATGTCCCATTGGTTTTATGTTACCATTTTCTTGATTCAGGATTCATTGGGTTGCTATCGACTTCTGACTGTTTTCCAGAGTTCTGACAAAGTTGAATAGATTCTGTTTGGGTTTTTTGTTTGTTTGTTTTATTTTTTCATTTTTTCTATGTTTCTGTTGGGGGACAATTGCTTAGAACTGACTGCTTTACCATCTGGGTCTTGGCAGTCTTGTGCACCCATCAATGATTATGGTCCTCTCAATAACTCCATCAGATACAGGATAAAATTGAAACTCTTTACCTTAGCAGTTAAATCACTCCATGTTCAAGTTCCAATTTTCCTCTCCAAACTTATCTCTATTTCCTGATTATTTCTGGTGTTCACTCTGCCTAAAATATCCTTACCCTCCATCTCTGATGATCAAAACCCTACATACCACTATGTAATAAAGAATTTGGCTGGCCTTTGTCCCTGGTTCTCAAGAGATAACCTCCAAGTCCTTGCAATGTTCCGAGTGATTAGTGTATTTGTTATTCATGGTGGGCCCTCAGACCACACTGATAGTTATGTTAGCAAAGTGACTCATGGTGGGCCCCTAGAGAGTTTATGGTGGCAAGATGACTCAAGATGGGGACTGATGTAAGAGTTAGTATTATGTGTCGACTTGGTTATAGTACCCAGTTATTTAGTTAGTTAGTTAATTAGTTATTCAAACACTGATCTAGGTGTTGCTGTGAAGGTACTTTGCAGATGGTTAATAGCTACAATCCGTTGATTTGATGTAAAGGAGTTTACTCTCCATAATGTAAGTGGGCTTCATTCAATCAGTTGAAGGCCTTAAGAGAAAAAATTGAGGTTCCCAAAGAGGAAATTTTGCCTCAAGACTGCAGCATCAATTCTTCTTAAGACTGCCAAATCAATTTCAAGCCTGCTTGCCTGCCCTTCAAGTTTCAGATTTGCCAGACCCCACAATTGCATGAGCCAATTCCTTAAAATAAATCTCTGGTGGCTGGCGTCTGAAGTGAGGACAGTCTTTTGAAAGACTGTGCCCTCTAATTCTGCAGTTTGGCAAACTCATTGTATCTACCTTCCCCATGGAAGACTACCAAATGAAGTAGTAAGCTTGCAGTATTCCAGAAAAGGCTAAACAAAAATCCTAAAGGAATATTGTGCAGGGAATTCTAGCATTGAGCATGGGGTCAGTAGGATCAGTGGTTCCCAAAGCCTACTTGATCACTGGAATAACCAGGGGAGCTTTGGAAAGATTCAAATTCCTAATCTCTTCATGCTAGAAATTCTTATTTGGTAGTTTTAGAGCAGGGTCTTATGAATCTATATTTCTAAAAGCTTCCATAAGTGCCAGACTTGTGAAACTCTCTCTAAGGGACAACTAAGGTCTCTTTCACCATTATTTTTCTAATTCTAAGCCTTTTGTGAGCCTCCCAGAAGAATACAGTTGTTTTTAACCCCAGAGTGGAAAGATTTTATCATATTCTCTTGTATTATAACTATTTATATCTATTTTGGTTTCCCCCATGATGTTGCATGTCCCTGAGGTCAGGAGTTCCATATCACACTCACTCACAAGGTCAGAATAAGCTTTCCATAAAGATTTGCCAAATTAACTAGAATTTGCTGACAGCAATTGTAACATGCATTATTCACATGACCAGCCAAGAATGAGAGTCTAAACAAAACTGAAAATGGCATTATTAAATACTGAAGTCTTCCAGTGGCTGGACTTTGATCCTAGATATGAAGATTAGCAAACTTGAAATGTGTACTTTTCATTGAAACCGGATGCATAACATTAGTTCAAAGACAAATGTGAACTTGTATAATGATAATTCGTTTGGGTTTCAGACTCATTAGCCCCTCCTTTGTCATTCTCTCTGCTTCCGGTGCTGATTTTTCCTTTCCTTCTTCATGGTGCTTGGTACTTCTTTTATCTTGAATTGACCAATGACAGTTATTTTAGGGCATGATGACAGATTCTAATACTTGGTGGTACAAAACAGTCACCAAAATGTTTCTCTCTGAGGAAATATACCCATTAAATGCTACACCATTACAGAAAGCAGATATCTAGACAGGTTTTGTCACTCACAAAATTATATTTTAAATTATGCAATACCAAGAATATATACAAATTTATAAGTACATGTTTCAATTCCTAATAGAATATAGGCAATTTTCTTTTTTTAAAAATCAACTTTAGTAAAATATAACTCATGTACAATAAACTGCATCCATTTAAAATGTACAGTTAGATGAGTTTTGACAACAAAGATTCAGAAAGATACAGAACACTTTCCATTGTCTCAAAAAGGCAGTTTTCTTTAAATAATAATTTTCCCAAAAGCAGTTCTACACCAAAGGCACAAGACACACTGTTCTTTTCCTCTTTCTGAAGTTCTTTTTTTGGGTATAGATTGGAACCGATGTAGAGAAGTGGCTATCAATTGGGTGCAGTTTTGTCCTCAGGGGACATTTAACAATGTCTGGAGACATTTTTGGTTGTCAGAACCGGGAGGTAGAGGATGCTACCAGCATCTTATGGCTAGAAGCTACGGATGCTGCTAAACCTCTTACACTGTACTGGATAGCCCCCTCCCCTTAAAATACCAATAGTGGTGAGGCTAAGAAAACCTGGTAACTTAGTTTGCCAGCTCTGCTATAACAGAATACCATAAACTGGCTGCCTTAAACAACAGGAATGCATTGGCTCACCATTTGGAGGCTAGAAGTCCAAAATCCAAGTGTTGGCAGGGCATGCTTCTCCCAAGTCTGTAGCACTCTGATGGCGGCTTGCTCACAATCAATCTCTTCCTCTAACACATGGAATCTGTCTCTTCTTCCTCCTCCTGTGGCTTGTACTTCCATGTCCAAATTTTCTTTCTATATAAGGACTCCAGTCATACCAGATTAAAGCCTATCCTGATCTGGTTTGACATTTTCTTAATAAGATCTTCAGATATCCCATTTACAAATGAGTTCACATCCACAGGACTGGGGATTAGGACTTGAGCATATCTTTGTAGGGGGCATGATTCAATCTACCGTACCTGTACATTTGACCTGGGCACCCAAATACTCAATATATCTAAACAGATATTAGCATGTTAAATGCACACAGCTACTAATCCAATAAGAGAATATAACTCTTTCCCACCAGTTAGACCTTTTCCCCCAAATTATTGGTGAATGGGAGTGCATTTTATTATATATTTCTCACCTGCCTTCTGCACACCAGGCACAGAAGCCTTCTCTCATTTCATCCTCTTGGGAACACTGTAAGATGGTTATTACTAACCACATTTTTAACACAAGGAATCAGAATCTCATAGTAGATTAACCACAACAGTGTTGGGTTTTAAACCAAGATCATCTGGGTTTGTTTAATTGCACCAAACCACCCAATAGCGGGAAATTATGAAAACTGTCCCAAAAGAGCATTGTTTCTTGAATGCGCTCTCGCTTGTACTTTCCGATATATCCACTATGTGACAATGAAAGTTTTATTTTGTCATCTTGAATGTCCTTATAAGTAACTCTTTTCTTGAATGTCCTTCCCATTTTGGAGCTAGAATGAAATAATCTTTATAATATGTTAAGCAACACGTCTAAGTAAAGTAGGTCCTAAACAAATGCTATTGTGCTGTAATTTTTTAAAAACTGTACGAGCTTTACCATGTTTCTTCTTTCACTGACACACATTGCATTAACCACCTCTTGCAGTTTTCTAAGCATGCTCTAGATTGGTTAGATATCACCATCGGCACTCATAGATACCTTATCCAAATCATTGGGTGAGCCACTTAACCTCAAAAAGCTTCAATTTCCTCATCTTCGAAGTAGGGCAGTAGTATTTACCGCTTGGAGTTGTTATAGAGTTTATGTGAGATAATGTCTACACTGTTATTACTCTCCTATACATAGAAGGTGACTCAGCTTCACCCAGGACTTTGTTAGAAAACATAGACTCTCAGTCCCACCAGAAACCCTCTAAATCAGAATTTGTATTCTAAAGAAAATTGTATCTCCATAAAGATTGAAAAGCACTGAGCTAAAGCATTAACCGAAAGGAGTGAGAGAGAGAGAGTTGAAGAAGACTGAGGGGCCTGAAGGATGCCACCAGAAATTTCCTTCCAGGACAAATTATACCATACAACTTATCTGGAGTGTCACCAAACCCCACGTCCTTCCCCAGGGACAGGGCTTCCCTTAATCAGGGATCCATCTGCATCTGTTTACCCAATGCATTCCCTTCAAATCCCTCTCCTTCCCCAGTCCTGGGAGTCTTTACTTCATCTGGGTGACAGGGAAGTTGTGTACTTACTCATCAAACATATTTCCAAATTTTTGCCTTTCCTGTTTTCTGCTGCCCCAAGGCCTGAGCTTTTGAAACCCAGAAGTCAGGACACTTTTCCTCTGCTTTATGCTAGCACATTCATTCTCCAAGATAATGAACATACACAGATTACTAAATGGGGGAGAGGGAATACGAGGAATAACCATGGGGAAATAGATTATTAATTCAAAAATATTGCTCTATCACTATTCGAATGCAATGGTTCTTTATGATCAGAGGCTTGGGGTGGGATGGAGAAAAGTGGAACAGTGAACCTATGCTCTTTCTTTCTCTCACTTTTTGAAGGTAGTATTTCCTCCCACCCCACTCCAATACCACTGTATATGGTTCATTCACTCATTTCTGTCTCCCTTGCTGTACTTATAAATTCTCCAGGAATGCCCTTGCTACAAAAATCACACAGAAAAAAAAAACAAAAGCCCTGCAGCTTGATTCAGAGAATTCTTCCAGGCTTCTCCGTCCTAGTTTCTGCTGTTTCTTGGTGCTCTCTGCTGTTCCTGCCCTTTTCCTTCCTATATTTCCTTCACATTCCTTCACCTGTCCTGGTTAAACTCCAAATCTAGCACTATCAACCTCCTGCTTCAGCACTGACCCAGAAGTCCCAATGGATGCTCTGCTAAGAATTGCCCAGATTCCAGGTCCCCCAAATCCCTGTGCTCCAATGCTCAACCCTGCTCTTAACCATACTCCTGTCCCTCTGCTCTAGGCTCATCCTGGGGAAGATGGATCAGGCACTGTGTCAAAACTATGCAAGTAAGTGCCTATATCCCCTTGCTGGGGAGGGTTCAAGCCCCATCTTCATATGCCCTTCCTTTCTCTCAGCACCAATCCAGGCCTATGCTCAATGCATGAATTGAATCAGATTAGAATTAAGGCTGTAATTTCATTCTATTTCTTCCAACCTTCCATCCTTCTTTCCTTCTATCCTTTCAGCTACCATGGCTCCCCCACCCTTCTTTGATCCTTCCTTGTTTTTATTCTTGACACTCTGAGCTAAAAGTCAAAAGACTTGTATATGGATGAATCAAAGCTTTTCTAATTCTCAATGGATAGGTTGGTTAATCTCCCAGTCTTCATTTAGTCTTCTACTATATATATATACATACATACATACATATATATATATATAGAGAGAGAGAGAGAGAGAGAGAGAGAGAGAGAGAGAGAGAATGAGCAGAACAGTGTCTGTCTCCTGTCCCTGGCTTGGACATGAGGGAAAAAATCCCCTAACATACCAAAAAGAAAATCATCCTTTGTGTTTCCTAGTCATCTCCGTGTCTCACCCCTACCGCTAACCCTTACATTATAGTAAAGCCCTACCCTAATGTGTAACATGTGGAGTCCTGTTATTGCAAGGTTAATTTATAAATGATAATTTTCCATTGGTCTTTTATTTACTGCTTGAAAAATGAAAAGGAAAGTGTGTTCATGTATTTATTTATTTTTATTAGATGTAGAAGGAGTTGATTAATGCTAATAATTTATATAAACATTAAGGAGCATATAACATACATAATAGACCATATTGAGAAAGTCTTGAGTGATCATGAAGTAGTCACTTCCAAAGTTCCCTCTGACCACCCATGCCCTCCTAAGATAAGAACTTAAACTACACCCCTCTTCTTGGGAATAAGGGTTGGAAAGACAATGGGAGCAAATCATCCATCCAAATTCCCTATCATTTACGAAGGGTAGTTAATACAGGGATTTTGCTGAGATAAATAGATTCCTCAGCAGCTTAGTAAGACATATTTGCTTTCAGACCTTTGAGTGATTGTTTACTTTAAAAGGTCATTCAAACATCACGATAATTCTCTAAGGTTAATTTTATTTTCCCCATTTTTCAAATGGCAAAACTAAAAGCAAAGAGAAATTATGTAAATTGGCCAAGATCACTTGGTTATCTCAGTCATCATATTTTCCTTTATCCGGCAGCATAGAGGTTACAATTGCTGGATTCCAATCCCAGGACCATCATTTCTTAGTTGTATGATCCTTTGGCAAGCTACTTAAGTTCTCTAAGCCTTGAATTTTCTCCTTTCAAAAATGAGAGTAATAATCATAATAATACCTCTTGCACAGGATTTGTGTGAAGGTTAAGTGAGACAGGGTAGGTAGTATGCATATAATAAACCTTCAATAAATATTAGTTATTATTTTAACCAGTCATCTCCAAAGCTAAGAGATTATATGGTATGATTATACTCCTGGATTTACTCCAAGTAAAAGAACCCATCTAAGGGGTGTATTCTTTCTCCATTTGGCCTTCGGTCGTGATCTAAGTCTTATTTCTCATTGTTATGGTTGAATGAGAACATGTTTGCCTATGATACTTTCTGACATCTAAAAGTCCTGGGGTGGGCGATGGGGGTGGGACTTGAGAGCACTAACTGAAACCTAAAATAGAGCCTGACTAAGTAAAGGAAAAGTCAGAGGCAAAGGACAAGATATGAAAACGCCACTGAAAGGTTTGAAATGACCAAAGAGAAAAAGTCCCAACCTTTTTCAGAAAGAGTTAGTTGCATCAGTGAAAAAGAATAAATCAATAACCACACACCTACAGTCAGGCAGTGGAGACCTTGCTACTGGAAAGCCAAAGATGTGGAATATTCAAGAGCATTTCCCCCAGGCTGACCTCAGAAGAACTGGTCAAAAATTAGCAGGACTGATTGGTTTCAGCTTAAGGGCCTGGAGAGTTCCTTCCCTGAGCCCACCTAGGAACAACAGCCTCCCCCATACCCCAACGTCCACCCTAATGTAAGCATGCCTTGGAGATTTTGTTCCTTCTTGTCATGGTATATCCTTGGCCAGAATGAATGACGAGAATATTCAGTACTAGATATGGTGTGAAGAGTGAGGGTGGTGATCCTTCTGAACTGTTACTAAAAGTAGTGTCTTTTCAGTAATTTTTTAAGGCAAAATGAGGACATGATTATTGACTGTCACGAAAAGCTACTAGAGAAAGCAGGTAAAAAAATAAATAAAAAAAAAAATGGAACCATGATGAAACATGTAGAAATGGCTGGTCAAAGTGCTGTGTCTTTTTTTAAGAAGTGAAGGATCCACCTCCACCCCAAATTCAGCCCCAATCCAGGCAGGCTACCTCCAGAGTGGATCCTAGCTACATCTCTGAGATGGGGTACCTGGTTCCTGAAGCCTGGGGAGGCAGCCTAGCTCTGGAAGCAGCCTGCTTGAATCTGAATCCTAGCTTCCCTCAAGCTTCTCAGCCATAATGGAAGAATTATTGGAGTATTACCAAATTACTTAACCTTTTTAAGCATTTGTTTCCTCATTAATAAATGTGAAAAAGATGATAATCATTATATCTAGTACCCAACTTTATAGGGTTGCTGTGAGATGTCAGTGAAGTAATGTATATCGAGTACCTAGAATATAGATTTTAATAAGCACTTATATTACTATCTGGAATTTCATTCTAGCTAGTCCAATGTTTCTGAGAGGGAATGGGCCTTTACTTTTTAAACTCTCTGTCAGGAATTTGTCCTGTTCAATAAATTTCTGTCGCTTGCCACCACTCTAGAAAAGAATATTGAGGACACACTAAACGCCAAAAAAAAACCTAAAGAAAATAGTGGGGAAATCACTGCATAAGGGCCCAAGAATAAAAAAACAAGAGAGAAGAAAATTAGGCAAGCATGGATTTCAGACATTCACTGGAAGAGATGAATGAGTAAAGAGAGTTAAGAAAACCAACCCTAATTCTCCTCATATGCCTACGAAAGTTAGGATAACTTCTAATGTATCTTAGAGAGTTGTAATTTCCCCCTCGTGCATTTTTTTTGTCCTCCCTTCTTTCTTTTCCCAGACATATCATAGAAACCTAGAAAACTAGAAAAACTGTGGGTTAACTTGAAACAAGTAGGATAGGATAGAAACTCTAATGTGTCTGTACCTTGTTTCATCAAGAACCCCAGGACAAAGGATAAGTGGTGGCTAAAAGCAGAGAGTGCCAGTTAATCCCAGAGACCCCCAGACACTAAAAGCATAAATGAGGGGGTTAACTGGGGGATGCCTGTCAACTCAGCAGTGGTTCTGGAAGACTCTGCCCTAGTCCAAAGTCCCCAGGTGATTTCCTCTTCTGAGAAGACAGCCTGGGATCATGGTTAGAATGCTAGACTAGGAGGCGGAAAACCCTAGAAAGTGCTGGAGTAATGTATTGTCCGAACTGGGACACTTTGCAAGGGAAAGTAAAGACTGTTAATAATAATGTTGAGTCCACAGCCCTTTCCAGGACTGTCCAGGCCAGCAAGGACTTGGCCATCCTTGTCAGTGTCATTGTCCTACTTTACATACATATACATAATTCAAAGACTAGAAGATGATGCTGGAGAATGAAGGAACGAAATGAAGGGTGGAGGCGTGGGGAAGGTGGATGGGGAAAAGAACAAACATTTTTTAAAAAGTGCTACTGGTGTACCAGGCTTTTGCAGAGCACTTTATATTCATGATCTCATTTGATCCTCATAGTATCCCTGCAGAGTAGGAATTATAGTGAAAGTGATATAGCTGGATGTGAACGCAGAACTGTCTGAAACTAAAACACTTAGTTGTTGAAAGCTCTGTGCTGGATATTTTGCATATGGTAGTTCATTACATTATCAAAAACCTGCAAGGCGATGAGGAAACTGAGGTCCAGAGGGGTTAATAATTTGCCCAAGATGACACACTAGTAAATGTTGCAGGCAAAATTCAAACTTAGGTCTGACTGTGAAGCCTGTGTCCTCACTCACTAGGTTGCACATGTACCTGTACTAGCATGACCACAGAAGCAAATTTTCCCATCCAAATCTTGGTTCCAGCCAAGCCTTTCTTCCCTACCACATTCCTTGCCACTCCTTTACAATTAATTGCTCACATTGTTCTCCCATCTTACTATCATCTGTCCCTCCTCTCTGCCTATCCATAAAGTACCCTTCCTCAAGGTTTAGCTCAATTTTTTCCTTTCCCATGAAGCTCTCCCAGGGTGAGTCCTCCCTTATCTGGCTACTATTAGTGCTTCTTGTTTCTCCTTCATAAACAACTCTTTATTAGTACAGTTCCCTTTCCTGCCTGTCCTAGCTGTAATTTTCCTTTGCAAAGAGATTCTAAACAACTTTCAAGACTGTGCATCTTATTCCCTAGAAAGTGATGTCCATGTGACAAAAGGTTGGTTAAATATTTCTGGATTTGGCTGAATGTTCATAGAAGTGTTCCTTCCATCACCCAACATCTGAAAGAGGAATCTCTCTGGAGAAATACACACATCTTCTCTAGGTCTTTCCTGACTTCTAAATTACCACCAACTTTCAATTTTCATAGGTGATGGTGGAATGAAAAATTCATTAAATATGGAAAATCATACCTAACCTCCAAATTTCTCTTCAATCATTAACCTTCTCCCTCCTTACTTCTGGTCAAGCACAAAACTACCTCTCTCTCACAACCCTGTGTGCTTGACCTTGCTCTTGGACCAGACCTTTTAGCATGTTACCAAAATTCACTAAACCATACATTCCATAAGGGCAGGGACTGGTGTTTTACAATACAAGCTTAACAAATTCTAAATCTCATAAATATCTTTACTTTCCTCTCAACCTTAGAATGTTTTACCTCTTATCACCATTTACCCCCAGAACTTAAATGCTATAGCATTTTGTATTTTGTTTCTATGTTGCTTTTATGTGCCCTACCTATTAGACACTATAATTACTGTCATTATTTCATATGGTCAATGCTTGATTATATTTGCCTATACATCTAAGTAAGTTTTCTCAGCACTCCTTCTTCTGTACATTTTTAAAATAAGAGATGCTGTGGGCTTACAGAATAATCATGCATAAAATACAGGATTCAAATATACCATCCTATTATTAACACCTTGCATTGGTGTGGTACATACGTTACAGTTGATGAAAGCACATTTTTATAATCGTACCCGTGGTAGTTTGAAGCTGTATATACCGCCAGAAAAACATGTTCTTAAATCCAGTCCATTCATATGGGTGCGAACCCATTGTAAGTAGGACCTTTTGATGAGGTTACTTCTGTTAAGATGTGGCCAGCCCAATCAAGTTGGGTATTACTCCTTTTACTGGAGTTCTTTATAAACAAAATGAGATTCAGGCAGAAAGAAAGAAGAAAAGCCACAGGAAGCAGCCAGACGCTGAAACTCAATGGAACCTGGAAGAGAACAGAGAGGGCAGGAAAGGCCACCACATGCATTGCCATATGACAGAGGCGCTAACGACCAAGGATCGCCAGCAGCCATCCTCAGGACACCTGTGTACAGGAAGAAAGCATTGCCTTGATGATGCCTTGATTTGGACTTTGTCCTAACCTCAAAACTGTGAGCAAATCAATTCCCATTATTTAACCCAACCCATTTCATGGTATTTTTGCTTGAGCAGCCTAGGAGACCAAAACAGCACCATTCCTCCCTGCATCTCAAACTTTCCATTCATGTTACAAACCTCAGAAAGGACAGGTTTGTGGTTATAAATTCTCAAGGGAGATTTTTTTTCCCCTCTGTACTAAACATCAAAATCAAGCAAGACAACTTTTCTTGTTATCCCATTCTAGAGCAGTTCTATTTTGAGTTTAACCTTAAATGGGATGGAGCTTTTGAATGGCCCAACTTTATGCGTGGGTCTTTTATTAGATCCCTAACTTAGGGCAGCCTTAGGCTTTATCCCTTGTTTCTTTTTTCTTTTCTTTTTTTTTTTTTTTTAACTTTATTTTGTACATTTAATAATTGAAAATATAAACAATTAAAAACTAAAAAGTAAACACAGATGAATAAATATATACATTTCTCAAATCTAATGGATACATATAAATTTTTTTTTGAATCAAACAATATATTACACAATATATTTGGTTCATAGTAACGCATTCATACAGTATTTGTCCTTTTGTGTCTGGCTTGCTTCACTCAACATAGTGTCCTCCAGGTTCATCCATGTTGTCATATGCTTTATGACTTCATTTCTTCTTACAGCTGCATAATGTTCCATCGTGTGAATAGACCACAGTTTGTTTATCCATTCATCTGTTGATGAACACCTGGGTTGTTTCCAACTTTTAGCAATGGTGAATAATGTTGCTATGAACATCGATGTACAGATGTCTGTTCGTGTTACTGCTCTCAGTTCTTCTGGGTATATACCCAGTAGTGGTATTGCAGGGTCATGTGGTAAGTCTATATTCAATTTCCTTAGGAACTGCCAAACAGTCCTCCATAGTGGTTGCACCATCCTGCATTCCCACCAACAGTGAAGAAGTGTTCCTATCTCTCCACATCCTCTCCAACACTTGTAGTTCTCTGTCTTTTTAATAGTGGCCATTCTGATAGGTGTGAACTGAAATCTCATTGTAGTTTTGATTTGCATTTCCCTAATCATGAGTGATGTTGAGCATTTCTTCATGTGTTTTTTTGCCATTTGTATTTCTTCTTTGGAGAAATGTCTATTCAAGTCTTTGGCCCATTTTTTAATTGGGTCATTTGTCTTTTTATTGTTGAGTTGTAACATCTCTTTATATATCCTGGATATTAAACCCTTATCAGATATGCGATTGCCAAATATTTTTTCCCATTGAGTCGGCTGCCTTTTCACCCTTCTGACAAAGTCCTGTGAGGTGCAAAAGTGTTTAATTTTGAGGAGGTCCCATTTATATACTTTTTCTTTTGTTGCATGTGCTTTGGGTGTAAGGTCCAAGAAATCACCACCTACTACAAGGTCTTGAAGATGTTTCCCTACATTTTCTTCTAGTAGTTTTATGGTCCTGCCTTTTATACTTAGATCTTTCATCCATTTTGAGTTGATTCTTGTATAGGGGGTGAGATAGGGGTCCTCTTTCATTCTTTTGGTTATAGATATCCAGTTCTCCCAACACCATTTATTGAAGAGACTGTTTTTTCCCATTAGCGTGGGCTTGGTAGGTTTGTCAAAATCCAGTTGACTGTATAGGTGAGGGTTTATTTCTGGATTCTCAATTCTATTCCAATGATCGATGTGTCTATCTTTATGACAGTACCATGCTGTTTTGACCACTGTTGCTTTGTAATATGTTTCAAGGTCAGGGAGTGAAATTCCTCCCACATTGCTCTTCTTCTTTAGAATACTTTTGGCTATTCGGGTGCACTTACCCTTCCAGATGAATTTGGTAATTGCCTTCTCTAATTCTGTAAAGTAAGCTGTTGGGATTTTGATTGGTATTGCATTGAATCTATAAATCAGTTTGTATCCCTTGTTTCTAAGCAATGTGCATCTATCAAAACAAAACTTTCAGGGCACCAGGGCTGGTCAAATACCCTCAAATGAAGCCTGCTTTGGTGCTTACTTATCCTCTAGGTTCCTTCTTTCACTTAGTTTTTAAACCCTATCGATTCCTTCCTTCCTTTGTGGCTCAGAGATGCATTTTTAAAATGTTCTTTATATTCTACCCACTTCTTTTAGTTGTTTTCAACAGGAGGGTTTACAGATACAACCTAAAGCCAGGATGGTGTTAAGGTTTCACCCTATCACCATACTCCTTTTTGTGGAGTGACTGTGTGGGGTGTGCCTTGAGAAGGAGGCTGAGGCTGCCTCTGATCCCAGGGAGAAAGAGCTTCTGACAGATTTCCAGGATCTGCAATCGTCCAGGATGCAGAAGTATATCTCTGGGATATATCTGACATGAGGACATGGATGGAGCAGGATAAAGCCCAGTCCTCAAATGTGATCCACCCACCCTAGCCAACTGACCCAGACTTTCCCAGACCTCTGCCTTGGGTTTCCCCTCTTTTTTCTTCTTATCAGTAAGTAAAAAGCCTTACCTAGACAGTTCTAAAGCTATCCTCTCTTCACAGTTCCTTTCTCTGGGCCATGTTTTTGTCTGACCTTATTTAAGGCAGCTCTACAGATAAACCAGTCCATGTCTTCAGAACTGAGAAGTTATGATGAATAGAATAAAAAAGTATGCACAGAAGTCTGTTCTAAGTGAGGAGCTGCTTGTGTTTTCTGAGCTTTCTCATTCTTGAAATAATAGGAGACAAATCTAGTGTAGTGGTAACAAGTATAGGTTCTGGAGTCAGTCTACTAAGATTTGAATCTTAACTTTTTAACCTACAGGCTATTTGACTTGGGACAAGTGACTTAATCTCTCAATATTAGTTCCATCATTTATAAAATGGTAATAATAACTGTACCTGTCGAATAGATTTATTTTGTAAGCTAGCAATTCTCAAAGTTTTTTTGTCTCAGGACCTCTTTACACTCTTAAAATTATTGAGAGTATAAATAATCAAAATAATCAAAATAACTATTGATATTTACCAAAACAAAAATTAAAATTGAAATTTTTTTAAATATTTATTTATTCATTTAAAAATAATAAGCCCATTATGTGTTAACACAAATAACATTTTTATGAAAAAATAGCTTAATTTTTTTTTTAATTGAGAAGAGTTTTACATTTTGGTAATTTTTTAAATGCCTGGCTTAACAGAGGCAACTATATTCACATATCTGCTGTATTCCATTTGTTGTAACATAATATTTTGATTGACCTATATGAAGAAAATCTAACCAACTACAAATATGTAGATGAACAAGGGGGGAGTATTTCAATAGACTTCTCAGATAATTGTGAATGTTATCATTTGATAATACACAAAAACTCAACAAGTTAATTGTAATGTGGAATCTGAAACCATATTGATGAACTTTTTATACTGTTATGTTAAAATCCATTAGAATATCTTGCACTTTGAAAGAATCTTTTACCCATGCATGAATTTGTAGCAAAATGCATTGGTCATTTTAAAAAATATTGGTTTACTGAGTTATCTTCAAAACACTGACACATTGCATTAGGGAATATAAAAAATTGCATTCAGTAATATCCCCACTAATATCCCCAGAAAAGTCTTTTAGGTATTGGAAAGCTGTCAATCTCATGGTGGCAGGTGCAAGTTTTCCAAATTAATTTTCACTTGAAAGCTTGAATTTTATCATTGGCAGAAAAATTATTGTCAGTTGTTTTCCTTAAAGTAACAGGCTTTTTTGTTGTTGTTTTTATTTTTGAGAAAACATCTGCCAAATACCCAAATCTAAAAACCCAATAGTTTGTCAGCCATTTTTTCAAAGGATGAATATTTAATAAAATTATTTTTTTGCTGCCTTATCAGAATATTTTTAAGTGAAACTGGCTTTTTTGTTCACTGTGAGTGCATGGTGTTTGAAGAAAATGGTGATTACTGTTACAGTGTGGCCCCACTGCCATGACTCATGTTAAACTGGCATTGTTTGTACCCATCTTCAATGCAAATGCCAACACAGTGAAAAAGGCAACAATGTCTTATTTTATTGTTATGAAAACAGTTTTGAGCTCACTGATCACTTGAGGAAGACCCAGGTCCATAAAACACACTTGAAAACCACTGTTGTAACACCAGATGTCAGCAAACTTTATCTGTAAAGAGCTAGTAAATATTTTCAGCTTTTCAGGGTCTATGGTCTGACATTGACATTGACATTGACTCTGACATTGTAGCAAGAAAGCAGCCATAGGCAATACATAAATGAAAGCACATGATTGAGTTCCTATAAAACTATTTTCAAAAACAGGCAGGGGATAGAATTTGGCCTACAGGCTATAGTTTGTTAACCCTGGTGTACATCAAATAAGATCATAAATGAAAAGGTGTTATCACAATATTTGGCATATAGTAATCATGACAATTGCTCAACTAATGGTAGCTATTATTACATGTTTTCTCAGCTTCCCACAACTACCACAAACACACACACACATACATGTACCACAGCAAGACTCTTAAGTCTTAGCTATATAATATTGTCTTCTGTTCCCTGCATTTATACCATAAATTGAACAACCAAGCAAATCCAAATGATTGATGAAACGATAGATTCCAATTTGTTAAAAGAAATAAATGATAAAGAGGCATTAGTGGAAGCTAAAACAAAAAGGTGTTGAATTAAGAGTTTTAGAAATATGCAAATCTGTTTCACAGCAAGGTATGGTTTATTGGACAAGCATAGATCCAGCTACCTGGAGCCCTGAGTTCTAGCGCCAGATCTATTACTAACTAGTTTGTAATCTTAGACTTCTCTGGGCCTCAATTTCCATCTGTTCAAAACAGAAGACATTGGGTTAGTGTGTCAATTTGCTACAATAATGTTATATGACAAAACAACCATCAAAACATGTTGGCAAATACCAATAAGCCATTTATTTAGTTCATGAATTTTGAGGCTGGCTGAGGGTCAGGTTTGGCTTGACTGGTTCTGCTCCATGTGCCTCTCATTCTCCTTCTGGAACCAGTAGAATAGTCTGGGCATTTTCCTCTCATGATGGTGGCAGAGGCATAAAAAGAGCAAAGAGAAATATTCAATGCCTCTTAGTTTCCAGGCTTGGAATTAGCATACCATCATTTCTGCCTCATTTTATTGTTCAAAGTTAAGTCATATGTCCAAAGTGAAGTCAAAGAGTAAGGAAATATATCTCCACCTTTTCAAGGACTGGAAATTCACATTCACATGGTGAATGTGGCTATAGAGAAGAATCAGGGCCATTAATGCAATCATCTACAAAGAATATCTAAGATCATTTCCATCTCTATTAATAATTATAGCATATTTGGAATTAAAAGTCTTAGCTATGTTGTTTTACAAGACATTAATATCCATATTTATTTCTATGATTCCCGGAAATTCATTTAGGCCAATAAAAGGAAAGAAAGAGGGACAATGAGATAATTATGAGAAGGAGAAGGAAGGGTTGGAAAGGAACAGGGCATGGGATCAGTTAATGTGAAGAGGGAGAGATATAAAGAGAAGGAGGGAAGGAGGGAGGGAAAGAAAGTGGAATGAAGGAAGGGAAGGAAAGAGGGAGAGTGAGACAGATGTGAAAGAGACGGAAAGAGTGAGGGATAAGGAAGGGAAGTTAGAAGGGAAAGGGAAAGGAGAAGGAAGAAACTAGTGGCTAAACTTGTTCTTGGAAAGTGCCACCAAAATGTAACCTGAACTGGCAAAGTTATTAGAAGCCCATTAGGAAAAAATTTTCTTTAGTTTTAAGAAATAGATATTAAAAGGTATATATTGCATGACCTCACTGATATGACCTAAACATATTGAGCAGACTCACAGAGATAGAGTCTGGAAGACAGGTTACCAGGAGATAGAAAGGGAGTAGAGAGTAGTGAGTCAATGCTCAATCTTGGGCAGAAACCATGATAAGTTGGAAGGGGATGGTTTGGCAGTGGATGAGGGTGATGGTGGTGCAGGGATGTGAATGGGGGTGCTGGAGTGTGAGGGTGAGAAGGGTTGGGGGTGCTGGACTATCCATACAACTGGGTGGAGAGTTGGAGGAAGAAACACGTGAACTCTGCAGAGGTGGAGGTCTGTGCTGAGAATACAAGTGTGGGAAAGTTCTTTTGGCAAATAGGGCAGGGGAGGGTCACTGGTGCAGGGTGTCAGTGTTGAGGGAATATGTGGGAAAGGGTGCACCTGGGGCATGTTTCTGTGAAATATGAATGTGTTCATTTTATCATAGGGTGTTAAATCAATGGGTGAAAACCCATACAATAAATGACAAAATATTAAACTACCATCCTGGGGAGTCCTGCTACATTCTCAAATAGAAGGGCAGTGATCTCTCTAGTGCATAGTCAGTGCCTAATGACAGAAAAGAGACCAATATGTCAAGCCCTCAATATTAATGTATGTTACGTTCAAAATGTAAGAGGAGGAGGGGGTGGGGTACACGGGAATCCCCTATATTTTCAAGGTACCTATCTGTAATTTAGAACTCCTTTAAAAATAAAGTTAAAAAAAAAAAAAAAAAGTAGCTATTATGGTTCGACCCTGAATAAGCTGGATGGAAACTGTGGTTTCTGTAAATCTAATTTTGTGTAAGTCCTGTCTAATTATTTTAAATCTTGTAAAGCTTTTACTGCAGAACCAATCAAATTTCTTAGAAGCTTATCCATGTCTAAAAACTGAAGGTGAGATTTTAAAGCATACCTTTTGAAAATTATTGAACTTGCTTTCTATCACAGTTTCAGATCATATTCATAGCTTCACCTCAATTTTTTACTGTTTGGTTTCAGCACTTCAGACTATAAGTCTCTGATTTTATAGTAAGTTTGATAATTATCTTACTTAAAGTGTTTCCAGCATTATGGTCTGTTACTTTCATATTGCATATGCTTCCCTTATTTTATGTCTTACTTATTAAATGTTTTCTACGATGTAATTTTAATCCTACAACAAAATTTTAAAGAGTTCACCCAAAGCAAAAATCAGCAAGATATCTCCAAATCTTTATTTTTATTAAGACACTAATATCTCTTACGAGAAAGTGTAAGGGATATTTATAACTAAAAGATTAGAAAGCTCTTTAAACTCCAAAAGAAAGTCAAGAATCTGAAACCAGAATGATTAATATTTTCCATCTGTGAGCCTCTAAAGACTGAAACTGATTTGAATCTATTAGTGTTTGGAGAAAAGCAAAGTGTAGGAGGCAAGAACACAAGACTTGAACGTCTGGGTTCCAGTGCCAGGTCTTACACTAAGTACCTGAATAAGTGATCTAACTTCCCTGTGCTCCAACTGTATTTCTGTAACGTGATGAGATAAGAAAACCAAAGACCTCAGCTTTCTCCTGGCAACGAAGTCTTACAAAATATTCTCTGTCAATTTTCAGTGACTTTTTTTTAGTTCCTGTCATCAGATAACTTATGGAAAGCATTGAGTTCTTTTTTTTCTTTTTTCTTTTTTTTTTTTTGACCTTTTGGTATCATTCATAGCAACGTTATCTCTCAGTGGTACAGATCCTGAAGCATCTATTAAACTTTGTAAATGAATCAGCTATCACCAGGGATAGAAAAAAAAAAAAGAAGTACTGAATGTATTTGATGGGACAGACATTATGCTAGGTTTGTTATAGATAATATTTTATTTATTTTTTTTATTTTTATTTTTTTTATTTTTTTATTTTTATTTATTTATTTTTTTTGAGGTACCATTTGCCAGGGATTGAACCTGGGATCTTGTATGTGGGAAGCCAGTGCTCAACCACTGAGCCGCATAGGCTTCCCTGAGTTGGTTTTTTCATGTTTTTCGCTTGTTGTTTGTTTGTTGGTTTGTTTCAGGAGGCACTGGGAACCGAACTCAGGACCTCCCATGTGGGAGGTGAGCACTCAACCACTTGAGCCACATCCACACCCTACTCTTTACTGTAGTCTTTTGAGGGAGATTTTATTACCCTTGTCTAACAAAACAAAGAAACTGAGCCTCAGAGAAATTTACTATGTTGTCCAAAGTCATTAATACATTCATCTGTCCATCCATTTAATAAATATTTATTGACTGTCTTCTCCATGCCAGATATTATTCTAATGGGACAACATACAATAAAAGAGTACTAAAGCAAAAAATCTGTTCAAACAAACAAATAATGTATCAGGAAATAAGAACTATGAAGAAAACTAATCAGGGTAGAGAATTAGGGAGTGAGCAGAGACCTACATGATTTGAAGGAGAGTTCCAGGCAAAGATATGGGGAGAAGAAACAGCAAGCATTACAACCCTGAGGCAGAAACATAGTTGTAAGTACCAGAACTAGGATTTGAAATCAGGTCTATCTGACAGGCAAAGTTGTGTGTCTTTTCTATCATGCCCAAAGAACAAAGGTGCATTTAATTTATTTCTGTGGAATGGACAAAATCTCAAAATATCTGTAGCAAAAAAAAAAAAAAAGAAACTATTTGTACTCCATCATTACTGAAGACAGTAATCTAGAAAAGATGACTTAAGGGGCTTCTGGTTAGAAGTGAAAAAAGTGTTTTTCAGAATGGGCTGAGGGAAATCCTATAAAAGAGCCTTCTCTTGAAGGGAATTCCAAAATATAGATTCATATAAGGCATAGATGGGTGAGACTGTGCCCCAGCCCTTGGAGCTTTGAGATTCATTATTTCATGGCAAAGTCCATCTTTTCCAGAAACCTTCTTATTAAAAATAATGCAGAATCAGTACAAAGGGAGAAGTGAGGTATTCTTTGTCCCTTTGTGCAGGACAGGCTATTAGAGGGCCTCCATATTCTTACTTGATTTTTAACTTCGACATTTAGAATCACAGTATCATGCCATTCTAGGTTTTGAAAGACTTTTCCCAATTGGAATGCATCCACCATCCATCAACCCTACTACCATGCCTCCACAAAGAGCCACTTATACTCACATGTTGTTCAATAATTTCCACATCAATCTGTGGAAGTCTCATGCTCTTATTACAGACCAAACAACTGATAATGGCAAGTCTACAAACCTGCTGACCAGCTCCCAGAAGCAGAAGCAGAATGCTGATCACCTCTCTCCCTATAATTATCCTTTCTTGATGCATACAGCTGTCCCCATCCCATGCCTGTCCCTGCCAGAGTCCAGCCATGGAACTTTCTATATTGATTCTTCTTACACATCCCTTCACCTAGCTTACCTTTTTCTATTTTACCTGTCCTTCCAAGACTACATGATTTGTCTCACACCCACATCCTCTTTCCCAGACTACTTTCCTCTCTGCTAAAGTACAACTTCTTTTCCCTAGGAATTTGCATCTCATCTATTTCTTCTTCATCAGGAAGGCTAGCAGGTTTTTACACAATAACCGAAGTCTCAGGGGATACTAAAAGAAGAAACCTCCCCACCCAAAATCAGAGAGAAAAGGGAGATGATATGGAAAACTGCAGACCTCTTCTAATAGAGTCAAGTCTAGGGCCCTACTAGGAACACAGAACAATCATCTGCTGCCTGTTAGTACTTTCAAGACCCTTTAAAGGTCTTTAAAGGAATCAGGATTCACAGAAAATACAGAATGGTTTGTTGGGACGTGTAGGCACTGTTAGTACATTTATTTTTCTGCTGTGGTAAGCCATTTTCTGCTAAAAAGATTCACTCTTTTGCTACTAACTTAAGTTCAGATTAGAAACCGATTACAATCCATATACAGTCCTGTCTTCTGGCCAGCCATCCCTCCCCCCACCCAACCCGATTATTAACACCCTGTATTAGTATTATATATTTGTTATTATAGTTCATGAGAGTACATTCTCATACTGTTCTGTTAACCATATTCCATCTTCCACCACAGGATATAGTCCCATTCTTGTACAATCCATTTAAAGTGTACATGTAGTGCCTCTCATTTTCATCACAGAGTTGTGCTGTCATCACCTCAGTCAATTTTAGAACTTTTTTTCTTCTGTGGGTACAATGCTATCAAACTGCATCACATGCTACAGGGAAATATTTCTTGAAAGGAAGAGTCAGTCAAGGCCAGACCCTCCACCAGCAAAAAGATTACCACTTGCTGAAGGCTCAGATAATGGCTAGCATTTTTTAGCAATAAAGTATTTTTAATTAAGGTATGTAGAGCGCTCTTTTAGACACAATGCTATTACACACTTAATGGACTACAGTATATTGTAGACATAAGTTTTATATGCACTGGGAAACCAAAAAAATTCATGTGACTTTGCTTTATTGCAATATTTGCTTTATTGGAAAGCAAACATACAATATCTGAACATACAATATCTCCAAGGTATGCCTGTATACAAACAGAAAAATGCTAGCAACTGGAATATTACTAAAATATATACCAGACTCTGAGCAAAATTGCCATTAACCATAGCATAGAGGGGATCAACTTGAGAAGCTTTCAGAAACTGATTAAACTCTTGGAAACAAGAGTTAATCTGGTTAGAATAAAAATAGGATGAGGCTTCCACACATCTTTTACTA
The DNA here is from genome assembly GCA_026826555.1 of Tolypeutes matacus. Taxonomy (NCBI): domain Eukaryota; kingdom Metazoa; phylum Chordata; class Mammalia; order Cingulata; family Chlamyphoridae; genus Tolypeutes; species Tolypeutes matacus. The sequence goes on from JAKSZT010054304.1 coordinate 12,166,583, forward strand.
CATTATCATATCACTCTACCTTAGAAACATATGACTTGCAACATCCAAAAACCAGATACTTTCCCACCTATTAGGAAGACTCTTTGAAGTGTGCAAGCCACTCCTACTCTATTTTTAGTCACATACTTAGCTCTAAAGGGCACTCAAATGTGAGAACATATCCCCTACTCTTCAGTTTATAAACCCCTCAATAAAGAGTCTGATATGGTTCTGATAAAAATAAAGATAAAATTTGATCACAGTGAAGCTTTGGGTAGAAGAAGCAAAATTATTAAAATCATCTTGTTAGATTCCTGCTCCTCTTTCGATCATTTCCCCACTTTTGCACTCATTGCCCATGTGGCTGGTGTGATTAGATAAGCCACATCTTCCTCTCACTTGAGAGAAGGCACCAGCCACCTCCTCAACTTTATAAACTCGAGAACTTCTTCTCTCTCTCCACAGGGCATTAGTTCAGTCTACTGGCTTTAAATAACAGCTGTGTACTGACGACTGCACTTAAACTTCAGAATAAGTAAACTCACAAGACTCTGAATACTGTGGCTTTAGACATATAGAGTCAAATTACCGTTTGAAATATTGGTAACAGAAAAGTCACTTTCAGTCAAGTCACTATAAACTCACAATGAGGTTTCTTGACTTCCTCTGCCACATATTTCTGTTAAAGTCCAATTGTGCCATGGAAAAGAGGAATTTTGCCTTGTTTGTGATATTCTGAATTCAAGTTTAATGTAGGGTGGGGCAGTGGAATGAAGACAATGTTCATTCAAAAACCTTGCCTCTCTTTCCTCCTCTAACTAGCATCAATGAATACAGTAATGTGAGGGAGAATCATGTAAGAACCAAGCAGAAAATTTAGATAGAATCAGGGAGGGAGGTCAGCCTTATTGCATTCAGCCACAAACCTATGGATATCTTTAATGCCCCCTTATATTAGTAAGGGTTCCCCAGAGAAACAGAACCGATGGGGTACATGTATGTGTGTATGTATAATACTATGAGATTTTTTGCAGGAGTCAGTTCTTTTGACCACAGAAATTGGCAAGTCTGAATTCCAAAGGGCAGGCTGTAAGTTGGGAACTCCGATAGTTTTGATGAATTTCCCAGGAGAGACTGGCTGGCCAAAGTAAAGAAAGAGATTCTTCTTTCTGGCTGCTGAAGTCATCAGTTCTCCCTTTACCGCCTTCAACTGGTTGGATGAGACTTCTTTCATTGCTGAAGGCAATCTCTTTTGTTGACTGTAAATGTAATAAGCCATAGATTCAATTGACTAATGATTTAAATCCACAAAACACCCTCACAGTAACAATCAGGCCAGTGCTTGCTTGACCACACAACTGGCCATCATCACCTGGCCAAGCTGACACATGAACTTAACCATCACACGTCTCTCTCTTTTACTTTCTCAGAATTACAATTCATAAATGAGTTGATTGTCACTGGGATGAGCATTAATAAAAAAAATAATGTCAGAAAGTATGTCTGCTTTGACTGATTGATTTGACAACAAAGACTTGCTTTGTTCATTAGATTATATGGTAGACTATTTACATAAACAGACTTTGCTTAAATCTGCAGCTTCAAGCATAGGAAGAAAATATATTTACATATAAGATTTAGTTAAATATTTACATAAGATTAGAGTAAAATGAAATATTTAAACATAAAATAAATATATTTTGTAGCTGTTGCTGTAGTGTGCCACCAAGAGCCTCCTTTCAGGACCGAGGTTCCGACACATCCAGCCACCCAGAGTTGTGGGTTGTGGATTGTGGGTGCTAACAGCCCACAGCCCTGTTCTTCTACCTGAACTGCCCTCTGCTGAGGGGAGCTGCCCTTCCCAGGGGGGCAGCCTACTGTGACTGGCCCCATGCAGTGGTGGAAAGGCCCCATCCCTTGGCTCCATTCGGAGCATCTCTGAATGGCCATGCCAGCTCTAGAGCTCAAAATGAAAGAAAGTGCCTAGCATGAAAGAGTAACAGCTACAATTCATTACCTTGTTAAAGCCTTAGTAAAAGCCCTTTGGGTTTGCTTCCCAGAAATCAAGAATGAATAATTGTAATCACTCGGTAACATACTCTTTAACAAGTTAGGTGGTTTCCAAAATTTTGCTTTAAACAAAATTACATAAGGATCCAGTTGAGCTGCCAGGGAATAGATATTGAAAGCAATTTGATGATAGCTAATTATTTCATTTCTGGATGTAACTCAGAAAGAGTACAAAGAATTGAATAAACTGCAATGAAAAAATACTTTCAATTCCCATATATTCCAGAGGTTTTTACTCCCCAAACCGAGGCAGCATAGTAAATTCAGGGGAGATTAAAGATGTGGCTTTCTTTTGAAAGAGAGGATGAGGCCAACTGTTAAATCCTCAAGGAACACACAATCTGGTAACAAGAAAAAGATAAGTGAACAGATAAAAATGTGAACTCTTAGAGCTGCTATGAGAAGTACATGGCATGAGGAAAGAACTCTGAACTTCATTTTGTTGAACAAGAGAGAATCCTCATAATGCACATTTCAGGTATATGCAGCTAATATATTTTAAACTGTAAGTGGTAATGATGAAGGCTGTAGTTGTGAACACATAAACTCTTATATGTGATAAGTTTTCATGTCATCGATTATATGGACTTCAGCTCAGATGATCAGAATACAAAGTTTACTCTCCTGATTATAAAATTTATTTTATTTATCAAGAGATATTATATGTATGCAGCTTACTAAAATGGAATAAATTAATATTTACATGTTTATAATTTCTAGTCTAAGAAAGCAATTGTCAAAAAAACCATTGAAAATGAAAATAATCAAGGGAGAGTAGAGAATAGGTGAAGGGATAGATTGAATAAGAATGGCAAAATGTTGTTGTTTGAGTAAAGGAGCAACAAGATTTGACTCATGTTTTTAACAGGAGCGCAGTGGCTGTTTGCTGAGGACAGAATAAAGGAGTTGTCAAGAGAGGAAGCAGGGGGACGTGCCAAAAGGCTATTGCAATAATCCAAAGGAGAATAGTAGTACCTCAAATCTGGATGGTGGCAGTGGTGGTGCTGAAAAGTGGTCAGACTCTGAGTATACATTGAAAGCATATATAATGGGATTTGCCAACAGAGCAGATGTGTGGAATGTAAGAAAAAGCAAAGTCAAGAACACTTCCAAGGTTGTTTTGGCTTGAGCCACTGGAAAAATAGAGTTGAACATGAGAAGAACAGGTTTGGGGGAAAATATTTAGGAGCTCAATTTTGGGCTTGTTAAATTTGAGATGTCTGTTATACCTCAAAGTAAAGATGAGTAGCAGTAGAGTCTGGAGTTCAGGAAAGAGGTCAAAACTGGGGCTATCAGTTTGGGAATTATTAGAATGTGCATGGCATTTAAAGTCATGAACACTGGATATGCTCACCTAGGGAATGACTATAAATAGAAAAGTGAAGGTGGGGTCCAGACACTGAACCCCAAGGCTCTCAGACATTTGGAAATCAGGGAATTGAGGAGGAAGTAGCATCTATAACTGAGATTGAGGACAGGGGAGGAGATTTTTAAAGAGAGAATAGAAGGTCCAAAATTACCATCTAGGAGAGTGGGACAGTGAATGGCTAGGGAAACAGAGGCTATTGCTGGACAGCATAAAGCTTAGGGTGAATAATCTTCAGCATGAATTTAAAGGGAGACCATGCAGCATGGCTGTATATTTTTTCTAACCACATTGGGCTGTGCAGAGGCAGGCATAGAGAAGAATAGAACCAGGGTTGTGGTTTAAGCAAGCAAGTGAGAAAGGAGCAAGGGAGTTGAGGATGTATCTAAAAAGAGTATAAAACAAAAAATGTTAGAAATATAATAACAGGAAGGTTTCACTACCAGATATTAAAGAATATTATAAAGTCACAGTAAGTTTTTTTAGTGTGATAGCTGTATCAGATTATAGATACCAATGGAGCAGAACATAATTTTCAGAAATATATCTAAGAAGTTAGTATATAATGAAGGTGTTATTTCTAATCATTGAGGAAAGTATAGCTATTTGATAAATGTTGTTGGAATAATAGATAAACAATTGGAAAAATATAGACATTGATTGGATCTCATTTATCATTGCACACCAAAATAAATTCCAGAGGTATTAAAGATTTAAATGTTTAGAAATTAGACCATAAAATCCATAGAAAAAAATATTCACCTCCTGGTGGGGGCAGGCCCGCCCGCACGGCGTGGTTGGCTGACCCAGCAAGCACAAGCAGCAAGGGGGGGATAAATGAATAAATAAATAAAAATCTTTAAAAAAAAAAAAAAAAATTCACAAATTTTTGCACATAGTTTTAGGTTGAGGATGGACTTTCATCTATTACATACTCATGTGAAAAAGGCCACATTTTGAAGTAATATTTACATTATAAAAATGTATATATGTACATAGAATATAGTAAACTGTTTTTAGTAAATATGTCTTGATGTTTGAATTTGGTGTAATTTTATTTGCTTCTTTAAGCTTTACTGTATTTTGAAATTTTTCTATAAGGGCTACTTAAGTTTAGTCCTTTATAATATTATTTTTAATTACAAAAATGATATATATTATATCATGTAAAATAGTGCAGAGATATATATAAAACAGAGTTACTAATATTCCCCCGTGCCCTGCCCCTATCTAATTCTTTCCATTCCTAGCCACGTGAATTTATCAAATTAACAGTTTGGTGTCCATCCTTCTCCATTTTCATGTACACACATACGCACACCTACATTCATACATATATATATAAATTCATATCGTTTTTGTATTTTTCTTTTCAAAACAAGATCATATCATTAAACACCCATTACTCTGCAACTCGCTTTTGTCACGATTCAAATCAATAGGTAAAATCTATTACAAATGCCATGGATATACTATAATTTACTCAATCATTCCCCTTTTGATGAGGAATGAGAATTTCCTATTTAGGGCATTACAATTAATGCAATAAACATCTTTAAATTTATGGCCTTATGCTAATTATTTTATATCTATAAAATTGAGTTCTAAAAGTAGGAATGCAGAATTGAAAAGTTGTAATAGATATAGCTAGATTACTTTCTGAAAATATATTAACTTTGGTATGCAGAGCTCTAGAATGACCTCCAAGATTTCCCACCTCCCCACCCCTCCCCACCACATACACACCCTGCATAATCTCCAGGACTATGAATATGGTATTTTCACTACTGTGATCAGGTTATGTTATATGAACTTAAAACAGGGAGATTATCCAGGTAGGCCTGACCTAACCACATGAACCTCTAAAAGCAGAGAGATTTCTCTGGCTGATCATAAAAAGGGAAGTCAGAGATTTGAAGCCTGAGAAGCCATTGATTGCTTGAAGATGGAGAAGCCCACCCTGAGAGAAAGGAAATGGGGATCTCAGTCCTACAATTACAAGGAAATGAATTCTGCCAACAACCAGTGAGCTTAAAAGAGCCCCAGGTGAAAACTGCAGCCCCAGCTGATAAGTTGAATTTAGCCCTTGTGGCAGTTTGGTATTGTTTATGAATTCCAAAAATAGATATTAGATTGTGTTTGAAACTGGTCTGTTCCTCTGGGCATATTAGACTGTTTTAAATTCAGAGGTTTCACTTTTACTTGATTAAACTATGATTAGGGTTTTGATTCGGCCAACTCAGTAGGATGCCCAAGGAGGTGGGGACTCGTAGAGAAAATGAAAGGAAAGAGAAGAGAGTTTGAGTTTTGATGCTGGAACCCCAGGAAGTAAACAGAGGAGAAGAACACAGAGGAATAGAGATGTCTCCATAGATACAGCAGAGGCCCCTGGAAGAGAGAGAGCCTGATAGTCTACAGCTGACCTTGTGGAGAGACCAGAGCAGCTGAGCCCAGAAAGAATCAAGCCCTGGGGAACAGACAAAGCTTTATGCCAGCCTACAGCTGAGATTGGAAGATGGGACCACGGACCCTTAGGAGGGAGAGGAAGGCTAAATCCTCACAGAGACTGGCAGCCATCTTGCTCCAACACATGGCAACAGACTTTGGTAAGGAAAGTAACTTACTCTTTTATGGCCTTATGACTGTAAGCTTCTACCCCATATAAATACCCTTTATAAAAGTCAACAGACTTCTGGTACTTTGCATCAGCACCCCTTTGGCTGACTAATACAGCTCTGTTAGTCCCTGAGCAGAGAATTCAACCATACTGTATCTGAACGTGTGATCTGCAGAAACTGAGATAATAAACTTGATGTTGTTTTGAGCCACTATATTTATGGAAATGTTACACAGCAAATAGAAAACTAATACAGAAACAATTCGCCTTCCAACCAGCATTGTATGAGATACCAATTTTCTTCCTCTTCCCATCAGTCTAAATATTAAATATACACTTTTTTTTTCAAATTTTTATTGTGGTAACATATATACAACACAAAATTTACTATTTTAACCACTTTCATGTGTACAATTCAGTGATGTTAATTACATTCACAGTATTGTGCCACCGTCACCATCAGTTATTACCAAACCTTTTGCAGCACCCAAACAGAAACTCTGTACTCATTAAGCAGTAACTTTCCGCTCTTCCCCATTCTGCCTCACTCCTGCCCCAGCCCCTGGTAACTTGTAATCTGTTTTCTGTATCTATGAATTTGCTTATTCTAGTTATTTCATATCAGTGAGATCATCTAGTATGTGTCCTTTTGTGTCTGGCTTATTTCAGTCATATGGTGTCTTGAAGGTTTAGCCATGTTGTAGCATATATCAGAATTTCATTCCTTTTTAGGGCTGAATAATATATATCTATTACATTTTGTTTATCTTTTCTTCTGTTGATGAACACTTGGGTTGCTTCCACCTTTTGGCCATAGTGAATAACATTGCTATGAAGTATCTGTTCAAGTTGCTGTTGTCAATTCTTTTGGATATATACCTAGAAGAGAAATTGCCAGGCATATGGTAATTCTATTTGAACTTTCTGAGGAATCACCAAACTTTTCCACAGCAGCGACACCATTTTACATCCCACCAAAAAAAAATGTATAAGGGTTCATCTTTTTCTACATACTCACCAACATTTGTTAATTTCTGATTTTTAATAATAGCCATCCTAGTGGGTATGAAGTGATATCTCGTTGTGGTTTTGATTTCTGTCTCCCTAGTGGATAATAACTTGAGCATCTTTTCACATGCTCATTAGCCATTTGTATATCCTATTTGAAGAAATGTCTATTCAAGTCATTTGCCAATTTTTTAATTGGGTTGGCTTCTTGTTCTTAAGTTATAGGAATTCTTTATATATTCTGAATATTAAATCCTTATAAGATATATGTTCTCCAAATATTTTCCCCCATTCTGTAGGTTGTCTTTTCACTTCCTTAATAATCTCCTTTGATACAAATTTTTTTATGAAGTACAATTTATCGAATTTTTTTTTCATTTGGTGCTTGTGCTTTTGTTTTCATGTCTAAGAATTCATTGTCTAATACAAAGTCCTGAAGATTTTCTCCTATGTTTTCTTCCATGAGCTTAGGGTTTTAGCTCTTATATTTAGGTTGTTGAACCATTTTGAATTACTTTTTGTAGATGGTGTGAAGCAGGGAACCAACTTCATTCTTTTGCATGTGGATATCCAGTTTCCCATCACTATTTGTTGAAGAGATTATTCTTTCCCCCATTGAATGGACTGGCACCCTTGTTGAAAATCAGTAGGCCATGGGTGTATAGGTTTATTTCTGAACTCATGAGTCTATTCTATGTCCTTATGCCAATACCACACTGTTTTGATTCTTATAGTTTTGTAGCAAATTTTGAAATTAGGAAGTGTAAGTCTTCCAACTTTGTTCCTTTTCAAGATAATTTTTGCTATTTGGGACCCCTTCCCATTCCATATGAATTTGATGGTTAGCTTTCCCACTTCTGAAAAAAAAAAAAAAAAAAAAAATGGTTGCTCAATTGCATTGAATATGTAAATCACTTCAGTTAGTACCGACATCTTAACAATATTAAGTCTTCCAATACATGAACAGGGGATGTCTTTCCATTTATTTATGCCTTTAATTCCTTTCAGCAATGTTTTGTAGTTTTCATTGTACAAGTATTTTATATCCTTGATTAATTTATTCCTAGGTATTTTATTCATTTAGATGTTATGGAAAATGTACTTGTTTGCTTGATTTCCTTTCCAGATTATTCATTGCTGGTGGAAAAAACACAACTGATTTTTGCATTTTGATCTTGTACCCCAAAATTTTGCTAGATTCATGTATTAGCTTTAGTAGCTTTCTTGTAAATTCTTTAGGATTTTCCATATATAGGATCATGTCATTTGTGAATAGAGATAGTTTTACTTCTTTCCAATTTGGGTGCCTTTTATATATTTTAACTGAGTTAATTTGATGAGTAAAATGGAATATCTCATTGATTTATTTTTCATTTATCTGAATAAGAGTGAAGTTAAGCACTTTTCCATATGTTTTTAGTTATTTAGATTTCCCCTTAGGTGAGTTGCCTATTCACATATGTTGCCCATTTTGTTTTGGAGTTATTTATTTTGTCTATTTTTTGTCAAGGTTTCAAGCAATTCCTAAGCAGTAATATAACTGTTACACTGACTTGCTACACACTTACACAAATTCAGTGAATATGGAAACAACAAGCCCAAATGGATTGACCATTTTTACTTATGAAACAGTAGGTAGCATCAGCTCCATGTTCATATCGGTTCACATCTGTTCCATTGCCCCCAAGTCTCACGGGGGCAGGGAATGATGTGGAGCAGGCCTGAGTGAATGCTACATCCAGAAGTCATTGTCGTAGTTGAACCCCAAGCTCAGGAAACCCCCAGCCTTTAAGGGCTGCTAGCAAACCTGGCTAACATTTGCCCCACAAGAAAACATTACTTTTATTATCTGCATTAGGAAACAAATCTGCCCTCTGATCTAGAGGAAGACACTATCTTCAGCCTCCACTAACTCTAGCTGTGTGTTATGCACACATCCTTGAAAAGAAAGTCCGGAATAAAACTGTCACAAGATGTGTTCAAACAACATGGATAATTGCCTCCCAACAAATCCAGCCTTCATTCCCTCGTTTCCACATAGCTATGACTACACCAAATTGGCCATTCAGAAGACTCTGATTGGTGGATAATGAGAATTCATACAATTTGTAAACACTTGCAGGTCTCTTATGACCATCCAATAAGGTGAAAGTTACAGTGTTTTTGAGAGAGAGGCAAGTAAATGTCTGGCTTTCACAAAATAATTACAATCCTAAGGGCACACATGGCACCCTGGGGGAAAAGGTGGTTACAATTGTTGGAACCCCCAAGATGAGACAACAACACTCACTGGGCCCAGGCTGGCAAGTTTCCAACATGCTCTCCCAGCCAGCTGGTGGGCCTTGGGGTTTTCACTGCAATTCATTGTCTATCCTTGTTTTTTGAAGGGACTGCTTGAAAGCAGTCAGTCCAGTCTGTCGTATTTCTCCATGATACCAAACATAGAGAAATGCCCAACACTTCTTAGAAGCTCTTTCTTTAGTAAAGCTATTAGCATTTTATCCATCATATATGCTGCAAATATTTTTCCTAGCTCATTGTTGTCCCCAACTTCTCCTGATTGGGAAAGACTCTCAAACACTATGATGGCAGGTCAAATACCGATTATCTTGCCCACAGAAAATCACAGTTAGCTGAATGTGAAATAGATTTACAAGAAGCAACAGAGTATGAGTTGAGAGAGAAGAGGAGTCACGGAGTCAGTGGCCTGGTTAGCTACTATGACCATCACTAATTTATGACCTCAATTTGTAGGAGGTTTCCTATTTAACATTTCAAATTTGCAAGAAATTATTTGAAAAGATTTTGAAAGAAGATTACCATTTACAAAGATTTTAGAAAGTGAAACAGAAAAAGGCCATTGGGTGAATCAAAAGCAAATTCCTGGGGCAAACTTGTGAGTCTCTAGCCCCTCAATCCAAGAACCAGGCTCCTTAGTCCCTCAGGCTCCACAGGGGGCTCAGCAATGCTACTTTCTTTTCTGCAGTGGATAAATATGTCATCTAACTGTGATGCTGTGATATAACTGTCATTTCTGAGAGCAGCATTTTTTTATTTCTTACAAGGGCACAAAATAGTAACTGTTTTTGATAATAAGAAGATCCTCAGTTCTTCAGTCAGGTAAAATAATAATGCTTCTAACATCCCAGGTGTCTGTAGGCTATCAGTTAGAATGAAACCTTCTCTTTGAACCCATTCAAGCAAAGTGAGACTCTGTGGTGGAAAAAAAAAAAAAGGATAAAAGAAAGTGGCACGTGGTTTCATGGTATTTACCCTTCCACCTTCCACAGTGATGAGACAGAAACCTGTCTGGGGTGAAGAGCAAGGGGAAATTTGGAGCAGCTATTATCTGCCATAAATATAACTGCTCAGGATCTGTTCTGTCCAACTAGCTTCTGATGTCTTGACCATGAGAATAGGCAAAATAAGACATAAATATAGAGTTGAAGAAAACATAAATCTTAACCCTGTAAGGTTGGAGTCCAGCCTTGGATGGTATGCCCTTTCTAGCCTATTGAATCTAATCTTCTATAATATTCTATTTCTGGGGCCTCCTGGGAACATTGACAGTAGGAACAAAAACTGAGGGAGTGGAAGTGGTAAGGAGGAAAAGATACTATCAATTCACATGTAAGTTATTTGGCATATAGCTGGGACATCATAAGTACTTTCAAAATGATAGCTATCAGGTGAGAATCACAAGTTTGCTGAGTACAAAGGTGGGTATATCCTTCATTACTAGGTCAGTACTGCATTCAGTGCTCTCTCTGAGGTTGCTATTAGAATCCAGGACAGTTCCAATAATGATGGACACATACTATGTACCAGGGAATGTACAAAAGGCTTTGGGTACTCATTTCATTTAATCTTCACAACAGTCCCTATGAGATAAGTGTTGCCACTACCCCATTTAGCAGAAGAAAACTGAAACTCAGGAACATTAAGTACCCTGACTAAAGATACACAGCTCATCAGTGACAAAGCTGGAACTGGAGCCCTGCTCTGTCTGATTCCAAAACCCGTGTTCTTAACCATAGTGTTAAATGGCGAAGCTCAGAGGAAAGCTTCTTGGCAGAAGAGAAAGCTTCCTTCTTGGTTTAAGAAGGAAGGTTACATTAGAGGAAGAAGGATACCATCAAGAATCCTAAGCAGTATGTAAACATCAGTGTAGGTCTGTATCATTCTTGTGTGAGACCTAAAATTCACTATCCAATGAGATGTGTTCTTCTAAGAGAAATGGTATCCAAACTCTCTCAGATAATTCAGTTGGAGATCCTAAGTATAATTTTCATTTTCCCCAACCTCTCCAGACAACCCTGAAGTTAAGAGTATGTTCTTATGTTCTCCTAATATAGCATCCAAAGATCATTACTATCTTGTTAACTACTATGTCCCCAGCACCTTGCACAATTCTTGGTACAGAGTAAGTGTTCAATTTTTTTAAACTGATCATTGAATGAATTCATTCATTTATATATCTCTTATACTCTTCTTCCTGTTCCTTCAAGATAATGCCTTTCTGAGGCTGGAAAGAGGAATTTTTTCTTCTTCTCTAAACCCATTTATTTCAAGTTCCAGCAGGATATACTACTTGGAGAGCATTCTATCTTTGTCTCTGGTAGGTAATTCTACCATCATCACTTATGTCAAACCCAGTGCCAGCATGAAAAGCCTTTATATAAGAAAGGTAGAGCCCAAATAAATTCTCACTGGAAAAGGAAGTCCTCAAAAACTCACGCTTACATCTTCAAAAACTACATATGTTTCTAGAGCATAGCTAATTTATAAGGGATAGTTTATATGGAGAAATCACCTTTCCACACAATGATATGGAGGCACAACACAAGTTCAAGGATATATATTCCAGCTACCAGAGAATTCTTGAAATTAAGTTGGCATGATGAAATAACTTGATCAACTAACCAAGAAGGAAGAATAAAGGCAGAATTCCCTGTAAAAAACACTCAGAGTTCCTATAAAAATGTAAGACCAGTCACAGCAGTTGCATAAAAAATAGATTCAGTTGCCAAGCTGTCAAAAACAACAAAAAAACCATCATGCATTAAATTATATTTGTATACCAAATATGTAATCCAAACATCCATATTACAGGAAAAAGTCTTACTAGACCATAAGAAGCATATTAGCTGCCTTCCTTGTCCAATGGTATTGCCAAAAGGTCTCTTTTCTCTGGGTCACTGACAATTATTTCTTAGTAACTCTCAAAAGTTAGTCAGCTAGTTTCCCATAAGAGGTTGTAAGTCAAAACACAACTTGTAATTTTTATAAAAAGGGCTTAAAGGTGACTAAGGACACCCTCACATTTCAAAATCAAAAGGGCATCTACATTTCTCCTCTTTTTTTTTAAATCTTTCTGTGACATTAAATGCTATTGATCATCCTTCCTTTATAAAACTCTCTCTTTCCATGGTTTGAAGCTGCACTTTCTCCTGTTTTTCTTCTAGTTCTTTGGACAATCCTTCTCACTTGCCTTAACTTTCTCTCTGCATAAATGCTAATATTACTTGAGTTTGTGTTCTGGACCCTCTTCTAACTCTACACACCTCTCTGGATAATATCATTCTCACCCATAGCTTCAATTCTGTTAAAAAACAAATTTAAATTGTAAAACAGACATCTCACATATCCATCTGCCTCTTAAATAGCCAACAGTCAACTAAAACATAATACGTCCCAAACAAAATTCTACATCTCTTCACCATTATCTGTTCCCCTTTGTTCCCTATCAATGGTAGAAATGGTAGTACCAGCCAAGTTATATCCAAATCAGAAACCTGGCAATCATCCTTAACTCCTGCCCCTCCCTATCTACATCCCAACAAATTATCCATAAAGTTCTGTAAATTCTACTCCCTAAGTATTCCTCAGATATGCTTCCTTCTCTCATTCTCCAATGCTACAGCCTTTGTTAGCTCTCCCTGCCTCCAACTTCTATCTTCCTTGTTTCCATTCAGTACAATATCAATAGTGTGTACTTTATAAAACACAAATCTACGATCAACTCACTCAAAATTATTTAATTATTTTTTATTATTTTTGGATGAATCCCAAAATACTTTCTATTGCCTGTAAGGCCTTTCATAAACTGTCCATCCCTAAACTCACTAGCCTCATATCTTTTCAAACTTCCTTTCTCTTTTAGTTTTTTGTCTTTTTCACACACAGGTCCCTCTGCCTAGGATGCCCTTTCTCCACTTTTCTGCATATTAAACTTCCACTCATCCTTCTAAGTTTAACCTGGTCAACTCCTCCACAGGTTAGCCTTCCATAACATCCTGTACCATAACCTAACCACCACCCTCTGTCATCCATACTCTTTCCACTCTTCTTCAAATACAGCCAGATGCCACTCCTCTGTGTGTCACTGCACAAATTACTCTACTTATGGTTGATTTGCTTTTATGGTTGTCACTGACTTGTCTTTCTTACCCTTTGGGTGGTGAATTCCTTGAATTTAAGGACTTTCCTTCAATCCCATGTACCTATAGCTAACTAGTGCATGACAGATAGTTGAGATCCAATAAATATTTGTTGTAAAAATGGATGGATAGATAGATGGATGGATGGTTGGATGGGTGAATCTGTGGATAGCATGAAACAGAGCAAAAGAAAGTAACTAGTCTTAAGGGTCACTTCTCATCCAAATCATCATGGTAAGCCCTGATAGGCAATCACTACCCAAAAACAAGGTAGTTTTTATCCCTTGTATAGGTCTGGATAAACTCTGTTGAACTTTGTCCCTCAGGCTTTCATTTTTCAGCATTCAGGACTCACCATGTCTTGCTTGTCTACTTCTACCATCTTCCTCTAAAGAAAATATAGTGCAACTGGTTATGTTTCCACTTACATGTTAAATCACATTTTCATTCAGCCTCACCAAGATTAAGATTATATCTCTTCAATTGGTGTTTGGGACTTTCAAAAATCATGAGTCAGAGGTTAAATATAACTGACAATCTTTGGGGATAAATTTAGAGATGACTCATCTTATTCGTTATATGTGTATTTTACTATTTCAACTTTAAGGCACACATCTAGTCCTCAATATCCTCATCCTCAAACTGAGAATAAAAACATGGGAATCTGGCAAAGTGGTAAGTGCACACCATATCTCATTTATATTTCAACATCAGAAATTGAACAAATACTAGTGGATGAGTACATTTCTGGGGGAGCTACTGCACACCCCATTTAAACAGCAAACATTTATTATTATTATTATTATTATTATTATTATTATTATTATTATTATTTAAATTATTTTACATAAGAAAGCTAAGATAACTCTATTTTCTTAAGTCACCATTTAAATATTTTCTGATGACACAAGGTGATCAATATGTGCATCACTTGTTCTCCTCTACTTTGGGTTGGGGATGCAGCTAGAGGGATGGGAGTAATCATGATCCCTATAGCTGACATTTATTGAACTCATTATGCACAGGACTCTTGCTAAAAGATTTACATACATTATCTCATTTATTACTCAACAACACTATGAGGGAGGTACTATAATTATCTCTATTTCAGAGAAACATAGACTAAGGCACAGATAGAATGAGAATTTTCCCCAAATCACTAAGTGGCAGATCCAGGTTTCTCTGACACCAAATCCTCTGATCCTCACTTCCAAACCCATTTTTCTTATCAAAATCTGCTTTCCCTTGGTAGTTCTAGAGTCAGCTCTAGGGTATTAGGTCAGACACTTAAACTTCTTAATTATGAATAATATATATATGAATTATTAAAATTCTATAAAGTCTAAGATTCCTTTTAGCTTGAACATGTAATGTTCTTATTTTATGTATATAATAAAATCATACTAAGATATAAGTAACTGGTAAAAATTTTAATATGTCTCTACAGAGACCAACCCAGTGGGCATTTGTCATTTATTAAATATCAAAAGCTTCAATTTAAAATAAAAGAAGCTAATTTTGAAAAAGAATTGCAGGCATGAGCTACAAGCAAATGCAGAAACATCTTTCAGCAGCAAATCCATCCCACATCTATCAAGACATACTATACTGATGGTTACCTTCTCCACCTATGTCACGGGCGAGTTATTCACACAACAAATAGTTGTGACAGGCACTGGTTTCAACTGAATATGGCTCCTGAAGAACTCTACTTCTGATTATAGGGTAGAATACCTACTTTGAATGATCCCCCTGCTATAAAATAACTAGATCCTGGATAAAATAGACTTTTTAGTGTATTTCTCAAATAAATCTGTAATCTCCTGCCAACAACTACTGCCCTTTTCCCCCCTCAAAAAAAAAAAAAAAACCCAAAGTTAATTATACATCTTGTCAAAACCTATAAAATTGTACAGTGCAAAGTATAAACGATAATGTAAACTATAGATCATGGTTTACTAACCATGCTTCAATATTTGTTCATCAATTGTAACAAATGTACCAAACTAATGTAAGATGATGTTAATAGGGGAAAAAGTGAGAGAGGGAGGGGTGGGGTATATGGGAATCCCTATATTTTCTGTAATCTAAAGCTTCTTTTAAAATAAAGTTTTTTAAAAATCCTCATACAAAAAAAAGTAAGCTGAAACCAAAGTTGGAATCAATGAGTAACAAAAAAGAGAAAAAGATAAGATTTTCTGCAGGCTGTTTTTATCAGTACTACAGTTGAAATTTAAGCATAAAGGAAAACAATCTAAATCAAAACTCCCCCTGGAAGCCAGACACTAGAAAGAGGTAAAAATGGTCCTAATTTGATCATACCTCTTATTTGCTATCAGAAACTACTAGAAGTCTGCTCTCAAGGATTCAAGTTTTATGCACCCATGAGCCTCACAGATTAATTTCAACCAATTAGAAGCTCTCAGTCCTAAAATTACTAGAAACAAAGGAAACAAGCACTATGATTGAGGAAAAAAATAAAATAAAACTTAGGCAAACAATTACTTGTAATCCTGGAATTAGGTGCTACAAAATATAGAATAACTATATATGAAATGCTTCTAGAAATGAATGGAATTACAATGATAAAAACCCTATCAAAAATGACCAGGCAAATGTGAAAAAGAACCAAATAGAACATTTAGAAATTAAAATATAATTGTTAAAGAGGAAATTTTAAAATAAAAAACAATGGGTTGATATACTTAAACTGCTGAAAGAAAACAGCTGCCAAACAAGAATTTCTTATTCAGTATGACTTTCTTTCAGAAATGAAGGAGAGATTAAGACAGTCCCAGATAAACTAAAGCTGAGGGAGTTCATCATCACTAGGCCTGCCCTACAAACAATGCTAAAGGGAGTTCTTCAGCGTGAAAGGATAGGGCATTAAAAAGTGGTTCAAAATGGCATAAAGAAATTAAGAGCTCTGGTAAAAGTAACCATCTGGGTAATTATAAATGCCAGTACCAGTACTATTGTATCATATGGTTTGGTATGTAACTCCACTTCCTACTCCCACAAATGCTAAAATATAAATGGGAAAAAAACTAATCATTAATCTGTGGCTTTGGACATACAATGTACAAAGATATAATTTGTAACAACCACAAAAAGGTGGGAGATGGAGGGATGTAGGAATGTGTAAGCTATTGAAGACAAGTTGGTATCAAATCAAATACAATTGTTATGTATTTAAGATATTATATTTTAACCCCATGGTAACCACAACGAAAATAGATGAAAAATATAAACAGTGAACCTTAAGTTAAACCATGGACTGTAATTAATGGTACAATTACAAAAATGTGCTATCATCAGTTGTAACATATGTTGCACACCAGTGCAAGGTGTTAATAATAGGGTGGTATATGGGAATCCTGTACTTTATGCATGTTTGTTCTGTAAACCCACAACCTCTCTAATGAATAAAAAATAAAACAGTAAAAAGTACATCACATATTATAAGCAATATTTATATCTGTATATGTGTGTGTATATATAATTGACAAAACCTTTAGCCAGACTGACTAAGAAAAAAAGAGAGAAAAAAATAACTAAAATCAGAGATGAAAAGAGGGGTATTCCTAAGAACGCCATCAAAATAAAAATGACTACAGGAGGATACTATGAACAGCTGTATGCCTACAAATTAGATAACCCTGATGATCTGGACAAATTCCTAGAAACACACAAACTACCTATACTGACTCAAGAAGAAATAGAAAATCTCAACAAACCAATAACCAGTAAAAAGATTGAATCAGTAATAAAAAACCTCCCAACAAAGAAAGCCCAGGACTAGGTGGTTTCACAGGGAAATTTTATCAAATATTTGAGAAAGAATTGACAACCTTTCTGCTCAAACTCCTCCAAAAAACTGGAGAGGATGGAACACTCCCTAATTCATTCTATGAGGTCAACATCACCTTCATACTTAAGCCAGATTAAGATATCATAAGAAAAGAAAATTGCAGACAGATAACTCTTATGACTATAGATGCAAAAATCCTCAACAAAATACTTGCAAATCAAATTCAACAGCACATTAAAAGAATTAGACACCATGACCAAGTGAGATTTATCCCAGGTGTGCACAGTAAGTTCAGCATAAGAAAAACATTTAAAGTAATACACTACATTAACAGAATCGGGGGGGGGGGGACGACAAAACCACATGATTGACACAGAAAAGGCATTTGACAAAATCCAGCACCACTTCTTGATAAAAACACTTAGAAAACTAGAAATAGAAAGAAATTTCCTCAACATGATAAAAAGCATATATTAAAAACCCACAGTGGGAGCCGATGTGGCCCAGTGGTTGAGTGCCGGCTTCCTGCATACAAGGTCCCGGGTTCAATCCCCGGGACCCCCTACCTTAAAAAAAAAAAACCCACAACTAACATCATACTTAATGGTGAAGAATGAAAGCTTTCCCTCTAAGATCAGTAACAAGACAAGGATATCCACTGTCACCACTATTATTTAGCAATGTACTGGAAGTTCTTGCCAAAACAATAAGGCAAGATGAAGAAACAAAAGGCATCCAAATTGGAAAGGAAGAAGCAAAAATTTTCCTATTTGCAAAGGACAGGATCCTATATACAGAAAGTCCTGAAAAATCCTGAACAAAGCTCCTAGAGCTAATAAATAAATTTAGCAAAGTAGCAGGTTAAAGATCAACATGCAAAATTCAGTAGCGTTTCTATACACTAGCAATGAACAATCAGAAGAAGAAATCAAGAATAAATTCCATTTACAATAGCAACTAAAAGAATCAAATATCTAGGAATAAATCTAGCCAAGGATATAAAGAGCTTGTACACAGAAAACTATAAAACATTGCTAAAAGAAATAAAAGAAGTCTTAAATAAATGGAAGAACATTATGTGTTCATGGATTGAAAGACTAAATATTGTTAAGAGGTCAATTATACCCAAAATGAGTAATGAGGAGACACCTATTACCGTGCAAACCATTACTGTGAAGGACTTAACCAATCACCCTAAAATCTTTACCAGACCTGCAATTCTGTGCAGGAGATAAGCAAAACATTACTATAAAATTTGGATTTTCCTTAATCATAAATCATAAAAATGGAAGTGACTCATGTTTGCTTATCAACTCCCACACAGCACATTCTAAAGAAGAGAGGAGCTCAGATCCTCCTTCTACCAAAGGAATGTTGTCTCTCCCACACAAACTAACTACCACAGAGTTCTGTTCAATGTACATGAGATTTAGAAAAAGAAAAATTTTTGAAAAAGTAAGTTTTCAAGTCCCTCTATTTATAGGTAAAGGAATATATCAAGTTATCTTTTACCTCCTCAAGACTCATAAATTTCTAAAATAGAAGATTTCCAAAACATGATGTTGAGCTTTTTTTTTTTCATGTGCTTTTTGGCCATTTGTATATATTCTTTGTAGAAATGTCTATTTCTCCCCACACAAGATCTCCAAAATAGTTGATGATTATTAAAGCTGGGTGGTGGATACCAGAGTTCATTTTCATTATTCTATTCTACTTTTGTGTATATTTGAATATTTCCATAATATAAAGTTAAAAATACATGTGTACATGTAAGTCTGTAGATATTTATATCAATGCAATCTCAATCAAAATACTAATAGCCTTTTTTGCAGAAATGGAAAAGGCAATCAGCAATTTTATATGGAAGTGTTTTGGTCCCCAAAAAGCCAAAATCTTCTTAAATGAAAAAAGATAGAGGACTCACATGTCCTGAATTTAAAACTTATAACAAAGCTACAGTAATCACATCAGCATGCACAATGACAGACATATGGATCAATGGAATTGAATTGAGAGCTCAGAAATCAACACTTACATTTATGGCCAACTGATTTTTGACAAGGAGGCAAACCACTCAATTTGGAAAGAATAGTTTCTTCAACAAATGGTGCTGGGAAAACTGGATCTCCATTTGCAAAAGAATGAATGTAGACCCCTACCTCAAACCACATAAAAAAACAAACTCAAAATAGATCAGAGATCTAAAAATAAGAGCTAGAATTATAAAACTCCTAGAAGAAAATATAGGGAAACATTTTCAAGGCCTTGTGTTAGTCAATGGTTTCTTAGACTTTACATCCAAAACAAAAGAAAAAAAAGAAAAAAATTAGATAAATAAGACCTCATGAAGATTCAAAACTTATGTGCATCAAAGGGCTTCATCATGAAAGTGAAACAAGAACCTACATAATGGGAGAAAATATTTGGAAACCCCATATCCAATAAATTTAATATCCAGAATATATAAAGAAATTCTTCAATTCAACAACAAAAAAACAAACAATCCAACTTTAAATATGGGCAAAAGTCTTGAATAGACATTTCTCCAAAGAAGATATGCAAATGGCTAAAAAGCACATGAAAAAAAAAAAAGCTCAACATCATGAGTCATTATGGAAATGCAAATCAAACTCACAATGAGATACCATTTCACACCCATTAGAATGGCTACTATTAAAAAATGGAAACTTAAGAGTGTTGGAGAGAATGTGAAGAAATAAGGACACTCATTTACTGCTAATGGGTCTGTAAAATTGTCCAGTCACTGTAGAAAACAGTTTGGTAGTTCCTCAGAAAGTTAAGTATGAAATTACCATATGATCTGGCCATCCCACTTCCAGGTATATACCCTCAAAGAATTGAAAAGAAGAACTCAAACAGATAATTGCATACCAATGTTCAGAGCATCATTATTCACAATTGTCAGAAGAGGGAAGCTACTCAAGTGTCCATTAACTGATGAATGGATAAACAACATGTGGTATATAGTCACAATGGAATATCATTCAGCCATAAAAAGGAATGAAGTTCTGATGCATGCAATAACATGGATGAACCTTGAAGACATTTTGTTGAGTTGAAATAAGTCAGACAAAAAGGACAAATATTGTATGATATCACTGATATAAAATAATTAGTATGAGCAAACTCATATTGTGAGAATCTAGAATATAGGTTACCAGGAGTGGGGTTGGGGTAGGAATAGGAGTTAAGACTTAAAATGTACAGAGTTTCTATTTGGGGCGATGGAAAAGTTTTGGTAATGGATGGTGCTGGTGATAGCACTGAATTATATATTTGAATGTGGTTGAAAGGGGAAATTTTAAGGTGTATATATATATTACTAGAATTAAAATTTTTTAAAATGTCCATGGAATTGCACAACACAAACAGTGAACCTTAAGTTAAACCACAGGCTGTACTTAATAATGTAATTATAAAAATGTGCTTTTATGAATTGAAACAAATGTACCACACCAATGCAAGTTGTTACTAATAGGATGGTATATGGGAAACCTGTATTTTATGAATGATTTTTCTGTAAATCTACAACTTTTTACTAAAAAAAAAAAAAAAAAAAGAGTAGTCACCACCAACAGATATTCACTAAAGGAATTTGTAATGAATATATTTCAAGCAATAAAAAAAAAAAATGTCACAGAAAATGTCTGAGCTGCAGGAAGAAATGATGAGCAAGGAAAGCAGTAAGTATATAGGTAAATCTAAACAAACATTTTAGTTGTAGAAAAAGTCATAATAATAAAATCTAATTGTTGGATTAAAAAAATAAGGGTCAAAGAAAATATAAAATAATATGAGTATATAAGTCAGCAGGAAAGTGATTAGAATTAAACTTTGCTAAATATGACTGAAAATTTTCAATGGAAATCACTAAAAATTATAGAAATAGGAGAAAAAGTGAAGAAAATAAACAAACACTAAATCTCCATTAATAAAAAGACAAGAAAATAAACATGAAAAGCAGAAAAAATTAAAGCAAAAGAAGATGGTAGAAAAAGTCAAAATATAAGGGAATAACACAGACACATGAATTTGTTTACATATTATTTATAGCTGCTTTTACTCTGCAACAATGGCATTGAATAGTTGCAACAGAAACAGTATAGCTCGCGAAGCTGAAAATATATACTCTCTGGCACACTACAGACAAGTTTGCTGATGCATTTCCCTAACCATAAGGACATGGAAAGGTTGAAAGATTCAGATTACCTGGTGGATTTTTTTTTTTTTTTTTTTTTAATTTTTAACTTGTTTGCACCTAATGAGATCTCCTCAGAAAACAACAAAACAATACCTAGAGAAAGTAAAGAAGACATGGAAGTGTATATTATGTTCGTGCATTAGAAAAGTCAAAATTATTAAGGTGTTGTTTCACCTCAAATTATTCTATAGATTTAATCCCAATCTAAACTTCCAGCAGAGACTTCTTTTGTTTGGCTTGGTTTGGAATTTGATGAGCTAATTCTAAAGTTTATATGGAAATGCGAAGGATTTAAATTAGCCAATGCAATCTTGTGGAAAAATAAAGCTGGAGGACTTACACTATCTGACTTCAAGACATTATGAAGCTAAAGAATTAAGACTTTGTTATATTGTCACAAGCATAGATCAATAGAACAATGGTAAAGAACAGAGAATCACAAACATACACCTAGACAGTCATTTGACTTGTGTCAAAGACGCCAGATCAGTAGGCAAAGGATAGTTGATTCAATAAATAGTACTGGGTCAATTGGATATCCTTTTTTTTTTTTAATTAATAATCACCCCAATCCTACACTATATGCAAAAATTTATTCCAAATGGAGCATAGATTCTCAATATAAAAGCTAAATCAATAAAGTCTTCTAAAGGAAAAAAAAAAAAAAGGGAATGTCTTTGTCATCTTGGAGACAATAAAGACCTCTTAAATAGGACACAAAAAGCTTTAACCATAAGAAAAAATTAATAAGGTGTACTTCCTTAAAATAAAAAACTCCTGTTCATCAAAAGATACCGAGTTATGAAAAGGTAGCCACATACAGAGAAATTTTTTCAACACATATATCCAACAAAGCTACTATCAGAATACATAAAGAATTCCTATAAATCGATAAGGAAAAGACAGACAACTCAATGGGGAAAAATGGGCAAAAAAAATCTGGTCACTTCGTTAAAAAAAAGAAAAAAGATATCCAAATGGCCAGTAAACATATGAAGACGTGTTCAACATCATTAGCCATTAGAGAAATTCACTCACCAGAATTATCAGAATTAAAATACAGACAATACCAAGTCCTAGGAAGGATGTGGAGAAACTGGAATTCTCATAAAGTTCTGGTAGGAGAGTAAATTGGTGCAATTATTTAACAGAACTGTTTGGCAGTATCCACTAATGCTAAACATATACTTAGTCTATAACTTAGCAATTCTACTCCTGGGCATACACCAAACAAATATTAATGCTTATTCCTGTTTCCCAAAGGACATGTGCATAGAAGATTTATTAATAATATCTCCAAACTGAAAACAACCCAATGATCACCAATAATAGAATGAAGTAGAATATTCACACAATGGAATACTTTAGAACAATAAAAAGAAGAAATATGCTGATACATAAAACAACATAGATATATTTTAAAACCATAATGTTGATTAAAGAAGACAGACACAGTAGAATACATAGTATATGTTTCATTTTACATGAAGCTCAAAAATACACAGAATTTATCCATTTTAACAGAAGTTTGGATAGTTTCCTTTGAGTGTTTATTGACAGGAAGAAGACACAATGGAGACTTCCATGGTACAAGAAAAATTCTACATCTTCATATAGTTAGAAGTTACTTCAAACTATACATTTAAAATGTGTGCTCTTAAATTTGTGAGTAAATCTGTCAGCAATTTATACCTCAATTTTTAAGTGTCAGAATTCATAGAGCAACAATTGATAGAACTATAAACAGAAATTGACAAACCCACATCCCAGCAGGAGATTTCAACATCCTGTCTCATTTGTGAATAGCTCAAGCAGATAAAAATTAGTAAATATAGAAAAGATCTGAACACAATTAACAAGATTAATTTAATTGAGATATTTGGAACCAGCTCCCAACAATTATAAAATAGCCTTTCTTCTCATATGCATAAAATATTTACAAAATAGTAAACCATAAATAAAATCTCAACAAATTTAAGATATATGTTTTTATATAGATCACATTCTCTGGGCACAATGCAATTAAGTTTGAAGTCAATAAAAAAATTAAAAACTCTCATAGCTTTGGCAAATTTGGCAAATTTAAGAACAGTTGTGAATAGTTCATGAGTTAAAAAAGAGATCATAATAGAAGTTTTTTTAATACTTTAAATTAACAAGAATAAAATACTTCAGGTCAGAACTTCCACTCTTCCACAATGGAATAAATGGAATGAAACTTGCCTTCTTACAATACACCACTGAAGAACTAGACAAAAGATATGAAACAACATTTTGAGAAATCATACAACAGGCAGCACAGAACTGCGATTTCTGAGAGAAAGGAAATAACCTAAGAGAAACTTGGGTGCTCACCCTGGCTCTCTGTCTGGAGGCAATTCCCAGACAATAGTGCAGAAAGAAAGAAGTCAAGCCAAGCCTGAGTTGAAGAGGCAGAGAAAGATTCTCTGGGGGACTGAGGAGGCTGGATTTTTCAGAGCAAAGCACTAGAAAAAAGGGAGATATGTGGTTCTAGAAATCTGCATAGTGGTTCCCGGGAATACATTGCTATATACTAAATTATGTATACATAGTCATGAGGCTGGGCAAAGAATTATAGGAGAGCTGTAAGCTAAAAACCTCCCAGATCTCACATAAGGTGGGGGATGGAATTGAATTCCAACGAGCCAGAATGGAGAGTATTTGTTGAACGCCCAGGCCATGAAGTAGGGACCCAAGAAGAATATTGTCTGAGCAACAGGGCAAAATTAGTTCAAGAATAAATACTACTTTATACCTTCCAATCAAAGATTAAAACAACTTCAAAAGGATGACGCTGATCCACAAGTAATCTAACTGCCTGTCCATTATTTCTAACACTATTTAAAGAGAGAGAGAAATCCACACATTCAATAATATAATAATCACAAATGTCCACCATCCAATAAAAATTACTTTTGAAAATTAGTAAACAGGCACATAAGCAGGAAAATGTGATTCATAGCCAGGAGGAAAATATGTCAATAAAACAGTCAAGAAATTAGAGAAATTATAAAATTAGCAGGTAAGCATTTTAAAGCAACTATTCAAAATATGCTAAACTTTTAACAAAACTTGAGCATCATGAGAGGATAAATGGAAGATATAAAAAAGACTCAGATAGAGCTTCAAAAAATAAAAAATACAATATCTGAATTTAAAAGTTCACTGAGTGAAATTGACAATAAATTAGACACTGAGGAAGAATATACCAGTGAGCTTGAAGATGTGCAATAGAAATCATCCAAACTGAACCACAGGGGAAAAAAGATCAAAAAGATTAGCAAAACCTCAAAGATCTGTAGAACCGTATCAATCAGTCTAACAGAAGTGTAATTTGAGTCCCAGAAGGAGAGGAAAAAGAAATTGTTGAAGAAATACGGTTCAATATTTTCCAGATTTAATAAAAACTGTATGTCCACAGATTCAAGAACCTCAATGAACTACAAATAGCATAAAAGCACAGAAAACAAGACCTTACAAAGCACATCACAGTCAAATTGCTAAAAACTGGTGATGAAAAGGAAATCTTAAAAGCATTCAGAAAAAAAAGATATGTACTTCACATTACATGACATGATATGACATTACAAACATAAGAAAAGATTAATAAGGTGTACTTAAGAATGACCACAGATTATTGGTCAGAAACGATCTAAAGCAGTCTAACAAAGGAATAACATCTTCAAAGTGTTGAAAAGAAAAAAATCTGTCAACATGAATTCTATATCCATAAAATATATCCTTTAAAGATGAAGGCAAAATACTTAAGACATACAAAATCTGAGGGAGTCTGTCACTAGCAGACCTGCACCAGAAGAAATATTATAAATTCTTCAGACTGAAAGAAAGAAAAGGATACCAGATGAAAAGTTAGGTCTTCACAAAGAGTGAAGAAACTTGGAAATGATAAATATGTGGTAAATATGAAATGCTCTTGCCTTTTAATTTCTTTTAAAGATAATTCACTATCTATTTTATTATTTATTTGTTTTATTATTTTATTTTAGCAAAAATAAAGTAAAAATATTCTGGTTTTCATAACACATATAGGGCAAATGTATGACAGCAAGACTGCAAAATACAAAAAGGTAAACAAGAGCATACTGTTGAAATATTTTTATGTTCTATGTAAAGAGAGAGAACATTATTTGAGGCTATGCCATGATGGGTTAAAGATGCATATTGAAATCCAAAAGCAACCACTTAAAAGATATAGAGTTAAGAGGTGATAGTGGATATGAAATAGAATACTAGATAAAGCTCACTTAATCTAATATATGGTAGGAAAATAGGGACAAGGAACAAACAAGTGGGATAAATAGAAAACAAATAGCAAGAAGATAGATTTATACCTAACCACATTGCTAATTGCAATAAATGGAAATTTCCTAAACACTCAAGTTAAATGACAGAGATTTTCAGACCAGATAAAAGCAAGGCCTACCTATACGCTATATGGTAAACACAGTTGAAATATAAAGATGCAGAAAGGTTAAAAGCAAAAGGATAGAAAAGGATATCATGAAAATACTAAACATAAGAAAGCTAAAGTAACTATATTATCATACAAAGTAGATGTAAAAATAATGAATGTTACCAGGTGCAAAGAGTGACACTTTATAATGATAAAACTGGTCAATTCATCAAGAAAACACAACAATACTAATGACAGAGTTTCAAAATACATGAAGAAAAAACTGACAAAACTGCAAGAAGAAATATAAAAGTCCACATATGTAATTAGAAATCTCAATACTATTCTTTCAGTAAATGATAGGACAAGAAGACAGAAAATCAATAAGGATAGAGAAGACTTTAACAATATCAGCCAACTTGATCTAACTGATAGTTATAAAATACTGCAAACAACAAAGCACAACACATGTTCTTTTCAGGTACATAGGTAACACAGACCAAAATAGACCATCTGTTCAGCCATAAAACAAGTGTAGATAAATTTAGAAGGATTGAAATCACAGAGTATGTTCTCTAACCACAATGGAAATTAGACATTAGATATAAATAACAAAGATTGGAAATCAATAAATTTAAAAAATCTGTAAAATCCCAAATATTTGAAAAGATGCACTTCTAAATTATCCAGGGGCAAAAAAAAAAAAAATCACAAGGGAACTTAGAAAATATTTTATATGGAATAAAAACGAAAACATAGCATACCAAAATATGTGGGATACAGCTAAGGCATTACTTAAAAGGGACTTGTAACTCTAAGAGAAATCTAAAATCAATTATTGGAACTTCAACCTTTAAAAGCTAAAAAGAGCAAAGTAAGCCCAAAATAAGTAGAAGAGTAAAACGATAAATATGAATGCAGAAATCAAGAATATGGAAATTGGTTATGGAGTTCTTCTCAGCAGCTTCCTAAAGGGCTTCCTCTCCTGGGTCCCAAAGTTGGCATCGGAGCTGCCGAACTAAGCCAGCTCCAAGATTTGAAGGGACTGGAAATCTGTCTGGCTCCAGATTCTTATGCAGCCCAGAGGCTCACTAACCTGTGCGAGAGGTGTTGAGAGCTCCCAGCTGCCTGCAAGCCCCTGTGCAGACCCCTTCCTGTCCTGCAGGCCAGAGCCAAAGCACACAAGGAGCACAAGAAAGCGTCGTGGGGGGGAAATGCATTCTAGATGAATAGCAAACTCGGGGAGCAGCCTCCATTCCTGATTTGACCTTGGAAGCAGAACCCACAGAGCTTCTGGGAAATGCTGCAGATGAAATAATGGAAAGATTCACCTGTGAATCTTTGTCTTTGTCAACCTAACTCACAACGACTCTTTTTCTACAGAATGTGGCTGTGTCTTCTGTAGCCAGTGCCTCTGTGATTCCCTTAAAAATGGCAACACTTGCTCAACTTGTAGGAAAAAAATCAACCACAAACAGTACTACCCCATTTATATATGAAGTGTATAGTGCTGTTCAGGATAAATAGATGGACAGACAGACAGCATGGCTGGATTCTCCCCTCAGTCTCACTCAGGATCTGTGGGTACCTGCCTCCATTTTCTGAGCTCAAAAAGACTAATTTAAAAACCCACATCTGATATGTAAACTGTTCTTTTGCTTCCAGCCTCCGTCTCAGATCTTTCCATCTCCAGTTTGATGCTGTGGGGGTGGACCTAGGGCCCTTACTAGGCCAGCGCTGCCTCTTTGCTCTCTGGGTGGTCTGGTTCTAAGGCAGAAGAAATGGGCAGAGCACCTCTGGCCACCCTTCCAGACTGTGAACCCAGGTTTGCTTCCTGTGACCTCTTGGCTTGTGGGCTGGCCTGAGAGCTCCCAGACATATTGGAATTGAAAATCGTGGTTCCAGCCTTTATCTGGAACTGGTTTTCTCCTTAAAACAGCTTTCTCCTGGCTCTGGCCAGTGAGCAAGCAGTTCTGCCCCAGCACCTTGCACCACCGGAGTCTGCCAGTCAACCTGTTTGCTCGCCACACTGTGACCAAGCCAAACACTGTCCACCCAGCCAAAGATCCCAGCTGTGAAAACAGCCCCCAGGCCTGGTCCCTGGAGAGCCAAGGTCTCCGTGATTCCATCTGCACTGTAGAGAACTTTCCTTATGAATGAAAATGTGCAGTAAAGCCCATTCTGGGAGTGGCTATGGCTCAAGCAGTTGAGCACTGGCTTCCCACACACAAGATCTTGGGTTCAATCCCCAGCACCGGAGCCTCAAAAATTAATTAATTGGTTAATTGATTAATTAACTAATTAATTAAAAAATAAAGCACATTCTTTCTTCCTTTCAGCAACCCGGAGATGTAGCACTGTCAGCATCCCCTCAGAGGTCTGATGTTGCCTGTGGAGCAGGGCCATCCTGCTGCACTCCTGCTCATCCACTGTTATCAGGAAACTTACCCATGCCCCAGAGGCCCAGAATCACAAGGAACACAGGGTGGATGGCTATCCCGTGTTTGCCACGTGTCTACTGCTGCTCAGTTCCCTTTGCCTGATGTCTCTTTGCCCAAGTGTGAGTGCTGGGAGGTGGTGGCAGGAATGGTGGCCTTATCAGGGGCTCATTTCTGCACTGCTGCCCAGCTCACTGCTGCCCCTTGTAAAGAACATGGTCCCACCTGACTAGCTGGGCTGTTGCTTGGCTTTCTCCTCTACCCCTACCAGTGGTGATTTGTTGCAGAAGTTGTTCTTTGGTTGTTTGGGCTCCGATCCTTTGGGCTTTTCTGCTCCATAGATTTTGGTAGTCACAGCACAGTGGTATCTCCTCCCCCAACGAATCCAGATAAGGCCTTGGCCCTACTCCACAGACAAGTGTGAGCTCAGCCTCTGGGAGGTGGCTAGGTGGCCTGAGTTTCCCTGACAGCCCAGGACAGGGTAGATCACTAAGGAGAGGCCTTGAGGAGCCAGCCTGCCGCCACCTCCGCACCCATCTTCAAGGTGGGAAAAGGGCCACTTTGGCTTTACTAGCAGTAACCCACCTTCAGTTTACCCTTCTGAAGGAGCAGGGACTCAGCACAGAATTCACTTGAGACAGGCTGAAGGACAGTCCCTCCTCGATGTGAAAAGAATAATTTTAATCTTCATTCTGACTTTTTACCTGTTTGGCTCACTTCCAGTTAGTTTGAATAAAAGTAATAAATTTTTACTTAGAGTCAAGGAGGGTAAGAGCATCTCAGCTTTCATCCATGTGATGTGTCCAGAGTGTCGGGTGGAACATTGCTATGATTAAGTTTCCTCTGGATTTCATGTAAATTCTTTTACTTACGTTTCAGGAACACTCAATACTTCAGGAGCCAACCAGTTGACCAATAACATGGCGATACTCATTTCAAAATGTCTTTAGTTTTATGCTTATAAAGACCACGTAAGTGGTTGATCATAAAAATTGTATTATTTAACCCTAGGATTAAATTGGGGGAAAAATATATGTTAGTTTCTACTCATTCAGAAACTACAAAATAGGAAAAGTTTATTATGGAAGAATCCCTTTCCCTTCTCAGTTACAAAGTTCGAATCTTCCTTTGTTACATTTAAACAATAACCATGTATGTCAGTCTGTTTTGGCCACTCTGCTAGTGTTATAGATGGAAATAAAACAGTTAATTTTGGGGAATGGATGTAGCTTAGTGGTTGAGTGCCTGCTTCCCATGTAAGAGGTTCCAGGTTCAATCCCTGGTGCCGCCTAAAAGAAAAAAAATAAAAATAAAAAAAATTAAAAAACATTAATTTGAACCAAAAAAAAAAAATAAAAGAAGAAGAAGAATATAGAAATTGGCCAGAGAGGAAAGCATATGGGACCATGGGAGTGAATAGAAAGGGTACCCAGATGACCATTGGGGGTTCAAAGCATGCTTCCATAGAAAAATACTTCCACTCCAGTCATAAACCACCAAATGGGCTACATTGTTTTTCTTTAAGAAAGGCATTGAAGTGGAATGCAGAGTTCATCCACATCTGGCCCAAATAAGGAGCCTGAAGGCGTGACTATGAAATAGGTAATGCAGCCCAAGCTGGTTTCTTGGTCAGAAGGGAGGAATGCAAATGGAAGAACAGATTAATGGAAGGGAGGATAGATGGATTTTAGAAGGAAGAGTAGAGGGAGAAGAGCAGAACGGGAGATCAAAAGAACCTCTGAGGTAGAAGGGAAAACTAGTCTCCTGTAGCCAATCAGCTAGGAAATGCCTCTGGTTAGAAATAAGCCAACTGCACCTCCTCAGAACTGACCACATGGCATCTTTGTCCAGGTCTTTTTCAACCAAAACAAAGGATGTGCTTGGAAAAGCTCAAAATTCAAAGGAAACATTTCCGATGCTGTGAGTAGGGTCTGGGGAAGTCCATACTAACTTCACCCTGACCTGAACAATGATAACTTACTTTCAGGACAGGGACTAAGATAAAGCTGTCACAGGAAAGATTAAAAATGAGACCAAAGCAACACGACCACAACAAAAAGAGACAGAAAGATAATGAGAGACAAAGAAATGAACACCCACTTGCTTTCAGATGAGCAAGTTGAGTCAAAGTCCTGTTGAGGTCATGATAGATCCTATATTGTAGCCAAGAACCCCCAGAACTAAACAAATTCAGTGGTTTTCCTTTCCTCCCTATAATGTTGAGTACAGATTGCTGAAGCCTTTACACCTGGTGGGAAAAAAAACTCAGGCTCTAAGATCTATGAAGACAATGTATATAACTCAGTCAACTCTGTTGTGTTCGGAAAATTCCACCTTTCTTCTTCTTGCCTTCCCTTTGCTAAGTCCTCCCCATTCTTCTGTGTTGGCACCATCTCCACTTCTCTCTCCACTACCCTCAAATTCCAGGGGCTCCTTATCCTGACTGGTGTTCTTGAGCCACCTGATGGTCAAAGGGGAGGGAATATAAATTCCAGTTGCAGCAAAGAACATATCCCCTAATAGTCTTCAGCTTTCAAATGTACATGTCTTTGTTCTTGTCTCTTTACACTATTTTTTTTTTTAGAAGTACCAAGTACTGAACCCAGGACCTTGTACGTGGGAAGCAGGCACTCAACCACTGAGCCACAACTACTCCCCATCCTTACACTAATTCTGATGGCCAACATTATGGTAATCCATTTGAGAAAAGAAAATGCAGTTGTGAGAAGAAAATGCCAAAGGCCTCACTGAACAAAATTAAGACTGGCCTTGACGTTTATGTGATTTCAGGGAACTGAGGATGTTTTCTACATGTGTCCTTGAAATATTTTTCTGCTGGCTTAGAACAGCTAACTTCTAAATCACACTGCTTTATCAAAAGGATTACAGTAAGTAAATCATAAGTGCGATTTGTATTGACTGATCATGAGTCAGGAATTAAGGTTTTTTCTGGGATGACTTGTAATAGTGATTTTGCAGAAATAATCTAAATTTGTAATCCTAGGTGCAGAGTTCTTTTATTTCTCAGGCTGTGGTGACTAACTAAACTATGATTCCGGTATGCCCCCAAAGTGTTGGGGGAGGGGATGTGGAGGTGGGAAAAGGTAACACGTAGGGATAGGAAATGTTGGAAGGACAGTGTACTCTTAGTCTCTTAGTGGAGGGGGGAGCAGCGGGGGGCTGAGGAACTCCTCAAATGCAAATATTGTGATGCTTAAACCCATCCTCAAAGGATCTGAAAATTACTTTTAGGCTGATTTTTGCATCTCGGAAGGCATATTTTACTGATCTGTCTTATGAGCTCAGTAAATCCCTAGGCAATATTGGTTTTTTGATGACTGCCCATTATAACTCGCACATCTCCCAAAATAGTAGATAGATAGATAGTTAGATAGACAGACAGAGAAACAGACAGATAGATAGATAGATAGACAGACAGAGAGAGGATAGAGAGATAAAATAAAAACTGAAGTCGATCTTTAAAACCCCTGGGGAAGGCCAAGTAGCCCCAGAGTCCTTTATCTTTAGCCCACCCATACTGGGGGTTTCTCCAACCAGGAACTTCCTATGAGGAAGAGGAGAAAAGAATATCAGAGGCAGAAATATGCAGTAATTCAGAGAAGATATGCAAGATAGTGTCTACCACTGGTGTTGCATTGCACCTTATCAGCCCTTAGAGAATTTCAAAGGTCCCTGGGGCACTTTGTTATCGTGGAGGGATTTTCTTAGGGTAGGGATTTCCCCAAGTCTCTGTCAATATCCCTTTCTGCAGTTGTTGTGAGCCAGCTGTCTCAACTGTCCAAATGGAACTGGATTTCATTGATGCAATATTACCCCCATTAATGGAAACAGAAGTCACTGAAATTTTTTTCTACCCCATGCTTTAGGAGGAGAAAAACCTGTACCCCTCTCCCAAATAAACAAAATCAGCACAATATCCAGGGTCCTGGGGTGAGTAAACACTCAATCTAAACTGCTATAATTTCTATAATTGATCTCTAAAGTACTTTTTAAATAAATTGATTCTATTAAGGGTAGCAGCATGGTGTATTGGAGAAAGCATATCTGATTTTTTAATCCCAGTCCACCTTTTACTGTCAGCATGACCTTAGGCTCCTGAGCTCAGGTACTTTATCTGTAAAGTGGGGATTATAATGTCTGCCTCATTATAGGACTGTTGAAGAGCAAATGAACTGTTTGTAAAACACATGATTTGTTTGCTTAACAAATGATACCATACTTATTATAATTTTGCTCCCTCCAAATGCTCACTGCAAAAATCCACAATTATTTTTAAAAAGATTCATTTAATTTCTTGATGTCTAAGTCTCTTTATATATAAAATGGTACTACTGGAGTAGTTGAATTCTAAAGTTCCTTTCAGCTCAGAATTACTATGATTTGATTATAACCAGCATGTGAGCCAATCAGATAGAGGGACTTTTACTTTTATACAGAATTTTAACAAATAGGTCTCAGCAGAAAATTAGGTGAATCATAACACCTCATTTCCAAGGCATGTTGACTAATTAAGGTTTGACCAAATGTTCTTACAAAGCTTGAGGTAGAAAGGAGAAACAAGAATAGTAAAGATTTTAAAATATATAAAGGTCCATTTCTTTTACCACAAATGTCATTATAGCCTTTATCTAAAAGATGGGGTAATAATGTAATTAATTCTTTGGATTGTTGTGAGGATTCCATTTTTAAATAAATGTAAGTCATTAAGCATAGTGCCTGGCACATAATAAGAGCATATAGTCAAGAGCAGCTATTTATATTAACTAGTATAGCAAACTATTAGTAGCGTTGGGGGGGGGGGCTCAATCTTTAGGGTTCCTTGGTTTGCCTCTCCGCTTCCCGTCACACGATGATGACCTCTCCTTTCTCACTTCTATGACTTCTGAGTTCTTGTTATAAGGCTTCCAGTATTCCATATTAAGACCCATCCCTCAGTTGGGCCACAACTTAACTAAAAATAACATCTTCAGGAGAAGGGTTCACAGCCACAGCGATGTGAATTAAGATTAAGAACATGTGTGTTGGAGTACAGATTTCAACCTACCAGAGAGGGCAAGAAGTTAGTTTGGAAAAAGATAAAAATGCTGTGCAGAAAGAAGTTAAAATCACTTAATTGTTTTGAAGCAAAGCAGATTATCAACTCTTATATTTTCCCCAGTTTTAACTGAGTCCAGAAAAAATAGATGAGAAGTAAAATAAGGATTAGCTATGAGAAAAGAACTTAATAACAGGCAAAGTGTTTTTGGCCACTGATGAGGTATTAAAGAATACCTTTGGAATATGGTTTTAAGATGTGATTAAACCCTGACATCAAACCCTCAATCATTCCAAGAGGATTTGAATGAGAGTCTGTGTAAAGACAGATGGATACATATTGACTTAAGGTTCCTAGTTCATATCTCCCATCATCTCCCCTCATAACCCTCTTCCTAAAAGATGATCACTATTAGCAATTTCTTATACAGCCTTCTACACTTTGAATGTGCATGCATATACAATCTTTTACCTAAATGTGATCATTCTATACAAACTGCTCTATCACCATGCTTTCACTACGAGTTGGTACACAATGCTTCAAGTCAATAATAGAGATCGACCTGCTTATTTTCAATAGCTACATAGACTATATACCATAATTATTATTTTCTTCTTTGTTTAAAAATTTAATGCAGTGACCTTTTCAGATGAAAGAGATATTGCTCTGTCAATTGTTTTTCATTTTCCTGTCCTATTTCAACACCCACAGAGTTTAGCTGTTCCTACTATACAGTCATTTCTTTTTTTCCCCAGAACTTTTGGTCACTTGGTCCACTAGTTCTGTGTGCATGTGAGAAATAGTGACATGAAGTAAGTATTCATTTCTAGAGCAAGAAATCTTCAGGTAAAGGTTATGGTATCTTCTGCTTCTACAGAACTTATAAAAAATAAAATTTTTATTGCCATGAAATTTAAAATAAATATCCCATGGCCAGAGAAGTGACCACAATCTAGCATCATAGCAGCGGTGGGAGTTCTTGTAAATCAGTTAGAGCTTGATATTATCCCGAAAGCAATGGGCACAGTTGCATTTTTAAACTGGAGGATCACATGATTAGATAATGGAGAAAGATGGCCCTGGCGTAAGAGAATGGTTTAGAAAGTGTCAAATCCAGGGACAGGAAAGTCGGATTGCTCATGAATGAAAAGCCCTTCAGGTGTTAAGTACTACTGGGGTAAAATGTCTTTGGTCCTTGATATAGTCACTTCTGACAGAAGTATAAATACAAACTCTGGCCCTTCCTGCAAAATGTCCTTTGTGCTCTATAAATTGCCAAACAAACTGGCCCCCATTTCCAGGACAGCTCACTTACATAGCTGTTGGAAAGAGGCCTCAGTTCCTCTCCATAAGGCTGCATGATCATGGCAGCTAGTTTCCCCCAGAGCAGGTGATCCAAGAGAGAGGGGAAGGAGGAAGCTGTGTGCCTTTTATAACCACACACTGTCACTTCTGCCATAAACTTTTCATTAGAAGTAAGTCACTTAGTCCATCCCACACTCAAGGGGAGAATTAATCACCACCTCGTAAAGACAGGAGCATCAAAGAATTTTTGGACATATTTTAAATCCATCACAGGGGCCTAGTTTCAAATCCAGATTGATGCACTTGGGAGCCAGAGGCTGAGGGGACCATGAGACATAATCCTCCAGGAATTCACAAACGTAAAAGGGATTTCTTTACACTTTCACAGGCCATAGAATTGTGAAGATTCAGCTTAATTTATCAAGACATCTTAGAAGCAGGAAGGCTAGATGATTTCTTATACTTTCCACATGTTATCAAATGTGATAATGAGAGCATGAGATCCACAATTTTCAAGGACAATCTCAATTTCTGAAAAATTCTTTCCTGTTAGTCCCCATAAATTATGAGAGCATCCCAAGTATTTGGATATTTCCATGCTTCCCAACTTTTAATTCCAACCAAGAAGATCTGGCAGCTCCACTAGCACTCAAAGAATATGTTTAGCTCTTTCTGAGCAGGCTTAGACATGCCTAAGTTGGAGAAGATGAATCTTAAGCACCTTAATGTTCTATATATCGGCTCTTTCTTTCCTGGGTGGTTTCGTGGCTTTTGCAGAGACTACCCTCATCATTGGGGATGTCTCGCCCACCATTTCTGTGAAATGGTGTTATGCCTCCTCCAGCTGGCCACTTAGAACTTCCCCTTTAGCCACTGGTTCCTTGTGGCCTACCCCTCTCTCGGACTCAGTCCTCTTGGGTGGAGCCCCGTTCAGAGCAACCCAACGTGATCCCCTCCCAGGGGGTGTCATGGCCTTATGGGAAATTCAAGCATCTTTTGTCAGACTGGACACTAGAAGTTGTGGTGGATTCCAAGAGGGCCACCTTCCCTCACTCTGCTCCAAGTCAGCAGATCTCTGGTCATAAACTCTCACCTTTAGTCTTAGCATTTGTGAGTCAGATACCAGTCTCTGCATCCCTCCAACTCCAGAGAACACTCTCCAAATGGTTCTTTTAGTATCCTCACTGGGACTGAGAGCAGTATGTTATTTTTTTTTTTTTTTTTTTTTTTTTGTGGGTAAAAATCAAATTTTTCACAATACATACCAATATTTGTAAAATGATATATAAATATATATACATATATGTGCATTTGCTTACATAAATGTTATTTTTATATTTATATATATTTTTAAAGGTGCTTAGATTACCTAAATATAACACAGAAATTACAGGAATTCCCATGTTCCCTACCTCCCACACCTCCCACAACATCCCACACAAACATCCTTCATCAGTGTGGCACATCACCCACAGTGGATATACACATCCTGGGGCCTTGCCACCAAGCATAGAACACAGTTCACATCATAGACCACACTCTTTCCCACACAGTTCTGCATGGTATATGCTGATGTAAAATGGCCTACATCCGTCACAGCAATGCCACTCAGGACAACCCCCAAGTCCCGAAAAAGCCCCTGTATTGCAACTGCCCTTCCCCTCCTGCCCCGAAAGCGTCCAGTGGCCACCGCAACACCTCACTGTTATAATTTCTTCCACTGCTTGAATCACAATATGTCTACAACAGAATACCATTAAGTCCACTCTAGTCCATAGCTCTTCCCCCAATCCTGAGGGGACTGGGATGGTGATGTCCACTCCACCTCCAAGTGAGAGGGGGCTTATATCCCATGGATACGGTTGATGGGATTATCCTGCCTGCAGCTGCAGGCCCTCTCCATTCCCTGGCATGGCCATTGCCCATCGTCATCTCCTCACCATGTGACTTGGATGAGTCCATTGAGCTGTAGAGTAGGAGTTGCAGCTCCACTGAGGTTCCAGGCACAGCTGGCACATGGGCAGGCCAAAGGCTCCAGTCTCTGGAAGTACACCTACAAACTCCAGCATCACATATAGGTTTGAATAGAAGGGACTGATGGACCATGTGCAGGGAGGACTTATTTGAGTCCAACTCTGTCACTGTCAGGAGCACAGATTCCAAAGTAGAGCCCACTAATAAGGCATCAATCTCTGGGGCTATCCCCCCTTATATAGGACCTGGGTGTCTCCAGAGCCCCCAGGAGCCCCTCTGTGTGGGGTGATATCCACTTTGGTGATCTATGAGATCCTACTGAGGTGTGCGTAAGCTTTATCTCTGGGATGAACTCCCGACTCTCTTTGAAGTCTCTTAGCCACATGAACTCATTTCTCTTTACCTTTTCCCCCTTTTATTCAAGGTCTTTTTCCAATCGTGTTGCCAGTTGGCACTTGGTATTAATCCCTCATTGCCAGGGAGGCTCATCCCCAGGAGTCATGTCCCACGTTGGGGGGAAGGTAATGCATTCATATGCTGAGTTTGGCTTAGAAAGAGGCCACATTTGAGCAACAAGAAGGCTCTCAGGTGGCAACCCTTAGTCACCCCATAACAGTAGGCTAAGTTTCAATTACAAGAGCAAAGACTTATAAGGCTAGTCATCAATAACAAGAACCCATCAGTGGGCCATCCAATTGCCTCTTTGCATGGTCAGTCTAAGGCATCTTCACTGTTTCAGATTTTTGCCATCAATTTGAAGAAAAAAACACTCACACAAAATGAAAAAAAAATTACTTATTTTCTACTTCTCCCCCCAAAAATATGCTGAGAAATTGCTCACAAAAAAAAGATGTAACAAAAAGGTAAGATATAGTGACATTGTGCCAGGTCCTTTAAATTGTATTTTGTTGATTCATTGAAAAGGATAAAACATCAGTCAAACTCAAATTCAGGAACATTATACAAAACAACTAAGCTATACTTCAAAATGTCAATGTCATGATTAACAAAGGAAGGCTGAGGAACTGTTACCGATTAAAGGAGATAACAAAGACATAACTAAATGCAATGCATGATCCTGGATTGTATCTTCAATCAGGAAAATGTTTTCTCTATAAAGGACAAAGGAAAAAATTAGAAGATTGACTCTATATCAGATAATAGTGATAAATCCATGTTAAATTTCCTGAATTTGATAATCCTATTGTGGTTACATCAAAAAATGTCCTTATTCTTAGGAAATACTAAAGTATTTAAAGTATTTTGGAATAAAGGGACATGATATCTAAAACTTATACTCAAATGGTGCAGAAAAAAAATATATACCACATCTCTGTGGCTCTGGGTTTGTAAAGATATTGAGAACAAATGTGATAAAATTAACAATTGGTTAATCTGAGTAAAGTATATATGAGTTAAAGTATATGTCTATAAGAGTTCTTATAACTCTTCTATAAGTTTGAAATTTATAAACAAAAGTTAAAAGTTATGTCCTGTGTTCTTACAATCCTCAAAATTATGTATGATTATGCTTATTTTACAGAAAAGAAAATAAGGCTCAGAGACATCTACCAAAAATGGTGCCCTCAGTAAATTTACCTCCCAAATGTCTATCAGCA
Organism: Tolypeutes matacus; assembly: GCA_026826555.1. Taxonomy (NCBI): domain Eukaryota; kingdom Metazoa; phylum Chordata; class Mammalia; order Cingulata; family Chlamyphoridae; genus Tolypeutes; species Tolypeutes matacus. The sequence continues at coordinate 12,204,923 of JAKSZT010054304.1, forward strand.
AGGCTCATACTCTTTCCATTAAACTATGTTGTCTGTCAATAACATGGGACTAGATATGGAAAATAAAGATTAAGAAAGGGGGAAAAGCACATACAGGAACCATTTGGGTTAGCATAATTGCTGTAAATCTGCTTGGAATGTACCCAGCTACAGGAAAAGAGAAAAAAGAAAAAAAAAGAACAGTGGATTATGTAACTCATTATCAGAAAAGCAGATGCAAAAAACTTCCTCTGGAATGACTTGCTTTTACTATGGTGCTGAATTCTAAAGTAAATCATTGTGTGACATTTTATGTCGGAGGCTCTAAATGATGCAATGGACAAAATCCACAAACATTGGGACTGCGTTGAGGAAGCTGTCTATGAATAGACCCAGAAAGTACAAACAATAGCTTATTTTTTTTAAGATTTATTTATTTTCTTTATTTATTGCCCCCTTCTCCCAGATAGTTCTCTCATTTGTCTGCTCATTGTGCTTGCCTTCTCCAGGAGGCACTGGAAACTGAACTCAGGACCTCCCACATGAGGGGCGAGTGCCAACGGCCTGAGCCACTGGCTTGTGGCATCTGCTCGTTGTGATGGGGGCAGCATCTAGCTCGTTGCGGGAGGGGCGGTGTCTGCTCGTCTTCTTTTTTTTTTTTTTTTTTTTCTTATAAGTAAATTATACATTTATTAAAATACTGGCTTTGGAAATCATTGAAAAAAAAATAATTCAATAAATGGACCTGAGACACTGGTTATTCTTGTGGAAAAAAAAAAAAAACACTAGAAGCTGAGGCAATGAGGCTAAGTTGAGTTTGTTAAATGAAAATTGGAAAGACAGATTGTAAACAAATCTTTGTAATAAATAAAACTAACGATTAATGAAACTTTATTTTAAACAGGAATGGTGAGATACCATCTTACACCCATCAGAATGGCAGCTATTAAAAAAACAGGAGACACTAAATGTTGGAGAGGATGTGGAGGAATAGGAACCCTCATCCACTGCTGGTGGGACTGCGGTATGGTCCAGCCACTGTGGAGGACAGTTTGGCGGTTCCTCAGAAAACTAGCAATAGATCTTCCGTATGATCCAGCAATTCCACTGCTGGGTATATACCCAGAAGAACTGAAAACAAAAATACAAACAGATATATGCACACCATTGCTCGTCTTCTTTTAGGAGGCACCAAGACCCAAACGCGGAACCTCTCATGTGATAAGTCGGCGCCCAACTGGTTGAGCCATATCCGCCTCCCACAATAGCATTTTTTATTGAATAGGATTATAAGAACACAGCTTTGTGCTATATTTTCACCAGGATATGATCGTAACTAGTCTTGAAGTGACTAAATTATATATGCTCTTTCTTTTTTTCTTTCCTCCTTTCTTGATCCTTCCTTCCTGTTTTCTTTTGCCTAACACTAAGTTTATGAAATTAATTTATGCTGCCACACGTAGCTGTGATTCATTCACTTTCATTGTTGTTTAGTCTTCAATTGTATGGATATGCCAAAATTTACTTACCCATTCAACTGTTGATGGATAGTTTAATTGGTTCTGGTTTGGGCTATTAAAAATAATGCTGCTATGAGCATTCTTGGACATGTCTCTTGGCACACATGATCTCGTATTTCTATGAGAAGAATTGTTGGGCTGTACGGTAAAATACATTCAATTTTAGTAGATGATGACATACAATTTTCCAAAGTAGTTCTATGCTCTGATCAACAGTGTATGAGAGTGAGTTCTTGTGGTGTCCCATCCTTGCCAAAGCTTAGAATTGTCTATATTTTTTATTTTAGTCATCTGGGTGAATATGTTGTGGTATTTCATTTTGGTTTTAATTTGAATTACCCTAATGACTAATAAGGCTGAGCACTTTTTCAATGGTAATGGAATTTTGGATGCCCTCTTAAAATATGTGCCTTGTTCAAGTCTCTTGTCCACTTTGAATTAGGTTGTCTTTTTCTTATTGATTGTATTATTGCTTTACATAATCTGGATACAAGCCCTTCGTCACTGTGTTTCAAATGTTTTTTCCTATTCTGTGATTAGCTTTTTCACTCTTTTAATAATATCTTTAACAAATAGAAGGCCTTAATTTTAATGTCAAATTTTTCAACCTTTTCCTTTCCTCTCTTCTGTATGTGTATGTATGTGTGTGTGTCTTGTTGAGAACTTTTTCCCTACATCAAGATCTTAAAGATATTTTCTTATATTATCTTTTAAAACCTTTATTTTTTGCCTTTTATATTTAGATCTGAAGTCTATTTGAAAATGATGTGTGTGTGTGTGTGGTGGGAGGTAGTGGTCAATTTTCATTTTTCCACCTGGGTAAATAGCACCATTTATTAAAAAGGCAATCCCTTTCCCCATTGTTCTGCAGTGGCAAATTTTTGTGTAAATCAAGTGTATGTATAAACGTGGGTTTGTTTGGAGGTTCTCTATTCTATCCTTTATCCCAACACTACATGTTCCTAATTCTTTCCATTTTAAAATAAGTCTTGATATCCCAAAGAGCAAATCCACTCCCCTTGTTCTTCATAAGCTCTTTTTTTTTTTCTGAATAGTTTACAAAAAAGAATTTATTTTTTAAATATTTACCTATATTAGTTTTCTGTTGCTGCATATCAAAATACCCTAAAATGTAGTGGCTTAAAACAACAATAATCACTTTTTTCTCTCGAGGTTTCTGTGGTTAGGAATTCAGACAAGACATAGTGAGAGCAGCTTTTCTCTGCTCCATAACGTCTACGGCCTCAGCTGGTAGACTCAAAGTCTAGGGACTAGAATTATCTGAAGGCTAGTTTGTTCTGGTCACTGATGCTGGCTGTCAGCTTGAAGCCTATCTGGGACTGTGGGCGAAACACCCACATGGGGACTCTCCATTTAACCTGGACTTCCTCACAATGTGGTGACTGGAGCCCGGAAGAGTCTGTATTAACATTTATAACTTACCCTCAGAAGCCATACAGCATCACTTCCACTGCATTCTAGTGGTTGATGCAGTTACCAAGGTCCACCAAGTTTCAAGGGGAAGGAACATATACATACTCCATCTCTCAGTGGGGAAGTGTCAGTGTCACACTGTAAGAAACGTTTGTGGGATGAGACCTATATTGTTGTGGCCATTTTATAAAATACAATCTGCCACAGATTCTTATATCCAGCAAACTTACTAAAGTCGCTCATTCATTCTAGTAATTTATCTACAGATTCTTTTAGACTTTCTACATACACAATCATAGCTTTTGCAAAGAATGACAATTTTATTTCCTTTTACCTACTCATTCTACACTTCATTTACATTTTTTGTCTTATTGCACTGGCTAGGCCTCCTACAAAATGTCAAATAGAAATGATGATGATAGGGGGCGGGTGTGGCTCAAATGGTTGGGCGTCCGTCTGCCATATGGAGGGACCTGGGTTCAATCCCCGGGACCTCCCGGTAAAATAAAAAATATATATATATAGAAGGCGCAGGACTGCCAGGCTCTGTGTGCTGGTGAGCCGCCGGGACCCGGGAGCCATGCAGCAAGATGATGACGTTACAGGAGAGAGATGCAGGGGAGAGACAAGACGAGATGCTCCAAGGGCTCTGAAAAACAGGAACTGACGTAGCACAGGTGGCAGAGCACCTTTCTCCTACATTGGAGGTCTCCAGGATCAAATCCTGGTGAAGACTGGAGGAGGAGGATGGGAGGAGATGGCAGGAGACAGACACAGAGAATTGCCCAGCAAATGGACACAAAACAGCAAATGGGGAAGGTGGGGGGGTTAAAATGGATAAAGTAAATAAATAAATCTTTAAAAAAAAAAAAAAAAGAAATGATGATGATGGAGGCACATTTATTTTTCTTGATCTCAGTGGGAAGCCATGCAACATTTCACTATTAAGGATGATGTTTGCTATAGTTTCTTTTAAATATGTACTTTTTATCAGATGAAAGGAGATCCCCTTCTAATCATAATTTGCTAGCAGGGCTTTTTGTTTTTTATAAGGTATTTTTTCTGGATCTATTGAGATAATCATATCATTATTTTTTATTCTGAATGTCACTTGATTGATTTTCAAATCAGTCATCTTGCATTTCTAAAATAAACACAACTTTGTGGCTATGAATTATGCTTTTTATATCATAGGAGACTAGCCTGTGAATTTTCCTTTATCATCCTAATTAGATTTTGCCAACAAGGTTATACTAGCTTCATTAAAAGAATTGGGATTATTTTCCCTTTTTAATTCTCGCAGAGTTTTTGTAAAATTGGCATTATTTCTTCTGTAAACTTTTACTAGGAATTTCTGGTGAAGTCATTTGGGCCTGAAATTTGGAAGATATTTAATGATTGAATCAATTTCTAAGTAGTTACAGACTTATTCAAATTTTCCATATATTTCAGTATAAAGTTTTGTACTTGTATTTTGCTAATAATTATCCTTTACATAAAATTTTTTAATTTATTGGGAAAAAGTTGTTGTAAGATCCTCATATGAGTTTTTAATGCCTGTAGAGTCTGTATTGATGTGACCTTTTTCTTTCTTGATATTATCATTTGTGTTCTTGTGACAGTTTAAAGCTTTTTGTGAACCCCAGAAAAGATCATGTTCTTGGAGTTCATCTATTTCTGTGGGTGTGGGACTCTTTGATTGGATTAAAATTCAGTGGGGTATGGGGGCGGATGTGGCTCAAATGGTTGGGCATCCGTCTGCCATATGGAGGGACCTGGGTTCGATCCCCGGGACCTCCCGGTAAAATAAAAATATGTATAGAAGGTGCATGGGCTGCCAGGCTCTGTGTGCAGCTGAGCCTTCAGGCCCCGGGAGCCATGCAGCAGGATGATGACGTAACAGGGGAGAGACAAGACGAGATGCTCCGAAAGCTCCAGAAGCCAGGAGCTGAAGTGGCGCAGGCAGCAGAACACCTCTCTCCTACATTGGAGGTCTCCAGGATCGAATCCTGGTGAAGACTGGAGGAGGAGGATGAGAAGAGATGGCAGGAAACAGACACAGAGAATTGCCCAGCGAATGGACACAAAACAGCAAATGGGGAATGGGGGGTTTAAAATGGATAAAGTAAATAAATAAATCTTTAAAAAAAAAAAAATTCAGTGGGGTATATTTGATTAGAGTACTTCAGTGAGATGTGCATGACACAGGGTGGGCCTCAGCCATCTTGATGGAGTCCTATATAAATGCAAGAAACATGCAGAGACACACAGATAAAGAGAACTGCCATTTTACCCTTCCATTTGAGAGAGGATCACCTGCAGCCACAGAAAGACAGAGAAACCCCTAGAGGATGAGAGAGAGGCCAGATGCTGGAATCAGCAGAGCAGCCAAAAGCTGAAGCAAGGAGCCGCAGAGGAGAGGGGAGAGATGAGCCATGTCCCTGATTGCTCACATCTGAGCTCAGAGACAAAGTGAGTCTGGAGGGGAAGGCAGAAAATCGACACAGAATGGCTGCCATTTTGCCTTGCCACATGGCAGGAGTCCAGGACCACCAGCAGCCAACCTCTGGTGAGACAATATCTCTAATGATGCCTTCATTTGGACATTTTCACAGCCTTGGAACTATAAGCTTTTACCCTAATAAATTCCCATTATAAAATACCATTCTGGTATTTTTGGCAGCCTTTAGCAAACTAAAACAGTTCTCTTTTTTCTTTATCAGTCTCACCAAAGTTTATTAATTATAGTACTCTTCACAAAAACAGCTTTTGATTTTGTTAATCCTTTCTATTATTTTTGTTTTCTATTTCATTCACTTCACTTCTTTATAAATTCCTTCTTTCTACTTTCTTTAGTTTTAATTTACTGTTGTTTTCCTAACCTCCTGAGACAAAAGCTAAGTTGATTTATTCTAAGACTTTCTTCTATTCTAAAGCAAGCATTAAAGGCCATAAAATTCCCTCCAAACACTGCTTTAGCTGTATCCCACAAGTTTTTATGTGTAGTATTTTCATTATTACGCAACTCAAAATATTTGCTAATTTCCACTGTGATTTTTTTATTTGACCTATGGGTATTTAGAAGTGTATTTCTTAATTTACAAACATAAGGGGATTTTCCAGTCACCATTTTGTAATTGATTTTTTAGTTTTAATTGCACTGTGTGTATAGAATATCTTATCTTTTCTATCCTTTGAGTCTCGCTTTATGGTCCAGAATTTAGTCAGTTTTTAAAAATGTTTTATATGTACTTGAAAAGATTGTATAGTGTTCTGTATCCATTAATAGGTTAATTTTATTCTTTGTTTTTCAAACTTTCTGTACTTTTATTGGATTTTTGCTGTTTTTTTTTTTTTGGTTTTTTTTTTTTTTTTGCCTACTTGTATCAATTATTGAAAGATTAATACTAAAATCTACAATGAAGACTGTGTGTCTATTTCTCTTTTACATCTTGTTGGTTTTGCTTTATATGTTAATACCTGTATTATTAGGTGCATACAAATTTAAAATTATTACTTCTACCTGGTGAATTGAAATTTTCATCATTGGGCATGTTCCCTTTTAATACAGTTTCTTAACTTAATATTTACTTTTTCAAATATTAATAAAGCTACAACAGGTTTTCTTTCATTATTATCTAATAGATCTTTTTCCATCTGTTTACTTTTGATCTTTCTGTATCCTCATATTTTATACAATCTCATGTAAATATCACATATTTAGTTTTTTACATCAAGTCTAATAATCGATGTCTTTATTGGAACATTTAATCTATTTGTATTGACTGTTCTTGCTGATCAATTTGGTTTTAAATCTATACTTTTAGTATTTGCTTTCTATTGTCATGTTTCTTTTATGTTCTTTTATCTCTCCTTCTTGCCATCCATTGGATTGACTCTTTTTCTTTATTTGATTTTTCATCTGTGTATCCACCAGAGTCCAATCAGGACTATAATTTGAACAGGCAAAATTTATATAAAGCCTTATTAATGTAATGGAAGATTGGTATAACACAGGATTAGCTAATAAGGAATGAGGAGAACTCTAAAGAATACAAGAATAACAAATATTGGGAACTGCCTCTACCCCTAGGGCTGAGTCAGAACCCAGTAAATGAATGAGGATTCCCCACATACACACACCACCAACACACAAACACACACTGGGCTGAGATACAGACATCATTGGAGAAGACGTGGTCATAGTCCACTGGAGAGAAGACTTTGTTGAGGTCCTTACCGGCAGAACTCATGGCCCTCAGGAGTACATATAAAACTTTCTAAAGAGAGTCTCACCAACGGTGGAGCTCGCTGGGAAGTCACCAGAGGGGGTGATGCAATGGAAAACTGCACTCTGGGGTCTCAGCACAAGGTGCCCAAGAGGAGATGCTGCGTGGTACATTAAGCCAAGCACATTAGAACAGGAAAAATCCCCTTCCTCCTCCAGCACCCTCTGGGTAACATCGTGCCAGCTGTTAACCAGGTCAATAAAATATGGTTTTGGTGCTGAGAGTCAAAAGACTGATACCTGACATAACCTCTAATAACTTTTCACTGTTTTATTCTTTTTTTAGTGGTCACCATAGAAATTACAACAGGCATCCTTGAATTATCAAAGTTTAATATTACTTGTTACTTTTACCCTCTTCTAGCATAGAGCAAGGACCTTAGATCACTTTAATTCCGTTTACTTCATTGTGCATACTCATGACGATTTTCTTATGACAGATCTTAGAGATGAAATTACTGTGTTGAAGTATATTAAAAATTCTGATGTTTTTGATGTAGAGCACTATGTGTGTTTCCAGAAATGTACAAGTTTATATACTCACTAACTGTTGGAAGAACCTCTATTTACCACCTGCCGTCACTCACTGGTTAATATTTTTTTAATATTCTCTCACTGAATTGGATTGGTGAGCATATCTCAGTATTTTAATTTTCATTTCACCAGTTGTTTGAAGACATTATGATTTTTTATTCATACCCACTGACCACTCATCTTTCTTTCTCTTCCCCACCCTTTGGTGTATTTGTATTTGAATAATTGTTTTTCTGTCCTCTGCCCACTTTTTAAATTCATTGTCACTGTTATTTTATGGATTAATGATGGGCTTCAAGTTATGGATAAATAAACATCCTCCTCTTTTCCTCTGGAATCCAAAATCAAGAGAGAAAATAGACAAAACCTTAAAATATAGAAATCAAATTATCTGCTTTCTTACTGATCAAGATAACTTGGTGAATGCAGTTTGGGGACAAGAGGCCAAATGGATTTCCTAATACTTCACTCCTGAATTCATCAGACTTTCCACAGCCACAGGCACAAACCATAGGCCTTTTAACTCGAAGGTCAAAGTCTCCCCCCCGCCCCCATTAAACTTGACATATGGAGAAGAGGAGCCCAAGATACTTCAGCTGTGGAGATAGACACATCTAAAAGAGAAAGAACCCAGAAGTGATTAAAACAGATATGCTCCCAGGGGCTCCACTAGCCCAGATGGCAACTTTGTAGAAAAAGGCACCTTGTCAAGGTGGATCCAGATACAGGTTTTGGAGACTCCACAACACCTTTGTTGGAATTAGCCCTTTCCTCCAGGCAAGCCTAGCTCTCTTCCAGGGCACAAGGCTGGCAAGCTACACTGAGTTTCAGCCCCCACTCACCTGCTCAGGTAGGGCAGCAAACCTGTATGCATTATTCCTTCTCCCAATCTCACTAATGGATAAGGAGGAAAGAATTAGAGTGAAATTTTCCTTCCTTTTTCCACTAAATAGTTGAAAATTCTATTTTAGTGGCCAATGTAGAATTCTAGGAGCAAGAGAAAATGGTCCCTCTATATAAGAGATCTTGCTATATTAATGTATCAGTCAGCCGAAGGGGTGCTGATACAAAGTTTCAGAACTCTGTTGGCTTTTATAAAGGGTATTCATTTGGGATAAAAAGCTTACAGTTTCAAGGCCCTAAAGAGTCCAACTCAAGATACCATAAGAGGTACTTTCTCACCCAAAGTCTGTTGCCATGTGTTGACACAAGATGGTGGGCGACATCTGCGAGGGTTCAGCCTTCCTCTTCCTTCTTAAGGCTCTTTGGGTCCAGCTTATTCTGATCTCATCTGTAGGCTGGCATAGTGCTCATCTCTTTTCCCAGGACTCATTTCTTTTGGGGCTCAGCTGCTCTGTTCTCTTCACAAGGTCAGCTGTAAACAATCAGGTGAATGGCTCAACTCTCTTTCCGGACTGCAGGATCCTCTTCCATGTCTATGGAGCTTTCTCTCTTTTCTTGCATAACTGCTTCCATGTTCTTGATTGAGGGTCTGTTTATATAGCCCACCACGGGGGCAGGGACTCAATTCTGAGTCGCCTTAATGATGTGGTTGAATCAAAGCCCTAGTCTTAACATAATTTAATCAAAGACATATCAGCTTATACTGAGATTTTTCAGAACAAATACATTTCCAAGTGAGAAAACACCAGATCTAGAAAGAAACTTCTGATTTAACTTGCTGCCAAAACTCCATGGTAATTTGTTTGTTTGTTTGTTTGTTTATTAAAATAGACATCTATCAGGGCCTTACTATATTTAAATGTTATATATATATCGATGTTTCTCAAACCCCTTTGTTCAAAACATGGCAACAGACTTTGGGTGAGCCAGTACTTCTTATGGTACCTCGAGTTGGACTCTTTAGGGCCTGGTAACTGTAAGCTTCTATCCCAAATAAATATCCTTTATAAAAACCAACAATTTCTGGTACTTTGCATCAGCACCCCATTTGACTGACTAATACAGAATTCCGTTGGATAACTTTTATTATTGTTACATTTATTTATGACTAAGATTCTATTAAATATATACAAATTTTTATTTCATTTGGTGCATCCATTTTTTCCCCAAAGAAATCCTTTTTTGTTTTTTTTTAAATACAAAGTTAGGGGATTCTCCAGGTATGGTTATGGACAGAAATAAACTGAGTGGAAATATCCTGTGTCTTAGAACATTTTCAGACTGCTTTATTTCTTTTCTCTTTTTTTAAAATTAAGCATTTCTTTTATTTGAATATTATTTTTTCTTTTTTAACTGAAATATATACAATAAAGTGTACAATGTTTATAAATATAGTTTTCTAGAAAAAAATATACATTTCTAAAATTGACTAAAGAAGCAGAAAACCTGAATAGATCATAATCTAAAATTTGAAAATGTTACCATGGAAACAAAAAAGTGTTTCTCCAAAGTCAAGACAGTAGTTATCTCTGGAGAGGAAGGGAAGAAAATGGATTTGCAAGCAGTATAAAAGAGGTCTTTACCCTTTTATTTCTTAAGCAGATAAATTTTTTCTTAAATAACATTTTATTTCTTAAATTAAAAATCTGAAGAAAATAAGGGAAAGTGTTAACAATTATTAAATCTGTGTTATAAGCACATGGGTATTTGTTACATTACTCATTATGAGTGTGTGCGTATAATTATTTCAAACCCCACAAGCAGATAGAATGCATTCTTTTCAAACACACAGGCAACATTCTTAAAAAAAAAATTGATCACATATTGGGAACTAAAGGAATTCTCAACAAATCATAAAAGTAGGTCAGATATAATCCATGTCTACTGGCCACAGTGTAATATAATTAGAAATCATCAAGTTGTCTTCCAAAGAAGTCTACAACATGGAAGTTTAAAAACCTAATTCTAAATAATTCCTGGATTAATGGAAATTACAATGTATCTAGACAATAAAAGCTCTACATTTCAAAACCTTAGGGTGTAATAAATTTATTTGCTAGAAAATGAGAAAGGTTAAAAATTAATTAATTTAGCTTTCAACACAGAAAGAGATATAGGATAACAAAATATATCTCCTAAAAAGATATGAGGTTCAGAAGGCTTTATCAAACCCTGCAAGGAACATGTAACTCCAATTTTATAAAACCAATACAGAGATTTCTACAGTCTTACCCAAGGAGAATTTATCTCACAGAAGTAAGGCCAGTTCAACATTAGAAAATCTATATATGTAATGGACTTGTATTAACAATTAAATGATAAAGAATAAGATTATTTCAAAGAATGCAGAAAATGCATCTCATAAAATTCATCATCCATTTATGATTTTTTTAAAATTATACCAAATATGAATGAAAGAGAACTTCCTGACCTTGAAAAATACTACCTACATAAACAAAATGTAGGGAGTGGATGTAGCTCAAGTGCTTGAGCACCTGCTTCCCATGTATGAGGTCCTGGGTTCAATCCCCAGTACCTCCTAAAAAAAAAGGTAAATGTCATACTTAATGGTGAATCATTTGAAACATGATGTATGGGAAAAAAAAAAAAAATATATATATATATATATGTAACAATTTCAATTCTTACCAAATTAACTCATAAATTTAATGCAATTCTAGTGTTCAAAAGCATTTTTCATAAAAGTTAATAGTCTGAATCTAAAATTAATACAAAAGGGAAAATGCATAAGAATATATATAACAGACAAAAGATTTAGAGTATATAAGAACAGTAAAATAATAAGAAAAAGATAAACATACCAAATGAAAAATGAATCAATCATAAAAGAAGGCAATTCATAGAAGAGGAAATACAAACAACAATAAACAGACAAAGATGTTCAACTTCAATAATAGACAAAAAAATAAAATATGCTAATCAAAATGATAATATGATTACCACTTGACACCTGCCAGGGCCACACTGATAGGTCTGATACTCTAAAGTACCATCAGTGTTGTGGGGAAAGAGGTAGTCTTACATACACCACCTGCCACTTTGGAGGGTGATTTGGCCCTTGCTATCAGTATGTTACAAGAGCACATTCTGTGATCCAGCTAGTCCACTTCTAGGTATCTGCCTTAAACTACATATACAGGTGCAAAAGAGGCAAACACAGGAATGCTCATTCCTAGCATTTTAATAAAAGCAAACACTTGGAAAGAACCTAACCTCCATGTACAGAAAAATGACCAAATAAATCACAATATGTCTTATTCACCAATTTAAAAGAATGAAGGACTGGCAAAGAAATACCACCAAGAAAAATCATGGAATGAAAAGGAACAAATCACCAAATAACACACAGTATACTAGGTTTTGTTAGACACAGGTTGCAAAGCAATATTATACATGCTCCACATGTATAAAAATCCATAGGAAAAGTCATGGAAGGATATTTTGGCCATCTGATCATTATAAGTAGCTTTGGGGTAGGTTCTAGGATTAAGGAGGCTGGTGGGGGGATTTTAGCCTTACGTATAATAATGTTTTCTGTTTTCCAGGGGATGTCATTTACTTATTACAGGTGTAATTAAAGTGTAATACTTTAAAAAAAAGAAACTATATTAGAAAAAAGAGATTCCACCAATAATAGGAACAAATATATGAATTACCTAAGAGCATCTTAAACAAAGGATCCATATGTAAAAATATAAAACCCTAAAAAAATTTTTAACTGGAATACCTGGGAAGAAATGTCTGATTCCTGGCAGGGGATACCAAATTTTATCAATTTTTTCCATACCAATTATAGATTTTGAAACAATTACAATTAAAAGTATCAGTAGGAATTTTGGATGAAAGAGGGCAAATAGAAAAAAATTATTCTAAAGTTCATCCAAAAGAATGAATAGGTAAAAATAATATTTTGGGAAGAATTATCTTTGAAAAAGAATAAAGGGAAATTAACTTCACTACTATTACAATTTATAATAGCAAAATAATTAAGAATATTGATAAACATCACTGGAACAGAATAAATTACTCAGAAACACACAACCACACAAATTTGATAAAGGAAAGATCACAAATCACTGGGAAAGAAAAGGATTATCCCAGTAAATGGTAGTTGGGCAATTGCTTGCTTATTTGGTAATAAATAAATTTCCAGTCTTCTTATCAGACAAGTAAACTATATTACCAGTGGTTTAAAGAATCATTGTAAAAAGTATTAACCATTAAAATTAGAGAAGTAAATATAAACTCTCTAAAAGGAAATGAGGTCTCTTTTAAAAACAATGGAAAGCTCTTCCTCGTCTTCCTCTGTTTCTTTCCCTCCCTAAACATTTCAGTCCTAAAGACTTTGGTCATTGTGGGGCAGAGCAAGCTAGACATTCTCAAGATCAGAGAAGTAGGGGGAGGGGATAGAAACTTTACAAAGGAGAAAATGCAAATTATTAACGAAATATATTAACTTCAACCTCGTCGGTATCCAATAATATGCATATTACAATATTGAGATATTATGTTCTTATGCATCAAAAAATCGTTAATGGGAATGCCCAATTCTGATAAGGAAAAGGAAGCAAGAATTTTTATACATCGCTGTTAAAACCTTTCAGAAAGCTATTTGACTACATGTACCAAAAAGCTTCAAAGGGGAGTGGATGTAGCTCAGTGGTCCAGGGTCTGCTTCCCATGCATGAGGTCCTGGGTTCAATCACCAATACCTCCTAGGAAAAAAAAAAGCTTCAAGATGTTTTGTGCCTTAAAAATGGTTTCTATCCTCTGATCCAGCAATTCCATGTATGGTAAGTCATTTTGAGGAAAGATTATGAAATACCAGAGAACACTGCCTTATATGTAAAGATGTTCTTGTAGCATTAAATATCATTATATTAATAACATTAAAATATTGGAAAACAACGTAAGTGTCCAATAACAGGTAAACAATTATATAAGCTGTAGGCTATCTACTAAATGTACTATTATGCATCCTTTTAAAGTTATTCTTAAAGAACAACAGAAATGCTGATGTTGTAATATTAAAGGATAAAAGCAGAATAAAAGTGGAGAGTATATTATAGTCATTAACAATGTATAAACTGCAAAGAGAAATAGCAAAATAATACAAGATTAGATATGACTGTCAAATTAGAGCAGGGCTGTGGGGGTGAATTTTCCCCTTCCTATGACAAGTGAGGAACAAACTTAAAAACAATTGTAACAAATTTGTAATTTGGGCTACTTGTGAAGTTCAATAATCATTTACTGAGACCTACCAAACACCAGACAATAGAGGTTCTCTCATCTTTACACAGCACTCCATGTTACTACTAAGAAATTTAAAGATGAAAATATGAGTATGTTGACCACAAGATATTTGAATCTTGCCTCAAAAAAATAAACAGGAACATTTTACTAAGCTATCCCAGACTAATAATTTAGCTCTGAATTTCATAAAAAATGTAATCTAGAGTCCAGAAGTTTTTCACAAAATAAGAAACTCTATTCAGTATGTCTCCAGTGACATTTGTTTCATATCTACAGATCAGCTGCTGTCCATGGGATTTGTTTAGGCCAAGGGAGAGTAATACTAGCAAGAGTAATAAATCCAGAAAAATTAAAAATTAAAAAATAAACCCATTTTGGAGAAAAACATGGAAACCCTCAACTATTGACCCACCTTGTCAACCAGAAGTGTTCAAAAATGTTCAAAAATAGATCTAGATAGTCAAAAATAACAGATAATATTATTTATTAATCACAATAACTAATACTGATATTAATTAAGCTTTCACATTGATTTTTTTCATTTTGTATCACTTGATATTAATTTTAAGTATTAATAACTAACAAGAATAATAATGTATTATATAATATATATGAATGTGAGGCTCCTAAATTATTCATATTAAATATTAAATCAATATTAATTGGTAATTAATATTAATATTGACTATACTTTTACAAGTTTTTTTTCCTTTAGTCTTCACAACATGTAGGGCTGATATTACTACCCAATTTTACAATGAGGAAGTTGAGGCTCAAAGAAGATATGTCATTTGCATAAGGTCAAACATCTACCAAAGGCCAGGGCATTTTCAAACATGTAGAAAATGCAGATCTTGCTGACTCTGTAAGTCATGCTCTCTGCTTCAGCACGTTGCCTCCCCTGAAACACTGAAGGATCCCTGCAATTAGGTTCCTAAGCCAGTGGCAGCACGAAGTAGGCCCTCATTTAATATTAATGATGATTATTAATTATAATTAACAATGTGCTTCTAAAATAATGACTTTTAAGTCTGGTATGTAAACACGGTTGAATTGTATTTCAAAAACAATAAATATATTTTGATAGGAATAAATCTGTTTTAATTTAACTTAAATCCCAAGTTTAAGTGTATTCTTACCCCTACTTAGCAAAGTTTAGTGTTTTTTTTTACCTTCAGACACCAATTTAAAATAAAACTACATTCCCTTTCCTCTTTTCAAAACACAGAAAACAAAATAATTTATAGGCTCAGAAATGTGTGTGTCTTTCAGACTATTACTTCTTTACTTCCAGTTTTCTGATCTAGTCTCAAGAACAATTACTGCTAATTTCTAACTTCTGTTTTTAAAGGCAGTGTTGTATTTTTGTTTTCTTGGAAAACACCTCTGGGAAGGCTGCAGACACACTGTTATCAGAATGACACATCTTCAAGAGGAAGTGGACAATTTTATTAGGACCTTTTCTCTCAAAGGTTGAGAAGGTTTGGAAACCCTAGCAGTCAAAAATGAAAGGAAATCCAAATTTCTTCCTTTTCAAAGGGGCAAAATGAAAGTTCAGCAAAATAAAAGAGCCAAAGTCTGAAAATAGCAAAGTGGTTCATGGCAGCCCTTTGTCAAAACTTGTAATTTAACAAGAATTTTCATTCTTCAACTCAACTGACATCTCCTTTGGCATAGGATCAAGTTACTAGCTCTTAATCACTCATCCCTAAGGTCTTTCTTACTGTGCCTTGGAGATGTAAGAGAAAGAGCTGTAGGTTTGGAGTCAGAAGATACCTATTCTATTTCTTTTCCTGTCACTTGACCAACTGTGTAAAATAGAGGAAATAATAGATTCCTTCCTGAGTCACAGAGATAAAATGACTCTCAGATGTGATAACATAGGTGAAATTGCTTTGTAAAGAACAAAGCTCAATATCAGTGGTTTTCAAAGATTTTGCTCTCCAGGGAATATTTGGCAAGTTCTGCCATTTTTGGTTGTCACAAATGGTGGGGGAGAGGGAGTGCTACTGGCACCTAGCAGGTTGAGGCCTGGGATGCTGCTAAACATCCTACAAGGTGCAGGACAGCCTCCAACAACAAAGAATTATCCAGCCCAAAACACCAGTAGTACTGAGGTTGAAAAACCCTGCCCTAGACAAATGTAAGTTATTAGATGTCCCTCTATTCCCAGTTTCCCCAACCAATGCTTTGGGCCCAAGAAAAATCTCCTAGGTATGTTAGAATGAATATGCCCCTGAAATGGAACTTCACTACTTCACTGCCCTTCTTGGATCCAACTCTTATCACCTAGTCAGGGTGAGGGAGGACAGCAATTCTTTCCCTTCCTGCCCAAGCCCAGGACCCCACGAGTGAGAATCTGCACAGGGCTGAGGGAAGGACTGAGAAATCCATTGTCAGGCTGAAGCTTACTAACACTCACCTTCCCTAGCAGCTTCACTGGGAAACCAAATGGTCAGAAAACATACTCTCTAGCTGGACTGAGTGCACAGCACTCACCTACCCTAGCATTTTACTGGGAAACTAAATGGTCAGAAAACACACTTGCTGGCTGGACTGAATGCATAGCACCAAACAATAAGTATTTATTGAGCACCCCCATGTGCTAGCCATTGGGAGAGCTATTGAAAATACAGTATAATTATATAGCTGTTGTTTAATAAAACAATCCCTGCCATCACCATCTAGAAGTTTAAAATCTAGTGTATAATACCACACAATCATGGAAGAATCTTAGACAATTTTGTTTTTTCAATGTTGCATCATGGAGTGGTAGGATATCTAAACGGATCAGGAGGAATGGAAAGGCCATCAGAGCCCAAGAGGTGGTGAAGAAGGATGGCAAAGGTAGGGAAAGAGAAAGAGAACAGCATAAACAAAGTGCCGAAGGCAGCACTAAGGGTGGACCGTTTGACGTGTTGAACTTGACCCTCCAAAAATGGTTAAACAATTAAATGGGGAGCTGAAGTTGTTTTTTTTTTCTTTTAAGATTTATTTATTTTTTTACTTTTATCCATCCCTATCCCCCATTCTTGCTGTTTTTGTGTCCATTTGCCGGATAATTCTCTGTGTCTGTTTCCTGCCCTCTCTTCTCATCCTTCTCCTGTCTTCATTGGGATTCGATCCTGGGAACCTCCGATGTGGGAGAGAGGCATCCTACCACCTGTGCCAGCTTAGTTCCTGGCTTTTTGGTGCCTCTCATCTTGGTTCTCCCTTTCGTCACTCTTCTATTATGTCATCATCTTGCTGCATGGCTTGGCAGGGCCTGATGGCGCACCCATGCGTGGGGCCTGGGGAGCTCACCCACTCGTGAGGCCTAGCGGTGCACCTGGGGCCTGCACGCCTTCTATATTTTTCTTTCATTTTTACCAGAAGGTCCCAGGGATTGAACCCAGGTCCCTCCATATGGGAGACAGACACCCAACGATTTGAGCCACATCCACCCCCTGCAGTTGATTTTTAGAAGCACGTAGCTCTCACCAGATCTCCAGAACAAAGAGCAGGTGAGTTGGCAAGGAGAAAATAAGGAGAAATTGGGGCAGACCTCAAGAAATTTGTATCCTTCAGATAACAAATGAGGAAGCAAGCACAAGGGAAATCTTTGTTTTCTCTGGAGGCCTCCCTCCCTAGCCATGAGTTCAGAGTGAGAAAGAAGGCTTCTGAGTGGGGACAGGGAGGAAAAGATAAAATAAATGAGTAGACCCTCCATCTTCTCCTCTCATTCTTTCTCCATTCCTCAACTTTGCTAGCAGTGAGATCCCATGTCTGTTAGTGCTACACAGCTCAGTAACCAGAGAAAGGCCCTTCCAGCAGTGTTGCAGATCAACCATGGGACAACACACTGCAAAGGAAGACAGGAGACTCCTGGTGCAATGAGTGGAATCCAGAAACTTAAAATTAAACAGTAGAGCTTTGTATTCATTCATCAGCAAATGTTTAGCAAGTATACAGCATAAGCACTTTGTGAGACTATGACTCAAGTCTAATCACCCATTGGCTAGGCTGCCACAACTTCTTGTCCAAGTGAGATGAGCTAATAAGAGCTCTGGATGTGAAGTTAGGAGACAAAGTATTAAATCTCTGCTTGGCCACTGGCTAGCTGTGCATACCTGAGCAAGTTACTTGCTTTTCTAGGTCTAGGTTTTGTGATTTACAAAATGGAGATATTACAATATTTTCACAGAATTGTTATCAGATATAAATGATAGTGTTAGGCAAATTCCAGATAAATAGTAAATATCCTTTAAGTGTTATTTTCTCTCATTCTCTGTTGTTATGGGCTCTGATATCCCTTTTGGCATAAGATTGCTCTATACTCCCATTGTAGAAGTTCCCTAACCATTCTTTTCCCCCAAATCCCTCCCTTAGACCCAGATTTATTTATTGAGAAAATAAATCTCAATGTTGAATTTTAGAATGATCTGATGAAGGTGATAAACAGGGTATTTGATTCCCACCAGTATTTCTTAATGTCAGAGGGCAGAGATTTACATGATCCCAAGAGAGTGAATGTTCATCCAGGAAGAACTAATTGTTTGATAAGTGGCGATTTGAAAACTGCTGATGACTGCCGGTCTTGTGGGGTTTTCCCACCTTAAGCAGCTACTATAATTTGAGACAACAGGAATTCCCGCAAGCAAATTGCAATATGTTATAACTTCTTGTTTGTTGGTTTGAATCTTGACTTCAATTTATTCTCCCTCCTTAAACAACAAAACCTCAGCACTAAGGGTGCAACATTCAAAAACCCCACATTAAGCATATTAGAAACATATTTCATATTTCCTATGTACTTCATTCTACCCAACAACTCTTTGATTTTCTCTTCATTTATCACTTGTCCTAATGCCATCAAGTGATGGTTCCAAACCTCATCATCTCTACCCTACCTCCTCCCTCCAACAGATGATGTGGCCTCCTACCACACCAAGAAAACAGAGACCATTAACCAAAACTCCAACTTCCCACTCACTTACCTCCTAATGTCTATAACATAACAAGGACAGTAACCAGGAATTCCATAGCTCTGTAAAAGAACCCTGTGCATTGGTCAAAAGGGGAAAGCCCTTCTGAACAATCTGGAAGTGATTATTTGGTGTGGTAAATCCTCAGAAAAACATTATTGGGGAGGCAGAGGGAAAGTTAATTATCACATTGACCAACATAAAACAGTTTCTTCTCCTTGGCAAAGTCAGCAAGCTTCTAAGGAAGAGGTGCCACACAGCTGTGTCTGAAATCCTGTAGTGGTGCAAGAAAGGCTCTCACAAAAAATTAATTCCCACTGACGTTTTGGCATTTCCTTAAAATTTCTCACATCTTTTCCTTTGAAATTTCTATTTCCAAGCCATTCATCCATTCATTTGACTTATATTTATTGAGACTTTCTATGTGCCAACACTATTCTAAGCAGTGAAAAAACAGCAGGGAAAAATAGTCAAAAATTCTGGGCTCTTGAAGCTTACATTCTTCAGGGGAGTAAATGAAATAAATAAGATATATGGTATGACCATCAATATGGCAATATAAGACATCCCTTGGAAAAATCTCCCCCTAGAATCAGCTAATAAAAGGATAAATTCCACTTGTTTAGAACTCTGGAAGACAAGAGGGACTGGAGAAAGTCTCCACAAATGCTGAATCAAAGAAAAAGTAAAATAATCTCCAAGAACAGGTAGGAAATTTCTGTCCCAGGTCCACCAGCCTGTACCCCTCACCCTCACCCAGTCCTGCACAGCTTGGGAGTCATGAAGAGGCAATATGGCCTGGGTCCCACCAGGTGAGGATGCAGAATATAGAGCCACTCAGAGCAGCAAGTTAGAATCCTATGCATACCCAAGCAGATGGACCCAAGTCCTCAGAGACCCAGGGTGAGACACAAGCCACTGTGTCATGCTGTGTGCTGCATAGAAAAGGACCTCCGGAAGGAAAAAAAAAAGAGAGAGAGAGTGAGAGAGACCATGAAAGAACTGTTGCCAAGAGGTGCATGCACTCAATCAAAGTTTTTGTTGGCTGAACTATCTAAATGCAAAAGGGACTTTTCTGGATTGACCATCTTTCTGCATTGACCCAATCTGCCTCCCCAGGGTGAGATATCCTAATAGGGAAAAAACCAGAGGCAGAAAAGCCTCGTGGAAAAAAAGGGGGGAGGGATTGAACTGCTGTAAGACAGGACAAGTCCCATAACTGAAAAGTACAAGAGAAAGAGGACTTTGAGTGAGGGAGAGAATTTAAACAAATCATAGGAGCTGGGGAGAAAATTCTGCACAAACACAAACAGAACAGATCAAGATTGCTGGAGAAGGAAAAGGGGAAAGGAAGCTTTCTACTGGAGGTGAAACAATTGCACAAAAATGCAATCTTAAAAATTGTACTGCTAGCCAATGCAAGAAATAGATGAAGAGCTAAGAAAATCTGAACTGCTAAACATGGGCTATCCTAAAGGTCCAGAATAAGTTGGACCAAGCATTGAGGAAGAGCCTTAACACAAAGCCAATCAAAAATAAAATCCTGGAAAAGAGGGAGGAACTGGCCTTCAGATTTAACTCATCAATATAATCAGATGTCCACATATCAGCAAAAAATTACAAGCCATGCTAAGAAACAGGAAGATATGGCTCGGTCAAGGGAACAAATTAAAACTTCAGAGAAAATACATAACATGAAACAACTAATTTAAAAAGTTCAAACAAATCTCCTAAAGCAATTCAAGGAGATGAAGGAAAATATGGATATAGAGAAAAAGATATTAAGAAGACAATGTGTGAACATAAAGAAGAATTTGAAAGTATAAAAAGAAACATAATAAAAATTATGGGGATGAAAGGCACAATAATAGAGATTAAAAAATGCACTAGAGGTAGACAACAGCAGATTTGAACAGGCAGAAGAAAGAATCAGTAAACTAGAAGACAGGACAGTCAAAATCCTACCATCAGAATAGATAGAGAAAAGAATAGAAAAATGGAGCAGTAGCTCAGGGATTTAAGTGATCACATGAAATGTACAAATGTATACATTATGGATATCTTAGAAGTAGGAAAAAAGGGAAAGGGGCAGAAAGAAAATTTAAGGGAATAATGGCCAAAAATAGCAAACTCTTGTGAAAGACATAAATATATATGCCCAGGAAGTACAAAACACTCCAAACAGAAAAAAATCCTAATAGACCTACTCTGATACACACTCTAATCAGAATGTCAAATGCCAAAGATAAAGAGAGAATTCTGAAAGCAGCAAGAGAAAAGCACTTCATCACATTGAGTGATCCTCAACAAGACTAAGTGTAGATTTCTCATCAGAAACCATGGGGTGAGAAGGCAGTGGTAGAATGTATTTAAGTTAAATAAAAACAAAAACTGCCAGCCAAAAGTCCTTTATATGGCAAAATGGTCCTTCAAATATGAGGGAGAGTTTAAAATATTCACAGATAAACAGAAACTGAGAGATTTCATCAACAAAAGACCCACCCTAAAAGAATTACTAAAGGGAGTTCGGCTGGTTGAAAGTAAAAGACAGGAGAGAGTGGCTTGGAGTAGTGTGAAGAAATGAAGATCTTCAGTAAAGGTAATTAAAAGGGTAAATGCAAAACTCAATAGTACTGTACTCTCAATATACAACTCCATACTTTAATTCCTGTAAGAGTCAGAATACAACTGAACAAGAAAAAAGCATATGTTCTGATCATGGAAATGCAAAATATAAATTTGTAAAGTGGGAAAAAAGCAACATAAAGGAGGAAAACAGAGACATATGGGAGCAGAGAACATGTAAGCCACTAAAGCTAAGTTGCTATCTTTTCAAGTTAGTAGGTTATAGGTGGAGTTTCCTAGGATGCCAAAAGCAGATACCATAAAGTGGGTTGACTTTAACAATGGGAGTTTATTAGCTTGCATGTTTACAGGGATTTTTTTTTTAAGATTTATTTATTTATTTCTCCCCCCTCCCCTCGTTGTTTTGTGCTTACTGTCTGCTCTCTTTGTGTTCTTCTGTGTCTGCTCGTCTTCTCTTTAGGCAGCACCAGGAACCAATCCTGGGACATTCCGGAGTGGGGGAGAGGCACTCAATCTCGTGCCACATCAGGTCCCTGGTCTGCTGTGTCTCTTATTGTCTCTCCTCTGTGTCTCTTTTTGTTGAGCCATCTTGCTTCACCAGCTCTCCGTGCAGGCCAGCACTCCTGTGTGGGCCAGCACTCTGCATGGGCCAGCTCTCCACTCAGGCCAGCTCACTGTGCAGGCTAGCTTGCCTTTCCCAGGAGGCCCCGGGAATCGAACCCTGGACCTCCTATATGGTAGGTGGGAGCCCAATGTTTGAGCCACATCAACTTCCCAAGTTTACAGTTTTGAGGCTGTGAGAATGCCCAAATCAAGGCATGATCAAAATGATGCTTTCTTCCCAAAGACCAACTATGGGTGATCCTTGGGTCCTCTGCCCCAAGACTAGGCACATGGCAGTGTTTGCTGTTCTCTCTCTCTTCTCTTCTGGGTTTCATTGATTTCAGCTTCTTGCTTCATGGTTTTCTCTTTCTTTTTCTCTGTATTCATCTCATTTATAAAGGACTCCAGTAAGAGGATTAAGACCTACCCAGGGCCATGCATTAATTGAAGTTAATTCATGAAAATGTCTTACTTAAAATAGGTTTACACCCACAGGAATAGATTAAATTTAAGAACATGATATTCTTGAGTACACACAGCATCACAGCACCAGACCACCACAGCTGTGTGATACATACCCTAGGGTAACCACAAAGAAAGTATTTTAAAAATATACAGAAATGAGAAAAGGAATCAGTTAGATATATCACAAAAGATTAAATGCATACAAAAGGAGGTTATAATAAGGAAAAAGAGAGGCAAAAAATATATGACTTGTAAAAACCAAAGGTAAAATGGCTGAAGAAAGCACTGCCTTTACAGTATTAACAGTAAATGTTAATGGTTTGAACTCCCCAATCAAAAAACACAGGTTAGCAGAATGGATAAAGAAGCACAATCCAACTAGATGTGCTTTAGAAGAGACTTACCATAGACACAAAGACACAAATAGGCTGAAAGTGAAAGGATGGAAAATGTATTCCATGAAAATAGTAACCAAGTAATACTAATATTGGACAAAATCAACTTTAAGTCAAAATCTTAAATAAAAAAAAAAAGACAAAGAAGGAAACTATATATTAATAAGAGGGTCAAGACACCAAGAAGAAATAACAATCATAAATATTTATGCACCTAACCATAGTACCCCAAAATAAATTAGGCAAACACTTGCGAAACTAGAGAGATAAATAGATACAATAATAGTTAGAGACTTTGATACACCACTTTCATCAATAAATAGAACATCTAGATGGAAGATCAATAAGAAAAAAGAGAATTTAAATAATATGATAAATGAACTAGCACTAACAGGCATATACAGAACACTGCACCACAAAACAGCAAGATATATATTCTTCTCAATGGCACATGGATCATTCTCCAGGATAGATCACATGTTGGATCACAAAAACAAGTCTCAGAAAATTTTGAAAGATTGAAATTATACAAAGTACCTTCTCTGATCATAATTTAATGATGCTGGAAATCAATAACAGACAGAGAACTGGAAAATATCTATATTTATGGAAGTTAAATAATATACTCAAATATTTAGTGGGTCAAAGCAGATATTGCAAGAAAAATCAGTAAATATCTCGAATGAAAACAAGAACACAATGTATCAAAACATATGGGATGAAGCAAAGGCAGTGCTGAGTGGGAAAATAATAGCCCTTAATGCTTACATTAAAAAGGAAGAAAGAGCTAAAAATCAAAGACCTAACTGCACACCTGGAGGAACTGGAAAAATAACAACAAACTACTCCCAAAGCAAGCAGAAGGAAAGAAATAACAAAGATTAGAACAGAAATCAATGAAATTGGGAATTAAAAAAAAAAATAGAATTAACAAAACCAAAGTTGATTCTTTGAAAAGATCAATAAAATTGACAAACCCTT
Source organism: Tolypeutes matacus (assembly GCA_026826555.1). Classification (NCBI taxonomy): domain Eukaryota; kingdom Metazoa; phylum Chordata; class Mammalia; order Cingulata; family Chlamyphoridae; genus Tolypeutes; species Tolypeutes matacus. Next base: position 12,228,852 of record JAKSZT010054304.1, read on the forward strand.
AGCTAGATTGACAAGGGAAAAAAGAGAGAAGATGCAAATAAATAAAATCAGAAATGAGAGGGGTGACATTACTACTAAATCCTCAGAAATCAAAATGATTATAAGAAAATAGTATGAACAACTGTATATCAACAAATTAGACAAGCTAGATGAAATGGACAAAAACCTAGAAACACACGAACAACCTACACTGACCTTAGAAGAAATAGAAGATCTCATCAGACAACTTAGAAGTAAAAAGAATAAATCAGTCATCAAAAATCTCCAATAAAAGAAAAGTCCAGGACCAGATGGCTTCATAGGTGCATTCTACCAATCATTCCAAGAAGAATTAATACCAATCCTGTTCAAATTCTTCAAAAAAAAAACAAAATTGAACAGGAGAGAACACTGCATAACTCATTCTGAGACCAACAGTACCCAAATACCAAAGCCAGATAAAGATACTACAAGAAAAGAAAATTACAGATCAATTTCTCTTATGAATATACATGTGAAAATCTTCAACAAAATACTTGCAAATCAAATCCAAAAGCACATTAAAAGACTTATACACCACGATCAAGTGAGTTTTATCCCAGATATGCAAGGGTAGTTCAACATAAGAAAATCAATTAATGTAATACACCACATTAACAAAATGAAGGGAAAAACTACATGATCGTCTCAACTAATGCAGAAAAGGCATTTGACAAAATCCAGCACACTTTCTTGATTAAAAAAAAAAAAAAAACACATAGAAAAATAGGAATAGAGGGAAAATTCCTCTACATTATAAAGGGCATATATTTAAGACCCACACCTACCATCATAGTAAATGGTGAAAGACTGAAAGCATTCCTTCTAAGATCTAGAGCAAGACAAGGATGCCCACTGTTACTATTATTATTCAACATTTCATTGGAAGTTCTAGCCAGAACAGTTAGGGAAAAAAAAGAAAGAAAGAAAAGGTATCCAAATTGGAAAGAAAGATGAAAACTCACTATTTGCAGATGACATGCTCCTATATAGAGAGAGTCCTGAAAAATCTACAACAAAGCTACTAGAGCTAATAAATTCAGGAAAGTACAAGATCAACATGCAAAAATCAGCAGTATTTTTATGCATCAGTAATGACCAATCAGAAGACAAAATCAAGAAAAAAATTTAATTTACAAAAGTACCTAAAAGGATCAAATATCTAGGAATAAATTTAACCGAGGATTAAAGGATTTGTACACAGGAAATTAAAATTAAAGAAGACTAAAATAAATGGAAGGACATTCTGTGTTCATGGATTAGAAGACTAAATATTGTAAAGACGTCAATTATACCCAAAATGATTTACATATTCAACACAATCCCAATCAAAATTCCAACAGCCTATTTAAAGAAATGGAAAAGCCAATTATCAAATTATTTGGAAGAGTAAGAAGCCCTAAATAGCCCAAAAAACCTCTCAAAAAAGAACAAAGTTGGAGGAATCACACTTCCTGACTTTAAAGCTTATTACAAAGCTACAGTGTTCCAAACAGCATAGTACTGGCACAAGGATAGATATGTAGACCAATGGAATCAGATTGAGAGTTCAGAAATAGATCCTCACATCTATGGCTAATTGATTTTTTTAAAGGCTGCCAAGTCCACTCAATTGGGAAAGAAGTGTCCCTTCAACAAATGGTGCTGGGAGAACTGGATATTCATATAAAAAAGAATGAAGGAGGACCTCTATCTCACACCACATACAAATATTAACTCAAAATATATCAACAACCTAAATATAAGAATCAGGACTTTAAAACTCCTAGAAGAAAATGTAGGGAAATGTCTTCAGAATCTTTTTAGGCTTAATCCTCAAAGCACAAAGCAATGAAAGAAAAAATAGATAAATGGGCCCTCCTCCAAATTAAAAACTTTTGTGCATCAAAGGACTTTGTCAAGAAAGTGAAAAAACAACCCACTTAATGGGAGAAAATATTTGGAAACCACATATCCAATAAGGGTTTAATATCCACAATATATAAAGAAATCCTACAACTTAACAATAAAAAGACAAAACACCAAATTAAAAAATGGGCAAAAGATTTGAACAGACATTTCTCCAAAGAGGAAATACAAATAGCTAAAAAGTACATGAAAATATGTTCAACATCACTAGCGATTAGGGAAATACAAATCACAACCACAATGAGATACCATTTCTCTCCCACTAAAATGGCTACTATTAAAAAAAAAAAAAAACATAAAATTCCCATTGTTGGAGAGGATATGGAGAAATAGGAACATTCATTCATTGTTGATGGGACTGTAAAGTGGTGCAATCACTGTGAAGACAGTTTGGCAGATCCTCAGAAAGCTAAGTATAGAATTACTATAGAACCCAGCAATCCTTCTACTAGGTATCTACCCAAAAGAATTGAAAGCAAGAACTCAAACAGATGTTTGCATACCAATGTTCATAGCAGCATTAATCACAATTGCTAAAAAATGGGAGCAACCCAAGTGTCCATCAACCAATGAATGGATAAACAAAATGTGGTATATGCATACAATGGAATATTATTTATTCGTAAAGAATGATGAGGCCGTGATACATGCCACAACATGGGTGAACGTTGAAGACGTTATGCTGAGTTAAAGAACCCAGGCACAAGAGTATGAATATTATATGATCTCACTGGTACAAAATAATTAGAATAAGCAAACAAACTCACTAAGTTAGAATCTAGACTATAGATACCCAGGGCCTGGGTTGGGAGTAGAGAATGGGGAGCTAATGCTTAATTTGTAGAGAATTTCTATTCAGGTTGATTGTAAAGTTTTAGAAAAGGATGGTGATGATGGTAGCACAATATTTTGAGTATAATTAACAGTTCTGAATTATACATGTGAATGTGGTTAAAAGAGGAAATTTTAGGTCATATATATGTTTTTAGAAAAAAATTAAAACATAAAACATAGGACGGTAAAACACAGTGAACCCTATTACAAATGATGGATTATCATTAATAGTACAAGCATAAAAATGTTCTTTCATGAATTATAACAAATGTACCACACTAATTCAAAGTGTTAATAATATGGTGGTATATGGGGAAAAAATGCTCCTAATGTAAACTTTGGGGTATAGTTAAAAGTACAATTTTAGTAGTCTTACATCAGTTGTAACAAAGGTACCACAAATGCAAAATGCAACATTAGGAGGTATATGGGAACACTACATTTTTTAGATGGTATTTTTGTAAACCTACAACTTGTCTAATTTTTTTAATTTAATTTAAAATTTTTAAATTTAATTAATTAAATATAAAAATTCTTAAGTTGAAGATATCCAAAAGGGCCTGTCAGTCAAGGTATTGACCTTGTCCTACATTCAGTTTTACCAGGGTTAACTTGGCTCATTGTCCTAATTGACTACCTTGACATCTGATTGTGCAACAATATCCTACTCATTCCTTTACTCTCTTTTTTCCTCCAGTCATACCCATGTCATCTTTTCAATCCTCTCTTTTGTCCTCCATACATACACTGAGTCACCATCAGGAGGAACTGCCCTTCATTCAGGGGTCAGACCCTTCCTTACAACTTTGTTATCTTAGACACCAGACAGTTAACTCTGCTAAGTCTTCCTTTGACTTTCCTGCAGACGGTTCAGGGGAAATAATGGTTGCTTTAATTTAAGTTTAATCTCTCTCTGTTGGCAATGCTGAAGTCAGTTTTACTCCAAAAATACCTGAAGGCAAACACAATTTGTCCCTAGAATAATCCTTTTTTTTTTTTTTTATCAGAAAATTTTCTTGTTTTGATTTTTTTTTTTTTTCTCCTGTGTGAAGCATGCATATTCTCCTTATTCTTTAATCCTATTCCTTGTGAAAACTAACCCTGGCTTGGTTATCCTATAGGTACATTTTACTCTACTATGACCTAATTTTCATTAAAAAGGATGCCTGCATTGAGAATGCCTCTGCCTAACTTTTTGGATCAAATGCCTCTACACTAAAATAGTTTCTCTCCCTTCAATCCCTAAATTTCTCCTGTAGCAAACATGATTAAAATATGAGTAATGCCACCATGTAAATATTTAGTATTGAAAAACAGACTTGCAGCTTAAAAAGGGAAAAATTGTTCCAATGAGAGAGATTGTGTCAGTTATTGAAGAAATATCTTTTATTACTATACATGGCTATGCCAAGGATTAAATGGAAACATTCCCATTGATTTTTACCAGTCCTGTCAAAATGAACATTGGGAGTTTGTACAAAATTTTTAAAAATATGTTTATTTTTCTAAGTAGGCTGAAAATAAAAAGTTATTTGGCATCTACACTCTTCCCTCCATTTTATTCCATAATACATATGGTTTCCAGAAGTTGAAATTAGAGTAGTTTTCTCTGGAAAATCAAATTGTGTGCAATTTATAATATAGAAGATGCTGATTCAAGTGAGGCAGATACAAGTTTTGAATCAAATTGCAGGGACCCATGATGCAACACTGCCATATGCTGATCTTAAGAATAAGAAAGAACAAAGCCAAATGATATTGCTAAAACTCCTAATATTCCAAGGCATGTGTATTAGTCAGCCAAAGGGGTGCTGATGCAAAGTACCAGAAATCTGTTGGCTTTTATAAAGGGTATTTATTTGGAGTAAAAGCTTACAGTTGTAAGGTCCTAAAGAGTCCAACTCAAGGTTACTTCCCTACCAAACTCTGTTGCCACATGTTGAAGCAAGATGGCAGGTGACATCTGTGAGGGTTCAGCCTTCCTCTTCCCTCTTAAGGCTCCATTGGTCCAGCTTCTTCCAATCTCAGCTGTACACTGGCTTAGGGCTCATCTCTTTCCCCGGGGCTCATTTCTTTCTGGGCTCAGCTGCTCTGGTCTCTTCACCAGGTCAGCTGTAAATTATCAGGCAAGTGGCTCAACTCTCTTCCTCCAGGCTGCAGGATCCTCTTCCGTGTCTATGGAGCTTTCTCTCTTTTCTCACATATCGCTTCTGTATGTCTACTTCTGTGTGATAGTCTGTTTTATCAGCCCACCAAGGGGCGGGGACTCAACCCTGCACACCTTAATGTGGTTGAGTCAAAGCCCTAATATTGATTTAATCAAGTAAGCCTAAATCCTTTGAATTTAAATCAATCAAAGCACATCATGCCCAGAGGAACAGATCATAAACATAAAATATATCTCTTTTTGGAATTCTTAAATAATCTCAAACTGCCACAACATGATTCTAGATGTTTTCACATATATTATACAATTAAAATTTATTTTACAACTTACAAAGTGCATTTTATTGCTTCATTTTTATGAATGAGACTTAGGCTCATTAAATAGTTTGCAGGAGTTCTAGAAATTTAAGTACAGAGTTTAAACCTAGGTATACAATTCAGTAGTATTAATTACAGTGATAATATTGTGTTACCATCACTGATATCTATCTCTCCTACTTTTTCATCACCTCAAACAGAAACTTTTCACTCATTAATCTATAACTCTGTCTTCCCACCTCAACTTCCTGACCCTGGTAACCTGTAAACTACTATCTGTTACTATGAAGTTTGCTTCTTCTAGGCATTTCATATAAGCTGGATCATACAATATTTGTCTTTTTGTGTCTGGATTATTTCAGTCAACATGATGTCTTGAAGGTCCATCCACGTTGGCATGCTATATATTTTATTTGCCACTTCTCTGCTCAAAATTATACAATGGTTTCTCATCTCACTCCCAATATAAACCATACTAATCACAATGGTTCACCAAAGTACCATGATGTAGCTTTCATTAGTCCTCTGACATCTTTTCTTACTACTTTCGTCCTTGATCACTCTGCTTCAGCCACACTGAACTCCTTGAAGGCTGACTGTGCTACTCCTTTGTACTTGCTTTTCCCTCTACTTGAAATGCTCTTCTCCAATATCTAACTCCCTCATTTCCTTCAGGACATAGTCACAGGTCACCTTCTCAGACAAGTCTTCTCTGATTATCCTATTTATAATTGCAACAACTCCTCTCCCTGCCAGAACTCTCAATTCCCATTCCATCATACTATATATTTTATTTTAATTAATTTTTTAATTTTTAATTTTAAAATTTAAATTAAATTATTTGAATCCCTTTCTCTCTACCTTGGCCTATGGTCCTTCCCTTAGCCTTTAGAGCCATAAGATCTACCTCATCAGAAAACACTGGCTAAGTTCCTGTGAAAACATAATGAGAAGACCCATGAGGCTTAATATATCCCCCACATTACCAAACTCTAACCTATTAAATTTGAAATTTCTAATTGTTATAAAGGACTAATCACATATATATCCTTTTCCACCATTCACAAATGTAGGCTGCCTTTCCTGAGATTCCTCTACAGTGGACTCTACATGACCTTCAACCTGGATGCTTGATATACTGGAAGAGATATCAACAAAAGACTGCTTAAGAACCTAGATGGAAAAGACCTTACTAAATCTTATTGACCACCACTATGGCAGTGAAACTACAGAGAACTGACCCCTGGGTCCACCTGTTACAACTAAAATGTGTTCTAAGCCCTTGAGAGGTTACTCCCATTTTGAATCTCAAGCTAAAATTAACATGAGGATTCCATAAGCAGACTGCATCTGATATAGACAGCCTCTGCCCAAGATGTTGGAACCAGTAGATGATGCCCAAGATCACACATCAAGAGATGTCTGAATTTCCTGATCTTAGTCTCTGTCTCTTCTTTTTCACCATCTGTCTAAACATTTTCTTATTTATCCTATAACCCTTACACTTCCCAGTCTCCATCCCCAATAATACCCTACCTTCACCATGATTTTCTTTTATCTCCTCTTTATTCTACTTCTGCCCTATGTACTCTTACCTTGAACACAATTCCTTTGTCCTTCTAGCACCTCAAGGTGTTAATAACATGAGAACTTATTCCATTCAAGGCATAAATTTTTGGTGAGCTGAAATGTCAGACAAAGGAAACTGTTGGTTAAGTGGGATTAAGCTCTCAGATAGCAATAAAGGTGATGATGGTTATGATTCTGGTTTTTGGCATTAATACCCAATTAGCTCTATATGCCAATTTCCCATTCCTTAAAGGTCACAGGTAGCCTTTTTTAAGCTCTTGAAGGGCATTATTTTGTGTGTGGACACAAGATATACAAAGTACTACCCATAAATTGGGTTAGTCCCTATTATATAGCTTCTGATATTCCCCAAGTGGATATTTATGATAAACTTCTAAAAGGGAAAATTAGAAACACGAGGGCTCTTATGACCTTTTGTCATACTGTAAAACCTTGTGAAGAGACTATTGCCAGACTAGAGATAGCTCTAATTGAATCATGGCAATGCCCATAACCCAGGCTAAACTTAAGGGGTATTCTCTTCTTGGTATTGCATCCCTTGTCATTGGGGCATGTATCTCCTGTGTTGGAAGATACATTATAAGATTATACAGATAGTATTAGAAAAGGGTAGCTTTAGAGTTAGAAAAATCTATCTCCCACCCACGGCAGGCCATCAGCTCACTACCTGATGAAATATTGGAACTTCTAAAAATAACTCTACAAAAGTCATTGGCCTTAGGAACTTCTGGGAAGACAGCAAACTAGTAAAACACTGGAATCTCTTCTCCAGAAAAATAGCTAGAGGACAGGCTGAAAAACCCCGAAAAAGATCTTCTAGGATTTAGGACAGCAGGTAAAGGCTGCACACCACCCAGAGGAGAGAGGGGCAAAAGAGGGAAATTGCAATGACAGAACCATGAGTTGGAACCAGCAGCTACTGCTGCTGCCGGCACCCTCCCCCACACTCTTTAGAATTCTCAGGCCTCTGGACCTGCGACTACAGACAAAGGGGGCTCTAGGGATCTACCACTCCGGAAAAGGGGAGAGAGAGGGACACAGCCTAAGGCTGACTCAGGTTCTGACCCACAAATTTGGGCAGCGGAGCCCCACGGACCCTTCCAAGCCAGGTGGGACCACATGGTGGTTTGCCCTGGGAACCTAGGAAGGACTGGAGAAAGCTGACCCTCACAATCTCCCTCTCTTCTAGCCTGGACTAATTGTTGAGGATTCCACAGGAAAGGGGAGAGAGAGCCTGGGGCTGACTAGGCTTTTGACTCAAAGGTTTGGTCTGCCATGTTCCAAGGGCCCTTCCAGGTGGGGTGGGGCTGCACCATTGTTTGCCTCGGAGCCTGCAAGGGGCTAAAGATATACAAACCTCCCGATCTTCTCCTCTCCTAACAGAGACTGATTGTTGAGGACTCAGAGGGGAGTGGAAATATTTCCTAGCTGGGAAAAGGGAGGGGGCTGTCAGAGAAGACTGGAGAACGCTCTCAGAAAGTTTGAATTAAAAGGCTCTTAGCCACCAGCCAGGAAGCTCTATCACATTGATCTGGTCTGTGTCACAACAAATACACTCCGACCAGGCACTGAATTGAGAGCTGACAATGAGCGCCATCTGCTGGCAGATCAAGGAAGTGCACATAAGAAAATTGAAAATAAGTAGGAGAGGCTTTTCCTGGCCTCTATAGTCTCCCTGCCCAAGGCCCTAGGAAGTGAGGCTACAACCAATTACTGGGTCCAGTGCCAAGTTTTGAGCAACCAGCATGACAATCCTAACAATCCAGGTCAAGCCAAAAATCAAAGAGCTATGGTAACTCACAGCCTCCTGCCACCAAATCCCCATAAAAGAGAAAGAGATTGAACATCTGAGTAAACTACATCCCAACCAGATGCCTAAACACCAGCAAAAAATTATGAGCCATTCTAAGAAAATAGAAAACATGGTCCAAGAAAAGGAATACATCAAAGTCCCAGAAGAGATGCAGAATTTGAGAGACTAATCAGCAAGATGAGCACAAATATCCAAAATCAAGTAAATGAGTTGAAAGACAATATAGTTAAAGAGATAAATGACATCAAGAAGACATTGAGTGAATGCAAAGAAGAATTAGAAATCCTGAACAGAAAAGTAACAGAGGTCATGGAAATGAAAGATACAATACATGAGGTCAAAAACACATTTGAGGTGTACAACAGCAGACTCAAATGATAGAAGAAAGAATAAGTGATACTGAAGACAGAGCAGCTAAAATTGAAGAAAGAAAAGAACAGAGAGAGAAAAGAATGGAAAAAATAGAGCAGGGGCTCAGAGAATTGAATGACAACACATAATGCAACAACATACATGTCATGGGCATTCCAGAAGGGGAAGAGAAGGGAAAAGGGGCAGAAAGAGTATTTGAGGAAATAATAGCTGAAAATTACCCAACTCTCACGAAAGAAATGAGCTTACATGTCCAAGAAGGACACCGTACCCCAACCAGAATAAATCCAAATAGACCTATGCCAAGACACATACTACTCAGAATGCCAGATGTCAAAGATAAAGAGAAAATTCTCAGAGCAGCAAGAGAGAAGCAAACGATCATATACAAGGGACGTGCAGTAAGACTTAGCTCAGATTTCTCTTCAGAAACCATGGAGGCAAGAAGACAGTGGTATGATACAATTAGGAAACTGAAAGAGGAAAACTGCCAGCCAAGAATTCTTTATCCAGCAAAACTGTCCTTCAAATATGAAGGTGAGTATAAAATATTCACAAACAAACAGAAACTAAGAGAGTTTGCAAAAAAGAATCCACCTATGCAGGGAATATTAAAGGAAGCCTTAGAACCTGAAAGAAAAAGACAGGAGAGAGAAGCTTGGAGGAGAGTTCAGAAGAAAGAATAGCAGAAAGGATAACCAAAAGAGTAAAAAGAGAGACAAAAACAAGATGACATATGAAAACCAAAGAATAAAATGGAGAAAGTAATATCATTGAATGTGAATGGACTAAACTCCCCAATAAAAAGATACAGGCTGATAGAGTGGATAAAAAAACATGAGCTATCTATATGCTGCTTACAAGAAACTCACCATAGACGCAGGGATACAAACTGGCTGAAAGTGAAAGGTTGGAAAAAGATACTCCACGCGAATAGTGACCAGAAAAGAGCAGGGGTAGCTATACTAATATCAGAAAAAACAGACTTTAAATGCAAAAAAGTTATAAGAGATACAGAAGGCCATTATATATTAATAAAAGGGACAATCCCCCAGGAAAATATAACAGTCATAAATATCTATGCACCTAACCAGGGTGCCCCAAAATATATGAGCCAAACTCTGGCAAAACTGAAGGGAGAAATAGACATTTCTACAATAGTCGTTGTAGACTTCAACACCCCACTCACATCATTAGAACAACTAGACAGAAGATCAACAAGGAAACAGAGAATTTGAACAATATGATAAACAAGTTAGACCTAACAGAAATATACAGAACACTGCATCCAAACTCAGTGGGTTATACATTCTTTTCAAGTGCCCATGGATCTTTCTCCAGGATAGACCACATGTTAGGGCACAATGTAGCTCTCAATAAATATAAAAGATTGAAATTATACACAGCACCTTCTCTGATCATAATGGAATGAAATTAGAAATCAATAATAGACAGGAAAAAAGTAAATTCACAAATGTGTGGAGACTGAACAACATGCTCCTAAATAATCAGTGGGTCAAAGAAGAAATTGCAAGTGAAATCAGTAAATATATTGAGACAAATGAAAATGAGAACACAACATATCAAAACTTATAGGATATAACGAAGGCAGTCTTGAGAGGGAAATTTATAGCCCTAAATGCCTATATTAAAAAACAAGAAAGAGCTAAACTCTAAGATTTAACTGAACAACTAGAGAAACTAAAAAAAGAACAGCAAACCAATCCCAAAGCAAGCAGAAGGAAGGAAATAATAAAGATTAGAGCAGAAATAAATGAAACTGAGAACCAAAAACAATAGAGAAAATCAACAAAACCAAAAGCTGGTTCTTTGAGAAGATCAATAAAATTGACAAACCCCTCGCTAGACTAACAAAGAAAAAAGAGAGACGATGCAAATAAATACAATCAGAAATGAAAGGGGGAAAATTACAAATGACCTCACAGAAATAAAAAGAATCATAAGAGGATATTATGAGAAACTATATGCCAACAAACTAGACAACCTAGATGAAATGGACAAATTTCTAAAAATGCACAACCAACCTACACTGATGCTAGAAGAAATACAAGAACTTAACAAACCAATCACAATTAAGGAGATTGAATCCGTCATCAAAAATCCCCCAGCAAAGAAAAGTCCAGGACCAGATGGCTTCACAGGTGAATTCTACCAAGCATTTCGAAAAGAGTTAACACCAATCCTGTTTAAACTCTTCCAAAAAATTGAAGAGGAGGGAAAATTACCCAACACATTTTATGAAGCCAACATTACCCTAATACCAAAGCCAGATAAAATTCCACAAGAAAAGAAAATTACAGACCAATCTCTCTAATGAACATAGATGCAAAAATTCTCAACAAAATACTTGCAAATCTAATCCAACAACATATCAAAAGACTTATACATCACGACCAAGTGGGATTTATTCCTGGCATAAGGCTGGTTCAACATAAGAAAATCAATCAATGTAATACACCACATTAACAAATTGAAGGGAAAAAAAACACATGATCATCTCAATAGATGCAGAAAAGGCATTCAACAAAATCCAACATCCTTTTTTGATAAAAATACTTCAAAAGATAGGAATAGAAGGAAAATTCCTCAATATGATAAAAGGCATATATGAAAAACCCTCAGCCAACATCATACTCAATGGGGAAAGGTTGAAAGCTTTCCCCCTAAGATCAGGAACAAGACAAGGATGCCCACTGTCACCATTGTTATTCAACATTGTACTAGAAGTTCTAAGAAAATCAATCAATATAATACACCACATTAACAAATTGAAGGAAAAATACCACATGGTCATCTCAAAAGATGCAGAAAAGGCATTTGACAAAATCCAGCATCCTTTTTTGATTAAAAAAAAAAAAAACAATTCAAAAGATAGGAATAGAAGGAAAATTCCTCAATATGATAAATGGCATATATGATAAAAAAAAAAAACACATGATCATCTCAATCAATGCAGAAAAGGCATTCGACAAAATCTAGCATCACTTTTTTTTCATAAAAAACACTTCAAAAGATAGGAATAAAAGGAAAATTCTTCAATATGATAAAAGGCATATATGAAAAACCCACAGCCAACATCATATATAATGGGAGGGTTGAAAGCTTTCCCTCTAAGATCAGGAACAAGACAAGAATGACCACCATTGTTATTGTTATTGTTATTCAACATTGTACTAGAAGTTCTAGCTAGGCCAATTAGACAAGGAAAAAAAAATTAAGGCATCCAAATAGGAAAAGAGGAAGTAAAACTCTCACTCTTTGCAGATGACATGACCCTGTACTTAGAAAATCCTGAAGTATCCACAACAAAGCTACTTGAATGAATAAATGAGTTCAGCAAAATGGCAGATAACAAGATCAACACGCAAAAATCAGTAATGTTTTTGTACACTAGTACTGAACAACCTGAGGAGGAAATCAGGGGCAAAATTCCATTTTCAATAGCAACAAAAAGACTCAAATACCTAGGAGTTAATTTAACCAAAGAAGTACAGGACCTATATGCAGAAAACTACAAAACAATGCTAAAAGAAATTTTAAAAGACCTAAACAAATGGAAAGAAATTCTGTGTTCATGGATTGCAAGAATATATATTGTTAAGATGTCAATCTTACCCAAATTAATTTATAGATTCAATGCAATACCAATCAAAATCCCAACAGTTTACAGAATTAGAGAATTAGAACAAATTCATCTGGCAGGATAAGTGCACCCAAATAGCAAAAAGCATTCTAAAAAAGAAGAGCAACGTGGGAGGAATTTCACTCCCTGACCTTGAAACATATTACAAAGCAACAGTGGTCAAAACAGCATGGTACTGTCATAAAGATAGACACATCGATCATTGGAATAGAATTGAGAACCCAGAAATAAACCCTCACCTATACAGTCAACTGGTTTTTGACAAACCTACTAAGCCCACGCTAATAGGAAAAAACAGTCTCTTCAACACATGGTGTTGGGAGAACTAGATATCTATAACCAAAAGAATGAAAGAGGACCCCTATCTCACCCCCTACACAAGAATCAACTCAAAATGGAACAAAGATCTAAATATAAAAGACAGGACCATAAAACTACTAGAAGAAAATGTAGGGAAACATCTTCAAGACATTGTAGTAGGTGGTGGTTTCTTGGACCTTACACCCAAAGCATGTGCAACAAAAGGAAAAATAGACAAATGGGACCTCCTCAAAATTAAACTCTTTTGCACCTCACAGGACTTTGTCAGAAGGGTGAAAAGGCAGCCAACTCAATGGGCAAAAATATTTGGAAATCACATATCTGATAAGGGTTTAATATCCAGGATATATCAAGAGATGTTACAACTCAACAATAAAAAGACAAACGACCCAATTAAAACATGGGCAAAAGACTTGAATAGACATTTCTCCAAAGAAGGAATACAAATGGCAAAAAAACACATGAAGAAATGCTCAACATCACTCATGATTAGGGAAATGCAAATCAAAACTGCAATGAGATTTCATTTCACACCTATCAGAATGGCCACTATTAAAAAGACAGAGAACTGCAAGTGTTGGAGAGGATGTGGAGAGAAAGGAACACTTCTTCACTGTTGGTGGGAATGTAGAATGGTACAGCCACTATGGAGGACTGTCTGGCAGTTCCTAATGAGGTTGAATAGAGGTCACTTGCCACGTGACCCTGCAATACCACTACTGGGTATATACCCAGAAGAAATGAGAACAGTGACACGAACAGACATCTGCACACCAATGTCCATAGCAACATTATTCACCATTGCCAAAAGTTGGAAACAACCCAGGTGTCCATCAACAGAAGAATGGATACACAAACTTTGGTCTATTCACACAATGGAATATTATTCCGCTATAAGAAGAAATGAAGTTGTAAAGCATATGACAACATGGATGAACCTGGAGGACATTATGTTGAGCGAAGCAAGGCAGACACAAAAGGACAAATACTGTATGTGTGCGTTACTATGAACCAAATATATTGTTTGATTCAAAAAACTTTTTATATGTATCCATTACATTTAATTGAGAAATGTATATATTTATTCATCTGTGTTTACTTTTTAGTTTTTAATTGTTTATATTTTCAATTATTTAATGTACAAAATAAAGTAAAAAAAAAAAAATCTTTGGCCTTAGACTATATTCTGGCTTCCCAAGGAGGTGCGTGCACTAGTGGGGATCCACTGTTGCACATTTGTAAATGACAGTCAAGAGGATGTTTACCAAGAGATAGTGGCAGCAGAAGCCCAAGCTAAAGAAGCAGCCAAATCAGCTTATAAACTTCGAGAAAATGATTAATCTGAGTCTCTCTTGGGTTGGCTTCTAGGGTCATAGGGACCTTGGCTCAGAGCTGTCCTAATAGGGGCAATTGTTATTCTCTTAATCATATTCATGATATCCCTCAGTTTTTGTCATATCTCTCTACTCTTAAATGCTACTCTACAGCCACTAACTTGACAAATGATACAACTGAGGATACAAAACCATAAATGGGACAACGAAAATCTCAACCTTCAGAAAACCCATGAAATTGGCAATGAAACACAAGAGACTTTTAGTGGTAAATGAGAGACTAATGACATCTTTGGTCAAGCCCACTTAACTGAGGGAATGACTAAAAGGGCAGAAATTGGTCAAATTGTATAATGAAAATCCTGGAGGGCCATCAGAGCCAAAAATAACCATATCCTCTTAAGTTTCCTCTTTATCTTTTGAATTTGAAATCCTCACCAAGGCAGCTGACCCAGATAGCCAATCAGGCCCCTAGTTCATTACCTTTGACCCAATAAAAAATAAAGCCCTCTTGCCCTAAGCCCACCCCTGTAAGACAAATGCTTATCCAATCAATAGCAGCCAAGCTAACTTCCTTTCTATGTCTATAAAAAGTCGTTTGCCATCCCTAGAACCCCAAAGCTAATTCTGTTCTGGCTTCATTTTCTGCAGCAAAACTTTGGTGCTCCAAATAAAATGCCATAGTCTGATAATATATATGTGTGTGTGTTTTTTAATGTTTGAAAATCCTTAGCCTCTCGAGACAGCAAAAAATGTTAAAGTCAAGAAATGGCTTCTGAGCAAAGATCAAACCCAGGGCACTATCAGTAAAACAAGATTTAAAGATAAAGCTGAGAATGTGACTATAAATGTGTAAGACCTCAGAATGATCTAAGGTGGTGCCTCAGAAAACCTCATTCAAACAATAGAGCTTCTAATTTAAGGGTGTTGTCTTTCAGAAACCTCAGAAGGAGTCCAAGATGGAAAAAGGCTTATCTCAAGGAGACTTGTGGGTGTGATTTTGTCTAATGGATTTGGCAACAGTAAGATTCAAAGACAGTTTTTAAGATAATAAGATATAAGAGCAATAATAAGAAATAACAAGAAATAAAAGGTATTTTTTAAATTGCCATTAACCACAAATCATGTAGATCCAAAAGAATCTGCAAATGCCCAGTTAGAATTCATATTGACTTTAGATCAATATACAAAAAAAAAAAAAAAAAAAAAAAAAAATCCATTGTATTTCTATAAACTAGCAACAATTATAAAATGAAACAATTTTTTAAAAGTACCATTAGGAGGGACCTGGGGATTTGACAACATGAAGAAATCAGTGAATTCCCTCTGCAAGGAAAATAAAGGGAAAAAACTGAACAAAAGGGTCAAAAACAACCATTTCAGGTCTCTGGAAATTGACAAAATAACAGACAAAAAATTAAGTTAAGCATTTAATCTTGAGGAACTGTTAGAGCTTCATACAAAAACAGAAAGAGTCTGCATCTTCTTTGCTTTCATTATCCTCCCATCTTCCACCAGCTAAATAAACAAGAACTCTAGTTTAATCAGAGTGTGAATTCCTGGGAGAACCAGCAACTTTGTTAGTCTAAGAATGAGGGCTTAGTTGTGGAATGATATATTGGCCAGAAATTTAACAGGAGTATCCAGTAAATAAAATAGTCAGGATGAGATAAGTTCTTCAAACATCTCTTCTCTGGCTGACTGGTATATTACACACATGCATTGGGGAGACACAAGAAAGCCCAAGGAAACATAAAAAACAAGAGATACTTAATAAAATACCAAAAATAAATTGAACTAATGAGTTGAAGGACTTTTACACTGAAAACTACAAAACACTGCTGAAAGAAATAAAAGAAGACCCAAAGTAATTGCAAGACATCCTTGTGCTCATAGATAGGAAGACTTAATATTATTAAGATGTCAATATTACCCAAAGCTTTCTACAGATTCAACACAATACCAATCAAAATACCTATCAAAATCCCAGCAGTCTTTTTAGCAGAAATGGAAAATCTAGTCCTCAAATCCATATGGAATTACAAGGGACCCTGAATAGCCAAATCAATATTGCAAAGGAAAAACAGAGTTGGAGGCCTCATGCGTTCCAATTTTAAAACTTACTACAAATCAACAGTAATTAAAACAGTATGGTACTGACATAAAAATAGACCCATAGACCATCACAATATAATTAAGAGTCCAGAAATAAAACCACACTTTGAGGCTAACTGATTTTTTACAAGGATGCCAAGTATAGTAACTGGGGAAAGGATGGTCTCTTCAAAAATGATGTTGGGAAAACTGGATGTCCACCTGCAAAAGAGTGAAGTTAGATACCTATCTCACACCATTTACAAAAATTAACTCTAAATGGGTCAAGGATATAAACACAAAAGCTAAAACTTAAAACTCCTAGAAGAAAACATAGGGGGGAACCTATGATTTCTTAGATACAACTAAAAGCATGAGCAACAAAAGGAAAAAGCAGAAAAAAAATGGACTTCATTAAAATAAAAAATTTTTGTATGCCAAAAGACACTATCAAGAAAGTGAAAAGGCATCCTATAGGATGGGAGAAAATAATTACAAATCATATGCCTGATAAGGGTTTAATATACAGAATATATAAAGAACTGCTACAAATGGACAACAAAAAGACAAATAACCCAATTTGAAAATTGGCAAAGGAATTAAATAGACTTTTCTCCAAAGATATACAAATAGCCAATAAGCACATGAAAATGTGCTGAACATCATTAATCATCAGGGAAATGCAAATCAAAGCCACAAGTGAGATATCACTTCACACCCACTAGGATAGCTATAATTAAAAGGCAGAAAATAATATACGTTGAGTAGGATGCAGAAAAATAGGAACACAGATACATCGGTGGCATTATACAGTGCAGCCACTGCAGAAATCAGTTTGTTGGTGATTTTATTTTCAGAAAATTGAAAATAGAATTACCATGTAATTCAGCAACTCCACTTCTTGGGCTATACCCAAAGAACTGAAAGCAGGAACAAAAAGAGAAATTTGTGCACCAATGTTTATTGTAACATTATTCACAATAGCCAAAAGGTGGGAGCAATCCAAGTATCCATCAATGGACAAAAGGATAAATAAAATGTGGCTTAAACATTGGAATATTGTTCAGTGGTAATAAAGGAAAGAAAGAAGCGGATGTGGCTCAAGTGTTTGGACTCCCGCCTACCACATGGGAGGTCCTTGGTTCAGTTCCCAGTACCTCCTAAAGAAGTCAGCAAGCTGGCGTGATGGACAGGACTGAAAAGCTGACACAACAAGATGACACAACAAGAGACACAAGAAGAAAAACATAATGAGAATCACAACAAAGCAGGGAACGGAGGTGGCTCAAGCGATTAGGTGCCTCCCTCCCACATCGGAGGTCCTGGGTTTAGTTCCCAGTGTCTCCTAAAGAAACAGGGAAGGCATACAGACACAGAAAGTACAAACAGTGAGGAGGTGGAGATAAATAAATAAAATAAATCTTAAAAAATGAGTGAAGTTTTGATGCATTCAGTATCATGGATGAACTTTGAAGAATCAAGTTGAGTGAAATAAGCCAGATACAAAAATACAAGTATTGTATGGCTTCATTTATTTGAAATAAATAGAAGAATGAAACCTCATAGAGACAGAGGTCATTTATAGGTTACAGGAGCAGAGGGAGCAGAGTAGGAAGAAGGAATTATTGCTTAGTGGGTGACAACTTTCTGATTGAGGAGATAAAAAAGGATGGGTAATAGTTGATGGTGATGGTGACACAATATTGTGACTATAATTAATACTACTGAAATATCCACTTGAATGTAGTTAAAATGGGAAATTTTGTGCTCTGTATCTGTTACTGCAATTAAAAGATTAAAAAGAGGGAGAGAGAAAGACTTAAGAAATGGTTGCAGCATTGAATTTTCTCCCCAACCCACAGAAATATATTACAGAGGATGGAAGTCTTAATGGCTTGAGATGATTGAGTAAAATCTGTGCCCAAACTTTAGAAATTGAGTGGGCCTAGATGTTGGATTTACAAAATATGACTTCAAAGCAGCTATGGTTATAAACATGTTCAAAAAGTTAAATGAAAATATGTACAAAGAATTAAAAGAAAATACAATGACAATCACTCAACAAATAAAGAATCTCAATAGAGAAAATGAAACTATAAAAAAAAAAAACTAAATGGCAATTTTAGAGGTGAAAAGCACAGCAGCCAAAATGAAAACTTCACTAGATGAACTCAACATTATATCTGAAATGGCAAACAAACAATCAGTGAACTTGAAGATAGAACAATATAAACATTATCATCCAAAGAAGACAGCTAAGAGATTAGGAATAAATTAACAGATCCTCAGAGACTTATAGGGCAACATCAAGCTTACTAACTTATGTATAATAAGAGTCCCAGAAGAAGAGAAGAAAGAGAAATGGCAGAAAATACTTGAAGAAATAGTGGGGAAAACCTTCAAAAATTTGATGAAAAATATTAGTCTACAATTTCAGGAATCTCAAAGAACCACAAGCAAGATAAACACAAAGAGATCCACACTTAGTCACATTTAAGTCAAATTGCTGAAAGACTAAAGCAAAGAGAAAATCTCTAATATACCAAGAGGAAAAACAACTCATCAGCAAAAATGATTAATGGTTGACTTCACTTCAGTAATTATGGAGGCCAGCAGTGGAATGAAATATTCAAAGTGCTAAGGTAACAAACTGTCAAAAAAGAATTCTATATCCAGCAAACTACCCTTCAAAAATAAAGGCAAACAAGACATTCCAAGACAGCCAAGTCAGAGAGAATTCACTGTCAGCACACTTATTCTACAAGAAATAATAGAGGTAGCTCTACAAGCTGAAAGAAATGATACACAATGGTAGCAGGAATAAAGAAAGAAGTGCACAGCATCAAATATTGTAAATATGTGGGAAAACATAAAATACTTTGTGTGTATATATATTCTTTTTTTTTTTAAGCATGAGATTGCTTAGAACAATAATTCTTTGAAAAGGAATTGTTGGGTTTATAACACATATGAATGAAATATATGAAATATATTTGACAATAATATATTGTGGAGGAAGGAAATGGAACTATACAGAGCAAAAATTGCTGCATTTTACAGTAAGTAAATCAGTATTCACCCAAATTAGGTTGTGAAAACTTAAACATACTTATATAACCTCTAGAGCAACCACTAAGAAAATAACTCTAATTAAACAATATTGGTTAACACAAAAGGAGACAATGAAGGTGGAATATAGGAACAACAACAACAAAAAAAAAAAAAAAAAAAAACCATAGAAAACAAAAGGGAAAATGTCCTACATAAATCCAACCATGCCAATAATTACATTAAATGTAAAAGGACTAAATATTTCTATCAAAAAGCAGATATTGCCAAACTGAATTTTAAAAGCAAGATCCAAATATATGCCACCTACAAGAGACTTTACATATACTTTTCATAAAATATACTAATAGGTTAAAAATAAAATGATGGAAAAATATATATTGTGGAAAATAGTGAGAGAGATGGAGTAGCTATATTAATATCCAGCAAAATAGATTTTAGGCAAGACACATAACTAGAAACAAGAGAGACATTTCACAATGATAAAAAATGCTCAATACAGTAGGTGAAGAAAGACAGAAAGGGGCAGAAAGATTATTAAAAGAAATAATGGCAGAAACTTCCCAAATTTACCAAAAGACGTGAATGGCACATTCAAGAAGTCCAGCAAACCCAAAACACATATCAAAGACCCACAGCTAACATTGTTCTCAATGGTGAAAGGTTGTAAGTTCTCCCCCTAAGATCAGGAACAAAACAAGGATGCCTACTATCACCATGGTTATTCATGCTGGAAGTTCTTGCCAGAGCAGTAAGGCAAGAAAAAGAAATAAAAAGCATCCAAATTGGAAAGGAAGAAGTAAATCTTTCATTATTTACAGATGACATGATCCTATACATAGAAAGTCGCCCAAAAAACTACTTTAGCTAATAAATGAATTCAGCAAAGTTGCAGATTACAAGATCAAGACACGAAATTAAGCAGTGTTTCTATATAATATTAATGAACAATCTGAAGAGGAAACCAAAAAAAAAATTCCATTTACAATAGTAACTAAAAGGATCAAATAATTAGGAATAAATTTAACCAAGGATGTAAAGAATTTTTACATATAAAACTACAAAACATTATGGATAGAAATAAAGACCTAAATAAAATGGAAGAACATTCTGTGTTCATGGATTGGAAGACTAAATATTGTTAAGATATCAATTTTACACAAAGCAAATTACAGATTCAATGCAATCCCAGTCAAAATTCTAACAGCCTTCTTTGCAGAAAGGTAAAAACCAATCAGCAAATTTATATGGAAGAGTAAGGGCCCCAGACTGCCAAAACTATCTTGAAAAAAGGAAAATGAAGTTGGAGAACTTAACTTCCCTATTTTATTTTAAAACTTATTACAAATCAACAGTAATCAAAAGAGTGTGGTACTGGCACAAGTACAGACATATAGACTAATGTAATAGAATTGAGAGTTCAGACATAAGTCTGAAATTTCAAATTTCAAATCTGTTACAGTTTGATATTATTTATGAATTCCAAAAAAGATCTTGACTATGTTTGTAAAGCAGTCTGTTCCTCTGGGTGTGATACCCTTTGATTGTATTAAAGTCAAAGGTTTTATGTTTACTTGATTAAATCAAGATTAGGACTTTGATTCAACCACATCAGTAGAGTGTAAATCAGGGTTGAGTCCCTGCACCCTTGGTGGGCTATATAAATGGACACTCACTCAAGAAGACACACAGAAGAAAAAGAAAGAACTTTGTCAGTTTTGGTCCTGGAGCCCCAGGGAGAGAGGAGCCATTCACCTGATAGTTTACAGCTAACCTTTTGAAGAGAACAGAGCAGCTAAGCCCAGAAAGAAATGAGCCCTATGCCAGCCTACAGCTGAGGTTGGAAGAAGCTGGGACCATGGAGTGTTAAGAGGAATAAGGAAGGCTGAACCCTTGCAGAGATTGGCAACCATCTTTGGTGAGAAAGTACCTCTTATGGCACTTTGAGTTGGGCCCTTTAGGGCCTTGTAACTGTAAGCTTCTACCCCCAAATAAATACCCTTCATAAAAGGCAACAGATTTCTGGTATTTTGCATCAGCACCTGTTTGACTGACTGATACAACATCTATGGCCAATTAATATTTGACAAGAGTGTCAAGTTCACTCAATGGGGAAAGAATAGTCTCTTCAACAAATGAACCCAAGAAAACTGGATATCCATATGCAAAGAATGAAGGTGAACCCCAACCTCACACCATATACAAAAAATAGACTCAAAATGGATCAAAGATCTAACTATAAAAACCAAAACTATAAAACTCCTAGAAGAAAGCATAGGGAAAGAACTTCAGGTCATTCTGGTAGGCAATGGTTTCTTAGACTTTACACCAAATGCATCAGCTAAAGAAAAAATAGATAAATGGGACTTCATCAAAATTTAAAACTTTTGTCCATCAGAGGATTTTATAATGAAATAAAAGACAACCTACACAATAGGAGAAAATATATGGAAACCACGTATCTGGTAAGGATTTTTTTTTTTTTTTTTTTTTTTTTTTTTTTTTTTTTTTTTTTTTT
>JAKSZT010054304.1:12255870-12328335 GCA_026826555.1 Tolypeutes matacus
AGTTTTCTGAGGAACCGCCAAACTGTCCTCCACAGTGGCTGGACCATACCGCAGTCCCACCAGCAGTGGATGAGGGTTCCTATTCCTCCACATCCTCTCCAACATTTAGTGTCTCCTGTTTTTTTAATAGCTGCCATTCTGATGGGTGTAAGATGGTATCGCATTGTAGTTTTGATTTGCATTTCCCTGATAGCAAGTGATGTTGAGCATTTTTTCATGTGCTTTTTAGCCATTTGTATTTCTTCCTTGGAGAAGTGTCTTTTCAGGTCACTTGCCCATTTTTTATATGGGTTGTTTGTCCTTTTATTTTCGAGGTGAAGGATTTCTTTATATATGCAGGATATTAGGCTCCTATCAGATAGATGGTTGCCGAATATTTTTTCCCATTGGGTAGGTTGCCTTTTTATTTTCTTAATAACATCCTTAGAGGTGCAGAAGTTTTTAATTTTGAGGAGATCCCATTTATCAATTTTTTCTCTTGCTGCTCGTGCTTTGGGTGTGAAATTCATGAAACCATTTCTCTGGTAAGGATTTAATATCCAGAATATATAAAGAAATCCTACAACTCAACAACAAAAAGAAACCTAATTTTAAAATTGGGCAAAACACTTGAATAGATATTTCTCCAAAGAAGATATACAAATAGCAATTTAGCACATGAAAAGATGCTCTACATCTTTAGCCATTAGGGAAATGCAAATTAAAACCACAATTAGATTCACATTTCACAGCCACTAGAATGGCTATTTTAAAAAATAGAAAATAAGTGTTGAAGAGGATGTGGAGAAATAGGAACACTCATTCACTGCTGGAGAGAATTTCAAATGGTTCAGCTGCTGTGGAAAACAGTTTGGCAGTTCCTCAGAAATCTAAGTAAAGAATTACCATAAGGCCAAGCCACCCAAAAGAATTGAAAGCAGGGATTCAAACAGATATTTGCACACTGATTTTCATAGAGGCATTATTCACAATTGCTAAAAGATACAAGCAACCCAAGTGTCCACCAACCAATGAAAGGATAAACACAATGTGGTATATACATAGGATGGAATATGATTCAGCCATAAAAAAAGTAATGAAGTTCTGATACATGCTACAACATGGATAGAACTTGAAGACATCATGTTGAGTGAAATAAGCCAGACCCAAAGGGATAAATATTGTGTGATCTATACATACATATGTATATGTTGTATATATGTATGATTAGGATATGCAAATTCATTGAGTCAGAAACTAGAATACAGATCACCAGGGTCCAGGGTGGGGTTAGGGAACAGAAGTTAATGCTTAATTGGTACAGAGTTTTTGTTTAGAGTGATGGAAAAGTTTTAGTAGTAGATGGTGGTGATGGTAGCAGAACATTGTGACTATAATTATCATCCCTGAATTGTATATTTGAATGAGGTTAAAATGGGAACTTTTAGGTGGTATATACATTACTAGAATAAAAAAATTAAAAAATCATAGAACTATATAACACAGTGGACTACAGTTAATAGTATTATTACAATCATAATTTTTCACCAGTTGTAACAAAAATACCACACAAATGTAAAGTATTAACAGGAAAAACTAATAATAACTATTAATAACAATTGTAATAATAATTGCAAAGTAATAATAGTGAAAATTGTATGTCCAGTGGGAAGGGTTTAAATGAAAACTCCATGCTTTCTGCATGATTTTTCTGTAAACCTAGAACTACTCTAATAACAAAATTAAGGTTGAAGATAACATATTCCTCTTCAGTAATTGACAGAACAACTAGCAGAAAATCAGTAAGGATAAAGAAGAATTGACCAACACTACCAACTAATTTGGTCAACTGATCTATATAGAACATCCCAACAAACAACAGCAGAACATTCTTTTCTGGTGCACCTGGAACAGTCTCCAAGACAGACCATGTGTTAGGCCATGAAACAAGTCTCAATAAACCTAATATGGATTGAAAGCATGCTAGATTTTTCTTCAACCACTATCAAATTTAACTAGAAATCAGTAATAGAGAGAAATCTAGGAAACCCACCAAATGCCTGAAAATTAGACACATTTCCAATTAATCAGTAGGTCAAAGAAGAAATCACAAGAAAAAATAGATAATATGTTAAACTGAATGAAAATAAAAACACAACATATCAAAACTTATGTGCTGTATCTAAAGCCATACTTAAATGGACATTTATAACTTTATATGGTGTGGCAGTTTGACATTATTTATGAATTCCAAAAAGAGAAAGATTATGTTTGTAAACTACTCTATTACTCTGGGTGTGATACCTTTTGATTATATTAAATTCAGTTGAGGGGTCTTTGATTAAATTACCTGTTAAGATTGCTTTGAGGGCTTTTTGATTCAACCACATCAGTAAGACATGACTTAGGTTGAGTCCCTGCCCCCTTGGTGGGTCTGATATAAATGGACACTCACACTGACAGACAGACAAACAGGAAGAAAGAGCTCTGTCATTTTTCATCCTGCCATGTGACAGAAAGGAGAAGGTTCAAACAGCTGAAGCCCCTGGAAGAAATGAACCATTTTGCCTGATAGCTTACAGCTGACCCTGTGAAAAGAGCAGGACAGTCAAGATTGATATGGAAATCCCGGAGAGACAGGCCCTATGCCAGTTTGCAGCTGAAATTGGTAAGAAGTAGAGCAGCTGAGGCTGAGAGAGGAAGCCCAGAGGGGAAGGCTGAAATCTTGCAGAGATTGCCTGTCATCTTTCTTCAGCACCTGGTATCTGACTTTCATAAGAAAGTACCTCTTATGGTACCTTGAGTTGGACTTCCTATGGCCCTGGGATTGTAAGCTTTTACCCCAAATAAATATCCTTTATAAAAGCCAACAGATTTCTCGTCCTTTGTATTGGCAGTCCTTTGGCAGACTAATACATATGGTTATGTTAGAAAAAATATATATATTTAAAAACAAAATCCAAAATTCAACCTCAAATGCTAGGAAAAAAGAACAAATTAAATCCAAAGTAAATAGAAAGAAGGAAATAATAAAGATCAGAGTGGAAATCAATAGAATAGATAAAAATAGAGAAAAATAATAAATCAGAAAAGTTGGCTCTTTGAAAAGATCAACAACATTTAAGAAGACTGAAAAGAAAGAAATGGAGATCACACAAATTATCAATACCAGGAATAAAAGAGAGGACATCACTACAGACCCTATAAAATATTTATCAATGAGTGAATGAATGAAGAATAGTAATATACAGATGCACCAGCTAAAGAAATCCTATAGTATCATAACGTGTAGCATATGATAGCAGTATGCCCCCAAGAGAGCAGCCTTCAACCTGTGACTAACAGGAGATAGTACATTAACATGTGTTTCAGACTGACTCCCAGAGTTTACCAGGTGAGATCAAGCTACCATCAACCATACTGGCAGCTGGCTTGATAATTTACCCTTTATAGGCCACCTTTCCTTCCTTGTCTCACTTCCCCACTCCTCTACCAATGTTTTCTTTCACTCCTTCCCCCCAAATAAACTACTTGAATCTTTTTCTCAGTATCTCCTTCTGGTGGAACTCAAATAAAAAATAATGTTAATGTTTTCTAAAATTACTAATTAAGGAAAGAAAGGATCTGAAAATCACTTGCATATTTTTGCTTTATTTATTTATTTTTATTGGCCTAACTCATAAAACCATGTAGTGATTTAAGTTTCTTTTTGCCACTGATCTTTCCTTTTCTTCAGAGCATTAATTAAAGCTTATAATGGAATTATTATCTGGTTATTTGTCTCTTTCCCTCAAGACTGTAAGCTCCACAAAGGCAGAGACAGTCTGTTTTATTCAAAAAATCTTTGCTGAATAAATGACTAAATGAATGAATGGGAAAAAAAAAAGGTGGGGTCTGAAAGAGGAAAAGTATTTATGATGGAGATTTCTAGTGCTCACCTGTATTCAGGTTTCCTCTCCTTCCTGGTACCTAGAAAAAGTTTACTTCCCTACTCCTTTGCTGGTAGGCAGGGCCATATCCCAGTTCTGTCCAATGGTTTGTGACTGGAAGTGGCATGCATTACTTCCATGCTGGAGCATTTAATTGCCTATGTAGGACCCTCCAGTGTTTTCTTCCCTGTTACAAAGACCAAGTAGGTCATGTGTTTCATATTGTACCATTACAAGAATGTGGAGTCTCTATTAGTCCAAGTACCCAGGTCTGTGTGGCGCAGAGCAAGCTCCCTGCTTACCCACATGGACATGAAGTATGAGTGATAAATAAACCTTTGTTTGTGTCAAGCCACTAAAATTTTTGAACTGTTTGTTATTGCAGCACAATCTAGTCTATCCTAACTTACACGTATTCTTCCCAGTATTGGTCTGAACAATGAGCAATGAAAAATCTTTCCAACTCTGTGCACTCTATGTTCTACTCACTGGTTTTTGTTTGGTTGTTTGGTGTTTACAACAGCTGCCTCATATTCAATTAGACATTCACTGAAATCCCTAAATGTATTCCACAGATTTTTATGAACTCCTACTATAAATGACAGGCCTAAAAATCTTTTCTGTTATAATTCACCTGGAGCTCAACTTTAGGGTCAGCCTATACACTTTGTCTCTGACAAATGGTCTTCACCAGTCTCCTTCCTTCAGCATAAAGTGAAAATACCTTTGATCGCAATTATAAATCTTGAGAATAAAGAATCCTGTTAGCACACATCCTTAAAATATTTTAAGAACTAGGCTGGTTATTCCTTCCTCAGTAAGATTAGGTGGAAAATTTGGCAAAATATTTATATTCCAAATACTCAAGAGCATAAAAAACTAATAGAAGAGACAAATGAACAAAAGCTCTTTTTCCATTTTAAATACAAAAATATAAATATACACATGCATGCAAAAATTTAAATGTAAAACAGCTATGCCTTTTGCTATCTCTTCTAAGAAAAAGCAAGACGGTTACCAAGATTTTCCAGAGCTCTTCGTCCCTTCTTGGGATAGTCATTCAACAAGAAATGCAAAGTTCTTGTGTAAATTTCCCCTGGAATATAATCTTCAACCTAGAAATATATAAAAACAGGATGTGAGGGCGATCTGGCTGCGACATCTGTCACCCCATTGATCTCCAGGGTTGATTCAGCTGATCTGGCTGGCTAGGCGGGTGTCCCCTTTCTCCCTCACCGCTCCATGTGCGTCGCTCCCGAAGCTGCACGCTCGGTCGAAGAGGACGACTTTCCCTGCTAGAGGAGGAATGTTCTTCGGTCAAGGGTATACGAGTAGCTGCGCTCCCCTGCTAGAACCTCCAAACAAGCTCTCAAGGTCCATTTGTAGGAGAACGTAGGGTAGTCAAGCTTCCAAGACTCCAGACACATCCAAATGAGGCACTGCATGTGGCAGTCTGCCTTTCTTTAAAAAAAAAAAAAATATATATATATATATATATATATAAACATTTTATAGTATATTTATTATACAAAATAGTTAATTATAGAAAAATGGCATTATAGTCACCTAAGTTGCAAATGAATTGTGTGAATCAGACCCATCACTACATGAGCCATGTATCTTCTCTAACTAGAAATGCCTTCCTTCTTGAGTCAAATTCTTCTCTTTGCAGGCCACATAAAATACAAGGCACTTTATATATACTGGTTTTTATGGAATTCCTAAAAAACAATGTTATCCCAAGGGGTATCCCAGGATCCCCAAGACAACAATTGACTTTAAAATATTTGCTTCCTCTTTTTTATAAAATAACATATGCTGTACTCAGGGCAGTCCAGCACAATTCAGTTCATATAACCAGTTCTTGCAATCCTGGCTAAAGACAAACTACTGAAATCAGTGATTCTTAAACAGGAAACATACCAATAAATTCCCCACCTCTGTCTGAGGCTTATGCCAGAATAGGATGAGAGGCTGTCCAAAATTCTCTATGTTTAAAATGTTCCCCAAGTTCATTCTGATGATCAGTTAACCAGAAAAAAAAGTTAGGCTATGTAGTAACAACACCAAAATATC
Source organism: Tolypeutes matacus (assembly GCA_026826555.1). Taxonomy (NCBI): domain Eukaryota; kingdom Metazoa; phylum Chordata; class Mammalia; order Cingulata; family Chlamyphoridae; genus Tolypeutes; species Tolypeutes matacus. The sequence continues at coordinate 12,261,855 of JAKSZT010054304.1, forward strand.
AGGAGCTTACCACAAACAAAATCTTATTTCTAACTCAAAATCTGCTTCAGGTCAAGAAGACTCTTCTGAGCAACTCCTCTATGCAATATCCCAACAATACGGGTCTTGGTATTTTCACCACTCTATATCTGAAACATCTAAAACATGCAGCCCCCACAGTTGACATGACAGGGAAAATGAATGCTGGAGGATCTCATCTTGGCAATTCAAGGCAATTTGAGGGTCTTGTCTTGGCAATTATTGGCAATAAATGCTTCAATCTAGAAATAACACCTATTACCCAGAAGTAGTCACCTGTCCCCACCTACCTGCAAACAGATAGAAAAGTGAAACATTCTCCTGTTCCTGGAAAAAGTGGAGAAGAGGGTATGGGGTAAGCTCGAAAAGCTTCACAAAAATGATTCCCCATCTATCCAAAGACTAGACAGAAAATCCAGTTGTCACCCAGCAGCCTATAAGAAATGCACACACTCTGGGCACTTCCTATTGTTCTTAAAAACAGAGCCCAAAATCTTAACATAATAATCAAGACTCCACATTATCTTGATCTGCCTACCTTCCTAGTCTCATCTTCACACTGGATTTCATTCTCCCTGAACACATCATATTCATCCTGGGCCTTCATTCATTCTGTTCCCTCTGCCTGGAACACTGTTGTCCTGTCTCTTCTCACAGCTAACTACTCTTATCTTAGTTTTCCAGGGCAACTCTATCAAATACCACAGACGTTGGCTTAAACAACATGAATTTATTGTCTCATAGTTTTGGAGGCTAGAAGTACAAAATCAAGATATCGTATAAAACTGCAATATGACCCAACAATCCTGCTACTAGGAATATATTCAGAAGAACTGAAAACAAGGATAGGAACAGATATTTGCACACTGATGTTCATAACGGCACTATTCACAATTGCCAAAAGATAGAAACAATTTAAGTGCCAGTAAACCAATAAATGGATAAGCAAAATGTGGTATATACATATGATGGAATACTATTCAGCTGTAAGAAGAAATGAGGAGAGATCTGGGAAATTGGTGCTGAGGTGGGTAGGAGGACTCTGACCCTCTCACAACAAAGGAGCAAAGAGAGGGGCACAGACCTAGCTGAAGGAGCTGCTTTGGATATATAGAGAGCAGGAAGGTGCTCTGAGTCATCTAGGAGGATACTGGAAAGATAAAGAAGCCAAAGGAAAATGAGAACATAGACAACAGCAAGGAAATATAATAAGAGGAACAAAGTGTCAAAGTGAAACCTTACCATACACACAAAAACAACAACAAAATAAAACCCTAGAGTAGAAAGAGAGGTTAATCAACAGAATAAACCCATCAAGATAAATAGATGCCTAGACACCAACAAAAATTACAAGCTATACCAAGAAACAAGAAGACATGGCCCAGTCCAATGAACAAAATGAAAAACATGAGGAGATGCAGAAGATGGAATAACTAATCAGAGATGTCCAAACAAATATCATGAATCAACTTAATGAGGTGAAGGAAGAAATTAAGGATATTAAGACGACACTGGGAGAACATACTGAAGAAATTGTAAACATACATAAAAAGATAACAGATATGATGGTGATGAATGGCACAATGCAAGAAACCAAAAACACACTGGAAGCACATAACAGCAGATTTGAACAGGCAGAGGAAAGAATCAGTGATGTGGAAGACAGTACAGCTGAAATCAGACAGATAGTAGAACAGATAGATAAAAAGATAAAAAAATCCAGCAGGGACTTGTGGATTTGAATGACAACATGAAACACACAATATATGCATTATAGGCATCCCAGAGGGAGACGAAAAGGGAAAGGGGGCAAAAGGAGTGTTGGAGGAAATAATGACTGAAAATTTCCCAACTCTTTTGAGGGACAAGGATGTACATGTCCAGGAAGCACAGTGCAACCCAAACAGTATAAATCCTAACAGGCTGACCCCAAGACATATACTTGTCAAATTGTCCAATGCTCAAGACAAAGAGAGAATACTGAAAGCAGCAAGAGAAAAGAGATCCATCACATACAAGGGAAGTTCAGTAAGGTTAAGTGCTGATTTCTCATCTGAAACCATGGAGGCAAGAAGGTAGTGCTGTGACATGGTTAAGGTGCTAAAAGAAAAAACTTCCAGCCAAGAATTCTCTATCCAGCAAAGGTGGCATTTAAAAATGAGGGAGAGGCTCCTCTTTGCCTGGAGAATGACCGCATCCAGGCCTGGGTGTGTAATTTTCTTTTCTCTCCTTTCTTTCAATAAACTCTTTAAAATTTTTTTTTAAAAAAGAGGGAGAGTTCAAAATATTCACAGATAAACAGAAAGTAAGAGAGATTGTCAATAAGAAACCCGCCCTTCAAGAAATACTAAAGGGAGTTCTTCAGGTCAAAAGGAAAAAACATGAGAGAGAGAGTTGGAGGAGACTGTAAGAACAACTAAAATGATAAAAAGAGAAATAAAAACAACATATGGCATACATAAATTGAAATAAAATATGGCTAAGGTAAGTAATTCCTTGACAGTAATAACATGGAATGTTAATGGATTAATCTCTCCAGTCAAGTTACACAGATTGGCAGAAATGGAAAAGGAAATACAACCCATCTATATGCTGTCTACAAGAAACCCACCTTAGACCCAGGGACACAAGGAGGATGAAAGTGAATGGTTGGAAAACAATTTTACATGCAAACAATAACCAAAAAAGGGCAGGAGTTGTTATACTAATATTGGACAAAATAAACTTTAATAGCAAAACCATTGTAAGAGACAAAGAAGGCCACTATATATTAATAAAAGGGATAATCTATCAAGAAGAAAGAACAATCATAAACATTTATGCACCTAACCAGGGCTCCTCAAAATACATGAGGCAAAATTGGAAAAACTAAGTGGAGAAATAGATGTCTCTACAATTATAGTGGGGGACTTTAATACACCATTATCACCATTAGACAGAACATCTTGACAGAGAATCAATAGGGAAACAAAGATCTTGAATAATACATTAGAAGATCTAGACCTAATAGACATATACAGAACATGACACCCAAATACAGCGGGATATACATTCTTCTTGAGTGCACATGGATCATTCTCCAGGATAGACCACATGCTAGACCACAGAACAACTCTCAATGAATTCAGAAAAATTGAAATTATACAAAGTAATTTCTCTGACCACAATAGAATAAAGCTAGAAATCAGTAAGGGCCAGAGAACCAGATTAGGCACAAAGATATGGAAGCTAAATGACACACTCTTAGACAAACAGTGGGTCAAGGAGGAAATCACAAAAGAAATCAGTAACTACCTTGAAACGAATGAAAATGGCAACACAACATATCAAACCTATGGGCTGCAGCAAAAGCTGTACTGAAAGGGAAATTCATAGCTATAAATGCCTATGTTAAAAAAGAAGAAATAGCTAAAATCAAAAACCTAACTGCACACCAGGAGGAATTAGAAAAAGAACAACAAACTAACCCCAAAGGAAGTAGAAAGAAGGAAATAACAAAGATTAGAGCAGAGCTAAATGAAATTGAAAATTAGGAAGCACTAGAAAAAAATAAGCAAAACCAAAAGCTAGTTATTCAAAAAGATTAACAAAATTGACAAACCCTTAGCTAGACTAACAAAGGAAAAAGAGAGAAGAGGCAAATACATAAAATAAGAAATGAGGAAGGGGATAGAACCACTGATCCCACAGAAATAAAGAGTATCATAAGAGGATACTTTGAAAAATTGTATGCCAACAAGATGGATAATTTAGAGGAAATGGACAAATTTCTAGAAACACAGAAGCAGCTTACATTTACAAAAGAAGAAATTGATGAACTCAACAGACCAATCACAAGCAATGAGATTGAATTAGTCATCAAAAACCTCCCAAAAAAAAAAAAGTGTCCAGGACCGGATGGTTTCACAGGTCAATCATTCTGGAAAGAACACACACCAATCCTGCTTAAACTCTTCCAGAAAAAAACAGACATGGAGGGAACATTGCCTAACTCATTCTATGATGCCAATATCACCCTAATACCAAAACCAAACAAAGATGCCACAAGGAAGGAAAACTATAGACCAATCTCTCTAATGAAGCTAGATGCTAAAATCCTCACCAAAATACTTACTAATGGTATTCAACAATACATCAAACGAATTATACACCATGACCAAGTGGGTTTCATCCCTGGTTTGCAAGGGTGGTTCAACATCAGAAAATCAATGTAACACACCACATAAACAGATCAAAAGAAAGAAATCACATGATCATTTCTATAGATGCAGAAAAGGCATTTGACAAAATACAGCACCCTTTCCTGATAAAAACACTTCAAAAAATAGGAACAAAAGGAAACTTCCTCAACATGATAAATGGTATATATGAAAAACCCACAGCTAACATTATATTCAATGGTGAAATTCTAATAGCTTTCCCTCTAAGATCTAGGACCAAGATAAGGATGCCCACTTTCATTGCTCTTATTTAACATTGTGTTAGAAGTACTTGCTCAAGCACTTAGGCAAGAAAAAGATATAAAAGGCATCCAAATTGGAAAGGAAAAGTAAAAATTTCTCTGTTTGCAGATGACATGATCCTATTCATAGAAAGCCCTGAGAAATCTCCAATAAAGCTTCTAGAGCTTATAAATGAGTTCAGTAAGGTGGCAGGTTATAAGATCAATGTGCAAAAATCAGTAGCATTTCTGTACACCAATAATGAGCAAACTGAGGAGGAAATCAAGGGAAAAATCCCATTTACATTAGCAACTAAAAGAATCAAATACCTAGGAATAAATTTAACTAAGATGTAAATGACTTGTATGAAGAAAACTACACAACACTGTTAAAGGAAATCAAAGAAGACCTAAATAAATGGAAGAACATCCCCTGTTCATGGAAAGGAAGACTAATATAATTAAGATGTCTATCCTACTCAAATTGATTTACAGATTTAACACAATCTTAATAAAAATTACCACAGCATTTTTCACTGAATTGGAAAAGCTAACTATGAAATTTATTTGGAAGAGCAAGGGGTCCCTAATAGCCAAAGACATATTGAAAAAGAAAAATGAAATCGGAGGAATCACACTACATGACTTTAAAACATACTACAAAGCTACAGTGGTCAAAACTGCATGGTATTGCCACAAGGATAGACATACTGATCAATGGAACCGAATTGAGAGTTCTGACATAGATTCCCACATATAGTCAGCTGATATTTGACAAGCCCAATCAAATGGGAGAGAATGGCCTCTTCAACAAATAGTGCTTGGAGAACTGGATATCTATATCCAAAAGAATGAGAGAGGAATACCACCTCACACATTATTTTTAAAATTTACTCAAGATGGATCAAAGATCTAAATATAAGAGCCAAGATCATAAAGATCTTGAAAGATAATATAGGGAAGCATCTACAGGATCTTGTATTAGGAAATGGTTTCATGAACTTTATACCCAAAGCATGAGCAATGAAAGAAAAATAGATAAATAGGACCTCCTCAAGATTAAAAACTTTTGCACCTCAAAGGAGTTTGTCAAGACAGTGAAAAAGCAGCCTACTCAGAAAATACTTAGGAACCATATATCTGATGAGGGGCTAATATCCAGCATATATAAAGAAATCCTACACCTCAAAAATAAAAAGACAAAAAGTACATTTTAAAAATGGGCAAGTGATGTGAATAGACACTTCTACAAAGAAGAAATACAAATAGCTAAAAATCACATGAAAAGATGCTCAGCATCACTAGCTATTAGGGAAATGCAAATCAAAACCACAATGAGACATCATCTTATACCCATTAGACTAGTGGTTATTTAAAAAAACAGAGGACTACAACTGTTGGAGAGGTTGTGGAGGAATGGGAACCCTTATCCACTGCTGGTGGGAATGTAGAATGGTGCAGCCATTGTGGAGGACAGTTTGGCAGTTCCTCAGGAAGCTAACTATAGAACTGTCTATGATCCAGCCATCCCACTGCTGGGTATATACCCAGAAGAATTGAAAGCAGGGACACAAAGAGACTTATGCACACCAATGTTCATAGAGACATTATTCACTATTGCCAAAGTTGGAATCAACCCAAATGTCCATCAACAGATGAATGGATAAACATTGTGGTATATACATACAATGAAATATTATTCAGCTGTAAGAAGGAATGCAGTATTAACACACAGGATAACATGGGTGAATCTTGAAGACCTTATGTTGAGTGAAGAAAGCCAGGCACTGAAGGACAAATATTATATGACCTTACTGATATGAATTAAGGATATTGAGCAGACTCACAGAGCTAGAGTCTGGAAGATAAGTTTACAGGAGACAGAAAGGGAGAAGTTGTTTGTGAGTCAATGCCCACATAGGCAAAATCTATAATAACATAGAAGGGTGTCGTTGTGCAGTGGATGTACACAACAGTGTTGCAGTGATGCTATTGGGCTGGGCGGTGCTGGGCTATGAGGTGGGTGAGGTGGGGATGGTGGGTTGGACTGTCCATGGAACTGAGGGGAGAGTAGGGGAGCAAGCAGGTGAACTATGGGGATTTACAGGTATGTGGTTGAAACTACAATATTGAGAATGTTCTTTTGGCAAATATGGCAGGGGAGGGTTACTGGTTTAAGGTGTTGGATGTGAGGGACATGCAGAACAGGGTGCACCTGGGGCAGGCTTCTAGGGATTGTGTAGTGTTCATGTTGTCAAAGTGTGTTGTATTAGTGGGTGGAGACTCACATAATGAGCAGGAAGGTATTGGACTCCCATCTTGGGGAGTCCTTCTATGATCTCAAATAGAGGGGCAGGGGTCTCTTGAGAGCATAGGCAGTGCCTAATAGGGGAGGACAGGCCAATATGTCAAGTTATCAATGCTGTTGCAATTAACTATGAATCTTGTCCTTCAATGAGTTAATCTTGGTGGTTACCATGGGACCCAATGGGAGAGGGAGGGAGGAATAGAATAAATGGAACATGGGGCATTTTGGGGATGATGGAATTGTTCTACATGATCTTGCAATGATGTATACAGACCATGTTAAACTTCATCAAAGTCTATAAAAGTGTACAGTCCAAAATGTAAACCATAATGTAAATCATTGACCATGGTTGGAAGCAATATTTCAATATTTGTACATCAGTTGTAACAAATGTACCATCCACATGTAAAATGTTATTAATAAGGGAAAGGGGGAAACGGGGAGGATTTGGGTATATGGGAATCTCCTATATTCTGTATGTGATTTTCTGTAACCTAAAGCTTCTTTGAAGACAAAATGAAAAAAATAAGACAATGGGGGAATAAACAGAAGAAAATATCACTGCACATACAAGACAAAAGATCTTACAGTGATGAAAGACATAATGTCAAAAAAATTTTTGGGAAGTGGCTGTTGCTCAAGCGATTGGGCTTCTGTCTACCATATAGGAGGTCCAGGGTTCGATTCCCAGGGCCTCCTGGTGAAAGGTGAGCTGACCCACGCAGAGAGCTGGCACAGCAAGATAATGCAACAAAAAGAGACACAAAGGAGAGACAATAAGAGACGCAGCAGACCAGGGAACTGAGGTGTCATAAGAGATTGAGCGCCTTCTTCCACTCCAGAAGGTCCCAGGATCGGTTCTCAGTGCCACCTAAAGAGGAGACAAGCAGACACAGAACAACACACAGAGAGCAGACAATGAGCACAAAACAATGGAGGGGGAAAGGAATAAATCTTTTAAAAAAATTTTTTAGTTATATATTTTTTATTTTTTTATTTCAAACTTTCTTAAATTTTTTGTATTTTATTCATTATTTTTAAAACTATCATTTTCCTATTAATTGTATTTGGTTATTTTGTTGGCTTCACTTTTGAGGAAGTTTTGAATCACAGAAGGGTTCTAACTGTGGCAGGGGAGGATCATTGGTGCAGGGTGTCAGAGATGGGGGATGCATGGGACGAGGTTCACCTGGGGCATACCTATAAGGCATATGAATGTGTTCAAGTGTTCATGGGGCATTGTCACAGTGGGTGGAGATTCACACAATAACCAAAAAAATGTATAGAATCCTTAGGAGCTCTGCCACATTCTCTAATGGGATAGCAAGAATCCCCAGAGTACAGGGGCAGTGACTAGTGAAGGAGGATGGACCATTGACAGGCTCTTAATAATAAATGACTGTACTTATGAACCTTTATTTTTGAAATTGAAACTTAGTCTAGTATTATAGGGTGCCTAAGAGTTACCTCCTGAAAGCCTCCTTGTTGCTCAAATGTGGCCTCTCTCTAAGCCAAACTCAGCATGTAAATGCATTTCCTTCCCCCCAGCATGGAACATGACTCCCGGAAATGAGCCTCCCTGGCACCAAGGGATTACTACCAAGCACCAGCTAGCAATGCAACTGGAAAAAGACCTTGACCAAAAGGGGGAAAGGGCAAAGACAAATGAGTTTATATGGCTAAGAAATTTCAAAGTTAGTCAGGAGGTCATTACAGAGGTTACGCTTATGCACATCTCAGCAGGATCTCATTGACCTCCAAAGTAAAATATTACCTCATATAGTGGAGCTCCTGAGGGCTTTAGAGACATCCAGACACTATAGACAGGGCAAATAGCTCAGTAATTTGGCACCCTGCCAGTGGGCCCTACTTTGGAATTTACCCTCACCCGTGTGACAGAGTTGGACTCAGATGTGTTTTCCCTACTCGTGGCTCTTCTGCCCCTTCTATTTGAAACTAGAATTGATAGGTGTATGTCCAAGAGACTTAAATCTTTGGGCTATCCATGTACCAGCTGGGCCCTGAATCTTCAACTGATTTGCAACACCTACTCTCCAGTTTATTGGACTCACCCAGAACAACTAACAAGGAGATGATGATGGAAAATAACCATCTCAAGGAACAGAGAGAGTCTGCACCTGCAAGCAAGATAGTCCCATCCATCTGTCCCATGGGATCTAAACCCCCTCTCAATTAGAGGCAGGGTGGGCATCACCATCTCAGAATTCTCAGGATTGGGGAATGAACTTACTGTTATTCTACTATAGACTTATTGTGATTCTAGTAATGGGAGAATGGAGGCAGTGGCCACTGGAGGTTCTGAGGGGAGGGAGAGTAAAAACTAGCTGTAATTTGGGGGCATTTTGGGGACTTGGGAATTGTCCTGAAATGAAATTGCAATGACAGATACAGGCCATTATATACCTTGTAATAACTTACAAAAATGTGCGGGAGAGAGTGTTAACTACAATTTAAACTATAATACACACTTAGTGGCAATGCTCCAAAATGTGTTCATCAATTGTAACAACTGTACTACACTAATGAAAGATGTTATTAATGTGGTAAAATGTGGGAGGGCTAGGGAGTGGGGCATATGGGAATCCCCTATATTCTTTATTTAACATTTATGTAATCTAAGTATCTTTAAAATAAAAAAACATATATTTTTTAAAAATAGAAGAAATGAACTGGGGAAGCACATGACATCAGGGATGAACCTTGAGGAAATTATGTTGACTGAAATAAGCTAAACATCAAATAACAAATATTGTATTATCTCTCTAATATGAACTAAACATATTAAACATAAAATCTCCTCACTCTATTTCAGGGAACATACTTTTGAATGCCTAGATGCTGGGGTATGATGAGTAAACTTATGAAGTTAAATTATACAGTATAGGTTAGTAGAAGACAGAATGTGGATTGAGAAGGTGGAGCTGATACTGAAAGTACATAGACTGTTTAATAAGGTCAACTGTAAATATGTGGTAATGGATAGAGTTGGTGGTAGCACATTTTAATAAGTATAACAAACACTCCTGATTTATAAATGTGATTGTGGCTGAAAGGGTTAAGGAGGTTAATGCTAATTGAAAGACAGCTAGAGGATAATCTAAGGACTATAATATAGTGATTTTGGTGGTATTTGAGGATTGTAGTTAATATAAATACAAGAATATTCTTCAACAACAAGGTGTTAAGAATATGGTGATACATGGGAAAAACACAACTAATGTAAATTAGAGACTATAGTTAACAGTAATATTATAATATTTTTGTTGCAAAGGCAAAGAAAGTACTGTATCGATGCTAAATGTTAAAAAAAAAAAAAAAAAGAAGATGGGGTTTAGTGAAAAGAAAAAAAAAAATGATGTCAGTAGGATAGTGTTTTCTCCAAAGTCTGCAGCATTCTGGTGGAGACTTGCTGGCAAGCCACACTTCAGTTTCTGCCTCCATCATGTAGCCATCTCTCTCCCTCTCTTGTTCCTCCTTCTGTGTCCAAATTTCTTCTCCTGAGTCAGTTTGTCCTAACCTTCAGGGATAACATCTTCAAAGATCCTATTTGCAAATGGGTTCACATGTACAGGATCAGAAGTTGGGACTTGAACATGTCTTTGTGGGGGATTGATTCAATCCGTAACGCTACCCATCATTCAGACCTCAGCCTAAGGATCTCTTTCCTATCGCCTTAGACTATGTCCTTTCCTTATTTTAGGGTCGCCTAAGAAAACTGAATCTCGCTGTTACAGTATTTCTCACATCTATAATTGCTCAATTTTTACTTATAAACATTTACTTGGTGTTTGCCTTCCCTATAAACTATGTTTCAAGATAATGTCTATCTTTTATTATGAGAACATAGCACATTTCCTGGCATACAATAGCTGCTCAATAAATATTGATTAATTGTGTTAGTTTACTATTGCTGCTGTAACAAAATACCATAAACTTAGTGGCTTTAAACAACATAGATGTATTGCATTATCTTACAATTTTGGAAATCAGAAGTCTGACAGTTATTACTGGGCTAAAATCAAGGTATTAGCATGGTTGCATTCCTTTCTGGAAGCTCTCTGCTTGCCTTTTCCAGCTTCTAGAGGTTGTCTGCCTTCCTTGGCTCAGGGGCCCCTTCCAAAAATGGCATCACTCTGACCTCTGCTTCTGTTGTCACATCAACTTCTCTGACTCTGACTCTTTTGCCTCTTTCTTTACCTTATAAAGAGCCTTGTGAATGCATTGGGCCCACACAGATATATGAGCATAATCTTCCCAACTCAAGGTCCTTAGTTTAATCACATTTGCAAAGTCCCTTCTGCCATTAAGGTGAAATAGTCATAGGTTCTGGGTATTAGGACATGGACGTATGACCATCTGCCTACAATGCTGACTGCCTGGTTTCATAACCCTCATAGAACAGAGCCTTACATAAATGAGGATTGTTCCTCATTTAAGGTGGCAGCTCAGTTCTTTGCAAAAACATCTTCCTAGAAGGAAGCTCCTCACTGTCTGGAGAGTGTTGATTGGGGCTCTCCAAAAGAATCTCAACAGCCTCTCTCAACACCATGTCCATTGCATTTCTCAGTCCTTCAATAGGTAAGAAAATGAAAGTATGGAGAAGGTGAGACATCCTTCCTAGAGCAATAACATATTAGAAGAAGCCTGGAATAAAATCTCCTCACTCTACTCCAGGGAACACATACTTTTGAATGCCTAGGTGCTGGGGTACAGATGAGGTCCCTGCTCCCACAGAGCTACATTTGGGTGCAGGAAACCTGGTATAGGCAAACCTCAGTTCCCATACTTACATGCCTTAATGGGCTAGGCAGAGAACTCAAGTGTGTGAAGAAGCCAAGTGTGAGACTATAAGGAGTGGTGATTATTGTGCTGAACTGCAGAGTTCCTGCTGGCCTAAAGGCATTCAGATTTATATTTTATATCTCTCCTCTGGCCAAAGACAACGAGCCTGCAGCTTTTTTTAAATTTATTTATTTTATTTCTTTCTTCCTACACTCCCCACCCCTGTTGTTATGTTCTTGCTGTCTGCGCTCTGTGTCTTCTTCTGTGTCTGTTTGTCTTCTCTTTAGGTGGCACCAGGAACCAATCCTGGGCCCTTCTGGAGTGGGAGAGAGGCGCTCAATCTCTTGCGCCACCTCAGCTCCCTGGTGTGCTGTGTCTCTTATTGTCTTTCCTCTGTGTCTCTTTTCATTGCATCATCTTGCTGTGCCAGCACTTCACGTGGGCCAGCTCACCACGCAGGCCAGCTTGCCTTTCACCAGGAGGCCCCAGGAATTGAACCCTGGACCTCCTATATGGTAGACGGGAACCCAATCACTTGAGCCACATCCAATTCCCCCGCCTTCAGCTTAAATCAGCACCTCTTACTCATCACCTACTAGTTAGCCACTCCCAAGGTAAGCAAATAAACAAAATAATTTCAGATATTAGTAGGTTTAGGTTTTATGAGGAAAATAAAACAGGCCAACATGATGACAAATACCTAATGTGTACGTAGGGATAAGCTCTTCAGGGAAGGCAACCCATTGCGGGGCACCACACTTACGTGTCTTTACCAAGAATTTCCAGTGAGGAACTCAGATCCTGGAATTCAGATCTTCTCTAGCCTGTGGTTATGGAATGAAGCAACCCAAAGTTCCATTTCAATAAGTGGGGTTTTAAAATAAGAAGAAATATTGTTTCTGCATTGGAAAATCTTAGAGAGAGGCAGATTTCAACTGGGCAGACACTAATAAGGGACAAGTGTCTTAATAGAAAATAGCCCTCTCCTATTTCACAATTCATTCCAGAAACTATGTATCATAGACCATTTGATCATCTGACTCTTCTGAGGTTTGTCTCATACCTGACTTTGCGTCTCATGAGTAACTTAAGTCCAGCTGTGTATTTTCTATATAATTCTCCTTCCAGTTAAGAGTTCACATCCTGTCTCACAGCTTTTTCCATGGTCCAACCTCTATTCTTTTTTCCTAAAGGAAACAATACTTTATTGTTATTCATCTTTAGTTATGTTTTAAATTTAAAATAAATATGATAGTTTTTTTTAAATACCACCAGTACAGACTCATTATTATTAAAGAAACAAATAAAAATGAAAATCTACCCTCATTTAAGTAAGTGAAGTCAAATATTTTTATGAAAATTACTAAATTTTGTCCTTTGTAGTTTTTTTAAACAAATCAATTTTCTTGATATATATTAATGAAGCATACATCCATCCTAAGTGTAAAATCAATGGCCCTTGGTGTAATCACATATTCGTGCATTCATCAGTTCAATCATTCTTAGAGCACTTTCATTATTCCAATAATAATAATAATTAACAAAAAAACAACAAAACTCATCACCTCTCAATCTCTCCATGCTTCCCCTGCCATATATAGCTGTTATTCTTTTTCCTTCTCTCTAGTATATTTGTATTTATATTTTGTAAAAACAGTCTTATATATGCAATATCACTCATATTTGTGTTTTACATGAGGTTTTACTATCTTATACAGTCCCATATTACAGTTTTTAGCTTTCCTTCTAGTAATATACATGACCATAGACTTTCCCCTTCAACCACTGTCATACCCATATAATAACTCTGCTAGTTACAAACACCATGATATGCTTTCATCATTTCTATTCACTTCCAAAGATTTACAAACAACTTTTTACCAATTCTGCACAGATTAAACCTCAGCTTTCCATTCTCTACCCTTTTTCTATTTTCTGGTGACTTATCTTCTAATTATTAACTCCATGAGTTTATACAATATATCTAGTTCATAACAGCACAATTATAAAGTATTTGTCACTTTGTGTCTGGCTTGCTTCACTCTACATAATGTCCTCCAGGTTCATCCATGTTGTCATGTGCTTCACAACCTCATTTCTTCTTACCACCGCATAATGTTCCATCATATGTATACACCACAGTTTGTTTATCCATTCATCAGTTGATGGACACTTGGGTTGTTTCCAACTTTTGGCAATCATGAATAATGCTGCTATGAACATCAGTGTGCAGATGTCTATTTATGTCTCTGGAATCAGTTCTTTGGGTATATCCCTAGTAATGGTATTGCCGGGTCACATGGCAAGTCTATCTTCAACTTCCTTAGGAACTGCCAAAGAGTCCTCCAACAGTGGCTGTACCTTTCTACATTCCCACCAACAGTGAATAAGCATTCCTATCTCTCCACATCCTCTCCAACATTTACAGTTTTCCAACTTTTTAATAGTGGCCGGTCTAATAGGTGTGAAATGTTATCTCATTGTAGTTTTAATTTGAATTTCCCTAATCACTAGAGATGTTCAATATTTTTTCATGTGTTTCTTTGCCATTTGTATTTCTTCTTTGAACAATTGTCTTTTCAAGTCTTTTGCCCATTTTTTAATTGGGTAGTTTGTCTTTTTATTGTTGAGTTGTAAATTGTATTTCATGGACATTAAACTTTATCGGATATGTGCTTGCCAAATATTTTCTCTCATTGAGTCAGCTGAAAAAGTCCTTTGAGGTGCAAAAATCTTTAATTTTTAGGAGGTCCCATTTATCTGTTTTTTTCTTTTGTTGTTCATGCTTTGGGTGTAAGGTTTAAGAAACTACCACCTATCACAAGATCTTGAATTTTTCCTTTAGGAGTTTTATGGTTGTCACTTTTATATTTAGGTCCTTGATCCATTTTGAGTTAATTTTTGTATAAGGTATGAAATAGGGGTCTTCTTTCCTTCTTTTGGATATGGATATCCAGTTCTCCCAGTACCATATGCTGAATAGACTGGCCCACCTGGTAGGGCTTGACGGCTTTGTCAAAATCACTTGACTGTAGATGTAAGGGTCTGTTTCTGAGTTCTGGATTCAGTTCCATTAGTCAATAAGTCTGTCTTTATGCCAGTACTATGCTGTTTTTACCACTGTTAACTTCTATTATTTTTAATGTTTTGCACCCTCCCTCACTGAGATGTTTGCTGCAGTTTTACATGCTTCACACATCTGGTCCTGTCAGATTGTCAATTACTTTTGAGAGATTTTTTTCCTAGCTTATGGGTCCAGAAACAAACTGTATAATTTGTTGCTTTGTTCTCAGTATATTCACAAGAGGCAAGTTCTGCCTGGAAATTGTGTGTGAAGAAAGAAAAAAAAAAAAAAAAAAAAAAAAGAACATAAGCTGTTATATATAAGTAAAAAGTATAAAATTAAGTAAAAGTATAAGAACAAGCACTGTCTGGTACTGCCCAGGGTCTTGGATGTGGAGGTAGCACAGGGCTTCTGTGTGGGCAACTTTCACACCTGATTGATGAGACAAGCAGGAGACTCTTCAGGCCATTCATTTCTCTTTTTTTCTCCTAGTTGCTGCCTTCAGAGGAGAAGCAGGGAGATGTAGAATACTCATTAGCCAAGTTAATAAGTCTGGTGAAAGCTTTGAGAAGAAAATACATTGAAAAGGAAGGGAGTCAGTTGACTTTGGGCATGCAATAATCCATGATGAGAAGTGTATGTGTTTTAATAGCTTATGTCATACACCTCAGAGATGACCTTGTTCATAGAGAGGAAATTCATTCTTCTCAGGTATTATCTGTAGCCACCTGGTATTGTCTATTTGGAAGGCTGGGACACAGGCTCACAAAAGAGAGAGCCCAGATCAGTCTTCTCTGGCCCAGGTGTAGGAGGATGGATTGACAGTATTTGCCGTTCCAGATCTAGTCCAATACCCTCATTACACAAATTAAATTTAAAAATTAAAGTGAAGAGAATTTAAATGATTTGTCCAAGCCCTCACAGCTACCTAGAGGCAGCACTGGAACTCCCACGTATGCTAACTCCAACCAGTGTTCCTTCCAACACACCACACTGCCTAGTCATGTACATAAGAACTCACATAGCCACCCCCCCAAAGATGTCCACGTCCCGATCGCAGGAAACTGTGAACATGCTATTTTACATGGAAAAAGGGACTTTGCACGTAAAGGATCAAGTTAAAGATCTTGAGATGGGAAAATTATCCAGTGTAATAAAAAGGGTCCTGTGGTGGTTTGAAGCTGTATGTGTCCCCAGAAAACCATGTTCTTAAATTTAATCCATTTCTATGGATGTGAACCCAGTAGTAAGTCATACCTTTTGATAAGGCTACTTCAGTTAAGATGCAACACACCTCAGTCAGAATGGGTCTTAATCCTATTACTGGAGTCCTTTATAAGCATAATGAAATTCAGTCAGGCAGAGAGAGAAAGCCACAAGAAGCAAGAAGCAGAAATGGAACACACACAAGAAGCAAGAAGCAGAAATGGAACACAGAAGAAAAGGGAGGGACCAGGAGATGCCACCATTTGTGTCTTTGGATGACCTCTCTATCATGGTCAGAGTCAGAGAAGGTGATGTGATGACAGAGTAGAGGGAAAGGAGGAGATAAAACGAGGTAAGCAGAGGTCAGACTGATGTCGAGTCAAGGAATGCAGGCAGCTTCTAGGAGATGGAAAAGGGCAAGGAAATGGGTTTTCCCCTAGAGCCTCCAGTTAAACTGATTTCTGTCTTACTAACTATAAGATAATAAATTTATATCATTTAAAACCACTAAGTTTGTGATAATTCATTACAACAGCGATAGGAAATAAAACCATGACCCTTCATATATTGGTTTAGGCAACAATTTAAGCAGATAAACAAGGGTTTAGTTGCAGAATATCAGACCCCATGCAAGTCTCATGCCTATCATGTATTATGGATAACCACCAGGCAGTGCTTACACTAAAAAGCTCATGTCCTTTCCTTCCACACACTGGTTTCCAGGCAGTGCTCGCTTCTTCTTAATATACAGTTATTAGTTAAAATTAGATGGGGCTACATATAGGCAAAATAAAAGAAATGAAAAAGAAGCCTGGTTTAAACGAGGTAGAGGTTTATTTCTCTCTCACAAGATAAGAAATCCAGGGGTAAGCAGTCCAGGCTGGTATGGTAGCAACCATACGGTGGAAGCAAACATTCAGGTTCCTTTTGTCATTCTCCACACATGGCTGCCACCTGATGGTCCAAAGTGGCTGCTCAAGCTCCAGTCATCACATCCCCATCAAGCTATCAGGAAGGCAGATGGGGAAAGAAGGGCATG
The DNA here is from genome assembly GCA_026826555.1 of Tolypeutes matacus. Lineage (NCBI taxonomy): Eukaryota > Metazoa > Chordata > Mammalia > Cingulata > Chlamyphoridae > Tolypeutes > Tolypeutes matacus. Next base: position 12,278,734 of record JAKSZT010054304.1, read on the forward strand.
TGCACTTCCTGGTAAGTACGGCATCCAGCAATGGCACACAATATTTACACTAGTTTTCATTTGGCCACAACTTAGTTGCAAGGAGACTTGGGAAATATAGTCTTTAGCTGGACATTTTGGTAAATCCCCTAGGCACCCCATCTCCAGAGCTAAACACTGATAAAAATAAACGTGGCATTTTTGAAGATCAAAGATTTCCTTCAAAAAGAATTTGGTTAATTCTACTTACCATGTTTTGTGTATAGTTACCAAAGAGAGATAGAAATCCTGAGACTAGCTGTGAAGATCCAAAAGTGTGTTGCTTTTATAACCTTGATTTTCACTGTTGAATTCCAAAGAGAGATTGCTGGGATGAGGACTTAGCTATGGAACTGCATGTGGCCAAAACAGGAAGAGGTCTGAAGAAAGAGAAAGTAATTTAAACAAAAAGCTAGACTGAGGATACATGGAAAAGAAACTTCAGAACAGGACTCGCTGGGCCAGGAACCCAGTTGTGAGAAATGAGATGGGGGAAAGTAATTACCCATGTAAATTATTAAAGTAATCATGACAGCAAGAATGAGACTTCAAGGAAAGCTGCGAGGCAACACGTGCCTACACTTAACATCGCTGATAGGGCAAAGGGGGCTTTTCACTCAGGCTGTTAGATGCTCTGCCTTATCACCTACCTCTGCCAGAGTGGGTGGGCAGAGAAGAAGGGGCTAGTTAAGCTGACAATAGGAAATCCTGAAAAACATGAAGGAGATGGAGAAAACTGTATGTTCTAGAACTCATCTCAGAAACATTACTGAATGTGGTTATAAGGAATAATTTAGGAACTTCTTGAAGAGAAGGAAATGGGAGAGGAAATTCCACACATATCCCACCACACCAAAAAAAAAGATTTGCTTGATTAACATGAAATATGTATTAAACTGCCTTTTATGATAAAGTAAACTGCAGGGTTTTGGTCTGCTGAGTAGATCTACACATTTGGTCCACAGCAGAGTTGCTCAGGACAATAGAGACAAAGCTCGGTAGACTTGCTTTTTTGCACTTTTCCTACACATCACCCAGCCACCCCTCTATGTGAATGACCAAAGGCTTGAAGAATGCTGAGACATCAGATTCCTAGCTTGTTTGGGACAAGCTGGCACTATTCATGAGAAGAGTTTGTAACCATGTGGAAACCAACCATTTTTAAAAGACAATTTGGCAATAAAATAAATGGAAAATTAGAATTATCTAATAATTAATTTCTATTATATTTGTCTTATTATTTTCATTTATAAATGTTTGTTGCTATGCTATCTACTTTTTATAATTGATTATATTAAATTTAACCTGGCCTTGCACACTCTTTTAAAATTTGTAATTCCTTTCTATCTATTTTTCTATTTATTTTACAATTTTACAATAAAGGACTTTTTTAACAGTTAAAAAATAAAGCCATTGATTATACACTTTGGAAAGAGCATATGGCATGTGAATATATCTCAATAAAACTGTGTAATAAATAAATAAATAATTGTGCAAGAATAGCCAGAACTAGCAGCTATTTACAGCAGGGGAAACGAAGAGATTGAGAGGTGAGGAATTTCCTTGTTGGTTGGTCTGTTTGAGCTTGAGAGGTGAGGAATTTCCTTGTTTGTTGGTTGGTCTGCTTTTTCTTTATTATTATTATTGAAATAATGAAAATGCTTTAATAATGTTTGAAGTGACAAATGCACAATTATGTGATTATGCCAAATACCACTGATTGTACACTTTGGATAAAATGTTTGCCTTATTAATATGTATCAATAAAATTAATTTGATTTTTTTAAAAGGCAATTTGGCTATAAAATAAATGGAAATTTTTAAGTTCATAAACTTTGATCCAGAAATACAATTTCTAGGAATCTGCCCTCCAGAAATTCTCACAAATATGTACAAAGATACATGCATGGATTTTAGTGTAGTATTTGTTATAATAAGGAAAGAATAAAAATAACATAAATGTCCATCTATAAGGGATTAATTAATATATTAGATCTATAGTTTGCATCTCTTAAAAAGAATGAAGTAGATATATATGTACTGATATGTAAAGGGGTTCAGAGACAAAAAAGAAATTAATGTTTTTTTTTTTTTTCATTTAAAAAAATCTTTTACAATTTTTATTGTAGATGTTCACATTTCACATGTCTCTACCACATTTCTATCTAGATCAGGCTTTTTTTATTTATTTTTTTTTTATTATGGGTAAAAATCAACATTTTCACAATACATACCAATATTTGTAAAATGATATATAAATATATATGCATATATGTGCATTTGCTTACAAAAATATTAATATATTTTGTGCTGTCACTTTTGTCATGCATTAATTTTTATTTTATTTAGATTTATGTGCATACATAAAGTTGGTGGTGTAGCCATATATATACACACACACATACACATATATATTCATGCACACATATTTGTATATGCATAGGAAGAGTCTGAAAAAACTCACTCTAAGCAGTAAACAGTGGTTACTTCTTGGGAATGGGATGAGGGAAAAGGGATATTTATTTATTTATTATTTTTGCTGTATTACACTTTTTATTATTTGAATTTTTAATAATTTGAGTTACTTTTGTAATTTTTAAAAACCAACAAGAATACTTTTTAGAGAAACTGGAAACTAAATATGTAGTGCTTATGTCAGTATACAATCAGGATTGAAATACAACTAGGGGAAACGGATGTGGCTCAAGAGGTTCCGCATCCGTCTACCATATGGAGAGACCGGGGTTCGATCCCCGGTACCTCCAGGTAAAAAAAAAAAAAAGAAATACAACTAGACTAATTATATTGCTTTAAAGCATAATAAAGCAGTGTGAGGTATTTTTTGTTCTCTCCAACCCTATAACATATACAGAGAAATGAGAATGTCACACTATTTACATCACTAATTGTTCAAGAGGATCCACATGCTGCATCAGACAGGCAGGGCTGGAGTTAGGTTTTATAGCGTCTGAAGCTTATACAAGATGGGAGTCCTTTTTTAAGAAAAATTAATACATAATTACAAAAATAATATTAGGTACAAGAGTGACTATTTAGTAAAAGAAAATCACAAAAAAAAAGGTGGAATAAACCGGATAAATACAACAACATCACAAAATCCAGAAAAATAACATAGCATTTTTATTAACTACTATATTTCTATAGTACTATTTTCCTACATTTTCTGGATGGATACTCTTTAACAATGATTTTGTAATGTTTTCTATAGAGGAAACAGATTATTTAGTCTTCTCTAGCATGGTTGATGGAAATATAGCTGCAAAAGTTTCTTTTGCTGCACAACTGATTATTGATAATGGCATACAATATGTTTATGGTTCTTGTCATATTTGGGAGAAATAGAATTTAATTAATCCCCTATAGATGGACATCTAGGTTATTTTTATTCTTTCCTTATTATAAACAATGCCACACTAAAATCCAAATGCATATGAGCTATAAAATTTCAGGGCATTTCAGGCTTTCTTATACCGGGGGCTAAATTTAAAATTATTAGTTTAATTTGTCATTAGTGTTCTCATTATAGTGACATATTGTGTTTGAGACTATTTTTTTGTTAGTGGTGTTTTGTGTCAAATGAACAAGAAATTTAAATCATTTTCAAGTTGTATTCATATAATTAATTCTTTTTCATTAATTTAATTATCACCAATCTAAGAGCCCATTATCACTGCTATTAAAATTTACCTGTTCCTCTTAATGAAATAACTATTTTTGGTATGATCTTCATGATGTTTTATATGGAAACATCAAATACACTAAGATGCTATGGAATAATTTTGGTACACATAAAACATACAACTTCACGCTCAAATATACTCTTTATTTGTAATACTGCTTCAGATTTATGTCCGATAAAGACAGGAATTCTGACAAGTTCTATTTTACACAATTTCCACTAAAAAGGAAAAACTATATGATGAGTATGTGATTACATATGCTGCCTTAAGAGTATATTCCTGACATGAAAGAATTTCCATTTTCAGGATTTCTGTATTCTCAGCCCCTCGCTTTGCACAGGCAATTTCCACCACCCTGGGAGGGGCCCTTGTGATGGGTACACATAATCATTTGTTTTTTGCCAATTTTGCAAAATTAGGATAATTTTGCCACAAATTGGGAAGGACACTTTCTCTTTCCACACGGATATTCCCTCTGCCACACTGCCCTTCACATTCAGTGGCATGGGCATTTTTTGAGCTCTGGACTCAATTAGTCAATGAGAACTGAATGTCTTACATACAATTCCACACAATGACTTGAAGAATTTTCCACGGACTAGCATATAGTCCCTTACACTTCAGACCTCACTTCTCTTCCATGAACCAGCATTTACATACTATTACCAGAGCACACATCCATCTGCCAATACAAACTCTGGACCCATCCCTGTGTGTTACATAAGTTAGCACAATGATAAGATTCAGTACTTCTAGAAGCCATTTCTATACAGGGACATCTAGCAATAATTTACTCTACACTGATATAACAATACAACACTTAAATATAAATGCATCCAGCTAAACCTAAATTAAATGAATCCTCAACTCAATTTCCCAAAAATACCCACTTCAATGCCACCAACACAAAGTTAGTTTAACAGAAAGGAAGTTGCAGGGATGAGAGACAAGGATCTTATCTTACAGCAGCAAAACCATCTTATTTTTGCAAATTTTGTAAAAACATAGGATCACGTGAATCCTTTGCTGATGTCCCATGAGGGGCACTGAAGCTTAAGCTTCTTTAACTTTATGGAAAATCTGCCTCTGTATGCAGAAGGGACTACCTTAGGAGGAGACTCCAAGAGAAAATGATTACCAGAACGATCCAACAATTCACCAAAGAGCCAGGCCACCACTTGTAACACAATCTTCAAGGTGCCATCTTGTTGACCGCTGCCCAGTGGTCTCTCCAGCATCATCTCAGACCACAGAATCCAGCCCTCTCCACCCTCAGTCACTCTGGCCTTCCTTCAGATCCTCCCATGAATCCTCTTCCTTAAAGAATCTTTTGCCTACAACCATGGTTTTTAACTCTAGCTGTGTAATGGAACCATTTGGCGAGCTTTTATAAATACCAATGCCTGGACACCTCTCGAGGCCAATTAAATTAGAATCTCTGGGAGTAGATTCCAAGCATAAGTATATGAAAAGTTTCCCCAGGTAATTCCAGTGTGCAACTCGGGTGAAGAACCCCCGATCTCCATTGCTCCCTTCAAACACCTAATGGACTCATTCTTTCTTCATATCTCAGAATGATCAGCATTTCCTGAGAAAGCGCATTCCCTGCCTGACTAGACTCAGTAACATCTGCCATTATCATCCACCCAACAGCCACTATGCACCTCTCCTTTGTGGCAATGATAATATCTAACATTTAGCAAGTCCCTACTAAGTTATTGTCAAAAGAAAAAATGTGTCTCAAAACTAAAGAGTGAGCAATTGCAGATTCCACATTTTGTTTGCAGAACAATGTCACTAGCAATTACTTCTTTAAAATACAAATTTTTTTAAACAAATCTATTTTATTGGTACATATTAACAAAGCATACAATTCATTCAATGTGTACAATAATGTATTTGGTATAATCTCACAGTTGTGCATTCATCATTTCAATCATTATTAGAGTATTTTCATAAAATACAAATTTGAGCTCTGGGGCTGTTTTGGATCTCTGCTTGACACTGTTTCATGCTTCCATCTTAGTCATCCCCAGCGTAGGTTGGGAGGTGAAACCTTGTTATTCCAATATTAGCCTTAGATGATGCCTTTTCATTTGCTTCCAAGCTGTGCTGTTTTTCTTTTGAACAACAATTGGCTCATGAGACAGTGTGAGCCATGGTGCCACAAATATCTTGTCTGACAACTGACATGAACATGGTGTCTCTATGACCTTGTGAAACTGCACTATTCCTATCTTTTTTAAAGCTAACTGCCTATGCAAGCATTCTGTTCCCCAACTCTATAACGCTTCCTTTTCCACCCCATCTCTAAATCAGCACCACCTATGCTCAAGCTGAGTCTGTAGCAACAATTATGGGAAGATTCTTCACTAGCAAATGGCAGATTCTAGAGTGAATGTCAGAATTTTCCAAGGCAATTCAATTTAACAAGCAATTGTTGAAACCCTACTTTAAGCAAGGAACTTTGAGAGTTTTGTTCTTCATGAGAACAGAATACAATAGAGAGAGAGAAATGGTTAAAACTGCTTCCAACCTGAGAGTTGCTTTGCAAGGGAATACTCTATAACACTGGTTACCAAACCCTCACGTGGAGTACTGTCAAATATGATCAATATATGATTTTGTGATTTTTCACAAGTAAGGAAATATTATTTTATAGTAATATCTGTAAGTCAGAAAGGTTTCATGAGCAGGTATGATAATTTGAGATACAATTTGATTGAAGTTAGAGGTAAGAAGTTTGGTATGAAGTTAATCTGTAGCTAAAGAAAGATTCATCTATGAAATAAATATTTACTATGCATTTATATGTTCCTGGCACTGGGAATACAGAAGTGAATAAAAAAAGACAAAATCTTTTCCCTATTATTCTTAACTGTATTAAGTTTAATAACATTATGCCTATATAAGAAAATCTTAATAATTTTTAAAGATGTAATTTGCAGTATGTAGTGGATGTAGGAGTTGAATGGGCATGAGGTTTGGATTTTAAACATTTCATCTGTGAAAATAAAAGGGGAAAGGAAAGGGAAAATAAGGAAAGAAAAAATAGAGATAGATGAAGCAAGTGAGGCAACAGCTTAATAATTATAGAACTTGGGTAAAAGATATATGGGGCTTCATTCTACTATTCTTTCTACTTTTATGTATATTTGAAATTTTTCTTAATAAAGATTTTAAATTCCTCCATTATAAAACTTACATACTAGTGGGATGAGTCGGACAATAAACAAAAGAAGTAAGATATATTTTAGTCAAAAGTATGTCCTATAATAAAAACTAAGTCAGGGACAGTGAAAAAGTGTTGAGAAGGCTGCAATTTTAAACAGGGTACTCAGAGATGACCTCATTGAAATGTGACTGTTAAGTAATGTCCTGAAAGAAGTGAAGAAACAGGCTGTGCAGCTACTTGCTGGAAGAGCATCCCTGGGAAAGAGAAAGTCAAGTGCAAATGCCCCGAGGCAAGAAAGGGCCTGGTGTGTCAAAGAACATGAGACAACACCCAGGACAACTAACAAGGAGATGATGATGGACAACGACCATCCCAAGGAACCGAGAGAGTCTACAACTGCAAGCAAGAGAGTCCCATCCATCTGCCCCACAGGATCAAAGCCTCTCCTCAATTAGAGGTAGAGTGGACAACACCATCCCAGAATCCTCAGGATTGGGAAATGAACTATGGACTCTGGACTAAAGCAGACTTACTGGTATTCTACTATAAACTTATTGTGATTCTAGCAATGAAGAAACTATATCATTCATGTGGAGGCAGTGGCCACTAGAGGTTCTGAAGGCAGGAAGAGGGAAAAACAGGTGAAATATGGGGGCATTTTGGGGACTTGGGAATTTTCCTGAATGACATTACAATGACAGATACGGGCCGTTACATATCTTGTCATAACCTACAAAATTGTGCAGAAGAGAGTGTAAACTACAATGTAAACTATAATCCATGCTTAGTGGCAATGCTCCAAAATGTTTTCATCAATTGTAACAAATGTACCACACTAATGAAAGATGTTGTTAATGTAGGAAAATGTGGGAGATGTGGGGAACAGGGCATATGAGAATCCCCTATATTTTTATACAACATTTATGTAATCTAAATACCTTTTAAAAAAAAAAAAAAAAAAAGAGCATGAGACCAGTGTGTCTGCACATGGAGATGAGGAAGTAAGGAGAAAGTAGTAAAAGATGGTTCAAAGAAAAGCACTAAGCCCTGGGCATGTATACTGGGCCATGTGAGAATCTTGTTCTTATGTATATTAGCCAGCCTGGTCAGGACAGTAAATGGACCTAAAGGATAGCCATGTAAATCTACCCTTACTTCTGGATAATTTAGTAGACACCATCACATGTAGTAATGATGGAGTTGTAATCACTATTGACTTGTTTCCTGCTGCTTCAAGATGCTTAATTCCTTTAAGTGTGCTGCCCAAAACTCTAGCATTAAATGTGTGCCACAAACATGGAACATTTGAAAGAACCACTACTCCACAGTTCAGTTCAATACATTTGTAGAGGCATGTATTTGCATGCCGATCACTCCACTGGGCTCTAGAGATATATAAATGAGTACATCTCCTGCTCCTGAGCTAGAGAAGGAGTTGTGTATGTGCACAAATAATCATAATAAAATGGGATATATGAAATGATAAGTATTCAGGACATGGGAGTAGTAGAAGGAAAGCCATGATTCATTCATTGGAAGAAAGAAGGATAATTTCAGAAGGTACCTGTGATAGGTTGAATCATGTTCCCCACAAAGACATGTTCAAGTCCTAAGGCGTGGTCTGGTGGGTGCAAACTCATTTGTAAATGGGATTTTCAAAGATCCTATTAAGATGAGGTCAACCTGAAACAGGGTGGGCCTTAATCTGATGTGACTGGAGTCCTTATAAACAGAGGAAATTTGGACACAGATTTAGTAGTCACAGGAGGAGACAGAAAGAGGCAGATCACCATGTGATGGAAGCCACCACCAGAATGCTACATACAGACTTCAGAGAAGGCACAGCCTACCAACACCTTGATTTTGGGCTTCTGGCCTCTAAACTACACATCCATATTGAATGATGTGAGCCAATCAATTCCTGCTGTTTAAGCCCCCCAGTTTGTGGCAGCTGTCATAGCATCCCTGGCAAACTAAGACAGACCCTGTACTAAAAAGAAGTTTCTTCTGGATGGAAAGAATTCCTTAAGCCATTTTATGGAATGAGCTTAATTATAGGAAATAAATAGTAAAGCAAATTTATAGAGTGGGAAACTTGAATGCAGGTAACCAGGGTCAAGATAAGGGTAGGGAATGGGGAATTAATGCTTAATTGGTACAGAGATTCTGTTTGGAGTAATGGGAAATTTTGGTACTGGATGGTGGTGATGGTAATACAACATTATGAATGTAATTAACAACACTGAATTATGTATCTGAATGTGGTTAAAAGGGGAGAATTTTAGGTTGTATATATGATACTAGAATAAATTTTTTTAAAAAACATAGGCTGTACAGCACAAAAATGAACCCTATTGTGAACTATGGACTATTGTTAATAGTATAATTATAATATGGTTTCATCAATTGTAGCAAAGGCACACACTAATGCAAAGTGTTAATGATAGGGGAAACTGTGTGTGAGGAGGGATATATGGGAGCTATGTATTTTCTGCATTATTTTTCTGTAAACCTATAACTTCTCTAATAAAAAATAAATTTTAAAAAGAGTTCCTTAGGGCATGTTTATACCAATATGCTAGTAAATCTACTTTGGTGGTTCTCAACAGGGCCAGTGGGGAATGGAGGGGGATGGGGGGATTATTGCCCCACAGGGGATATTTGGCAATGTTGGAAACTTTTTTTTAAGTGTATAGCTTGATGATTTTGTAGTAATCTGTAAGCAACAAGCCTTGCCACATCTACCAACCGCAGGCCCTGCGATAGCCTCGCCTGCGTGGCATAATCTGCAAACCGCAGGCCTGGCCGTGGCTGCGCCTACATAACCCCCTCCCCTGTTTTCACCTTTCTCTTCCCCTTTTCCCCCCTTCCTTGTTCCTTCTCACCAATCAGAGCTCCCGCCCCAGATATTGCCTTATTTGGACAGCCTTGCTCAACCCCCAAAATCTAGCCCCCTTCCCCTAGCAACTACCAGTCACCCAATAGAAATCGCCACCCCTAGCCTGAGAACCGCCCCATTGCCTGTGCTATATATGTACCTTGCACCCCCCAAATAAAGAACTTGCTTCCCCCGCACTCAGAGGACTCGAGTCTTTCTTCCACACGCGGTCATTACCAGATACCCCACACACCCGAGCCGTGGAGACCGGGGAGCCCCCAACCTGACGCCGCTCCCTGAGAACCTCCTCACCCTCGCCGTTTTCTGAGTGCACGCCGAACGGCTTATATTTTGCCTGTGTCGCCCCCCGGGCTGCAGCTGAGCTAGCCATACCCTCAGCCCGGGAGACCAGCGACATGATTTATTTTCACATCCATTCATCCTGTAATCACCATCCACAGAAAGCGAAAGAACATTTTCAGCAACCCCAGAGGGCTCCTTCGTACCCCCAGCAGAGGTATCCACTGGCTTCTAGTACCATCCATTCGTTTTGCCTGTTCCTGAACTTCATATAAAAGGGCTCTTCTGTGTGGCCTCTTGCACTATTATATTGCCTGAAGCATTAACCATTGGAGACCATTTTTGTTTTGTTTTTTTGTTTGTTTTTATTTTTTATTTTTTAAAGATACTTAGATTACATAAATATTACATTTAAAATGTAGGGGATGCCCCACTTTCCTACCCCTCCCACAATTTCATACATTAACAACATCTTTCATTAGTGTGGTACATTTGTTACAATTGAGGAACACATATTGGAGCACTGCTACTAAGTATGGATTATAGTTTACATTATAGTTTAAACTCTCTCCCTCACAATTTTGTAACTTAGGACAAGATACATAATGGCCTGTATCTGTCATTGCAACTTCATTCAGGACAATTCCAACGTCCTGAAAATGCCCCCATATTATACATCTTTTTCCCCTCTCCCTCCCCTCAGAACTTCTGGTGGCCACTGCCTCCACATCAATGATAAAAGTTCTTCCATTGCTAGAAAAACAATAAGTCTATAGTAGAATAATAGTAAGTCTACTCTAGTCTATCATTCATTCTCTAATCCTGAGGATTCTGGGATGGTGATGTCCACTTCACTTCTAATAGAGAGGAGGCTTAGATCCCATGGGGCAGATGGATGGGACTCTCTTGCATGCAGTTGTAGATTCTCTGTTCCTTGTGATGGTCATTGTCCATCATCATCTCCTTGTTAGTTGTCCTGGGTGAGTCCAATGAAATGGAGAATAGGTGTTGCAAATATTTTTGGTTTCCCAATGCATATAAAAGTTATGTTTACACAATAGTCAATTAAGAATTAAATAGCATCATGTCTTTAAAAAATGCACATACCTTAATTTAAAAATACTTTATTGCTAAAAAATGCTAACCATTATCTACACCTTCATTGAATCATAATCTTCTGGCTGGTAGAGGGTCTTGCCTCGTTGTTGATGGCTGCTAACAGAGGTGGTGTTGCTGAAGGTTGGGGTGGCTGTGGCAATTTCTTAAAATAAGACAAATGCAAAATGAAGTTTGCTGCCATCAATTGACTTTTCCTTTTATAAAAGATTTCTCTGTAGCATGCAGTGCTGTTTGGTAGCATTTTACCCACAGTGGAATTTCTTTAAAAATTGGATTCAATCCTCTCAAACCCTGCCACTGCCTTACCAACTAAGTTTATGTAACATTCTAAATCCTTTGTTCTCATTTCAACAATATTCACAGCATCTTCACCAGGAATAGTTTCCATCTCAAGAAGCCACTTTCTTTGCTCATCCAAAAGAAGCAACTCTTCATCTGTTAAAATTTTATCATGAGATTGCAGCATTTCAATCACATCTCAGGCTCCACTTCTAATTCTGGTTCTCTTGTTATTACTACCACATCTGTAGTCACTTCCTCCACTTAAGTCTTGAACCCCTCAAAGTCATCCATAAAGGTTGGAATCAACTTCTTCCAAAGTCCTGTAAATGTTGATACTTTGACCTCCTCCCATGAATCATGAATGTTCTTAATGGCATATAGAATGGTGAATACTTTCCAGAAGGTTTTCCATTTATTTTGCCGAGATCCATCAGATGAATCACTATTTGGGGCAGCTATAACCTCACAAAATGTATTTCTTAAATAATAAGACTTGAAAGTCAAAATTACTCCTCGCTCCATGGGCTGCAGAATGGATGTTTACTAGCAGGCATGAAAACATTAATCTCATTGTACATCTCCATCAGTGCTCTTAGGTGATCAGTGCATTGTCAATGAGCAGTAATAATTTTTAAACAATCTTCTTTTCTCTGAGCAGTAGGCCTAATAGCAGGCTTAAAATATTAAGTAAACCATGTTGTAATCAGATGTGCTGTCACCCAGGTTTTGTCGTTCCCACTTATAGAACACAGAGTAGATTTAAAATAATTTTTAGGGGGCAGATGTGGCTCAAATGGTTGGGCATCCGTCTGCCAAATGGAGAGACCTGGGTTTGATCCCCGGGACCTCCCGGTAAAATAAATATATATATATATATATATATAGAAAGTGCATGGGTTGCCAGGCTTTGTGTGCCGGTGAGCCACCAGGCCCCGGGAGCCATGCAGCAAGATGATGACGTAACAGGAGAGAGATGCAGTGGAGAGACAAGATGCTCCAAAAGCTCTGGAAACCAGGAACCGAGGTGGCGCAGGTGGCAGAACACTTCTCTCCTACATCAGAGGTCTCCAGGATCGAATCCTAGTGAAGACTGGACGAGGAGGATGAGAAGAGATGGCAGGAAACAGACACAGAGAATTGCCCAGCAAATGGGCACAAAACAGCAAATGGGGAAGGGGGGTTAAAATGGATAAAGTAAATAAATAAATCTTTAAAAATAATAATAATAATTCTTAAAGGCCCTAAGATTTTTGGAATGGTAAATGAGCATTGGCTTCAATTTAAAATGACCAGCTGCATTAGCCCCTAACAAGAGAGTCAGCTTGTCCTTTTAAGCTCCTCTCTAGCTATGAAAATCCTAGATGGCATCTTCTTCCAAGAGAAGTCTGTTTTGTGTACATTGAAATCTGTTGTTTAGTGTAGTCACCTTCATCAATTATCTTGGAATTTCTAGATAACTTGTTGCAACTTCTACACAGCCCTTGCTGCTTCACCTTGCACTTTTATGTTATGGAGATGGCCTCTTTCCTCAACTAGCTTCAAAAAATGGACTCCTGGAGCCCCAACCCCCTCTTCCAGCAATAAAATATAGGCAGTGGTCTTCCCATTATGAGAAACAAACCATTGGTGGTCCCTAACACTCTATTAAGGGGTCTGCAAGTGTGTATTGCCTTATATCCCAACTCACAAAAATGAATAAATAGCTCAAATCTGGCTATAAACATAAACAGCAAACAGGATTCCAAGGCTAAATTGAAGCAAAACATATATGCATATGCTAAGACAAGTGGCTTTGCAAGTAAGATGAGTTTTCCCAAGCAGCTAAAACAGAAAATGTAAACAGGAAGTATGAAAATGAAAACTCTATCTGAACATTGGACTTTATTGAGCTTTTGATGCATTTGTCCTTAGTCTGAAGGATACCTGAAAGCTTATCAACTAGTGGTATGAAGTCATCAAAACTTTTCCAATAATCTCTGAAAGACCAATGGAATGTTTCCAGAACAAGGGCAAATGATGTCTTCCAGGAAGAAATTATTCATTTTAATCCAAAGGGCAAAAAAGTGAAAAAATTAGGAGGTATTTTTCCAAGTTGCGATCCTTTTAGCAGCAGGTACATGTCACATTACCACTAAGAAGCTTATAAAACCAGCCACAAAATTGATGCTGTTTGTAGCAGTTTGATATTATTTATGAATTTTTTTAAAAGATAGTGATTATGTTGTAAACTGGTCTGTTCCTCTGAGTTTGAGACCCTTTGAATGCATTAGATTCAGCTGACATGTCTTGAATAAATTACCTGTTAAGATTAGGGCTTTCATTCAACCATGTCAGTAGGGCGTGACTCAGGGTTGAGTCCCTGCCCCCTTGGTGGGCTGATATAAACAGACACTCACTCAAGAAGACACACAGGAAGAGAAAGAGCTCCACAGACATGGGAAGAAAACAGAGGAAGGGAGAGAGCTCCATAGACATGGCAGAGGAGAGAATTTTGATCCTGCAGCCCCGGAAAGAAACAAGCTCTATGCCAGCCTATAGCTGAGAGAGAGGAAGGCTGAGCCTTCGCAAAGATCAGCAAATAGCTTGCTTCAACACTGGGCAACTGACTTTGGTGAGAAAGCAACCTTGAGTTGGACTCTTTAGGGCCTTGTAACTAAGCTTTTACCCCAAATACTCTTTATAAAAGCCAACAGATTTCTGGTACTTTGTATCAGCACCCCTTTGGCTGACTAATACAATGTTATTCTCAGAGAGAAAGCAGAACAAGCTATTAACAAGATCTCCATAATGTTAGTGGTGCCCAGTGGCACTATTACATGAACAGCTGGTAGATGTTTTGCCTTATAGGTAGATGAAACCTCTGATGTACAGTGTATGACTCTACTACTGGCATGTGTTGCACATAGATGCAGAACTGTCTGATAACATTTTTTTCTGTTTAAACACTAAAAGTCAATGCTACAAAAAAAAATTTTTTTTTAATGTAATTTACAGTTAATTTCTGTGCTGTGCAGTAATCTTGAAAAGGCACGTGGGATCAGGATGAACAGGAGCCCTTTATGTAGATAAGACAAGAGGGTATGGAGATGGAAAAGGTCACAGCTGAATCCCAGTCCATACATGGCTTTAGACCAGAGAACAGTTGGGGTCAACTCTGTCCTATGACTTTTTTCCCAATGTTTATATTTTTTTCTTTCTTTTCATTGCCTTATTGCACTAGACTTCCAATACAATGTTAAATGGAATAAGATCAGACATCCTTACCTTGCTCAGGATCTTGGGGGGGGTGGGGGGTGGGAGAGGGGGGAATGCTAAGTATGATATAGTTGTGGCATTTTCATAGCTGTTCTTCATCAGTTTGTTAATTTGTTGAGAATTTTATCACACTTGTTGACTGTTGAATGATTTTTCCACTTTCATTTACATCATTACTTTTTTCCTTTATTCTGTTAATGTGGTAAATTACATTGATTGTTTTTTATCTTAATTAAACATTGACTTTTCCCCGATGTTTATAAGTTTATTTCTGAGTTGCAAAGATTATTTCTCCTTCCCCATGTTTTTCAAATTTTCCTGTATTCCCCTTTCAATCTTGGCTGCCACAACCAGACAGGCAGAAAGTGAGAGGACCTTTTTTCTCTTGTGTCTGTAGTGGAAACCTTAGCAGCAGAAATAAACTGCTTCTGTCCTCTTTTTTGATCACTGTTGCAGAAAATATTGGAGGGGAGGGGAGAGAGTGTGAACACCATCAAATTGGTGCCATGGAGAGTTCATCTTTCAGGGTATTACACAAAGAAGTGGACAAAAATTCTACTTTTCCATGTTGAATTGTGTTCAGGGGGAAGCGCTCATATGTTTTTGAAAGAAATTATGAGTTAAAAAAATTCCTCTCTGGAGTGATGTCAGTAAGATGGCAGAGTGAGAAACTGGGGTTTCATTCCCCACAGAAACTTGTAAAACCAGCAGAAACTGACAGAACCAACCTTCTCAGAGCCCTGGAAAACATTTAAAGCAGAGGTTCTTAACCTTTTTTGTTCCACAGACCCCTTTGCCAGTCGGGTGAAAACCACAGACCCCTTACTAAGTCTGCACTATACTGTGTAGTATTTAATAAATATATCATACCTGCACCAACACATCCTTAGAAGAATAATGTTTTTTTGAATTTCAATTCAAACTCATGGACCCCTGGTTAAGAACCCCTGAGTTCTGGGTTGTAGGAACCCAGCCCAAGGTGAAAGCATAGAGTCCTTTCAGGTCTTTTCTGAGCATCCACATTCTCCTGTGCATATAGGTGGCCTTATCAATTTCCACATATATCTGGATACTCTGAATGCACCCAATTACCCTTAGAATTCTCCCCAGGAAATCTGCAGCCTTTTCTCCTAGTCCCAGGCTCTAGTGTATGTCTCAGTCAGTAATCCTTTGCTCCAGGCAACTGTGTTTGATCATTTTTCTACAGGGTTTTTGTGGCCCTACCAGCCATGCTTAGATCCAGAGCAAGTTCTGGGACCAGCAAGACAGAGGCCAGTGTCTTGAATCAGTCCTTCAGGCTGCAACCCATTGGATTGGTACAGACATACATGTCCCTCAATCTGCACATAAGGGTTACTCTGCTTACTCCAGAAACTGAGTCCAAGGGCCTGCACTGGGGGCATGGGCTGGCTCCTGCTGCACTGAGCCAGGAAGGGGCTGGGCAAAGGGCCTATAAGGGTGCAGCAAGGTTTTCCTACTGTTGCCAGATTTTCTCTAGGTTCTTGGCTAAGCTACAAAAAAATGAATTTTAAGTGTAAGCCAGTTTAGTTTAGCCAGTAATTTATTAAGGAACAGAGAAAAGAGAAATGGGAGAAAATAACAGATTATGGGTCCCTGGTAGAGAGAGGAAAAGGGCTGAAAAAAGGTAAAGAGGGCTGGTTTACAGACTACAAGTCCCCATTACAGATTACAAATCCCCAGGTTTACCTGCCTGCTGACTCAGGCAAGGGGAGAAAAGACAAGAACAGGGCCGTTTTGGATTCCACACTTGCTTTTTAAACCATTAATTATTCTGCTCCTTTGCTAATGGTGGGGGAGGAATCCCAGTTGTTTGCTGTTTTGATTGAGTACCCCACCTCTCAATCCCCCAGGAGGGCCCAATGATAAGGCCCCTTGAGAATATCCGGTGCTTCTCCTTGATTCCGAAGGAAATCCTATTCCAAATGGGGGTTCTCGTAAGGTTCTTCCAGCAGCCATCTTGTGGGGTAACCATGACCATGTGGGCTTCTGCCAGGTTCCAGATCCGTCTCTTGATTCCCTAATCTAGCCTGCCTCACTACCACTTTAAAGTTGCCTTTTTCGTGAGCCCCACGGTAGGCACAAAAAAAAATCTGAAAACATACTCAGAAGAAAATAAGAAAGGACCCAAAATGGTGTACTACAAAAGATCAACTAAACACAAAAGTAGACAGTAATGGAAGAAATGAGGAATGAAAGGGTGTAACTTACAAACACCAAATAACAGAATAGCAGAAGTCCTGCTTTATCAGTAATTACTTTAAATGTAAATGGAGTGAACTCTGCAATCAAAAGGCAGAGTTGAGCAGAATGGATTAAAAGGCATGGTCCATTTTGGAGTAATGAAAATGTTCAAAAATTGACTGAGGTGATGACAGCATAACTCTGTGATGAAAATGAGAGCCACCGAGTATACACTTTGAATAGATTGTACAAAGCATGGGGCTGCATAACACAGTGAATCCTGTAGTGGAAGATGGACTACATGGTTAAAGGAACAAATATGAGAATGTCCTCTCATGAACTATAACAAATATATAATACTAATATAGGGTGTTAATAATCTGGTGGGTTGGGCAGGGGGGGAATACACCAAATGTAAGATATGGACTAGAGTCAGTAGTAATATTTTGCTGATGCTCTTTCATGTAAATGCTTTACAACAATGCAAGGTGTTGGTGGTGGGGTGATGTATGGGAGCCCTTTATGAGATATGAATGTTTCTTTTGTAAGTTCACAACTTTCACTACACACTTATTGTTTATGTATGTTCATGTATGAATTATATACATCAATAAATTTTTAAATGAAAAAAAAGCATAGCCCAACTAGATGCTGTTTATAAGAGACTCAACTTAAATTCAAGACACAAACAGGTTACAAGCGAAAGGATGGAAAAAATATTCCGAGCAAATAATATCCAAAAGAGAGTTGAGGTAACTATGTAAATATCAGATATAATAGACTTCTAGTCAAAACTGTTACAAGGGACAAGGACTGGAACTATGTATTGATAAAAGAGTCAATTCAAAAAGAAGCTATAACATTTATATATGAACCCAACAAAAGAGCCACAAAATATATGTAGCAAACGTTGACAAAACTGAAGGACTAGATGGCTCTACATTAATAGTAGGGGACTGCAGTACATAACTTCAATAATGAATAGAGGAGCGGGTGTGGCTCAATTTATGTGCCTGCTTCCCATGTATGAGTTCCTGGGTTCAATTCCTGGTATCTCCTTAAAATTAAAATTAAAATAATAATAATAATAATAATGGATAGAACATCTAGAAAGAATATTAATAAGGAAAAAAAGGAAATGAACAAATCAAACCAATTAGACCTAACAGAATTATATAGAATAATTCACCCAAGAAGAGAATACAAATCTTTCTCAAGTGCAAATGGATCATTCTCTGAGACCACATGTTCAGTCACAAAACAAATCTCATTAACTTCAAAAGATTGAAATCATACAAATTATCTTCCCTAACCAAAATGGAATTAAGCTAGAAATAGAAATAAAACTGGAAAACTTTTAAATACTTAGAAATTAATATACTCTTAAACAACCAATGGATCAAAGAAGAAATCACAAGGGAAATTAGAAAACACCATGAGACAAATGAAAATACAACATACCAAAACTTAGGCAATGAAACAAAGACAGTGCTCAGAGGGAAATTTATCATTGTAAATGTATATGTTAAAAAAGAAGAAAGATCTCAAATCACATCTGAAAAATAAGAAGAACTAAAAGTGAAGAGAAAACTAAACCCAAAGTGAGCACATGTAGGCAATAGCAAAGATTAGAAGGTAAGATATATGAAATAGAAAATTAAAAAAAAAAAATAGAGATAATCAATGAAACCAAAAGTTGGCTCTTTGAAAAGGTCAATAAAAATGACAAAACTTTAGCTAGGTTGATTAGGAATAAAGATAGAGGAGACAAAAAACTGAAAATCAGAAATGAAAAGAGAAGATATTACTACCGACCTTACAGAAATTAAAAGGATTATAAGGAAGCAGATGTGGCTCAAGCGATTGAGCACCTGCTTCCCACACAGGAGGTTTTGGGTTCGGTTCCCAGTGCTTCCTTAGAAAAAAAAAAAAAAAAAAAGCAAAACAAACAAAAAATCTAACTCAGGGGAGTCAATGTGGCTCAGTGATTGAGTGCCAGCTTCCAACATACAAGGTCCCGAGTTCAATCCCAGCCCACAGTACCTCAAAAAAAAAAAATTATAAGAGAATACTATGAATAATTGCACACCACCAAATTAGATAACCTTGATGAAATGGGCAAATTCCTAGAATCATACAGATTATTACTTAAGAAGTCATCTTAAACAAGATGACTCAAGAAGAAATAGAACATTTCAACAGACTAATAACAATTAAAGAGATTGACAGTCATCAGAAACTCTCAACAAAGAAAAGTCCAGGACCAGATGAATTCACTGGTGAATTTTACCAGACATTCAAAGAAGAATGAACACCAATTCTTCACAAATTTTTACAAAAAATTGAAGAGGAGGGGACACTTCCAAATGCATTCTATGAGGCCAGCATTACCCTAATACCAAAGCCAAATAAAGAGCATAAAAAAAGAAAATCACAGATCATTATCCTTTACAAATACACATGCGAAACTCCTCAACAAAATACTAGCAAACCAAATCCAACAGCATATAAAAAATATTATACACAATGACCAAATGGGATTTATCCCAGTAATGCAAAGGTGGTTCAACATAAGAAAACCAATCAATATAATACACCATATTGTTAGAATTCAAGGAAAATCAACACTGAAAAGACATTTGACAATACCCAGCATCCTTTCTTGATTAAAAAAAAAATCAGAAAAATTGGAATATAAAGGAAACTTCCCAACATGATAAAGAGCATTTGTGAAAAAACCACAGCAAAACTTGCACTCAATAGTGAAAGACAGAAAGCTTTCCCTCTAAAATCAGGAACAAGACAAAGATGCTCACTTTAACCATTGCTATTCAACATTGCACTGGAAGTTCCAGCCGAAGAAATTAGGCAAGTAAAAGTAATAAAAGCCATCTACATTGGAAAGGAAGAAGTAAAACAACTTTCATTTACAGATGACGTGATCATACATATAGAATCGCAAAGAATCCACAAGAAAGCTGCTAGAGTTAACAAACAACTTAAGCAAAGTACCTGGGTATAAGATCAATATGCAAAAATCAATTGTGTTTCTATACACCAGTGCATACACTGAACAATCTGAAAAGGAAATCAAGAATATAAGTCCATTTACAATAGCATCTAAAAGAATAAAATATCTAGGAATAAATTTGACCAAGTATGTAAAAGACTTGTACACTGAAAAACTACAAAACATTATTGAAAGAAATTAAAGAAGACTTAAATAAATGGAAAAACACCCTATGCTCATGGATAGAAAGACTTAATAGTGTTAAGATGTCAATACTACCCAAAGCAATATACACATTCATCACAATCTCAATCAAAATTTCAGCAGCCTTTTTTTTTTAAATTAAAAAACCAATAATCAAATTCATATGGAATAGCAAGGGGCCCCAAATAGCTAAAACTATGTGGAAAAGAAGAACAATTAGAGGACTCAACACTTCCTTATTTCAAACTTACAACAAAACAACAGTAATCAAAACAGTGTGGTACTGCCATAAGGACAGACAAATATTCCAGTAGAATAGAATTAAGAATTCAGAAATAAACCCACATCTAATCTACAGCTCAAGCGGTTTTAAACAAGGATGCCAAGTCCTCTCAATGGAGAAAGAATAGTATCTTCAACAAACTATGTTAAGAAAACTAGATATCCACATGGAAAAGAACAAAATTGGACCCCTACCTCATACCATATTAAAAAATCAAGTCAAAATAGATCAATGACCTAAATATGAGAGCTAAAACCATAAAACTCTTATAATAAGAATTAGGGGGAAATCTCCAGGATCCTGTGTCAGGAAATGAGTTTTTAGATGTGACACCAAAAACAAGAGCAGAAAAGAAAACGAAAATTAGATAAATTGAACTTCACAGTTAAAAAATTTTGCGCATCCAAGGACAGTATCAAGAACATGAAAAGACTACCTACAGAATGGGAGAAAATATTTGAAAGCATACATCTGATAAGGGTTTACTATGCAGAATAAATAAAGATAAACAACCTAATTTAAAACTGGGCAGGGAGCAGATGTGGCTCAAGCGGTTAAGCATCTGCTTCTTCCCATGTACGATGTCCTGGGTTCATTCCCCAGTACCTCCTAAAAATAATAATACAAAAATGGGCAAAGGACTTGAATAGAAATTTCTCCAAAGAAGATATACAAATGGCCAATAAGCATACAAAAGGAATCTCAACATCCTAAGCCATTAGGGAAATGAATTCAAAACTACAATGAGGTGCCACTTCATATCCACTGCAATGGCTATTAAGAAAAGAGAAAATGACAAGTGTTGGCAAGGATGCAAAGAAATAGCAACCTCCATACATTGTTAGTGGAAATGTTAAATGTTGGCAGCCTCTGTGGAAAACAGTTTGGTGGTTCCTCAGAAAGTTCAACATAGAATTATCACCTGAACGAGCAATCCACTTGTAGGTATATACCCCCCAAAGAATTGAAACCAGAAACTTGAACAGATATTTGTACTCCAATGTCCATAGAAGCTTTATTTGCAATAGTCAAAAGGTGGAAGTAACCCAGGTGTCCATCAACAGATGAATGGATAAACAAAATGAATATACATACAATGCTATAATATTCAGCCAAAAAAGGACTGACATTCTGATACATGTTCCAACATGGATGAACACTGAAGACATCATGTTGAGTGAAATAAGCCAGACAGAAAAAAAAGACAAATATTGTATGATTTCAGTTACATGAAATATGTAGAATAAGCAAATTCCTAGCAACAGAAAAGAGAGTACAGGTTACCAAGGACCAAGACAGGAAGACAGAGTTGGCAGGAGGCAGGAAGGATTATTATTTAATGGGTGCAAAGTTTCTGTTTGGGATAATGGAAATTTTTGGTAATGGATGGTAGTGACGATAGCACAATATTGTAAAGGTCATCAATATTATTTAATTGTACACATGAAAATGGCAAAATGGGAAATTTTGTGCTGTATATATGTGGTTCACAATAAAAAAATTTTAAATAATAAAAAGTTTCCTTTCTGACAGTAATAAGGTCAGTAGAGACCATTTTGGTGTTTTCAAGTGCCTTGGTTCACCTATATGTTCAGAATCAACTAACTTGAACTTATCTCTCAGGTCCAAAACATGGTTTTTAGAATTGAGAAGTTATCAAAAACTCTTTTTTTTCAGGTACCAGGGGCCAGGAATTGAACCCAGAACCTCGTATGTGGGAAGCCGGCACTCAACCACTGAGCCACATCAGCTTCCCTGAGTTGGTTTTTTTCATTTGTTTTGCTTGTTGTTTGTTTTTGTTTTTTTCAGGAGGCACCGGGAACTGAACATGGGACCTCCCATTTGGGAATCAGGCGCTCAACTGCTTGAGCCACATCTGTTCCCAAAAACTTTTAAATGTAGATAATTTTTAAATTAAGATTTAATCAGGAAAGGATTAAATGAAATAAAGCTTGCAAAATTCTTGACACACTGCCTAGCTCACAGAAGCACCCAATAAATATTAGATATTATAATTAGCTAATTATAAAAGTGCAGTTGTTCCATAGCAATCTTAATTACCTTTTTTTTTTTTTGCCTTCCATAAAGATCAGAAGAGAGTATCTTTAAATGTTGATTTACACATGTATGTTTCTATGTATATAAGTCTGCATGTATTTTGACCTGGCAATTATGCACATGGTATAGAATTTAAGCGGATTTCATACAACAGTAATTCTGAAAGTGCCATCCAGGGACCTCTTCGGGTCCCCAAGACCCTTTTATGGGGTTCTCTCCCTCCGTCCCACCACCCCAGAATGCCACAATTTTGTCCCCCTCTCCTTACATTTCTGATACTTACTCCTCCTCAGCCCACCCCAGTCTAACTCATGCAACCCTGGTGAACCACCTGGGCAGACTAAACCAACTCCTAATTGGTGCTGAGGATGACTAGCAACTACCACGAAATACGTGTAGTAATCAATGGCCTGACCCTCAGAGAGCTCTAATTCTGGCTGGTAGACCAATGGAACCTCCAGGGACAAGATCAAGAGGTTTTCAGTGACTTTTATTACAAACAGATACTTGGTGTAAGCCAGAACGCTCAAGCATCAGAACCTTTAAATTTCATAATTTTGCCCAAATGAACCTGGGTCCATTTATCTGAAAAATGTCCCCTCATTTTGTGGAAATATTGATTACAAGCTCTGAGCTAATACTAATTCCCGGAACCCATAGCACCCTTGTAGAATATACTAGTCGGAGAAGGGCTTATACTAGGTATTAAATGAAGTTTTAATCCAATATCACCTCACAATAGGCCCCAAGTAGTTCACTCCTAATCATTTTTCCAATATCAGAGAATTAGAATGGATATCCTCTACAACTGGCAAATGCCCTCACTGGCCCTGGCCTATGAAATAAGGGCTATCATGGTAGGAAGAACTCACAGAAGACGTTGAGGCAGTTCTTCCTCCCAACCAAACAGTAGAAAAGGGGCAGTGTCTCAGGCAATGTCATGTCAAATGTTAACAGTAAAGATTTGAGAGATGCGAGTGGTTCCCTGAGAAATTATGCCCCCATTTAATACCCCAGGTTAGCCAATGGCAGAGACCAACACGACCTGAAGAAATGACCACGGAGTTCCATAATTGTAACCCATTACTGTTGATATTGCTCCTTAATGGAGCAAATTCATAAAGCCCCTCATATTAAATAGAGCCATGCTGATTTGGCTAGTGATTCTTCTTTTGTTTCTATTTATGCAGACAGGCCCTGGAGAATAGGATACAGTAAATGCCCTAAATTTTTAACTAAGATGTCATGGTGGGAGGACTAGGTAATAAATCCTGAGCAACTAAGCATGATTTAGTTGTAATGATAATTAATAGCTCTCTCATGGGATTGCTTTAAATATTAAATATTTTGCATGAAAGCATTTATTTCAACACTTTAACAATGTTGATAAATACAGTGCTATTCTTGCACAATCTATGGTCAGTTCAGAGAAAGACCCCAAAAAGGGGTAGAAGAAAAAATTGTGTAGACCCCACTTTCAACCCCAAACAACTCCCTGCACTATAGCATTACTTTTAGGATTAGAAATAATAGTTATAAAGTATAGTAAGATGCCTGGCATCACCAGCTGGTAACTATTATTTGTATTATTATGGTTAAATCCCAAAAGCCTGTTCATTTATTCAATGTCACTCATAGAACACATATTTAAAGACAGATGATGTTAAAATATTTATATAAGTCCTCTGAGGAGAAAAAAGGCGTGTATCTTTCTTTAAAGACTCGTTCTAAGACTCTCTAGGAAGTGAAAAATCAGACTCTTTGGATTGGACAAGCAGTGTAAGAAAAGCCCATTCATAACTGCTAAATCAGGCAACCTGGTTGCAAATGGAGCTGGGCAAAATTAGGGAGGGGAAAGCCCTATATTTTGTTCAATACTTAAAAATTTAACCATGCCATCTTCTGCTTTTAACTGTATACAAAGGTCTCAGAAAACCGCAGATGACTTACCATTAAAGCCTCTTGAAGAAGGGGCATTTCGTTTCAAATACCATAGTTGGCACACAATCACAAATCCAAAAGTTTTCGTTTCCTAGACTAGACCACTTTACTTTCCTAACCGGGAATGAACATTTGGTCGGTAGGGTGGGGAAGAAAAGGATGTGAGAGAGGAGAGAGAGAGAGAGTGGCCAGCGCCATGTGTGAGGGCAACCGCGGGGAGGGAAGAGGTCTGAAGGTGGAAGGGAGGCAGGAGCAAAGTGGAGGGAGCTCCGCGACTAAAATTCTGCTGAAAGCTCACCCTGCCTCCTATGTCTGTTCCCAAAAGTTTATTCCAAACTTTCTCCCTCCCGAATTCGCTGCCGGAGCACTGGGAGTCACTCTGTGCCACTCCTTTCACCCTCACTCAACATCAGGCGTCCCTGGCCGCTTCCCTAGCTCAGGGCGCCACCATCTGTCCTCTGGCTCAGCCGCGCTGCCGCTCAAGCAAGGCTGCCTGCGCCTGACCGTGTCCGCTCGAGGAGTTTAAGTATAGGCTGAGTTGAAAAGCTGACCTGTGTTTGTAATTTCACTTTCATCTTGCTTAATAAATATCTGCTGGGTTCCTGCATTCCAAAAAAAAAGGTAATAATCGTTGCAAATCTGATCCACATACCCCCGGGATAAAGTCTACACTCCTTAGCAGGGAACATTAATTCGACTCTGATTCCAATTGCCCACAGCTGGCACCCTGAGATTCTTCAACTCTGGGGTGAAAATAAGTTCCACAGTGGAATAGATGAGATGGAGAGAATAGCATTTCTGAAAAGTTTTCCAAATAAGATGTCAAAAAGTAGGGGAAAGCTTTGTGTTACAGTTTTCCTGTAGAACAATGTCTTTATTAAATAAATCATATGTATTCAGAATATTTGTGTATCTTTCCATTAGTAGTTCATTTTAAAATGTAGTTCTTCCTGCCTTCCACTACTGAAAGAAAATCTAGCACTTACCGTTAGCAGAGACATGTGTGAAGCATCTGTACATTCCTCGAGCTTGTTCAGCAAACATCCCACATCCCGTAATTTATCATAACACTTGTTTCTTCATGTGGTATTTAGCAATATTTTCTACATATTTTCCTGACAAAGAAGGAAATTTAATTTCAATTTATGTTTATATTATTTCAGTGAGAAGAATGTGCTCTTTCTTCCCACAGTACATGGATTTTTTGTCTTTTAATAGGAGGTACCGGGAATTAAACCCAGGACCTCCTACATGGGAAGCAGTTGCTCAAACTACTGAGCTACATCCACTCCCATGTCTTTTGATATTACAAGTAAAACACTGCCAAATGACTTCTAAACGCATATCCGTTTATGAAATATTGTAAACTACTGACTTGAGGATTGCTTGACTTTAAAATCACTGAAATAGTTGTAAAGGTTTATTTTCACATTCTCGTGCTTGTTTTCACAGATCTTGCTAATCAGGCTGGTTTCATACTATTTACTATATATGTGGGCAAGGCTCGTCATTAATAGTAAATCCATACTTTGAAAACTGTTGATAATGTCATATTTTATGGCCAGCCTTAGAACATGGCCAATATAAGGCTCTGTCATTTTCTTATTGTTAACTTGCATTTGCATTATTGCTATTGCCTCCAAAATCTATGACTTCTTCACAAAGATATTTTTAAGCCATTTGTCTTAAATCCTGTACTTCATTTCCAGGGCCCAGAAATTTTATATGGGGTGAGGGGGGTGGAGTTTGCCAATCTCTTTTACCCTAAGTCAAGGATGCATTCCTAGTTTATTCTTCCCACACCTCAGCCAAAGATATACCACGTCTGCAATCCTGTGTGGTTGTAATAATTAACAGCTGTACTTCCTACAGGCTGATTTGCCATAGGACCATAGGACCCTGGAGAAGCCGCTTTTACCTGCTATTAATTGATCTTCAGCGCTTTGCAAGTCTCAGCCTGCCCAAACCACAACAGAGCTGCAGCCCCACCAGCAGGTACTCATAACCAGTCATAACCAAAGCCCAGTCAGAGGCAATGTTGTTAAATTTAAAAGCTCCCTTAATTTCAACACCTAACAATTCTATGATGTCCTAGCCTAGGCTATGCTTCATGCTAATGTGTCTCCCACCTTCATCAGTCAGAGAGAAGGTGTTCAGCAGAATGGACAAAATGGCACAAGATCAGCTTTCCCCAAGAGCTCTTGTTCATCAGTCCTGCCTCAAGTGCTTCACCAAAAAATGATCTAGTCAACCAGCACATAGCTTAGTGCCTTGGCAGAACAGGACGAGTTCTGGCCAGAAGGTCATAAAGATAGACCAGTGCCAGTGGTTCTCAAACTTCAGCATGCCTCAGAATTATCTACAGGGCTTGTTAAAATATAGAATGCTGGGTCCCACCCCCAGAGTTTTTGTTTCAGGGGTCTAAGGTGAGGCCTGAGAACTGGCTCTTCCAACAGGTTTTCAGGTGAGGCTGACCTGCTGGCCCATGGACCACTCTTTAGAAACCACCCCAAACCAGGCCAAAGGATAACTGAGCATTTGTCCTGCAGCATCTCCCCAATTTTTTGCCCTGGAAATGCTGCCTCTTACCTGGCAGCCTGACTCAACTGCTAGCCTTGTAGAGATCATTAAAGCCCAAAGCTTGTGAATGCATTTTTATGCTCCAGGATCTTTGCAACAGAAAGAAGTTTTAAAATATAAGTATCTGGGTCCTTTTCCAGGTGCCCCCTAGTGTGTAGGACAATTTATCCTCCTGTGCTTTATTTAAGCACAAGAAAAAAGGACAGTAAGTTCCACACTGATATTTTTTGACAGACTTACAGACACAAAAACAATTAAGATTTGGAATGGTATCACCAAACAAGTTATAGCACAGAGTATTCAACAGCTTGGGGTTTGGTTTGGGTTGGCTGAGTGCCTGATTCTGAAGGGGGAAACCAAATTGAATAAGACACGGTCTCTGTACAAAGAGAGCTGAAAATCTACTGGGAGAAATAACATGCACAAGGATAGATTTTTCACAGGGGGTGGTGTGCAGCCCAGGAACATGGAGCACTAGACTTGAAGCGAGAGATCCGTATCTATCAAAACTCTACTGCTATGTGATGCTTAGGCAAGTCCCGTTGCCTTGGGTGAAGTAACTAACTCTCGGATCTAAATTTTGTAACCATGCAGACCACGGATATGATATCACCAGGGCAGTGATTCCCTAAGGACAGCTCTGTCTCTGAAAGCCAAAGTCAATGGATGAGTGCTATTCCTTAAATAGAGAGCTAAAATAACAGGGCCCTGGGTACTTAGGAGAGCCTCTCCCTACTACTGCTATTTCCCACAGGGAGGAATTCCGAGCAGCAGCACACTGCAGAAAGTAGCACCTACAGCCAGCTGATACCAAAAAAAAGAGGTATTTTTTTCGGAACTTGGGTGCCAGGCACTAGTCTTGGTGCTTTAAATGCATTAACTCATTTAATCCATGCAGCAACCCCACAAGGAGCTGCCATTATCCCTCTGTCTTTGCTCAAATGTCATTGAGGCCAACCCTGACCACCTCTTTGAAGTTGTAAGATCCTCCCTGCTCCCCACCACCACCCCTAGCAATCCTCAAATCCCCAACTACTTTACCCTGCTCTGCTTTTTTCTTTTTTCCATTGCATTTATCAAAACCACTTTTCCACCAATCCAACCACTTCTATCATACTATGTAATTTACATATATTTATTTTTTCTCTCTTCTATTAAATTTAAGTTCCCCAAGGAAATCTTTGTCTGCTTTGGTCACGGATTGTGTCCCACGTACCTAGATCAGAGGAAGGCAAACATTTTCTGTAAAGGGCCAGGAAATAAATATGTTTGAGTTGTGGGCTACGTGGTCCCTGTTGCAACTACTCACCTCCATCCTTGTAACAGCAAAGCTGCCCCAGGTAATGCATAAATGAATGGGTGTGGCTGCTCTCCAAAAAAAGCTTTATTTATGACATTGCAAAATAGTCTTCTTCTTTTCATTTTTTCAACCATTTGAAAATGTAAAGCCCATTCTTAGTTTACAGGCCATACAAAACCAGGCAGCAGGCCCCTGGAACACAGTAAGGGCTCAAATGGAAGCTATTATGCCAAAGTACCTGAGGGTGCTTGAAAGTGTAATGTTACTTTAAGTATATAAAACATTACTTTTGCAATCATGTTTATGATTTTAATCCGTCTGCCTTTTATAGTCAGTACAGAAGTGAATTTAAATTTATCCACTGTCTGAATTATGACATTTAAACTAGTGAGAGTGGAATAAGGAAGTTCTCATGCTTCAATGATTACATAAAAAGAGTAGATAGCAAACAGCCATCTCACACTGTACCTCATCAATAAAACCAAGTTCTCAGCATGAGCCTTAGGTTTTGATTTTATTATTGTTTAAAAAGCAACTGACAGAAGTAGGAACTAAACTGGTTATGATGACTTGGGCATTTTTGACGATGACTCATACTGAGAAAAGATGGAGTTAACTCATCTTTTAGACATCTCAACAGTGTAGAAAAGGCTGCACAGAGGGCAGATCTGCGTTATTGGACCTAGAGGATGATCTTTAGTACATTTTTCTTTTCTTTTTTTTTTTTTTAACAGTATCATGCAGCATTTATGTATAGTATAATATATTTGTTAAAATTTAATACATATATAGGTAAATGCAATATATGTGTCAGCACATTTCTGACATGTGGGACCCGTGGATTAGAGCACTCTGCTAACAAGGGCAGGGTCCGTTTGGTTTCCTTACTGGCTGGTTGTATAGGGCTCTCTTCTTGTAGGTACACCCTGCTCTCCTAAGACCAAAGTAGCCTCTCGACAGTCCCATACGGACACACACAAAGGAAGCACAGTCTTGGCCTGTAGTAGGCATTCAACAAATATTTCAACAAATATGTGGATGGCTCTGAACTACTAGGCAAAAAAATACTCATTCTAGTAAACAGGCCATCAACAATGATTATTTATTCAGCTCTATTTTTATCTGCCATGGAAGTAACAAGAGATGTAAGCCACAGTACCTGACCACTTATTCATAGATTCCACAAACACGTATTGAGTACCTACTATGTTCCAGAAACTCTACAAGGAACCAAACCTACAAAACTAATTAATACATAGCAGGACTACATTATGACCTACATGGTCCCAGGTACTTTTATCTTTATGGGCCCTTTCCTCCATACAAAATATTAAAAATTATATTTTACATCAGTATAAAGACTAATATAATTCAGGCTGGATTAATTAGTATATTCATTAATATTATATTATTTCTTGTGATTTGAAAGGAAATTAAAATTAAAATTTTGTGGGCCCCTAAAAGTATCATGGGCCTTGGGCATGGTGCCTACTGTGCCTAATGGAAGATGTCAGCCTGCAACAGTCTCCTCCTTCCTGCCTTCCTGACCTTTGTTCTAAATAATTCAGTCCTAAAAGTATCTGAAGGGGCTGAGCAAGGTGCATGGGAATGGGGAGGGGGTAGAATTCCAGGGTATCTGAACCCTAGAGGAGTAAGGAGAGTTTCCAAATGAAGGGGGACGTATGGCAATTGGGTGAGCAGAGTGTCCATGTAAAGAGACAGCAACAGCAGCCTGTTGAGGGGTATGAGTTGAGGACAAAGTAAGGGAATCTAGTTGGGGTGTGAGAAGCATGGTAACTATGGCAAGGCTCTTGAAGCCTGCATGGGATAAGGCAGGCGTCCACACAAGAGAACAAAGGTGGTGGCAATGACCCATTATGGGATATCAGAACCCAAATGAGGTGAGGATAAGGAGGGCCAAAGGGCAGAAGAAACAGCTTGGCCTGGAGTGTTGGGGCCCAAGCAGGGTGAGGAAGATATTAGCAAAATCCAGTGTGAGCCTGAGCATTGTGGTTCAAGGGAAACAATTCTTCACAGTCAGAGAAAAGAGTTACATATATGGAAAAATCAAAAACTAGAATGAATCATTGGCTATTGGATTGAGATGATCAGTATCAGTATAAACTCATGCTTTTCAATATGTATTTATAGAAGAAATAAATATACACATAAAAGGGTGTATATGTGTGTGTGTGTGTGTGTGTGTATTCCCTAGCTCTGTTCATTGAGAGGGTCTGAGAGCCGTGACATCTCAATAGCAATAAGCGTACCAAGTACCCACATCTTGGTTTCTAAATACCACTCTCCATTAAAAGGACCAGGCTCCTAGAAGAAATGACAAGATGAGCTTGAAATATCTTGTTGTTCTAGAAAGTAAGGAGGTGCTAAAAAATTATGGAGACACTGGCCAAATATGGGACAATCTGATCATCAAAATAAATTATGGTAATAACAGATTACAAGCCAATCAATAAAAAGAAATCCATGAATCCATACTCTGTGCTCTTTTCTGTATTATGTAATATTTCAATAAAATTTAATTTTAAATGAAATAGACATAATCCCTGATCTTAAATGACCACAATCCACCAGGAACACAAGATGATGACAATTTTGTCTGCAGTTGCATATCTGATACTCAGAAATCAACCACAAGTAAACCATCATGCTGACATGTAATGAAGTTCTAAATATTTGGTTTAATAGGAATCCAAGGGGAAAAGTCACAGCAGACCAGAATAGTCCAAAAATACACAGTCAGCAGTATGCTCATAAAAGAAAACTTTTCATGCAAATTAGGAGTGCACAGATTTATTGAGCAATTCATGAATCAGGCAACATGCCATTCAGAAAGTAGAAGGGAGATCCACCAAGGGGATAGAAAGGGCAAATGCAGATGCAAGCGAGGAAATTTACTGATTGGTTAACATTAAGTTTCCATTTTATATTGGGGGGGGTCTTACAAGGTGGGAAGCAGCTACACATTGGTTAGTATTGTATGTTTGTCCATTCTGATAAGCTCTCCCTACCGGACTGAAACTAGTTTTATCACCAGAGGTTGCTTATCAGCAATCCTGCAGGGTATGTTCCGTTTTCTCAGAAAACCCCAGCAGGTCAATTGTTTCTGTCCTCTGGAAGAGTCCTTCTCAGAAAGGGGCCTTCTCCCAGCAATGTCCAAGGCAGGCAGCCATTTGTTTTTCACTTAATAGTGCGTGTCATCTTCTCATGCAAAAGTAGTAGGTGAATATCGAGATCAGACTTCACTAACTCATTATCATTTTCTTCCTCTAATAAAGTGAGGGAACATTCAAAAGATGTTTATTGTAAGGGGATTTCGTCAGTATAAAGAGTCCATGGATGCTTTAATAGTTATGAACATGTCTAAATGAATCCACGTGGTGCTGGTACCTAAATTATGCTGGTCGCCAGTACTCCAAAGAAATAGAAGGAGCACACCTATTCTGGTATGATGGATGTAGCAAAGAGGTACCTTCTATGCAAACACTAGCATAAGTACAACCATGCATTTTCCTCCTTACCAAGGGTGAGTAATTTTTACCTAGAAATTCCAACTCTTCAATAAGGCAAATGCCACAACTGTGCAAGCACATGGACCCCTGTTCCCTAGGTCGAGGCTCTTCCACTATATGCAATGTTTCTGCCTCAAACTCTAATGTGCTTATCAATGCCTTGGCGACCTTGTTAAAATATGGGCTCAGATTGGGGTTAGGTGGGAAAGTCTGCATTTATAATATTTATAACATGGTGGTGCCGGTGCTGCTGACCCGTGGGTCTGACTGCATAGTGAGGCATTAAAGGACAGCTCTCATTTCATCCATTTGCCTTGTGGGGAAGGGTTAAGCTGCTAAAATTGTAAGTGGACCAAAGAATTCATTGAGCCTCTATACAAGTATGCAAACACTCAAACATAAAATAATGAAGCCTAGGACAAGGCTAAGCAATAATATTTCTCTCACCTTTGCCCTCCTTGGCTTTAGAATCTACCATTCCTATGTTTGGGCCTTGGCCCCAACACTTAAAACATATGCAATTTGGGGCAAATTACTTACTTCTCTGTACCTTTATCCTCACCTGTAAAAATGGAAGGGATGATACCTACTTTGTACTCTTTGGATTAAGTAAAACTTAGCATGGGCAGTTTTATATAACTAAACAAAGTTAATGGTAGGAAAGGCATGAAAAGAAAATGGAGAAAGGCAGTGAAAGCTAAACAGGCATAATAATAACAGCAGCAGCTAATCCTCAGTATGACTTACTGAGTGACGAGCACTGTGCCTCAGCTTTAC
Organism: Tolypeutes matacus; assembly: GCA_026826555.1. Classification (NCBI taxonomy): domain Eukaryota; kingdom Metazoa; phylum Chordata; class Mammalia; order Cingulata; family Chlamyphoridae; genus Tolypeutes; species Tolypeutes matacus. The sequence continues at coordinate 12,311,347 of JAKSZT010054304.1, forward strand.
ATGCATTATCTCCCTCACTCTGCATATCGGCACTATGAGGTGGATATTTCCATTCCCCTCCATTTTACAGACAAGAAAACTGAGGGCTCAAGAAGCTATTTATATGCAAGAAAATAGAATTGGTATTTGGTGGTAAAGCAGAGCCAGAACTGAAACTCAGGTCTGTCAGAACCCAAGCTCGAAATGGCAAAGTGAGTTTCAGAATCATCCGTTTATCATCTAGAGGACTTGTTAAAGAAACAGATTCCCAGGCCCAAGTCACAACCTACAAGGATGATTCTTATACAGCGTGACACCAGTCCACCCATCTGAATTTAGGGGCCCATGCCAAAATGTGTTGCCTTCCTCTAAATAAAGTGAGGAGACTTCAAAAGATGTTTATTATAAAGAGACTTGGTCAGTATAAAGCCTCTAATGGCACTTCAACAATTATGAACATGTCTAAATGAACACATGTAGTGCTGGTTCTTAGAGTCAGTGGGGTGGAAGTTGGAGGCAGGGCAAGAGGAAATCGGAAGAACCTCATAGAGGCAACATCTCACCATGTTACTGGGCCTCCAGCTCATCAGCAAACACCAAGGCACCCAAATGTCACTCACTTCCCACCCGCTGTCACTAAGAAGCCCCTGCCATGCCTTGGAACTAAGCCCTGGCTAGCACTTGCATAAAGATGTATACAATCAGCTTTAAATCCCAGCTTCCAAGAAGTGAGCCATAGGAACCTAGTGCCTTGGAATAAAACCCAAGAGGTAGCAGCCCCACCAGGAGACATTTAACCAGTCCAGAATAGCCCTTGGGATTTTTTTCCCCTTCACATAGGTCTCTAACATTTCTTTCTTTGACAGGAAGGACTTTGGGAAAGTCCCTCTGACTTCCCCCTTTTGACACTAGTCCCCTTTGGCTCCTTTACTCTTGTGGACTTCCTGAAGTCTCTGCTGCTACAGACCAGACAGGGTCTCACTTTCTATTTTGCCAGGGTCAAAGGCACAGAAGAAAACCTCTAACCGTCTGAGAAAGGTTTAGTCCAGAACCTTTAAGCTGGAGGCAAGGGGATGGTCACCTCTCACCACAGCCTCAGGTCTTTCTTACCCAGACTGTGGCAGAGAGATGGTAGAAGGTGTTTCAGTCCAGTAGACCTGAGTCTTAGCTGTGGCTCTGATTTAGCTATGGTTCTGCTCTAGCTATGTGATGGCAGGGAAATCTTTATCATGCTCATACCTTGATTTCCTAATCTGGAATATAAGAAATTATTTTTAGATAATTTCTAAAATCCTCTAGAATACAAACTCTGCATTGTGTAATAAGCACTCAGTAAAGGCCTGATCAAGGAATAGCTAAATGAATTTTTTCAGAGACCAATTGCCACACATCACGTATTCCCTTGGTCACCTTTGAGTTTAGCCATAGCTGCAGTGAGCAGTTCCTAGGGAGCTCAGACTCACCTTGCCGGACAGAGTCCCACCTCAAAGCCAACCCTTTGATTCTTTCTGCTTTCTACCTCCATTTCCGGCTTCGTCTCACCTCCTCACAGCCTCACAGTTCAACAGAAAGGAGCCCTTTACCGCTACTTCTCTCAAAAGTCACTAACTGGCTTAAGATTTCAGGGTGGGCAAAAGTTTCTTAAACAGGACAAGCTAAAAGCTTAAAATAATCATAGACTATTGAATTTATGCTCCTTAAAAAAAAAAAGACTTCATTAAGAGAGTGAGAATGCAAGCCACAGGTAGGAGAATATATTCACAATATATGTATAGAACAAAGGACATGCATCCAGGATATATTAAAATGTGCTGCAAATCAATAAGAAAAAAGACCAATGACCCCATTTTTTTAAAGAAATGGGCAAAAGACTTGAACTGGTACTTCACAAACAGGATATCCAAATGTCCAATAAGCATATGAAAAAGTGCTCAATACCATTAGTCACCAGGGAAATAAAATTACATGAGATAATGTGATATTCCATCAAATGGATAAAATTTTAAAAGGTTGTCAAAAGCAAGTATCAGCAAATATGCAGAGCAACTGTAAGTCTCTATATTGCTGGTAGATGTGTAAACCAGTACAACCACTTGGGGAAATTATTTGCCAATATTTAATAAAGCTATATATTTTTCTATGTATTTCTATGACCCAGCAATTCCATTCATGGTATATACCCAAAATTGAGTGTTTATAGCCACCAAAAGACACACACAAAATTATCTAATAGCCCAACCCAGAAACAATCCAAATGTCCATGAACTGTATAATGGATAGATTGTGGCATGATTCATATAATGGAATACTATGCAGGTATGAAAAAGAATGAATGAATGCTATATGAAACAACATGGATGAATCTCACAGACATAATGTGGAGCAAAAAAAAGCCAGACACCAAAGATTATATGCTATATGATTCCATTTATATAGAGTTCAAACAGGGATAAAACTTTTATCTATGGCAAAAGAAGTCAGAATACAGGTTATCTTTGCATGGAGGATTAACAGAGAGGGGCTGCGGGAAATGTTCTGCATCTTGATCTTAGTGGTGGTTCCATGGGTGCCTACATATGTAAAATTCATTGGGCTGTACACTTAAGAGTTGTACACTTTACAACATGTAAGTTATAGTTAAAAGAAAAAAGTCTGTGACTACCTTACATTACCCCTGAATCCAACACTGTTGAGTGGCTAATGAGTCAACCCTAAGGCCAAGACTGGACCTCATCCAGACCAAAAGTGGGCAGAGGAGAACCTCACAGAGGGACTGAGAGTTGTGCCTGAAAGATGGGGAAACATGTTTTAAGGGAGGCAAGCAATTAATTTTCACAACCATTGGGCAAGAGATGACCCTCTCTGAACTCTGAGCAAGTAAAGCAGGGAAACCCAGTCTTCAAAAAAAGAGAGAGAGAGAAGTACAGAGAGACATTTTCCAATTCCTAGTTCCTGGTCCTATGAGTGAAGCTCTTTGGGGGCTCTGTAAGATTCTCCTGTATCTATGGGGGAACTTATTGTTCTTTCAGACATCAGGCATTTGGAAATTCCTTTTAATTGTTTAAGGGGTCATCACCTTGCATAACTCCCACCTCCCACTCTCAATGATAAAAATGCCAAAAACTCACTTTGCCAGCCTTCCTTGCAGCTATAATGCATATGTGTGATTGAGACTCTGCCAAGGAGATAGCACCACTCCAGAATTGCAGGGACTACAAGCCACATTCATCCTGAAGGATCAGTTATAGGAGAATCAGGCCCAAAAAGAGGCAGGGCAGCAGTGCCAGTTCTGTCCAGTGCTCACGGGGTCCAAGCAGGAAGCGGCAGCATTCAGTGCCCAGCAGCATGGGCCTGCGGTGCTCATGGACCATTCTACAGTATGTCATTTGGCTCCTTTCCCTACTCTGTGGCCCAAATTTGGTTGTCCAGCCTTGCTGACAAGCCTCTGCCCCCACTCAATATCCTTCCGATAGTTTCCTTACAGCCTAAGTCAGCCAGAGTTGGTTTCTGCTGCTTGCAACCAGGAACCCTAATTCATAGTAGCATACTTCCAGAAAATTCCCCTTTTAGTTTATACTAGGTTGTGAAGGTTTTGTTACTTGTAACATCGAGAAACGAAGTCTGCTTCCCAAGGAGTGATTCTACTGTGTGAATTTCCCATGCAATCATGTGGCCACAAGGAAGACAGATGACTGATAGCAAACAGGCCTTTTACCAAACCACAAATCACACTACAGGAGGAAAGGAGCATATGCTAATTATGTGTGCATTGCTGTTAGGTATTCTACTTATGTTATGTTTAATTCTCATAATATACCCATGAAATAGGTATTTGTCCTAATATTGCAGAAGAGAAACATGTGGTTAAAACCCTTGCCCTGGGTCTAAATAAAGCCTTTGTACTTTCCAGTCTCACTCGTGGTAGAAAGTATCAAAATCCTAGAAATGCAAGTTAGCAAAGTACTAGAAGAAAACTATGTGGGTGTCACGAGAAGAAGCCAGTGTGCTGCCCAAAGGTCGGTTCTGGAGCTGGCTGGTTTGCCCAGCATGTCAAGAGGATGCCCGCTGTGCCCACGGCCAGCACCCTCCCCATCACTGCTACGCATGGCTCTGGTGCCTGCGTTTGGGTCCTGACTCTCCATGCATTAGGGGTAAGACCCCCAGCTCATACTTCTCTTACATGTCTCCATAACACTTAGCACAGGGCTCAACTGTACCCAGTGAAGAAGCAAGTGGGTGGGTGGGGAGTGATAAAGAATCCCATGGGCTACATGCAGAGGAAACCTGTGGAGACCTGTGAAGAAGGGCAGGCGAGAACAGCCTTAGGAACGGAAAGATAGAGAAGATGAGAGGGAAGAAAACAAGGGGAGCCTAACATGAAAGTCAGAATCAACTGTAACTGCCCTTATGCTGTCACTCGGAGCCACTGCAGGAGCCAAAGGCCTCTATCTTGATGATCCTGAGGACCCAAGGCCCAGGAGGCAGCATGTGGCAGAGGGACAAGCACTGGATGCTTGTTCTGGTCCTGGCTTTACTGCTCTTCATTGTGATATTGGGCAAATCAGTTAACCTCTCTGGTCCTCGGTCTCTCCATGGGTCAAATGAGAGCAACGATGGCTCCCTCACAAGTGCAAGGAATTAACATATGTGAAAAAAGTTTTGTACTTAAACATTACAAAAGTTATTTTTAAAACACACACACATTCACATGTTCCTGGTAGAAGTTAAGTAGCTGCAGTACCCATCTTTTGATGAATGTTTAATCATCACAACACAGAGATTATGTTGTTATCTCTGTTTTACAAATAAGGAAAGTGATACTTGGAAAATATGACAAATATATTTGAGAAATAATGCAGTGCAGTATTATGTTCATGAGCACAGACATAGGAGTCAGAGAGACCTGCATTTGAGTCCAGGCTGTGCCAACTATTAGCTATGTAGCTTGAGTAACTAATAATCTTAATTTCCTCATCTGTGAAATGGGAATATTAAAATACCTACTTCATAAGGTTGTTGTGAGGATCAATGTTATGAGGTAATAAATAGAGAACTCTTAGCCTACACCTGGCTCAAAGACAGTCTTCAATAAATGTGAACTCTTATCGGCATTCAAATAAGTAACAGGTTAAATATTAACATCGGAAAGTTGCTCTTAAAATTTTTTTCAGGGAGACTGCAATTTTGTTTAGGAAAATACTTTGATGATACCTTGATAATGATAAATCACCACCTAGAGGCTTGGGCAGAGACAAGACCCCCCAAAGTTAGAGGACATCAGTAACCCAAGACCAAAACCTGGAAAACCAGGTGGCAAAAACCAGGGTCTCATAGATGATGGAAGTGCAGTAAGTGGCTGACTGATCTCTCACCAGGGCTGGTGTTATCACAAAGAGGCTCGGACTGCAGGGACCTGGTCTCCCCTCAGAGTCTTCATCACTCTCTTTTCAACTGTACTTCACCTCCTCACATACGCACACACTCACATCCATGCACATGCATGCCCACTTAGACACACTCGTGCACACACTCACACACTCACGTATATGTGCTTACACATAGAGGACTTCCTTTTCAGGAAAATAGCCACAAACTCCAATTGGTTAAAAATCCTATTATTAAACTTTTCTTTCTCCTTCTCACTTCCTGAACTTTCTCATATGATCACATCTTTTTGTAAAGTTTAAATTATTTGCAATGAGATGTATTACTTTTGTAGCTAGAGGGAAATAAACAATACTTTTTAAAAGTGTTTTAGTGTTGAAGACTCCACTTCATCATTACCACCTTCAGGAAGCCTTCCCTCGCCAACTCCAGGTTAGATGCCCCTCTTCTGAGCCCCCACACCTGTACTACGATGGACTAAAATTAGCCAAGCGTTTGTGTGCATTGCCTTAACCAGGCTCCGAGCTCCAGGAGCGCAGGGACCCTGACTTCCTCATCTGACTTCCTCATCTAGGTATTTATTCCCAGCACCTGGATCAGCAACTGTCACGCAGAACAGCTATTGTGGTTGAGCTGCCCCCGTGGCACCAAGGGATCTATGAACCAGGACATCTTCCCAGGAGAAGAGCCCTTGGCGAGGAGCAGAAGGGGCCTCAGTTGCTACACCCCTGCCTCGCTGGGTGGGCGCTCACACCGGGCATTCCAAGGCCCAGAGCAGCGGTCTTCTTACATCCCGGAAATCCCCTGGCCGGGGCTTTCGCTGTGACAGCCTGTATGTAAATACGCGAGGTCGGCTCCTAGCGAGCGGCAGCAACAGTGCCCCGTGTGGAAGTTCCGCTGGCTGCGGAGGGCTCTGTCATTAGTCATTTCAACGCACACGGCTGTGAGGAACCTGGCGCCCGGGGACGAGCAGCGCTGCCAAGTTTGATCGGGCTGCCGCTGGGGGAGGGGAGCGTGCACTTTCCACTCGTAGGTGTCTTGAAAACTTTCACACTAAAAAAGTCAAGAAAATCGTCAGAGTCCAAAACGGGAAGCCAGAAATTGAAGGCGGATATGCTAGGGCGGCAAATATAATGGAAGCCAAAAGACCCAGGCTCCCACTCAGACCCTGTCATTTCCAGGTGTGCCTTGGACAAGTCACCCCTGCTCTGAGCCTCAGGTTCCTCCCATGAAAGTGGCGATCCTAATGCCTCCCTGGGGGAAGGAGTCACCGAGTTAATGGGTGTGACAGCCTGAGCAGCCTGCCAGGCAGTATTCAAAGTTTAGGTATCATTCGGGCCGGGAGGAGGGAGGTGGAGAGTTCACAGAATAGAGAGGACGGTGGAGGCTGGGGAGAAGGCCCTGATGGAACCAGCTTCCACCTATCCCTGCGGCACCCAGGAAAGACCTACGTGGAGAGCAGGAGAGTTAAAAAGGAAACCTCTCTTCTTGCCTTGGTTGGGTCACAGTCAGGAGACCAGGACTGGACTCCCCTTAGTTCCCTGTCAGAAGAGTCCCTAATATGATGGACCTAAGGATGTATGTTTGTTTTACGCATTTTATTTTTTAGAGCAGTTTTAGGTTTACATAAAATTGAACAGAGAGCCCACATACCCCATCTCCCCTACCATGACCACCCCCCAGTTTCTCCAATTTCCCCTTTTATTAATATTTTGCATTAGTGTGGTGCATTTGTTTACAATTTATGAACTAATGTTGATACATTGTAAGTAACTCAAGTCCACAGTTTACATTAGGGTTCACATTTCATGTTGTACAGTTCTATGGGTTTTGACAAATGTGTAGTCATGTATCCACCCCTACAGTTTCATAGAGAACAGTTTCACTGCCCTAAAAAGTTTCCTGTGCTCTACCTATTCACCACTCTTTAAGGATATTTAAGATTTTTAAAAATATATGGATTTACTATGAATCTCGTTCTGGAGCTGGACTATGTCCCTTCCCTGATTTTGACCTCAGTTTAGGATGAGAAGCAGGGATCCAAATGCAACTCAGTCTGCCTGTTCTCTTTCAGAGTCCCTGTACTTTCTTCCCGCCTGAATTTTACCTTATGATACATATATGCATTGAAACACATTTATTGAATAAGCTGAATGCAAAAGGACGCAAGTGAAAAAAGCACACTTTCTTTTCTCACAGTCCCTCCAACTTGATTTGCCTTTTCCCTGCCCTTTGGATGAAAACTGAGTAGATACCACAGATTTTCTAGCCATTCTTAGCCATTAAACAGAGACCCTTTGTCTTGGCACTTAAAAGATTAGTCCAACGTAGTAATAATCAGTACACCACTCAGCATAAAGCTTCTCCCCTCTTCCAACTCCCTTCAGGCTAGGAAACTCATAGTACCGAGGGGGAGGGCATGGATTTCACTATTTTCCCCACACTGTCTCCTTTAGCCAGCTGCTAGTCTTCAAGCCTCAAGCCTGAGGAGAAAGGGAAATAGGTCAAAAGGACACAGATGTTCGTGGCTCTTAACTGTCATGCCTCTCAGCCTTAGTGCTGTCTGGATCTTGAATTCAAACCCTGACTGCCTTCCAAGCCTTCTCTTGAGCACATTGCAGTTGAAGTACACTGCCACCAGATGGCAGCAGAGGTCTCTTTCTTTGCTTTAAGGTCTTCATATCAGGTTTAAGCTAAAGCTAAATGTGCTTTCCCTCTGATTAAAAAAAAGAAGAAAACAACACTTAAAACTACAAACAGCCCAGCTCAAATAACACAAACAATATAATCTAAAGATGATACTCTAGAGAACCAACTTTTAAAGAAAACACCCCAAGTAATTAAAGAATTATATAGTTTATTAAATAATCCTCCTTCTCCCCCAATTATTACTGTGAAATTCTAAATCTTATTCCTAGACCTTGATTATAATTCACCTTTTCCTAATTTAAAGTTAGAAAGTTTTCCCCAAAGGCTCCCTGTAGGGCAAATTTAAAGAACTTTATTAATATCAACTATGATACTAATAACATCCATTTGTTCAGCTTTCGACTATGCACTCAGTTACTATGGTAAGACTTAAATGTGCTTTTATTTTATCCTCACAACTCTACAAGGTAATTACTCATTTCACCCCCATTTAGGGTTACCAGATAAAAATACAGGACACCTAGTTAAATTTGAATTTCAGATAAACAACGAGTAATAAATACTTCAGTATAAGTATGTGCTATGTAATGTTTGGGACATTCTTATTGCATGGAACATAAATATTTCATAAAAATTTTTATACTAAAAAATTATTTGTTGAGAAATTATTTGTTGATAAAAAATTGAAGTATAGGGGAGTAAGCTACGGACTATAGTTAGTAATATTACTTTGACAATGCTCTTTCATAATTTAGTAACAAATGTTTCACAACAATGCAAAGTATTTGTGGTGGGGTGATGTGTGGGAGCCCTACATGATGTTATGTGTGTTTTTTTTGTAAGTTCACAATGTTTACTGAACACTTAACAGTTTATGTATGTTCATGTATGAATGATACACTTCAATAAATTGTTTAAAAAAAATTATTTGTTGCTTATCTGCAATTCAAATTTAACGGGGCACTCTATTTTTATTTGCAAAATTTGGCAAACCTACACCCATTTTATGGATAAGGAAACTGAGATTCCAAAAAGGTAAGTAATGTGACCAAAGCTAACACCTGGCAAGCCGTGGTACCAAGCTCTGAACTTCAGACCCCAGGTCACCAATGGATGTCGTTCCCTCCAATACTGTTCTCTCTTTGCCTGTTCCAGGAGCTCTCCTCATCTGCCAGCTGCTTCCATCCTCTGGTAGAATAACCTTTGTCACTGTTCCCAAAGGAAACAATACCAGAAGAAAAGCTTTCCTTCCCAAAGAAAAGATTCAGAGACAGATTTGAATGTCTAAGGCCTGAAAGGTAAAGTGTCACTTTGGGACTAATTTTCCAAAATCCATCTTCCATGCCAGTTTACTGTTTTTTTGGAAAAACAGCAAAAGCCTCCCTCATTTTTTTCATACATATTCTATGTTTCTGTGATTCTTCCATGGCTTTACGTCTAGTAAACTTGAACTTAAATACAACAGTCCATCACAACTTGTTCTTCTAGCTTAAACTACCAGAAAAATATTATTGGTAATTTAAACCTAAAGAGAAAAAAAAAAAACTGTAGTGCCACTGCACTATGAAGATATCACATATTTAGTACTTTTTAGTCACATGTTCCAATATTGGAACACATATTGTTCCAATATTTGAACTAATGTCCTTTAGTGGGACTCTAACAGAACAGGACACCCCACAAGGTCAAGGTTAGTCTCTAACAGGAAAATTTGGCAACAGGGGAATGTTTACAGGAGCTTGTACATGTGAAATGCTTAGAGCAGTGCCTGACCACTAGGAAATGATCAATGGATGTGATCTAGTGTCATCACTATTATTAACACCATAGAAACAATATTGATGTTCAGATCAAGAAGTGGCTTTGTAACTAACAAGCCACAGACAACGCAGAAAGAGAGAAAAGGAATGGCGGTACATGAAGGAAAAAAAAAAAAAGATGGGACTGAGAGAAAACAGAAAAATCTACTCATTTGTTCAACAATCATTTAATGGGCGAGTGCTATGTACCAGGCAGTCTTGAAGGACGGTGAGCCTAGTGAGAGAAGCATATCTTTGGAGTACAGTGTGATGATTACGCAGTGACAGAGATGCCCAGTGCAGCATGGGAGCACAGACAACTAGAACCTAAGCCAGTCTGGGTGTCAAGAAGTAGTCAGAAAATATATTTTAAAAAAAACAAATTTTTTTTTATTTAAAAAAAATTTTTTTATTGGGAAAAAAAAAAAAAAGAAGTAGTCAGAGAAACTTCCTAGAGTGACACCTCAGCTGACTCTTACTGGACCAGTAAATGTTGGCCAGGCTAAGGCTTAGAAGATAGCACATTCCAAGCAGACAAGACAGCAGCAAAGACACAGACTTAAAACAACCCAGTGGGTGCAGGGGGAGTGGAATGGAAACAATTGTTTCCCTCTTCCTTGGAAAACTGACCAATTACTGAGCAATTTGTAGTTACTAGAACAAGAGAACACCCAACTGTGGTCCCCTGTAGGAGGACCAAATGGAAGACTTCTCCCACCTTCAGCCAACATGAGCAAGAGGATAGACACCCACAAGACAAGAGATTTGGTGACACTGAGAAAGGAGGTTAGTAAGTTTCATAGGTTGACTACTGAAGATGTTAAATTCCTTGCCTTAATTAGATTTATTAATATTACTTGCAATGAAAAGAGTTCTAACCAATACACAGGTTTTTCACATTCATCCTCATAACCACCCTGTAAAATAGATTTTCTTATTCTCATCTTACGTATGAGGAAACTGGTTTCCAACAAGTTTAAATGACTTGCCTAAGATCACATAGCCAGCAAGAGAAAGAGTAGGAATTGAGTTTCACTGTCATGCATTATTTTACTTCTTCTTTTCCACCTCTCCAATTACAATACAGCTTCCAAGGTCCTGCTTGAATCCCATCTCCCCGGAGAAGTTTTCCTGACCTCCCCACAGCATGTAGAACATGCCTTTCATATACTAAGTACTCACTAATAATTAATGGTGTTGATCAATGATTTTACGGTGATTGGCAATTGTCAATCTGTGTGGGTGCCTTGTGACCACTGGGTAAATGAGATGCCCAAGTGACCTGGACTCAGGAAAGAAGACCTATGGGAAGGGCTAGGCTTTGAGTCAGGTCTGAAAGGGGAAGCTATGAACTGGCAGAAGCAATAGGATAGGAAGGCGAACATTCCACAGGTGACAAAGAAGAAATAATTTGTAGAAAGTCACAGAAGCAAAGTAAGATAAAACTATACCCACCTTCCATGTCTCCAGCTTTGATATGTTTTAACAAATACTTTATAATTAGAGAAAAAAGGCAATTCTGGTCAAGGCAATTGTATCTTTACTTGCTCCTTCATGCCACATATATATTTTTTCAGCGCCTCCTGTGTGCCTCTATAGGGAATACAAAGATGAATCAGATGTAGACCCTGCCCTCACAGACCACGTGTTCACTAGGAGAGGAAGACCCACACATAAACATCTATAATAAAATATACACCATGGAAGCAGCCATAAACAAGGTTCATAAAAAGAATCCATCACTTCCAGCTGAGAATCTTTGTGATGGCTTCCTGAAGGCAATGGGCTGTTGCTGGGCTTGCTAGGAGGATAGGGTTTGCAAAGATGAGCACAGGATCCAAGCCACTCCAGGAAGAGGGATCCACACAAGAAAAGACTTAAATGTAGGACATTCAAGGTCCAGCAAAGAAGAGTGAGGAGTCTGGCTTTCCTGCAACATTAAAGATATAACAAAAAGAGCAGAAAATTAAGTTAAAACATAAGTAAAACCAGATCATAGAGTAGAAGGAACATGGAACTTTGAAGTCCTAAGATGGAATTCCAGTTCTGCCACTTACTGCCTATGTGACCTTGAGCAAATTACTTAAATCCTTCTAGTTTCAGTTGCCTCGTCCACAAAATAGAATCAGACAGATGGGTCCCAAGGCATGCATTAATGTGGTGCCCTTTGAATCAGATATTGTTTAAATACTTATTCAACTTTTTTTTAATAGGACTGAAAATGGAGTGGGTAGATTTCTCCAGCTTTTCCTCTATTGTCCTGAGTATTTTCATTATTTCACCAAGCCAAACAGTACCTTATTTGGGTCTTGTCCTTTCTTTGAACTGGCTACAGAACACTTTGGCAGGAGATTCTGCTGAATTCAAGAACTAATGGTGTCTTGGTAGCCCTTATAGACTGTGACTTTGAGCTTCTGCCCCTCTGGCCTGACCCTTAGTTCAACTGGGCTTGAGGATTAATGGAAGAGATTACTTATGTAGAGTGCTCCATACAAATAGCCATTATCATCATTGTGAGGCAATTTGGGATGAAGAGAAACTGGAGCCACAGAGATTGGTTAGGAGGTAATTTGGGAAGACTATTTCATTATCCAACAAAAGAAGTTAAAGGCCTGAAATAAGAGAATAGAGGTGAGGGGTGGGAAGAAAAGATTTAAAAGCTCTCATGGTAATGGAATCTCTAGGATTTAGAAAATGATTGATGTGGGAAATTAGATAAAGGAAGAGATTGAAATCTGTGCTGGAGGAGAACTATTGAAGAGGAGCAGAGGAGGAGGTTTGGAAGGGAAGCTGGTGACCCATTTAGGACACATTCAGTTTGAGGGGCCAGTAATAGAGCAACCAAACACAAAAGGGCACCAGGCAGTTGGAATTCAGTTCTGTTCAAGAGAAAAGTGAGAGAAGGTGAATGGTGAGTGGATACACAGCCTTTTGTGTGTCCCGAGTAGGTTCTATGAACTCCCAGCAGGCTGAGCCTGGGGACTGTGACCAAACCTTGGACTGCTCACACATGCTTCCTACCTTTGTTCTCCTCTTTGTTCAAATCACTCCTTACAAACCTCTTGATAAATTTTCTACCCTTTCTGACTTTCAATTATATGGTATGGTAAGCTGAATAATGTCCCTTCCCTCCCAAAAAAATGCTCTTGTCCTATCCCTGGAGCCTGTGACTATGTTCTCTTACCTGGCAAAAGAACTTTGGAGGTGTGATTAAGTTAAGGATCTCAATGTGGGAAGATTACTTTGGATTATCCTAGTGGACTTAATGTAATCTCAAACTTCTTCTAAGAGGGATGCAAGAAGTTCAGAGAGATACAGACAGAAGGAGAGAGAGACTGGAAGATGTTGCACTGCTGGCTTTGACAACGGATGCTGAGCATGAGCCAAGGAATGCAGGCATCTTCTAGAAACTAGAAAAGACAAGGAAAACTGACTGTACCCTGGAGCCTCCAGAAGGAATGCCACCCTACCAACACCTTGGTGTTAGCTCAGTGAAACCCAATTTGAATTTCTGGCTTCCAGGACTTTAGGATAATAAATTTGTATAGTTCTAAGCCATTAAATTTGTGATAATTTGTTACAGCAACAATAGGAAACTAATATAAAAGGTATAGTAGATGGCCCATCAACTGATTAGCACCTGAACAATTATGTGGAAAGACATCCTTTAAGAAGAATTGACAGCCTAGAGCAGTTGTGAAGCAGGCTAGATAGGGAATCAATAGATGGATCTGGAACCTGGCAAGAAGTCCACATGGACATCGATACCCCCACGATGGCTGCTGGTAGACCCTTTGCAAGATTCTGCCATTTGGAACAAGATTTCCTCCGGAAGCCAGGAGAAGCCCTGGATATTCTCCAGGGACCTTATCATTGGGTTCTCCTGGGGGATTGATGGGTGGGGTAATCAATCAAAACAGCAAATAGCTGGAACTACTCCCATGCCATTAGCAATGGGGCAGAATAATTCGTGTTTAAAAAGCAAGCACAAAGGCCAAATCTCTCTCTCGCTCTCTCACTCTCTTGCTCTCTCTTGCCTTTGGACCCCTATTCTGGCCTTCTTTGCCTCCACTTGGATCAATACGCAGGTAAAACCTGGGCATTTATAATCTATAATGGGAAACTGTAGTCTGTAAACCAGTCCTCTTTATCACTCTTCAGCCCCTTCCTCTCTACCCGGGAACTATGATCTGTTATTTTCTCCCATTTCTCTTCTCACCCTACCTTAATAAATTACTGGCCTAATCAACATAGCGTGCTTTTGAAATTCATTTCCTGCAGTTTAGCCAAGGACCTAGACAAAATCCAGTTATAGTTGTTCTCAATAGGGAGCGATTTTGCCTTCCGGAGTACATTTAGCAGTGTTTGGAGACTGCTATTGTAATCTGGTGGATGGAGGCCAGGGATGCCTAAACATCCTACAATGCACAGGACAGCCTCACAACAGAGTTCTCAAATTGAAAATGTCGATAGTGCCAAGATTTAGAAACTCTGTCTTATAGGCTCCAACCAAATTCAGAAACCACAGTGACATTATAAGAAATGTCATGAAAAAGAGAGAGACAGGAGAATATTCCACCACTTGTGAAGTCCTTTTGACAGAGAAATGGAACCTAAATCTGACCAACTACCAATTAATAGGAAACAGAGGGGTTTTTTTTCCCCAATAGATTGCAAGGTGTAATAAAAGACAGGTGGGAACCTATGAGTTTAATCTATAATATGATATATAGTGGTACCTCAGTACTTGTCATTAATTGGTTCTGGGAGGCATGATGAGTACCAAAAACGATGAGTATCAAACAAATTTTTCCCATAAGGATAATGTAAATAAACTTAATGCGTTCCCAAACCAAAGACAATGCACATTTTTAAGGCAATATGTAAAAAGATAGGGTTGTATAGCATTATTTTACATGAGAAATAAACCTAAAACTTAATAAATACTTAGATTAAATAAAATAAAAACTTCACTTTACCTGTACTGAGAAGAGTCATGGCCTAATGGGATGGTGGGAGGAGAGTGGTGAGGAGGAGAGGTTACACGGGGTGCTGCTTGGAAGGAGAGTCCCCCTCCAATAGTACAGCGGGCACTTGCACTTCAGGTGTTCTTTCTCTTTTCTGCCTTTTTTTAACTTGCACCACAGGCTCTGACACATTCTTTATCGCCTTCACTAAAAATTTACCCAGTGAGGACTGCTTCTGTCTTCTTTTCAGAATTCCTCGAAAGTGTGAAATTGTCTGGTCATTCAATAAATTCACATTTCTGCTTGTCAGAGCTTTGTCCAGATGGTACTTCTCCACAAAGTGTTGAACTTCTGTCCATTTTGCACACATTTCTTTTATCAAAGAACTGGGGACATCCTCCCTTATCTCCTCACCTGAAGAAATGTCTTCAGCCCCCTCTTGTTGCTCCTTCTGTAGTTTCTGCAGCTCCTCAGTGCTGAGATCCTCACAATGTGTCTCCACTAACTCCTCACCATCAGCAGCATCGACCTCCAGACCCATGAATTGGCCCAAAGATACACTATCCTGCATACCTGTACCCTGTGTACCTGCAGGCTTGGGGTCAGCCTCAGACCCTTCCAAGTCTCTCTGAGACACAACTTCTGGTCATAAATTCTAGCCTGGTAATGCCTTCTCCTCTTTTGTGATGTAGGTTCTACTCAGCATTTTTTCCCAAAAAACTCTGGTCTCATCACAGTTGAAAACTTGGTGGGGAAAAAAACCCTCAGCCTCTACATAGTCTTGACATTCACTGACAAATTATTCAGCAGCCTTTTTATTAGCACTCGCTGCCTCGCCATGACTCACGACACTACGGATGCCGGTCCTCTTTTTAAAATTATCAAACCAGCCGTGGCTGGCCTTAAAAACTTCAACACTCTCATCACTCAGTTCCAGTTTGTTTTTCAAAAGGTCAGCATGCAACTTTTTCATTTTTCACATATCATGGTGTAGCCGTTTGGCAATTTGATGTAATTATGAATTTCAAAAATCTATATTAGATTATGCTTGTAAACGGATCTGTTCATCTGGGCATGATTAAGTTATAATTGGGGATTTGATTGGGCCACGTCAGTAGGGCATTGAGCCCCGCCCCTTGGTGGGTGGGGGAATCAAATATAAAAGGCATGGCAAAGGACGGAGGGAGCAGTTTTGATGTTGGGGTCTTGAGCTGGAGCCCTGGGAAGTAAGAGAGCTTGGTCGTGAGTAAGGAGAGAAGTGGTGGCCTTGTGGTGAGAAGCAAAGTCTAGAGAGCCTCATAGTCTACAGCTGACCTTGTGGAGGAAACAGAGGAGCTAAGCCCGGAGAGAAACGCAGCCCTGGGAAGAGAGGAACCCAAGAAGCCTGAACCCTGGCAAATGTTGGCAGCTGTCTTGCTCCAACACATGGCAATGGACTTTGGTGAGGGAAGAAACTTATGCTTTATGGCCTGGTAACTGTGGACTTCTACCCGAAATAAATACCCTTTATAAAGACCAACCCATTTCTGGTATTTTGCATCAGTGCCCCTTTGGCTGACTAATACACACGGCTTCTGATACACTGTTGCCCACTAACTGCTTCTCCTTTACCCACATCAATAACAGCTTTTCAACTTCCTCCAGTGTTTAGGAACACTGCTTTGTTACTGCTTTAACTCCTTTCACAACATCAGCTATTTTATCACTTTTTTATTCTTAATGATGGAGACTGTTGTTCTAGGCATATCATATTTCCTAGCAATATCAGTAATGTGAATACTGCTCTCATATTTACCTATTATTTCTTTTTTTTCCCTCAGTGGTTGTGCAAAGTATTTTCTTTTCTGCTCAGCACTATCACTGCTCATTTTCTTAGGACCCATGATGAGAAAAAAAAAAAAAAAAAAAGCAAAAATACACAAAATGACCACAGAAGCTAAGATAAGACCACAATGGGATGTGCACAGGGCAAGAGCTACTGCGTGACTAATGTAGGACCCTTTGTTTCAGCTGGAAAGGGCAGCGAGTCACGAGGCAACCAACTACTGACAAGTTCTAGCTTGCATGTCAAGTACCAAACAAATGATGAGTACTGGGACAAAATTTTCAATCAAGTACCAAATTCAATGAGTTTCAAAGCAGTCAAGTGCCAAGTTATGACTGTATAATATAATATAATATAATATAATATAATATAATATAATATAATA
>JAKSZT010054304.1:12328345-12457724 GCA_026826555.1 Tolypeutes matacus
ATATAATATAATATAATATAATATAATATAATATAATATAATATAATTAATATAATATAATAATATAAATCTACGGATTTAAGAGACAAAGTAACCAATTACAATATGTAGGGCTTATTTGGATCCAAATACAAAAAACTTTAAAAATGTACATAGGCTTTTATGAGAAAATTAGAAATTTAAACACTGATTAGTTTATAATATTAAGGAATTACTATTGCTAATACTTAGGTGAATTAATAGTTTTGTGGTTACTTTTTTTAAAAGGAATCCTTATCTATTAGTGCTATATGTTAAAATATTTACGGATGAAATAATATATTTGCTTCAAAATAATATAGGAGAGGGGGTCATTGTTGAAGCTGGGTAAAGGGTACATAAGGGTTTGTTAATGGGAAGCAGATGTGGCTCAAGCAATTGAGCTCCCGCCTACCACATGGGAGGTCCCGGGTTTGGTTCCCGGTGCCTCCTAAAGAAAACGAGCAAGACAGTAAGCTGATGCGATGGGCTGGCACAGTGAGCTGACACAACAAGATGATGCAAAAAGAGGCACAAGGAGGAAACACACAATGAGAGATGCAGCAAAGCAGAGAGCAGAGATGGCTCAAGGGATTAGGCGCCTCCCTCCCACACGGGAGGTCCCAGGTTCAGTTCCTGGCTCGTCCTAAAAGGAAGATGAGCACACATCAAATGCAAACAACAAGGGGGTGAGGAGAAATAAATAAATTAAATCTTTTAAAAAAATGTTTATTAAACTATTTTCTCCTCTTTTGTGTATGTTTACATGTTTTTTATATTAAAATTCAAAAAGAATATTAGGAAAATATTTGTTTCTATGAAAAATGTCTATTTTCCAGAAACAGAAGAATGGCCCTGTCCCTCCTTCCTGTATTCCTTCTTCTCTCCAAATGATCTGCTCACATTTGGAAGGCTTAAAAATGTTGTTCCCAACCGAAACAGAAAAGAAAAAGTACCCGGTATTCTCTGACCTTTTGATAGGTGCTAAATAAATAGATTTCCACTCTAACATTCACTTGTGAAAAAAGAGAAGCTGGGAGGGGCGCTGTCCTTGGGTAGACTCCACTCCCTCTCTGTTGTTCCCTGGAAACAAGAGCCATAGAAGGCATTCCTGTCAGAAGGCTGAGACCCAGCACTGAGCACAGGCTAAGCCACAGCTGCCACTAGTGAGGACAAAGACCATGTGGCTCATTCACCTTTGACTCCCCAGCACCTAACGCTGTGCATGGCACCTGGTAGGTGCTCTACAAACATTTACAGATAGAAGAAGGGAGGAAGGGAGGAAGGGAGGATGTTAGGAAGGGAGAGAGGGAGGGAGAGAGAGAGAGGGAGGGGTTGATTTCATGGGTTTAGTTTGACGTGTTTCAAGTGGGCATGAAAAAAGTGTTTATGGAGCTTTAGCAATATTGCCAATTCTCTTCAAAAGTCGTTGCTGCAGAAGGAAAACCTTCCCTTAAGAGTGTAAATGCCACGACCCTATAAAGTGACAGCTCCCTGTCTTAACAAGAACTTTTGGGTAGGTGCTAGGGTAAGGCTGTCATCCGCAGTAAACTAAATCATATAATTAAATAACTATCCCTCACGAGCTCCACTCAATTGCTATAATTTATTTTTAACCTTTATCACAGTCCTTATTATAGTTTTGAGGACCAAAAAAAGCTATTTAGTCAAATCCAAGTCAGCTCTGCCAGGCTGTTTGCTGTTTTAAATAGGTAGCTGAGCTTACTATTCAAAGGAGCAGAGAACACTGACAGTGGCCAGGTAATCCAATACTCATGCAGCACTGGGAAAGAACAGCTATGCCAGGGTGATAGGTCTCTTTATTCACCCAGCCAGATGAATAAAGCAAAATCTACAGTTTTTTTTTTTTTTTTTTTTTACTGGGAGGTACCGGGGATCGAACCCCAGTTGCTCCATATGGTAGACGGACGCCGAACCTCTTGAGCCACATCCGTTTCCCAAGGGACTGGGGTTTGATACCTGGGACCTCCCGGTAAAAAAAAAAAAAAGTGAAAAAAATCCTACAGGACTATATTTTGCTTCATAATGAGTGTGCAGAATTCACAACTGCTTTCTTAGCTCACTCCTCTTGGCTGTTTTTATCTTTGCATTAATGTAAATAACAACTCTTATAAAGTCTTCCACTTCCTCTGTTTCAACAGAAAATGCATGCGAAGTGTTAACATAGTAGAGAAAACAAACATTATGGGTGGGGAGAGGAAACACTTTTAGCAAAGAAAGGAGAAAGTATGATGGGGAGTGGAGCAATAAGAATTTCACCGCACTTCATTGCTTTCCTTGTTTCTTGTTAAAAGATTACTTCACTTGGTGTTCACATTCTCTAACAGATCCTTTGAAAAAGTGCACATAGAGTAAGTAGGGCTCCATTTAAATGGTAGCACCCTGTGATGAAGAGACAATGAGCATGTTCACTGCAGGAACAAATTTCATACTCTGTGTGTACAAATAATTGTATTAGATGACATATGCGATCCCAACTTTATATAATTTCTGTTACTTAGCTCAAATGTAACTCAGAGGCTGAGTATTTAGTCCTAGAAAATATCAATACAAAACACTTACTCCAGTGCCCCCAAATCTCACAAGTCCCTTCTATTCTCTGGTTCTCAAAGTTCTGCCTGGGAAAGGGTATTGGGTAGTCAAGTGTAGGCCTGTGCTAAAGCTTTCCATAAAACAAAGAATCCATTTGTAAGGTGAATAACCACCCTCCAAAGGGGTAAGTTTGAACTTTGAATATTTACCTCTTATCTTAATAAGAGTTCTTAAAATATGGTTCAGTCAGTAATTGCTAGATAATTATTTTTCAATTTTTCCCCACTGCCATCCTCCAAAGAGCTAAACAGCATGTTGTTTATATTGTTAAATTGATATTTCTTATTTATGAATTTAAATAATGAATGACTGTAGCTAAGTTCCCAGTTTTCCTAGGAGAATACTTTTACATTTTGAGTATATTCCAATACAAGCATTTTCCCTTAAATAATAACCTTCAAGTTGAGTTTGAGATCTAAAAGTACTGTGGGTCCTACCAGGTTAAATTGTTTTCTTGTGTGTGTGTGTGTGTGTGTGTGTGTGTGTATGGTTGTTTGGTTTTGGCGCTTTTTTTTTCCCCAACTGATTTTTTCTTAACTTTTTACTGTGGTAACATATACAACTCAAAATTTCCCATTTTTAACCACTTCACGTGTACAATTCAGTGGTATTAATTATATTCACAATGTTGTGCTACTGTCACCACCATCCATTACCAAAACTTTTTGCATCACTCCAGACAGAAAATATACCAATTAAGAAATAACTCCTCATTTTCCCTCACCTACAGTCCCTGATAAACTGTAATCAACTTTCTGTCTGTATGAATTTGCTTCTTTTAGATATTTCATGAATGTAAAATCATACAATACTTGTATTTTCGTGTCAGATTTATTTCACTCAACATGATGTCTTCAAGGTTCATCCATGTTGTAGCATGTGTCAGAACTTGATTCCCTTCCATAGTTGAAAAATATTCCATTGTACATATGTACCATATTTTGTTTATCCATTCATCTATTGATGGGCACATGGGTTGCTTCCAACTCTTAGCTTTTGTGAATAATGCTGCTTTGAATATTGATGTACACATCGAGTTCCTGCTTTCAATCTGTTCTTGAAAGTCTTTTGGTTTCATTTTTAGTAGGATTCTGGGCAGCAGAGGGCGCTCTGGACTCGATTTGTTACCAGCGCAACAGAAGAGGGAGCTCCGCCCTGAGGTCTGGACTTTGGGCCCAGCTGGGCCCTCCCACCAGCAAAGGGAAAACATTGCCTCCTTGTGTGCCTTTATTGAGCCTTCTGCTGCAAATCACCAATTCATCTGCCTTAGCCAACCAACCTCAGCTGTCCCCAGGGGGAGGGTTGGCTGCTAAAAAGATTCTTTTGGCCAATACTACTACTTTCTGAATAAGTGTTTTACAGTTGATAATTGCTTTCACATGCCTTACCTTGCATTCTGTCATGCACTGACAATATTCCATAGTCTCAGGCTTAGACCCTGGCCAAGTGCTTACTCACTGGTGAGCTGAGGACATTACCTAACTTCTGAGCACCTCTGACCCTCACTGGAGAATTGGTTATATGAGAACTGAGATACTGTGTAAAAAAAAATACCCACCATGTGGTGAGTATTCAAAAAAGTTAGTTTCTTTTCAATTCTCTTGTATAAAGAAAGCCCAGTAACATTTGAGAAGCGAAGTCAGATAAAGGGAAAACTGCATCTCTCCCCCGCCTTCTGCAGCCTGGGACAGGTCGTGGAGACAAAAGGGAACAGGAAAGAGTCCAGACCCTCTTCTCTGTGCTGGCCATGGGAATCCTTTTTGAAGGAGGGCGAGTGTCTTCATCAGGTCACAAACTGGCCTCACTTCTGAACAAAGACATATTGTGAACATGTTGTGGACATCTGGCTGGTGTTAAAGCTCAGTATGGTGTATTGGATGTGAGCAGCAAGGAGAAATATGCAGAAATGCCCTGAGAGGGCCTGCAGGAAGTGGGGTAAAGGAAGTCATGAGGCTCAATACCTAATATCTAACAGCTAACCCCTGGCAGGGTAGAGGAAGAAGAGGCTTTGGTGCATAATAAATGTGGAGCAAAAGACCTCACTTCCTAGGAATGTGCTGTGAAGACATGATAAAGCTCTTCCCCAGTGAAGAACTCAAATCCAAAGACAGCTTACTCTCAGACATTCAGCTGAGCCAAAGGGAGCTGCATCTTTGATTTAAAAATTGCAGTTAGAGCCAGAGGTTGTGGACTTATGTTGATGATATTAATTTTTAGGTGTCTTTGAAGAATACAGAACTCCTAAAAAAACTGAAGGTGCATTTTAAAAACCAGCTTTAGATGTTTTACCTACAATCTGCCCTGTTTATGTAGAAAGTATAGAAACTTCTTAGCCAAATAGTGTGCAAATATCACATTTCATCAAATCGGAGAAGCCATTGGCTGTAAGACACACCATTACTTTATTTGCTATTAAGAAAACACTGGCAAGCTATAATACACCATCTATTGAGAGACACATCTTGATTTCAGAGATGTTATAATGCGAATATATATCTTAGCATTGATCAAAAATGGTAATTCATTTCAACATTTTTTGATCCTGCCATTATGCTAAGAACTTTATGACTGTGCTGGACACTGGGGAGATAAAGATAAGCAAACAAAACTTTGAGCCTCAAGATATCTAGTCTTTAAGGAATTTTAATATACTTACCTTCTGAAGGCATAGAAATAACTTATGGAGGATAAATGTATTGCTGCAAACCCCAAGACTCCTGGCATTCATGCCTTTAGGTATCTACTGCACATTCAGGCATTTAAAACAGTCATAGGAAGTTTGGCCTCAAGTGCCTCAAAAATAGTGCCCTTAGTCTGAAATTTACTCATACATATCCATGCATTATGATCTTAAGGGTGGTGGCTGGGCCTAATGATCTATCCCCAAACAAGGAATAAGTAAACATCTCTTAAGAAACTGACTCTTTTCAAATTTTGATCCACCACAAAGATTCCCAAGTTTTTGTTGTTGTTTTTAAGACTTTACTCCTCTCATTATAAACTAGGTGTTTGGGAGTCCCTGTTGATCCTCATATAATTTACCTTGTGAAGTTTTCTCTTCTTTTTCCTACAAAGGATCACTTAGGAGACTGACAGAAAAATTGGTAAATGAACCTAAGTGTGAGGTGGGCTGTGACAAAATAGGACAAAATTAACCTTTCCTCTTCTTTTATTGCCAAGTGCTGAACCAATAGCAGATGCTAGTGAGACAGCACAGGAGCTAGAGTGACAGATGGGGTGAAAGTGGAGACAGGGTGTGAGGGTCAAGGATGTGACAGGAGTGTATGTTATCCACAATACTTGGCAACTTTATAAGCTATAATTTAATGTTTGGGAAGTTTTAGGGTCACAAAATAGGTGTGGATATAGAAATGTGCAAGGCATCTGAAGCCATGTACACTGCTAGGCCCGGAGAGGGGATCCAGCAGACACTTTGCTGCAGAGGCTGGTGCCTATAAAGCCACCTGGGTAATCCATGTATAGTGTCTGAAAAGGGTGGTGAAGATAGGTCTTTATTTCAAGAGATTTAATCTGGCTAACAGAAGAAGAAAATCCAGGAAAATTCTCAGGAAAGAACAGGTGTGATTATTGGCTGGGAGAACAACCCAACACCCCTAGGGGTGAAAGTGGACAGAGGCTAAATAAAGACACTGGACTCTAGCCAAGGGGCCTGGGGTTCATCCCTGGGGAAAACTGGAGTATTGGGCATGGATAACATTGAGATCCCAACTAAGGACTGGACCAGAAAAAAGGACAGGACAGGATAAGAAATAGAAGCTTTTGTTTTTTGTTTGCTTGTTTTTAAAGATTTATTTTATTATTCCCCCCTACAGCCCCCCATCATTTGTACTCGCTGTTGCTGTCTGTTCTCTGTGTTTATTCATTGTGTACTCTGTGTCTCCTCCTTTTTTTTTTTTTTTTTTAAGGAGGCACCAGGAACAACTGAACCCGGGACCTCCTATGTGGGAGGGAGGGGTCCAATCATTTGAGCCACCTCCGCTCCCTGCTTGTTGTGTCTCTCATTGTGTTTCCTTGTTGTGTCTCCTTGTTGAGTCATCTTGATGCACCATCTGCCATGCCAGCCTGTCACATCAGCTCGCTGTCTTGCTTGTCTTCTTTAGGAGGCACCGGCAACTGAACCCGGGTCCTCCCATGTGGTGGACAGGTGCCCAACTGCTTGAGCCACATCTGCTTCCCAAATAGAAGGTTTTAAGGTCTGAGACTCTAAGCTTTGTGGGCACTCATATTCATCTCTGGCACTAGCCAGGTTGGTAGCAGCAAAGCTTTTGCTGAGTCTCTTGAGGAATGGTATTGAATGCTCCTATTTTGAGGACCCAGAAAATGGTGGGAGGCAGAGCTCATCAACAGATTTAAACTAGGGAGCTAGAAAAAGGCCGAGGCAGAGCCAATAAGAAAGTTCTAAAAATTACAAACTAATTGAGCTATTTAATGTATAATAAATGTATTAACTTCTCAATAACATCTGTATTTAATTTAAAAAGCTAATCTCTGAGAAAATTTTTTAAAAGATTGATAGTTGCTGGTTGTGACAGTTTGAAGCTGGGTGGACCCCAGAAGATCATGTCCTTACAGCTAATCCATTCCTGTGCACTTAAACCTATTGTAGGTGGGACCTTTTGATTAAATTACTTCAGTTAAGGGCCTTTGATTAAATTGTGTGACCAAGGGTAGGTCTTAATCCTCCTACTGGAGTCATTTATAAATGGGAGAAACTTGCAGAGATGCAGGAAACACTCTTAGAAGCTGAGAAAGGAAGCCCCTGAAACCAGAAGCAGAAAGCAAGAGTGTCCAGAGGAGAAGGCAGAGACCAGCAGACACTGCCATTGTGCCCTGCCATATGTCTGATCACCCACAGCTGCAGCTCAGAGAGAAAGCATCTCTTGATGCCTTGATTTGGACATTTTTCTCAGCCTCAGAACTATAAGCTTATGTTAATAAATCCCCATTGTAAAAACCATCCCATTTCTAGTGTATTGCCTTGGCAGCCTTTAGCAAATACAACACTGGTGGAAGGAAAATTAGAGTTGTTGCATCCTTCCTTAAATATATGATAGAAAAGTTTTACTGATGAAGGATGTCATTTATTGTCCTTTTCCTAATTTTAAAAGTAGTTTGTTTTAAAAAAATTGTACACATCCCAAGTTAGTGATTCTACTTCTGAGAAAGAGCTAAGTTGAAGACTGTACATTTTAAGATCTTATGATAAATATTTCCCACCAAAAAGATTGAACCAATTTCTACTCCATGAAGGAGTGGATGAGAATGTCTATTTCCATATATTCATGCCATCCCTAAATTTCATATTAAATTTATATTTTAGTTTGGGTTCTCCCAGAAGCAGACCCTGAGATAAAGATTTGAGCTTAAGTGTTAGCAGAACACTCTTGGTTTCTAGGATCTTGGCCATGTCACATAAAGGAATTTAAGGACATGCCATAGGGTAGGCAAGGGAATAAAGAGTTTGAGAAATGAGAGAAAAAAGTACACACCCCAGACATGGGTGCAGGTGTGCTACATGGTGAGAGGCACACATGGGGCCCTGGGGTAGGCCTTTTTAAGGTCTTTCCTCCTCCCCTTTCCTAATGTTGGGGAGGGGCCCCAGATGTTTGCTGTTCTGATTGGTTGCCTTATGATCCCCACCTGTTAGCTCTTAAGGGACCAATGAAGAGGCCTTTTATTTGGAGTTATCTGGGTCTTCTTTTGAGCCTGACAGTTTCAAATAGGACTGTGTGACCAGTATCTTTGGTGGGCACTTTGGCTGTAATAGTTACATCTGTGTTCTCAAGCAGCAGCCTTCTCTCAGGGGGTTTCCGGATGGGGTCTTGTAGCTATGTTCCAACCAAGGGGGTCCCAGCTGTTTTAGCTTTATTCTTACCAGCCACCTTCCCTGTTTCCTATACTAACCTGCCTCAACGCCCCCCCCAAAGTTAACACCTTTATTCTTTATTCTTAAGGGGGAGCTGAAGGGCAATGGTCATTCTTCTATAGCTGTTTCCTGCTGGTTAGGGGCAGTAGTGCCTGCCTGGCAGGGTGTGAAACTGGCTATTCTACTGAGGTTGAGGGAAGGTGGGTCCAGCACCATGGTTAGAACTGGATGAAATCCCCCACAGGACTAATACCTTGTTCTGGAAGGCATTGATTCTGGGAGAAATAAACTTAGAATTTTGGAGATACAGGTCCTATAAAAAGGATAAAGAAGATGGTGGTAAGTGGCCCCAAAAAGGGGGCCAGCCATAACATACTGGACCATGGGAGCAAGAAAGGCCAGGTGCCTCCAGAGGCTACATCCTCCTTAAGTTGATGGGCTTCATCTTGTAGGTTTCAAAAGCTGTCTAGGACTGTTCCAGAGCAATTTACACAGAAAGAGCATTCCTCCTTGAGGGGCAGGCAGGTTCCTCCCTGTGCCACTTTTAGCATGTTTAGGGCTCTGCAATTTTGCAGCATCACATTGGCAACAGATTCTATTTGTTGTCTAAGGGCTTCTAAGGTACAGCTAGTTTCTTCTATGCTGTTGGTTAACTTTAGGGAGAGATTTTGGTAGGTAGACCTGCTAGGGTTGGCATAAACTGCCAACCCCAGTTCCCAAGGTGGTGGTTATGCCTAGGACAGCTAGAGGGATGAGGAGAGGCACCGCCCTCGATATAAACTCACAAAGACAATATAGGCAACAACAAGACAAGCATATGGCAAGCAAAACAAAGACAGCACTTAAGAGAGTCATTCTTTTATGTTATAAGCAGGTTCATTAATTACTTATAAAATAAATTAAATTTACCAAGACTTTTAACATGTTCAATATCCTTCTGCATATGATCTAGAAGAGTTATTATATTCAGCAGGAATACAGGTACAGTACTTAATACTAATCAATGCACTAATCAATGCTTAAGTTCCTCTTTGAGCTGCAGTTAATAGATCTGAGCTCCAGGTTTGCAATACCATACATATTGTGTTTTCATGGGAGCAGGTCATAATACCAATTGTGGTTGTTTAGGTTCTACTCATATTACTTCACATAGCCAGCATGCTGCAGTACCAGTGATCCTAGAGTAAGGCTCCTGTGTTTCACCAGGTTGGTTCATAGAGCCTTTTGACACTATGAAACAGAGCATCTGGAAGCAATGTTGATTGTAAATCTGGCCATATAGAGTCATCGCTGGCTGCCACAGGGACCCAAAACAGCAATGTACTTTCCATCTGCTTCAGGTGCATGTCCAGAGAGGTGGTAGATACTTTTATTGTTTTTTTTAGGGGTTGTAGTGACTAACCTAGCCAATAACTCAAATGGAGAGGCACCATGCAGGGTACTGGGGACCTGGTTTGAATGCACAGGAGAGTTTGACAATACTGAATTCTATCTCTCAATTTTTTATATACTTTTTAAATGCTTCCAATGCAGTTTATAACATATTAAATGAACTTTATTTTTAGTACTTACTTCTTACTTCTACACCTTTACCATGATTATGTTAATTAACAGTTATTTTACTTTAGTGGTATAGGAAAAACTACTTTCTCCATTATTTTATGAAAAATGAAGATTCCCAATGAAATCAAGATTATCTTCCCCCTACCACAATCTTAATATGCAGATTGAGGTGGCCTCTGACAGGTTTCTCTCTTATGAAGATACTTTTTGTTATATCAGTTTAATAATTAATAATTGCTTCTGGAATTAGTCTTTTAAATACTTCAGTTTAGAGAATGCTTTTGCAAACTTCCTATAGCCAACCATAACCATATAGATTAGTTACTTTTACCTTTTCATAAGCTTATTAAATTACAGTTAGCAACCAATGAAATTTACTTTATCCATTTAAGTCTTGTTTAATATTCCTCATTCTGTTCTATGAAAACTAGTCATTTCACTTTAGGACAGATCTATATTTCATTAAACATGAACTTATAGTTTTTATCATCTTAAAGACTTAATACATATAATGCTAATTTATTTGGTATCCTATAAACCTAGAGTGATTATACCCAAGTTAAATAAAATTAAAACCATTATAGTTCATGCAAAAAAAAAAAAAAGTTTTTTCTTCCTTCCCCCACAGGAGGCTAAAACTTCTTTTTTTTATTTAATAAAATTCTTGTGAATAACTTTAAAAGCATACTGGGAAGCAGATGTGGCTCAACCAGTTGGGTGCCCACCTACCACATGGGAGGTCCCAGGCTTGGGTCCGGGTGCCTCCTAAAGAAGACAAGCAGATGCCACACCAACCACAATGAGCTAAATGCCTAAATGAGCAGATGCCACAAGCAGACTCCGCAGCCTGCGGGGAGAATATGTGGCTCAGGCCATTGGGCACTTGCCTCCCATGTGGTAGATCCTGGGTTTGGTTACCAGTTCATCCTGGAGAAGGTGAGGAAACAATGAGCACACAGATGAGAGAACCATTGGGGGTAGGGAATAAATAAAAAAAATTTAAAAGCATACTGACTGTAGATTCTGAAATATAATTGTTTGTTTTAATCACAATTTAGAAAAATCTTTCCATAGCTTTCAAGGACTTTTTCCTTTACTTCCTGAAATTTGACAGTTGGATTATTAACTATTCTCACTTTAAGGCTGTTAAAAGTTTTAAATTGAGGAAGTACAGGACAACCTATGACTCTTAATTCCCAGGCCTAGTAGACAGAATATTAAGCTAAGCTTACATTTCCCTATCTTCTCACACCTAGCCCTTCCCCTATAGTTCTTGCAAAGAGAAGGAGACCCTGGGGGACTGGGTAGGTCAAGGAGCTTAGGAAAAAACATTTTTTCCTCTCCCAGTATTTCTATATTCAGATTTCTATATGAACTTTCCATCCTGCTTAGGCTTTCTAATTTGGTTATATAAACATTTACTTATATAAGTGCTTGTTTAATTTTTAACAATTTAAATATGAGCTTTTTTTTTTTTTTAGATTTCTCTCTCCCCCTCGTTTTGCATTCGCTGTATGTTCTCTGTGTGTTCTTCTGTATCTGCTTGTCTTCTTTTTTGTTTTTTAAAAGATTTTATTTATTTACTTTATCCATTTTAAACACCCCCTTCCCCATTTGCTGTTTTGTGTCCATTCGCTGGGCAATTCTCCGTGTCTGTTTCCTGCCATCTCTTCTCATCCTCCTTCTCCAGTCTTCACCAGGATTCGATCCTGGAGAGCTCTGATGTAGGAGAGAGGTATTCTGCTGCCTGCACCACCTCAGCTCCTGGCTTCTGGAGCTTTCGGAGCATCTCGTCTTGTCTCTCCCCTGTTACGTCATCATCCTGCTGCATGGCTCCCGGGGCCCGACAGCTCAGCGGCACACACAGCCTGGCAACCCATGCGCCTTCTATATATATATATATATTTTTTTTATTTTACCGGGAGGTCCCGGGGATCGAACCCAGGTCCCTCCATATGGCAGACGGACGCCCAACCATTTGAGCCACATCTGCCCCCCTGCTTGTCTTCTCTTTAGGTGGCACCAGGAACCAATCCTGGGACCTTCCAGAGTGGGAGAGAGGTGCTCAGTCTCTTGTGCTACCTCAGCAACCTGATCTGCTGCATCTCTTATTGTCTCTCCTCTGCGTATCTTTTTATTGTGACATATTGCCATGCCAACACTCCCACACGGGCTTTCACCAGGAGGTCTTGGGAATTGAACCCTGGACCTCCTATATGGCAGACGGGAGCCCAATTGCTTGAGCCACATCCATTTCCCTAAATAGAGCTCTTTTAAGAATTTTCATTTGTTAATTTGATATTACCTTCCCGATGTATGAAAATATACGCTGAACAAATAGACACAAATAGAGAGTTAGACACAGAAACACACAACTCACTAATGTTACTTATAATTTTCATTCTCTTACAAAATAAGTTCAACTGCAATATAACATTATATTCAATAAATCTCTTTGAAAGCTATTTCTGATTATTCTAATCTGCTCTGTGACCATAAAGTTTTAAACAGAAATTTTCTTTCTTTTTTAGTTATTGGCTTATAACCAAATTGTTGCCAATGCTTTAAAATACAGTTTACATCATTTTTCTTTACTTTAGAGATTTGCTTATTTCCCATTTTGACTTTGACAGACCTTGGTTGAGCAACACTAATTCTAGTATATACTCACTGAGGTCATTGAAGTCACAGGGAAAACTGGTTTCTCTCATGACCTGCTCCTTTCAGGATCCTTGATTCGAAGGATCCTGAAAGTAGCATGATTGTTGAAGGTCCCCCACTCCCCAGTCCTCAGAAATAACAGGACTCAGGCAGCAGCTGGACTGGATGAGTGGATGTCCAACCCTGAGAGCCAAGGACTCTACTAGGCAGCAATTTCCTCAAAAGGTCGTGGGGTCCCTCTGGACTCTTGCCTGGAGTAGGTAAATTGGAGTCCACACCCGTATAGTCATGAGAGAAAGCAGGTTTTTAATGCCAGTGGAAGGACTGGAGACAGGAGTGTCTCAAATTTGCCTTCCCTTGAGCCTTGGGGAACAGAAGTTTCCATGGATTCAAACAGGGGAGAATAGAGTAGTTACCATTACAAAGGTGAGGCCTGTCCTGAAATAACCATAAGCAAAGGCAAACTGGGTTCAGAATTACCATCACAATAGCAAGTAAGGTGAGCCTTGACTTGAAGTAACTTCAAACAAAGGTAAGTTTAATTTAGAATTACCAACACAAGGGTGAACTAATTCGTTTCTTTTATACATCAAATTCAATTGCAGGATAGTATTGAAATTTAAAGATTCATTTTAAGTTATCCAATTTATAACAGGTGAACCCCAAATCTGATTTATGAGTTCCTAGGCATGAGCAGATGGACAAAGTTAAAGCATGTAGCACAGATTAGAACAGAAGACAGAATTTCACACACTTAGCATAGGGAAAGACCCAACTTTAGAATCACCTTCATGCAAAGCTCCCAGTATCCCCCACAGCAGAAACCTCAACAGAAACCTTCAGCTTTATTCTTCCAGTGAAATCCTTGGGCCACTGCTAGGCATGGAGCTGAGGGATTCAGGGAAGCCCTGCCTCTGACAAGACCCAAATCAGCACTGCTCTGGGGCTGCATCACAATTAGCTACCTCTCACAAGGGGTAAAGTCCTGTGGGTTTTTTTACTAAAAGGACTGGAGTGTTGCAAGGGGATTGGCAGGGAACTTGGAGGCCATTCTCCAGGGATTTTTAATCTTGGGCCAGAGGCCTTTAGCAGCTTCTTCCTTGTGGGGATACTACTTAATCGATGGCTTATGAGGAGGTTTCTTATTCTACAAGGGAGAAGTTTAGTAAATGGTCTAGATCTTGAGTCCCCATTCACTTCCTTTTATCAGGCACTACCAAGACTAGAGAGGTCCAGAGTGGCAGGTCAGGACCAAGTAAGTAGTTCCCATGTTAATTAAGAAATTAGCAACCTTACCTGCCTCATCAAAGCTCACCCAAGGCTCCTCCTGGTTGATGGTTCACAGTGTCTACCAGGGAGCCATGCCTGGCTTCGGCACCTTCCATGGGGCAAGGTGAGGCAGCTTGGGGCCAGAAGCCCACCTCTCCGTACTTGAAGCAAGTTCCTGCTGACATGTAGAATAGATGCAGGTGGCTCTGAGGTGACAGAGTGCCTTTAATGGCAGCAGCTAAAAGGTGAACCTATCCCTGGGCCTGCCCCTCCTTACCTGTCTCTCCTTGGAAGCATGGTCTCAATTGTTGAAAATTGCAAAGGTTATTTCCAAAAAGGAGTTCACAGTAGTTTGGGGGCCCAGGGAAAGCTTTTGCAGGTTCCTACAGGTATCCGAGGCATAGTAGCTAATAAAGTGAGTTCCTAGGAGGATCTGTTCTTCTCTAGGGTCAGGATCTACCAAAGGGTGTTTTTTTATTGCCTTTACCAGCTTTCCTTGAAATAAGGCTGGGTTTTCATCCTGCCTCTGAGTAATTTCCCTAAGCTTATTATAATTGACTGGTCTGGTAGTGTACTTCCTCATCTCTTTTAGGAGGCATGTGACCACATGGTTCCTGGCCCTCAGATCTGCCTGTCCCCTCCTTCCCTCTAACACAGGTTTAACTGGAATTTAGGGTCACATACAGAGGCCACTCTTGGCCGTACTGCAGCATGTGGTGTGGCAGGAAAAAATTAGCCTCTTCCTTTTTAGACCATCAGCAGGCAGGTTATCCCAGTTTCTGAGAAGACACCCCAACGGGGAGTCTGCTGGAATGCTAGAGGCTGCACCCATTGTTCTAGGGGAAAATGGAGAAGAGTTTGTCAGCCAATCTGGCATCCCAGACCCAGCCTGACTAAACTCTTACACTCCAAACTGAAGCTCCCTAGTTGCTCAGGTCTTGAGAGACATTTGGAGCTGTCGCTCTGGTTTCCGGCATCCCGATGTTGCGGCCATCACAATGAAAAACCCAAACTGGCACTCGGAGAGAGCAGAGGAATCAGGCTTTATTATGCACACGGGCCCAGAGGAAAGTTCAGTTTCCAAATTCTGGGCCCCCAGCCCCAGTTTTCTGGAGTTTTTATTGGGGTCTGCAGGCTCCCGTTCATTGGCTAGCGAGTTGGCAGGTAGAATGTTCCATTACCTTAGGCAACTAAGCAAGTGTAGTTACAGAAGCAGAATTTGCAGGTTACAAAATCAAGCAGGCAGGGTTACAGAGCCAGAAATGCAGGTTCCAGTTCTAAGGCGGGAGATTCTTGTCAGGAAAAGGGGGAGGAGGAGGGCTGCAGTGACTTTTCTTTATCACCGAGAGCTCAGAAGCTGTGCTGCACCCTAGGTCTTGGGAGACATCTAGGTCAAAACTACCAAGCCAAACTCTTTCCTTAGAAAAGGGGCTGCCTTGAAACTTTTCTTTTGGCCTACTCGTGCAGAGGTCTTAGAAAGTGGCCATGTAAGAGAGCTCATTTTATGGCCACTGTCAGGGACAAAGTTTTACAGTTAAATGACATTAAGAGGCACATTAAGAAGCCAGAGACTGATTTGCCTTACAGGCAAACAGATTCGGGGGTCCTGAAAGTAATGGATTAAGAGGAACCTCAGGGCCTCTCGGGGCCTGAATAAGGAACAAACCTCTGCATGGCCCAGGCTGAGAGTCTCGGGGGCCTCACTAATAAAACAAAACAGAGCACAGACAGGCTGTAACTAAAAAGCCTAGACTCACCTCACCAGTCTTCATCAGGTGTTGGGGAATATCACTTGCCTCTTTATCTCCTGCCATGGCTCACCAAATGTGTTAGCAGAACACTCTGGGTTTCCAGGTTCTTGGTCATGTCCCATAAAGGAATTTAAGGACATGTCATAGGGTAGGCAAGAGAGTAAAGAGTTTATTGAGAAACAAGAGAAAAGAGATAAGTACACACCTGAGGCATGAGTGTAGGCATGCCA
This sequence comes from Tolypeutes matacus, assembly GCA_026826555.1. Classification (NCBI taxonomy): domain Eukaryota; kingdom Metazoa; phylum Chordata; class Mammalia; order Cingulata; family Chlamyphoridae; genus Tolypeutes; species Tolypeutes matacus. The sequence goes on from JAKSZT010054304.1 coordinate 12,344,338, forward strand.
CAGGGTGAGACATGCACAGGGGCCCCAGCAGAGGCCTTTTTAAGGCCTTTCCACTTCCCCTTTCCTAATGTTGGGGAGGGGCACCAGCTATTTGCTGTTCTGATTGGTTGCCTTACAATCCCCACCTGTTAGCTCTTAGGGGACCAATGAGGAGACCATTTGTTCGGAGTTATCTGGGGCTCCTTTTGAGCCTGGGAGTTTCAAATGAGACTGCATGACCAGTGTCTTTGGCAGACTTTTTGCTGTAATGGTTACATCTGTGTTCTCAAGCAGCAGCCTTCCCTCAGAGGGCTTCTGGGCTATGTTCTAACCAAGGGCATCCCAGCTGTTATGGCTTTATTCTGACCGGCCGCCTTCCCTGTTTCCTATACTAACCTATCTCACAACTAGTTTAAGTAATAAAGGAAACAAGGAAAGAAATGGGTAAGTGGTTTCCAGAAGCAAAGGCAGTCGATAAACACTGTGTTTCTAACCCAACTCTTAGAGTGAGCTACCAGGAAAACTGGAAAGTACCTTAGAATCACCCCACCTAAATGGGTGGGGTATGTATATGCCAACCCCAAGAGTCCTTACTCGAGGGCTGCTTGGTAGGTGGGGAGCAGAGGGCCTTCTCCAGCTCCCCCCAAAAAAATGCCCTTCAGACACGGAGCTACAGATATGGCAGTTAGAAGTCAAGTGGAATGCACTGAAACGTCCAGAACATGCTGCAGCTCTGGTGGCATCTGCTACATTTTTCAACTCAATAGGCAAAAAACTGATAGGTATCTCATTTTTATTTGCATATCTATTGTGATTACTAGTAAGGTTGGTAATATTTTCCTATATTACAGGATATTTCTATTTCTTCTTTTGTGTAGTACCTATTTAAGAATGTTGTCCATTTTAATTTGTATGTGTATCTTTCCTACTGATTTGGACAAGTTTTCTAGTTTCTTATTTTAAGGAATTTAACTTTGTTGTTTTGTGTTGTAAATATTTTTCCCACTTGGTCATCTGCCTGTTAAATTGGTCTCTGTTAGTTTTAAATTATTGTGTAATCAGTTCTATCAATCTTTTCCTTTATAGTTTTTGTTTCCTTAAAAAAGATCTTTCTCACTACAAGATCATATGAACATTCATCTTTATTTTCTACTTGTTATTTTTTTTACAGAGACATTTTCCCCTATTTAACTAATTCGATCTGGAATTTGCTTTATTATATGCAATTAGGTTTAAAAAAAAATTAGCATTACTTTTTCCAAATAGTTTCTCAATTGACCTGGCAGCATCCTTTGAATAATCATCCTTTTCTTCTTTATCATATGCTAAATTCCCATATATACTTGGGTTTGGGTTTGTATGAGTTTACTCTCTTCTGTACCATCAATTTAGCTGTTTTTTTTTTTTCTTACACTACCCTCTTTTAGTTTCTGTGGCTTTATAGTACATATTAATAGCTCATTCTGCACATCTTTCTGACTTATTGTTCCAATTTAAAATATTCTTGGCTATTCCTTTCTATTTGCTCTTCCAAACAAAATTTTCTGCAAGCCAAGAAAATGTTTTATGCAGAAAATAAAAGAAGACGTAAAATCACTTTGTCAATTTCCATCAGCTCCCCCCCGCAAAAAAAAGAAAAAAAAAATCCTATTAAAGTTTTGTTTTTTTTTTTAATTGGAATTGTATTAAACTGTAAAACTTTGGGGGAAATTTGATATATTTACAAAACTGAATCTTTTCATGCAGTAACATACCTTACATGTAAAACATGCCCTACAGTAAAAATAAATAAATAGAAAATTATAGTGAATGCACTATACCCAACCTCTTTGCAGACAAATGACAGGATGTGCCTATTAACTGTACAGGACCTACATATGATGGGCACTTGGAAGTGAAAGTTACTGTTATCATTATTTATAGAATATAATTCAACAACCTCTTTAATCCTGTCCCAGCAGTGGGGTACATTATAACTTATGAACAGCACAAATAGGCTAAAAAGTAGAGCAGAAGAGTGAGAAAGGGAGAAGGAGATGATTTTTAAGCGAGGGAGGGGCAGGATTCAGGCATCAGGCTCTCAGTTACCCCTCCCTTGGGCACCAGAGGAAAAGTAGAATCTGGGCACTGGCTTGCTTTGCAATCCAGAAGGACAATTGCCAGGCAAGCCCATCTTCCAGTGGGACACCCCTGGAATTAACAATTGCCTGTACCCATCTCTCCTGCACTCTTTCCTCAAGGAACTCTGTGAATTCTGTCCTCTGAGGAGTGAGTGGTTCTTTCTGGCCAGGGATGGGACAGTCACCCCTGTGGTATCAGTGGCTTAAAGTTAACACCAAGCCTCTGCAGACATCAACACTGTGCCTAGGATCCTTGATGAGCCACTTAATCAATAGGATGTGACCCTTATTCAGGCCAGAAACTACACTCAGAATGATGGCTCACTCCTTCTATGTGCCATTTACTAGGGATACTGCAAAAGAAAAATAAGCAAAAAAAATCTTGCCTTCATTGAATTTACAGCCTAGTGAGAGGAGAAAGACAATACACATGATTTTAATAAAGAAAATATATAGGGTGTTAAATGGTGACAGGAGAAAAGTGAAGCAGAAAAAAGGGATAGGAAGTTCCAGGGATTGCAGGACATTCATTTTTAAATAGGATACTCAGGGAAATTCTCACTGAGAAGGTGACAGCTGAAAAAAGACCCACAGAATGTGTATATTACGTTTCTATAGTATTTACAGCTCACAGAAGGAGATTCCCAGTTTTCGTGAATTCTTACACTAACCCGTGAAATAAGCAGAGCAGAGATCACTGTTCTCTGTACAGAAGTGAGGAAGCAGAAGTCAGCATCTTGCCCAAGCTCACATAGCTGGGAAGTGTAAAACCGAGTTAAAGTCTACATCATCTGCCTTCAAATTTCGACCTCTTTGCACTATTTCCACTTAGCATGTCTTTGTGCACCTACTATGTGACAAATAAGTGGGATTCAAACTCTAATAAGAAACTCTAATAAGAGTTTAAAAAAACTCTTAAAATAATTTGAGATCACTCCACACTATCAATATGTGCTCAGGTGACTGGCTATAGGAACTCAGAGATACGGGAGAGCTATGTCAGAAGACAGCCAGGAGAAGCTGCTACATGAGGTGAATTTGGATTCTGAAGGTCATGTCCTCAGACCCCTTCAATGCGGAGGAGTAGGCTGAGTTCACTGTGTTCCAGCCCAGCTCATCTTTTTTACTTTCACTAAGGGAACATTTCAGAACAAAGAACCTCTTTTATAATCAACAACATGCTGTACATGCAAATATCTTACTTCGTTACAGCCAGCAGAATTCTTCTCAGCCCAATTACTTTGAGATCATCCCTGCATCCTCTTGTTTCTTCTGCTCTGTAGTTTTCTACCTACAATATTCAATTCTTAATGGCTCAGCAGCACACAATTTTCTTCTCCAGAATCCCCTATCATAGCAAAGTAAGATTCTGCCATGGCAGATTACAGCTGCCTTCCTTTTACTATCACACCAGCAGCCTGGCCTGACTGCTTGAAGTGTGTGCTAACAGGAGGCATCAATGGCCACCATCTTAACTCCTCTATCCCGTCTCCTTGGAGAGTAGGTGCTGCTCCTGAGTTTCACTCCAGCATGTCCTGAGTGGCAGCCTGTAGCCATCTGTATTAGTCAGCCAAAGGGGTGCTGATGCAAAGTACCAGAAATCGGTTTGTTTTTATAAATGGTATTTATTTGGGGTAGAAGCTTAGTTACCAGGCCATAAAGTACAAGTTACCTCCCTCATCAAAGTATGCTGCCACATGTTGGAGCAAGATGGCTGCCAATGTCTGTAAGGGTTCAGGCTTCCTGGGTTCCTCTCTTCCCTGGGCTTCCCTTTCTCTGGGCTCAGCTGCTGTGTTAGCTCCACAAGGCCAGCGTAGACTATTAGGCGAACAACTTGTTTCTCTTCCCAGGGCCTTCTCTCTTTCCTCATGACCAAGATCCTCTGTGTGCTTACTTCCCGGGGCTCCAGCTCAAGACTCAGAATCAGAACTCCAACTCTTTCCTTTGCCATGTCTTTTATCTGTGAGTCCCCACCCACCAAAGAGGTGGGTCTCAACACCCTACTGATGTGGCCCAATCAAAGCCCTAATCATAATTTAATCACGCCCAGAGGAATAGACCAGTTTACAAGCATAATCCAATATCTATTTATGGAATTCATAAATGATGCCAAACTGCTGCACCATCCCTCACAGAAGTCAGGAAGGAAGGAATAAGAGAAGGAAAGAAGCAGAGAGAAAGTTGTATGTGATGAGAAATTAAGGACCACCAATAATTGCTTTAGGTGCCAGTGACACCAGGGACACAGACGATGTCAACTAGAAAATCTGCTGAATGATTCTGCAGATTTTTTTGTGACCAGGAGGCTCGACTCCCTCCCCAACCCATCCCTCACCACCAAACACACAGTTTGTAAGTAATTAATCAAAACAACCCTGCTCTTGGGTGGGAAATACAGTCCTCTCCATTCTTAACTCCATCTGCTTGAGAATGATGCTGTTCTTTCACTCTATAGGAAACAGTATTGCCCAACAGCAGAAGCTTCAAATCAGAATATAATTTTCATACTGGTGAACCATGGTCCTCACTCACTCTCTTATTCATGCAAAAACCAAGCATTTTGTTCAAAGCAGTTAAATAACAAACCAGTGAAGCTTCCTGTGGAAGAATTTTTTCTCATTTTATTTGTTTGCATTGTGTGCTCCCACTCTAGATCCTAAAAAGACAAAAAACAAGGGCAGGGCGAGGCGAGGCGAGCCGAGGCGAGGCGAGGCGAGGCGAGGCGATGGGCATTATGCACTCCCGCATTTTACCCTTCTTTGTTTCCCTGCAGTCATCTGCCTCTATTGCCTCCCTGTTTTTCAACCCAGTCAGTTATACCCATTTAAGTAAAACCCCTGGCCCCTGCAACATTTGTCCCTTTTAGCTTTGGGGGAAAAAAAGGAAATTATTATAAACAGAATGGTATTTTTTTCACTCCCTCCTTTTCTTGGCAGCCAAAGGTGCTTTAGATCTAATAAAACTAATAAAAATAGAGGGAACTCCGTCAAATTCTTGGTTATTATATAAACGGGAGACAAAGAAAAGAAAATATTCCTAAAATAAGTTAGGTATGTCTCTATCATGAGCCTGTTGACATCACTGAATTTAATATAGGCTTTACCCATCTAAAAGGCTCCATGTAGTGATGGAACCTCATTGGACAGTTCAGAAATAAACATGGAACTTACATAGAATAAAATTTGAGTTCACAGAAAAGGATAGATTGGGAATCAAATAGAGTTACTCAGTATTGAAATGTCCTAACACAGGTATTACGGATTGAATTATGTCCTCCCATGAAAGGCATGTTCAGATCCCAACCCTTGGTCCTGTGGGTGTGAACTCATTTGTAAACAGGGCCTTTGAAGAATCAGTTAAGGTGTGTCCGAACTGAATGAGGGTGGGCCTTGATCCCATATGGCTGAAGCCCTTATGAGCAAAGGTAATTGGACACAGAAAGAGAAGCCACAGAGAGCAGTGAGAACCAGGAAGTCAATGGAACCCAGAAGACAAAGGAGAAAATACCGCCATATGCATTGCCATGTGACAGAAAAGCTGAAGAATCCAAGATTATTGGCCAGCCAGAAGATACCAACCCTGGGAAGGAGAAGCCTCCTGGTCACTAAAACTGTGAGCCAAGAAATAAGCCAACCCATTGTATGATATTTGTTCAGCAACTAGGCAATGGTGAGTTCTCAATACCTGGAAGGATTCCTGAAGATTTTTTTTTTCTATTTATGAGCTGAAAAACATGTACTAAGCAAAGTTGAGTTGCAAGTGTTAAAAACAACAACAAACGGTGCCTTAACAAGATAAAAATGCATTACTCCTTTAGGAAGAAGCCCAGTGTAGGTAATCCAGGACTGGTATGTCCAGTGTTAGAAATCCAGGTTCCTTCTACCTTAATGCTTTGCCATGCATGGCCTCAACCTCTTGATCCAAGTAGCAGCACCCACATGCAAGCAACAGGATGGAGGAAGGAACAAAGAGGCAAGGCACATGCTATTCTCTGAAATCAAAGCCTCTTCCATCTCATTGGCCAGTACCTGGTCCTGCCTAACACTTGGCTGCACAAAAGCCCAGGAAATGTAGTCTCCACTCTGGTGGCCATATGCCAAGCCAAAACCCAGGGGCTCTTTCACTATGGACAAAGGGGAGAATGACAATGGGAGTCAACTATCAGTTTCTGCCACAATAAACATAAAGATCATCCAAAGAGTGCAAAGGGTAAATGGTGAAATATAACTCTCCTTTCCACCCCAAACTCCCATCTCTCCACTCCCCTTCTAAAAAGTAAGTAGAGTTTCTTGTGTGTCTTTTCATAGATATTCTATTTTTCAAGCAAATTTTAAATGAACAACATTCAATGGGGATTGGGGGACAAAGAAAGGTCAGAAGATGTAAGAAGAGAGGAGGAAACAAAATATTTAGAAGGAATTCAGACCTCAGTGGACTTAAGACAAGAGCTCCTTTAAGGAAACTTCCATCTCTGAGAGCCTGGGACTGATTCATTGAAAAACCTTTATTAAACATCTATGAGAAGGAAAGGATGAAACTCAAATTGTTGAGTGCCTGCTTCTCAAGTACTAGGTACCTCCTAAAAATAAAACAGACAAATGAAAAAACCAACTGTCACTGGGAAGCGGATGTAGTTCAGTGGTTGAGCACCTGCTTCCCATGTATGAGGTCCTAGGTCCAATCCCCTGTACCTCCTAAAAACAAAACACACACACACACAATCTATGAGGTGCCAGGCAGTGTTTAGCCACTTCCTGTCTAGTAAGAAAGACAGGTACCCCCATGGAGGAGTTGACACCTGAGCCAGTCTTGAGAGAAACAGCAGGGTTTTGTCAAGTGCAGCATGGAAAACAAAGGATAGTCTAGACAGAGGAGCCAGCATGACAAAAGGCATAGTGCTGAGGATAGCATGGTGTAAAAGGCATCCAAATTGGAAAGGAAGACATAAAAATTTCACTATTTGCAGACACGATCCTATATGTAGAAAGCCCTGAGAAATCTACAACAAAGCCTCTAGAACTTATAAATGAGTTCAGTAAAGTCACAGGCTATAAGATCAACACTCAAAAGTCAGTAGCAATTCTGTACACCAATAACAAACAATCTGAGGAGGAATCAAGAAAAAAATACCATTTACAATAGTGACTAAAATAATCAAATACCTAGGAATAAAATTAACTAAAGATGTAAATGACTTATACCCAGAAAACTACACAACACTGTAAAAGTATATCAAAGAAGACTTAAATGAATGGAAAAATAGTCCTTGTTCATGGATAGGAAGTCTAAACATCATTAAGATGTCTATCTTACCCAAACTAATGTACAGATTTAATGCAATCCCAATAAAAATCAACACAGCATTTTTTTACTGAATTGGAAAGACTAACTACAAAATTTATTTGGAAGAGTAAGGGGTCCTGAATAACCAAATATATATTGAAAAAGAAAAATGAAATTGAAGGAATCATACTACCTGACTTTAAAACATACTACAAAGCTACAGTGGCCAAAACTGCATGGTATTGGCACAAGGATAGACATACTGACCAATGGAACCAAATTGAGAGTTCTGATATAGATTCTCGCATATACAGTCATCTGATATTCGACAAGGCCACCAATCCCACTCAACTGGGAGAGAATAGCCTATTCCACAAATGGTGCTTGGAGAACTGCATATCCATATCCAAAAGAATGAGAGAGGAACACCATCTCACACCTTATACAAAAATCAACTAAAAATGGATCAAAGATCTAAATATAAGATCCAAGACCATAAAGACCTTGGAAGATAATGTAGGGAAGCATCTATAGGACCTCGTAATAGGAAATGGTTTCATGAACTTCACACCCTAAGCATGAGCAGTGAAAGAAAAAATAGATAAATGGGATCTCCTCAAAATTAAAAACTTTTGCACCTCAAAGGAGGTTAGCAAGAAAGTAAAAAAGCAGCCTACCCAATGGGAGAAAATATTTGGCAACCATATATCTGATAGGAGCATATATTTCTTTATATATCCAGCATATATAAGAAATCCTACACCTCGAAAATAAAAAGACAAACAACCCATTTTAAAAATGGGTAAGTGACTTGAAAAGACATTTCTCCAAGGAAGAAATACAAATGGCTAAAAAGCACATGAAAAGATGCTCAACATCACTAGCTATTAGGGAAGTACAAATCAAAACTACAATGAGATATCATCTCACACCCATTAGACTGGGGGCTATTAAAAAAACAGAGGACTACAAGTGTTGGAGAGGATGTGGAGGAACAGGAACACTCATCCACTGCTGGTGGGAATGTAGAATGGTCCAGCCATTGTGGAGGACAGTTTGGCAGTTCCTCAAAAAACTACCTATAGAGCTGCCATATGATCCAGCAATTCCACTGCTGGGTATATACCCAGAAGAATTGAAAGCAAAGACATAAACAGATATATGCACACCAATGTTCATAGCAGCATTATTCACTATTGCCAAAAGTTGGAATCAACCCAAATGCCCATCAACTGATCAATGAATAAACAAACTGTGGGACATACACACAATGGGATAATACTCATCTGTAAGAAGGAATACAGTGCCAACACATGGGATAACATGGATGAATCTTGAGGACCTTATGTTGAGTGAAGCAAACCAGGCATTGAAGAATGAATATTACATGACCTCACTGATATGAATTAAGCAAATTGAGCAGACTCAGAGAGCTATTGTCTGGAAGATAGGTATACAGGAAATAGGATGGGAGAAGAAGGTTGTGAACCAACGCCCATACGGACGTAATCTATGATAAGGTGAAAGTGTGTAGTTGCGCATTGAAAGGATGTGACAGGACGGTAGTGATATTATTGGGTTGGGCAATGCAGGTTTGACAGGTGGGTAGACTGGGGAGGGTGGGTTGGAAGGTCTAGGGAACTAGGGGGAGGGTTGGGAGAGGGACCCGGTGAACACTAGGGATTGGAGGGTATGTGGTTGAAAGTACAAAGTTGGGAATGCTCTTATGGCAATAAGACAAGGAAAGATTACTGGTTTAGGGTGTTGGATGTGGGGGCATTTGGGACAGGGCACACCTGGAGCAGGTTTCTAGGGAGTGTGTGAGTGATCATTGTGTCATAATGTGTTGTATCAGTGGGTGGAGACCCACACAATGAGCAGAAAGGAGTTGGACTCCCATCCAGGGGAGGACCGATATGTTCACAGACAGAAGAGAGGAAGGTTCTCAAGAGCATGGGTGGTTCCTAATAGGGGAGAACAAACCAAGGTGTCAAGACCTCAGTGTGCAAGTAACTATGAATCTTGTCATCTAAGGAGTGAACCCGGGGTGGGGGGGGTCACCATGGGCCCCGAAGGGAGGGGGAGGGAGGAATAGAATAGATGAAATAGGGGGTATTTAGTGGGCAATGGAAGTGTTCTACATGATTTTGCAATGATGGACACAGGCCATGTTAAATATCATCAAAATTTATAAAAAGTGTACAGTCTAAAATGTAAACTATAATGTAAACCATTGACCACAGTTAGTAGCTATGTTTTATGATTTGTATATCAGTTGTAACAAAGGTACCACCCACATATAAAAAGGCATTAATATGGGAAGGGGGAAAAGGGGGAGGATGTTGGGTGTACAGGAGTCCCCTGTATTCTGCATGTGACTTTATTGTGACCTAAAACTTCTTTGAAAACAAAATGAAAAAATGTAAGACACTGGGAAATAAATGGAAGAAAATGTCACTGTACATACAGGATATCATATTTTTCATTATTTTTTAATAACCCAATCTTTTAATTTTATTTTATTTTATTATTATTTTTTAATGTATTTTATTTCTTATATTTAAACCTATCATGGGGGGTGGATGTGGCTCAAATGGTTGGATGTCTGTCTCCCATATGGAGGAACCTGGTTCGATCCCCAGGACCTCCCAGTAAAATAAAATAAAAATATAGAAGGCGTGCAGGCCACCAGGCCCCGCAAGCAGAAGCACCATCAGGCCCTGCATGTGGGCATGCCAGGTCCCGCCAAACCACGCAGCAAGAAGATGACGCAACAGAAGAGTGACACAAAGGGAAAGCCAAAACGAGATGCACCGAAAAACCAGGAACTAAGGTGGCACAGATGGCATCTCTCCCACATCAAAGATTCCCAGGATTGAATCCTGGTGAAGACAAGAGGAGAAGGATGAGAAGAGAGGGCAGGAAATAGACACAGAGAATTGCCCAGTGAATGGACACAAAAACAGCAAAAATGGGGGGGTGGGGATAAAATGGATAAAATGGATAAAAGCAAAGTAAATAAATAAATCTTTAAACCTATCATTATTATTTCATTTTCCTATTAAATGTATTTGGCTATTTTATTGGCTTCATTTTTGAAGAAGCTTTGGATCACAGAAGGGTTACAACTGGGGCAGGGGAGGATCATTGGTGTGGGGTGTCAGTGACAGGGTATACATGGAAGGAAATTCACCTAGACATACATATAACGTATATAAATATGTTCAAATGTTCATGGAGCAATGTCACAGTGGGTAGAGACTCACACAATAACCTAGAGAATACTGAATTCCCACCCTGGAGAGCTCTGCCACATTCTCTAATGGAGCAACAACAGTACCCCAAGTGCAGGGGCAATGATTGGTGAAGGAGAATGATCTACTGATGGGCCCTTAATATTGACAACTATGCTTATGAGCCTTTGCTCTTGAAATTGAAACAGCTTAGTGTTGTGGTGTGCCTAAGAGTTGCCTCCTGACAGCCTCCTTGTTGCTCAAATCTGGCCTCTCTCCAATCTAAACTCAGCATATAAATGCATTACCTTCCCCCCAGCATGAGACATGACTCCCAGGGATGAACCTCCCTGGCACTGAGGGATTACTACCAAGCACCAACTAGCAAAGCAAGTGGAAAAAGACCTTGAATAAAAGGGGGAAAAGGTAAAGACAAATGAGTTTATATGGCTAAGAAACTTCAAAGTGAGTCAGGAGGTCATCCCAGAGGTAACGCTTATGCACATCTCAGCAGGATCTCATAGACTGCCAAAGTGGATACTACCCCAAATAGTGGGGGTTTTGATGGCTCTGGAGACACCCAGTTCCTATGGTCAGGGCAGATAGCTCTGGAGTTTGGTGCCTTGCCAGTGAGCCCTATTTTGGAGATTGTGCTCCTGAGAGTGACAGAGTTGGACTCAATTGTGGCTTCCCTACACATGGCTTATCTGTCCCTTCTATTTAAACCTATACTTGGTGCTGGAGTTTGTAGGTGTACATCCAAGAGACTGGAATCTTTGGGCTGTCCATGTGCCAGCTGGGCCTGGAGCCTCAGCAGAGTTGCTACACCTACTCTCCAATTCATTGGACTCATCCAGGACAACTAACAAGGAGGTGAAGATTGACAACCACCATACCAGGGAAACAAGAGAGCCTACAACTACAAGCAAGATAGTCTCATCCATTGGCTGTATGGGATTGAAGCCCTCTCAATTAGAGATCGAGTGGAAATCACCATCCCAGAATCCTCAGGATTGAGGAATGAACTGTGGACTAGAGTGGACTTACTGGTATTCTACTATAGACATATTGTGATTCTAGCAATGGAAGAAATTACAACAATGATGTGGAGGCAGTGGCCACTGGAGGATCTGGGGGCAGGGAGAGGGAAAAACGGTTATAATACGGGGGCTTTTTCGGGACTTGGGAATTATCCTGAATGGCATTGCAACAACAGATATAGGTCATTTTATATCGTCCCATAACATGCAGAACTATGTGGGAGAGAGTGTAGACTACAATGTGAACTATGGTCCATGCTCAGTTGCAAAGCCCCAGGATGCATTTATCAACTGCAATGAATGTGCCACACTAATGAAGGATGTTGTTTATGTGGGACGGTGTGGGAGGTGTGGGGAGTGGGGCATATGGGAATCCCTATATTTTTTGTGTAATATTTATGTAATCTAAGTATCTTAAAAAAAAAAAAAATTGCATGGTGTTTGGGAGGAAAGATAAGACTTATATGTGGCTGGTATTTAAAGCAAAATAAGGCTGGAGAGAAAGGTGGGTTCAGGAGCAGAACAGTTTGTTTCACCTCGCAAGGACAAACAATCAGTGGCAGGAAAACAATGCAAAGTTGGCATCGTCACTCTGAATTGAAACTTCCTCCCTCCTCCCTGAACCTTTTCAGAAGGTAAAAAGCCAGCAAAAATTCACTACACAAGCAAAACATCCTGGGGAGAGGGACAAAGGCAGGGGCAAAGGGAGCTAAGGAGCTAGCTTAGTTTAGATGTTGAATTTTTATTTCACTAGCACCACATTAGCCTCCACCAAATGCTTCAGAGTACTTGAAAAGAAGGCCAATTAATTACTGGCAGTAAAGAACCACTAAAAACCATGCTTCCCTCTTCTTTGCCTACCCAGTCTCTTTGAGATCTGTCCCTAAGTCCCTCTACTCTGTGAAGGCTTCCACAGTGCTCACTGATCTCTGTCTTCAAAATTCAGTATTTATAATCCACTCTATCCAATTTGGGGCTTGATCAAATTAATTTACAGTATGTTCTGTTTCCATGAGGTGGTCATTGCTCATCAACCTTAGGGATGTTTCTTCTGAACATCCCCTCTCCCATCCCCCACTTACCGAGCCCTGGGAAAGGCCCTGGCACATCAGCATTTGTTTGACTGAGGAAGCCCCATACTGCAAACACCTCCACACACACAGTCTCATTCCCTCTCCTTCCCCTGCACACCTTCAGACACGCCCAGTCCAGCTTGGCTTATACACACACACCTGCACTGGTCTTCATTGGAAGAATCAACTTTCCCTGTGTAATTAGCATCAAATATCCTTATGTAGGTTCTGTTATGAAATAGTCTTAGCTATGCTCATCTCCCATCTCTGGCCTTGTTTAATTTTCGTGATTGTTTTCTCCTCTGATCCACAGTTTCTGGCTCCAAACTAGAACCCAAGGCTGAAGCACAAAAACAAACACCAGGTTTGGAGAGGAAGGTGGAAAAGTCAATCTTGTTTGTTTTCACAGAACTTGTCCACCTGACCACTGAAATTGCCAGCTGAGCTTCTTAGTTTGTATGCATTACTATCAGTAAATACTTCTTCAGTAATCACTACTGATTTACTGGGCAAGTGAAACAGATCATGTTCTATGCACCCATGAGAAAATACAAAACCAGAGTTCCCACCCTCAAGAGTCTATTCCATATTAATAGTGTACACATGCCTTGATGTTTTCACAGCCTGTGCTTAAAGGAGCAATTCCAAATTCTTTTCATCGGGTGGGACAACTTTGTATGACTAAATTTTCCAGATTCCACCTGGGAAAGTAGCTGGGCAGAGAGAATCTCCTAAAACTAAAATAGTTTCTGACAGAAGAAGGGGTTTTATTTATGCTGGAGGTGGAAGAAGATAGATTTTGAAAAAGTCCCTTGAGTCTATTAGAGCTTAGAGTTCAACATCATGGAGTTGATCTCAGTAGGGCAGTTAGAATTGCTTGTACTACTGTCATGCCTACAACTGTCCAACAGCAGGTGTTTAGTGATAAAGGTAAAATGCAGGAATATAACCTACCACTGCTAGAAGGACTACTCAAAATCTACATCTTCCTGATTTGAGTTAGCTGTATCTTAGTAGGCAGAAAATTATATTTATTTTATGCTTGAAGAACAATGTAAAAGAAAAAAAGGATGGAAAAGAAGAAACATTTGGGGAAAAGGGAGGACAAAGGGAAGAGAAAATAGAGGAGAAGAAGTGAAGGAAAAGAGCCTTATACCATCCGCTTCTTGAGGTCTTGTACCAGCATCTTGGCACAGTGCCTTGTAGACAGAGAGGCAAATTGCTTGTTGAATGAATGAAGGATGAGCAGAAAAAAAAGGGGGAAAAACAAGATATATGAATAATTTAACTTTGTAAATTAGTCTGAAATATTAAATAAATCAGAGTCTCTTTAAATATTAAGTAAATCTGCCTTTATATAAAAAGGCAGCATCAATGACATCCCTTTCTGCCCATCTGGTCAGAAGTATGTACTTTCAATTGTTTATCCTCTATTAGAGATGCCTCCAATCAGCCAAATACCCTACCTTGCTCCTTTTATGACCATGGTAATTGTTCCAGACATGGGGCCATGGAACAGAGCAAAATTAACAGGCATCTAATAGGCCTGAACCTATAGTTTGGTTTTCACTGGACTTATGCTCTCAACTAATATGAGATGGAAATGAGGGCTGAGTGTTGATTGACAAGACTGACTACATGCCTAAGTAGGTCTAGAAAAATAAAAATAAAAATAAACTAAAGCTATAAGATTAAATTCTGGGTTTCCAATCAAAATTTCAGAAAGGATTTTGATTGTTAATTGCAAAATAGGCCTATCTGCCCAAGGAGACTCCTGTGCAGGAGTGTTACTCACCAGATAAAACACGTAAATAATCTGTTTACATTGCTTTAATTGTCTAGCCCTCTGTAAAACTAAAGAATTTAGTTTAGAGACACTTGAGCACGTATCTAAGGACTATGACAATCCTACATTCCTTCTCCTTGAAACACAGAGCTTCACTCTTTCAACAGCTAAATCCCAGCCATTTGCTAAAGATGACTCAACATTCAGAGAACAAATCTCAGAGAAACAGAGGCCACTCCTGCCAGGTCCCTAGTTTCTCCTACCCAAGATTTATATGCCACCTAAATATCACCCAAAAGGTCAGAAAGCTAGAAGTCTGTTTATTTTGCAACTGGCAAAGCAAGGAAACAACTCTGAAAGTTGTGGTAACCCAGTTACCACAGATATGATTCTTAAGAGAGGATTCTTCTACTTAAAGCCTCAAAATGACCACTCAAGTCTTGTTTGAGAAACCAGGTATTCAAAGACACTGGTGGAGAATTTGAAGGCTGGAATTTGGTGAGAACATAGCATGTAGATTATTTTGGCTCATACTCACTTCTGCAGAGCAAGGAATGACTCTCTAGAGGAAGGGGCAAATCTGGGAACCTGACCTCAGCTCCAGATTCACACTTAAGACCTGCCACTTCTTTGCCACTGAAATCTGCTGAAATTTGGCCATAGTTGTGGGTTGAGTAGCAATAACGGGTGTTTGGGGTAGGTTTTGAAGAGAGTGGGCACCCTCTCTTTTGTGAGATATCTGTTCTAGGTGAAGTAATTACAGGGTTTTTGAGGTGGGGAAAGACTCCTCAGACACAGAAAGGCAAGCTACTTCCAATACAAGGGAGACTCATAGTGACTCAGTGGCTAAAAATTCTCAGTTTTATATGACTCCAACCATATGTCCCAATTTCATGTTTTGGGGTTGTTGTTTACTTTGTGAGGCTGCTGAAATGCAATATACCAGACATGGGTTGGCTTTTACAATTGGGATTTCATTAGGCCATGAAAATGTCCAAATCAAGGTATCATGAGGCGATGCTTTCTCCCCAAAGACCAGCTGCCAGAGATCCTTGATTTCTCTGTCATATGGCAAGGTACATGGAGCATCTGCTTGCTTTTCTTCCAAGTTTTGTTACTTACAGCTTCTGGCTTCATAGCTTTCTCTCTGCTTCTGTGGCTTTCTCTCAGCTCCCGTGGCTTTTTTTCTGTCTCTCTGTATTCATCTGGTTTATAAAGGATTCCAGTAAGAGGATCCACCCTGGATCCCCTTCTGAAGTAACCTAATTAAAAAGTCCCATGTTACAATAGGTTTACACCCACAGGAATGGATTAGCTTTAAGAACAAAATTTTCTCAATACCACAGGGGTCCAATTCTTTCCTGATCAATGACCTAGCTTCCACATGGGAAATTCGGTGAGGCTGTGAATTCACTGACGGTGTAATTCTGCAGCCTGCACAATTAAACTTAGTCTTTGATTTTCAACAATAACCAAACCTATGACTACAAGAAATTAAAGATTCATTTAGGGCTGTCATTGAACTCTCTTTGGTTATCAGACCAAGAATCGAACCCAATGCTTAAGGACCTGAGCTTTTCATTTTCTTTCTGTAGGTACTCCACTACACTCAGAAATGTCCATCCCACACCACAATGCTTGCAGTTATCATTATTGCCATAAGAGTCAAGTACAGCAGCCACTAGGCCTATGGCACTTGCTTCAGTTGGCAATCATCACAATCAACCACAGGTTATAATTTGATTATAATATCATTGAATGTCATGGATTATTAGCATCACATTTCCCATTGGCAAGGGGCTCAGACCAAACCAATCCCAAAATCCAACCTTTGAGAGTTTTTCTCTTGGGACTCTTCCTGGTACCAATTTCTGTTTCAGTTAGGGTCTAGTCAAGAGACAGAAACCACACTTACTCAAAAAAGGAAAGTCTAATATAAAGAATTGTTAACTAGGTTAAAAGGTAGTTTGTCACTAAAAGGGATTAAAGAGAATTCTCAGTGACCAGAGGGGCAACTACAGAATTTGGCTACCATTCCTAAGGCTGAGGAAAAAGTAAACAAGGAGGAAACTTAGAAACATAGAGGAAGGCTGTACCAGGTTGAGATTCTCCTCTAGGAGATGGCTCAGCTGTTGCACAAACATACTCCCCATTGCTGGGGTGAAGAAGAAATTTGCTGGAGGATGCTCATTCACTGAAACCATGATAGCAACTCATGCTACAGGATATACTGCTGGGACCAGCTGTATACTGAACCATTCACTGTCATGTGGAGGAAAAAAAACAGGACAAACGTAAGTCCCTTCTTCTTCCAGCCTTGAGTCTCCCTGCAGCACCCCTTATTGGTTGAACCTAACAGAGCCTTCTGGCAGAGGAAAAAATGCAGTTTGCAGAGTACATCTCCAGTATCACAGAATAGGGCAAAGAAGGGTGAGTTTGGAGCTGAGAGGAAATAATAACTGGCACATTTGAATACAGAGGCTAGGAGTAAAGATGGAGAGAAGTGAACAGTTAAAAGATACACTTTGAAGACAGAGAAATTTGCACTTGGCATTAAGATTCTTTGTGGGAAGTAAGTAAAAGGAGTCAGGATGACCTTTCTTCTATAGAGAAGGGGGAGAATGGGGGCATCCAGTTTTATACTGAATGAGTTCACTTTGCGGGGGGAGGTAGGGAATTAATTACATTTTGCATGTATTTTAAATGCCTGTGACACTCAAAGCTCACATTGTGAAATGGACAAGTGACTACATAAATCTTGAGCGACTAAAGATAAAAATAAACATCAACATATAGATGTTATATAGGGCCACAAGACTAGACGATACCACTTATGGAGAAACTATATAGAGAAAATGGCCAAAGACTGCACAGAGAAGCCTCTACATTCAGAAGTCAGAGTTGGGATGAGGATCTAGTAAAGTCAACTGAGAAAGAGTGAGAGAGGAGGAAAAATCAGGAGATTTTTTTGGTGTTTGGAAGCAGAGAAAAAAGTTTCCCAAAAAAGCATCAACTCTTGTCCTATTGGATGAAAATACTGAAGAAAATTAAATTTAACAAGATGAATTCCAATGGTGAGAAGAAAAGAAAGAAAGAGAGAAACAGAGAAATCAGTGGAACTGGGAGGAGATGTGGGATCAAGGTAGGACTTTTAAATGTAAAGAAATATTAAAACTGAGCAGTCCAATATGGCAGCCACTTGTGACAGGTGGCTACTGAGCACTTGAAATGTGGCACTGCTATAAGTGTAAAATATATCCCAGATTTCAAATACTTACTTAAAAAAGAGTATAAAATACCACATCAATAATTTTTATATTTATTTCATGCTTAAATGATAATATTTTGTATATATTGAGTTAAATAAAACATATTAAAATTTAATTTAGCTATTTCTTTTTACTTTTTTAAGATGTCTACTAGAAAATTCAAAATTATATATGTGGCTTACATTACACTTCCATTGGAATATAGAGCTATATTTCTATTGGACTAGATCATGTTTGTATGCTAACAGAATGATGCAGTAGAAGCAGAGATTGATGAAGTAGAAAGACAAAGATTAAGTAGAAGAGGGAAGACCTTAGTAAGCTAAGGAGATGAGAGCCATCATTGATCAAGAGATAGACAGGAAGATATACAAGGTAGATACTGATGTATCCTTTAAACAGAGAATATTCATTCTTTTTTATTTTTATTTTTTTATTTTTATTTTTTAGGAGGTACTGAGGAGTGAACCCAGGACCTCGTCCATGAGAAGCAGGTGCTCAACCACTGAGCTACAACAACTCCCTAATGAGAGTTGTTTTTTCATTTGTTTGTTTTGTTTTTTGTTTTTAGGAGGTACCAGGGATCGAACCCAGGACCTCGTATATGGGCAGCAGGTGCACAATCACTTGAGCTATATCTGCTCCCCTTCATTCTTTTCAAATGATGATGAAGCATTAATAAACACTTATCAAGGACTAGGTCACAAAATCAGGATATATTTCCAAAGGTACAGACTACATTGTAATAAAACAGCAGCTAATAAGAAAAAGATAGCAAATAATCTAATCACATGGATATTATAAAAGTTTTCTAAATAACTTGGGTTAAAGTGGAATTCATTACCAAAGCATGGACTGTTTAGAAATTAACAACAAACACTACATTTCAAAATGTATATGGCGGCACCAAAGCCTTAACTCAAAGGAAAAGTCAAAGCTTTTAGTGACTACATTAATACCTATGGAAGACTGAAAGTAAATGACCTGAGGATTCAGTTCAAGAAACTGAAAAAATATCATCAAAATAAACCAAGAGAGAATAGGAGACAGAAACTAATAAAAATAAAAGTAGAAATCATTGCATTAGAAAGCACGGTAAAATAAAATTACATAGACCTGATAAATCAAACAATAGTGTTTTTTTTGTTTTGTTTTGTTTTTAATAATATGACACACAAACCACTAGTAAGCCTGTCCAAGATTTTTAAAAAAGAGAAAAAAAGGGATCAGGGAATACAAATATATACAATGAGGAAGGAAATATAATCAGATGCAGAGAATTTAAAACTTTTATAATCTCTAAAAAGGACAATAAATTAGAAAATCTACATGAAATACACAAATTTGGGGGAAAATATAAATTAGCAATATTGACCCATGAAGACATAAAATAGCCCAATAATCAGAGAAGAACTTGAAAATGTAGTGAAAGATTTAACTTCAAAGAAAGCAGTTTCAAATTGTTCTACCAGAAAGTTCTAACATATCTTAAAGTATAGATAATTCCTGAGTTATTTAATCTATTCCAGATAATAGAAAACTGACAAGCTTTCTGGTTCACTTTATTAAGAAGTTTAATCCTGGTATTAAAATCTAACAATGATAGTCAAAAATAAAATCAGATAAATCTTCGGTCATTCTCACTAATGAATACAAATAAATTCAAAGTAAAATATTAGCAAATCTAATTTATCAGACTTTGGATGTTTTTAACTACAAGTAACAGAAACCCTGACTCAAAGTATCTTTTTAAATAAGGATATTTCTTGACCCAGCAAGAAGTCCAAAGGTAAGATAAGTTTCAGGATGGGTTGTGGCTAATGACGTCATTAAGAACCCAGGTCCTTCCCATCTTTCTGTTTTGCTTTCTTGCTGTTAGGTCTTTCTGGTTTGGTAACAAGGTACTCTTAATATTTCCAAGTATTCAGTGATCACTGAGAAGGACGGAACTAAAGTAATTCAATTTCTGTCACCTTTAATTTGCAATCCCTGAGTTATCGTTGCATACTGCAAATCACAGTTTAAATGTAGGAATTATCACCTCAGGAATTGGAGATAGAAATTGTGCTAGAAGACAGCTTGAACCATAACCAATTTATTCTTGAAACAAATGAGGGCCAAGTATGTATCAGAGAATCCTCCAAATTAACGTGCATGTAGAATGCTTTGTTTATTAAAGGATAATTAATAAAAATGTGCCAATCTGAAGCTTACATATACACTGTTAAAACTCAAAAATAACCACCACAATTGTTCAGAATTTAGATCAACAACAAGGTCTTTCTGGGGAGGAGTATTTTATTGCTAAAATTGTTTGTGATAAAACTAACATTTTCAGGTCACGGTGATAACGGCAAACAGACTGATTTATTATTATTATCATTTTTACTTCTCTACAGACAATGCATGCCCTCACTGTCTACACCAGAGGCGGATTTCTCCCATTGCCCGCCTTTGGTTCACCACTGCACAAAGCCTCAAAGAGTTTGAGTTTGGAAACCAGCGGGCTGTTTAGTATTCAGTACAGCTTAATGACTCAGTGGGTTACCTTGCTCTTTCAGCAGCCTTCGGTTGTTCAGCTTCTGGAGTTCCTGCCATTCCCCCACCTTAGTCTCCTGCTGCCTCAGGGCTTCTGCTTCCTACCTCACCTGGCAATCTTTCAGCCTCTACCTTACTCTGACCTACTACTATATCTTGCACTCCAATCACCCAGAGAGGAGCCAATAATTAAGCACTTTGTGCCAGGCCACGACACAGGCTGTTAGCCAGGAACTAGATTGATGACCTTTGGATCAGACACCTAGACCTGTTCAATCACCCAGGCCAAGGTGACCAGGCCTGTAGTCAGCTTTCCTTAGGAGGGAGCCAGGGCAGGCATTCAAATAGGTTCATCTCCAAGCACTTTCCTTTCTCCCTTTTTTTTTTCTCTCTCTCTCCCTTCCTCTCTTTTCCAGATCTTTCGATTTTTTTTTCCTACCTGCGTTTTCTCTTCTCTCTTTTTCCTTTTTCCCCTCTTTCCTCTCTGTAGCAGTCTGTAATATCTTATCTCCATACAGATATGAAGACTTCACAAATTTCTAGTCAATGCCCACTGTAAAAATAACCAATTCTTTCCTTTACAGCATGGGCCTCTTATGCTTAACTAAGAACACATCATAGAATTGGCTAGCTCAATTCACTATTTTTCAAGATATTCCAACTTGGCTTTTGGCTTTGGGCCTTTAGTTAAATCATGGTTTTAAATTTAATCTTTTAAGCATTTATGTACAATTTTTTTCCCTAAAAATCATTACTTGTGAAATTTATTAAACAGTTGCTCTCAGAGTAATCAGTAAACTTTGAGGGTGCTTTTTGGGGCAAAGAACTGTCAGCATACTCCGAAGGCCCTCTGAGAGCTATTCAGCATTCGAGTATTTAAAAACTGTTGTCTTTTCATTTTTACTCCCACATTTCCCGCTTTGAGTTCTCTCCAGATTGTAGAAGTCCTACAGTAGTTATATTAGGAAGGAGTGACCATATTACACATGATAAAGAAGAGCAGTGGAGAGATTATCAGCTCCACTCACTCAGCAGGTCGCTAGTACTACTGTCTTGAACCATATGGAGAGCTTCTTATGTCCCAGCCCTCTTTGTATTCTTGTTTTTCTAGAAAGACAATCAAATTTAACAGGAAAGTTATTAAGAATTTAAAAAACAAAACAAACAACAAAAACCCAGAATCCCACCATCCTAACAATAATTTTGAGTTTTATGTATCACCTCCCACACACATAAGAATGTTTACCTAGTTACAATTACTAGTAAGGACACATTGCTCTTTTACCCCCAGCTGTCAGCAGACAGTAAACTTTGCTGTTGTGGCTGCTGGAAGGTAGCCAAGTGCTTCTCTAACACCTTGTGCCATCTAGCCCTCCTCATGCCTACTATGACTAAATGATCACAAATATTTATCAACAAAGTATGGTCAAACCTTTAGGAGTTCATAATCTAGTGAGAGAGAGAGAGAGAGAGAGACATCCCTGTTCCCTACAGTTCAACATAATTGCATGTAATCTACCATCCCTATAATAACAGGGACTGGTTATCTCTACAATGTTTCACCAGGTCTGGCAAAGGGGCTGGCACATAGTAGGCAAAGCAAGAGGAATTGCATGAGCCAATACCATAGCCAAGTAATAGCTGCCACTTCTTGAGCACTTATTATGTGCTAAGAGTATTTTAACTACGTTGTCCTGGAGGCTTTTCCAGACCATCCAATCGAAAACACTGTCTAGCACATCATTTTATTTTAAGTCTCTGAATGGTTCTTATGGCTATCTAAAATATTCGTGTTTAATTAGGTGCTTATTGTCCATCACCCGTCTCTCCCCACTAGAATGAAAGCTCTACACGAGGAAGCATTCTGTCTACCTTGCTCACCACCAGGGACTAGAACAGAGCTTGGCAAATCGCATAAATGAATGGAAACATCCTACCTCCATGGGTGGCAGAGATGACTTGCACACAGTAGGTCTCAAAAAATACGTTTAAAAATTTATATCTAGATTTCATGATAATGGTGTTGAATATTTTACAGTTCATAATGAACCCTGGTATGGGGAGGTATAAAAAAGTTTGGTTACATTCCCCGTAGCACTGACACGGGTGCGGGAATTTTTGCTGCAATAAGAAAGCCACTTCCTCTGAAATAAGGTTCCACAAGTCTGGGTCTTGCCACATCCTGAGAGAGAGACGAAGCTCCTCATGACTAGGGCGGCTGGGGCGGTGAAGACTCAGACACTCTCACTATAGAACTGGGAGTAGGGATGGCCCGACCCGTCGCTTGGAGTCGGGGGGCGAAGGGGGGTGCAGAAGGGTCTGCGGCGACGCGTGCGGCTCCGCCGGGCGGCTGCGCTCCAGCTGCCCGAACCTGCCCGTCCCCGCGATCCTCATCCTCAGGGCTCCCCTTCCTACTGTGTTGTGCTTCCTTTCACCCCTAAAGCGCCAAAGCACCGCAGGCGCAAACCCGGCGCACGCCCCAAGCCTCTAGGGGCCTACGTCACTGAGCACCTAGTCACGTGAGGGGAGACGCGCGCCGGTGCCCACAGGCCCTGGGCAAGGCGGAGGCCTGCCGGCGCTTCGGCGGGAGCCCGGAGCGGTCTGGCCCGCGCCCCGCACCTTGCTCGGGTCAGGCCCCGCCCGTCCCCTCCTCCCGCTCCGGCCCGCCCCCGGCGCGGCCCCGCCTACGGGGAGCCCGGCTCTCGGCCCCACCCCCAACCCCGCCCCTCGAGTCTCCATATATTCTGCCGCGCGGCGACAGGAGGCTTCCGTGCCAGAGCCAGCAGCCTGGGGCCCGCGTCACCGCTGCCGCCATGCCGGGAGGTCTGCTTCTCGGGGATGAGGCCCCCAATTTCGAGGCCAATACCACCGTAGGCCGCGTCCGTTTCCACGACTATTTGGGAGACTCGTAAGTGCCCTCCTCGGAGCCCTGCCCTGGCCTCGGGTTACGTCCGGGCGCGGAGGTGCCTTCCCTGTTTCTTCTCCCTTCCGTCCTCCCCTCCCTGCTCGCCGCCCACCTCCCTCCTGCACCGGTTCCCGCACTTGCCCCGCGCAGCTCGCCCGTGTCGGTCCCGGCTCCGGCGGCCGCAGCCCGGGAGAACGAGACTGGGTTCCCGCAGCTCCCGGCTGCTGGGGGCCGGTGCTGAGGAGAGTCTTCTGTTTAACTCGGGCTAGTAAACTCTTTTCTGTTTAACTCGGTTTAGTAAACTTGCATACACAGTAGTCGGGCCAAGGCCGGCTGGGGACTCCTGCTTGGGGTTGCACCGCCTTCCCTCCTCCGTTCTGGAATTTTCTTCCTGGGGAAGACCGGCCAGAATCAAAGAGCAGTTGCTGGCTGCAGGTCCGGGGAAGGGCCCGGAGGGTTATCTCAGGGTTCCGCTTGCTGCAGTAGTGTTTACAGACCTCTGGGTACAAAATATCAAATTCCAAGCCACCGGCTGCCAAGTAAGTGACCGAAAGGCTTTTGGTCCAGAGCCTCCTCCAGTGGCCAGAATATGACTTTAAAACAGCTTTGGAGAAACTAAGAACATTCTGTATTTAATGTTTCCTTCATTCCAGAACTTGCATCACGTTAAGGGAAAGGCTTTCAGAGATTGATGAACAGGAGTGACCTGGTCTTGCCAGAGTGGGCCATGACAGGCGCCCGGATTCCAGTACCTCTCCAGCCTGAGAGCCTTTCATTTCCCTAGTGACTGGCCCCTCATTGCTCCCGCCTTGCCCTCTTCTTCTCCTCTTCTTCTCTTGCAGCCAGCACATGGCTTTACTGATGATAACCAAGTTGTGACTCCATGATCTGGCCTGGCGCTCATTCCATTACCACTAGGAGTAAATTGGTATCACCTTTATTTTACAGTTCCTGAAACTGCAAACTTGAAGTTGCTTGGTTTTAAAGAATACTCCAGACATGTCTAGGTATATTGTTATATTAGAGTGGTTCTGGAGCTCCAGTAGCCCACTACACAGTATTTTGAAGCTTAGCAATTCCTCTCTGGTTTGTATCCTTTTTATAGCCAGTATCCAGGGGGTTTACATAGATATATATAGACATATGAGAGAGAGAAGTTTATGAGATGAATCAATAATTGGACAGACCTATGCAGAGATCCAGGAAGAGTCTTATGCAGCCTACCTTTACAACCCCTAGATGAATTCTTGGACTACTGGGGAAAAGTTAAGCTTTGTGAAGGAGAGGACTAGGTTAGAAATGGAGTATTTAGATCTCGAATGCAAGAAATGCAGGAAAAGACTTCAGGAATACGTGTTATGACCAGTCTCATACTCAGAATCTAGGTATTAGTATTTCTCCAAAACGATGGGATTTTGATAATTTATTCCTCCTTAGTTCCACCTGTTGCTCCCACTCCCATAAAATAGTATCAAGAACCTCTGAGCTTATATGGATTAAACTATTAGTACAAAGCATATTTATTGTACCAATAACTATGAATGCTGTCACTATTTAAGCTAACTATACTTCTTAAAAATTTTGTTGTTTATTCACCTCTGGTTCTATCTAGATTTGGTTAAAGTGATAGCTTCTCAGGCAGCCACCAGTAGGAAGATGAAAAAGATAACTGCATCTATAAACAAATGAAACACAAGTCTGCCTAGGGTCAAGCATGGTATAGTATTCCCTGCTCTTCCCTGAAAAGAAGTTTGGGCCCTTTACATCATTAATACATGGATTTTTGCCTAAAATATAATTTTGCCAAACTTGATTATATATATTTTCTCCATTCAGACTGCCAGTTTTGATCCAGGTATTTGGGGGTGGGGGGGGCATTAAAATAATTTCAAACTTATAAGTGTCTGCCCCTGACAATTCAAAACTAAAGGGGTTTTGGGTACTGAATTTGGTGAGTTTATTGAGCCTTATGACTGTTTATGTGCTATACTTACATGGGTTGGAAGCATCTTCTCCATAATATATCTTCACTAAACTCCCAAGGGTTTTGCGTAAACAGGAATGCTTCTGTCTTTTGAAAATGAGGAGGGAAGGAAATGGGATAATGTAATTGAATTACTTTTAAGAGCAGCAGTAGGGAGACTAATATTACCATCCTTTGTGTAATGTCTTTTCCTTTCCTGAAGCTCTGGGAGTTGAGTGGCAGATGTAGTTGGGAAGAAGATTGCCCTTGTCTCTGTTTTGTTCTTTGTACTCAGCGAAACTGTTCAGACTTTGCCAGGCCTGGCATCTAGCCTAGCTTTAGTGATCTACTAGTTTGGAATCCTACGTTATTCTTGTAAGTGGATGGGAGTGTGGAGAACTGAGTGTTAGAATATCCTTTTCAAGGAAATATGCTATGAAAGAAACTAGTCAAAAGGTATTACATATTGTTTGACTCCATCTATAAAAATATAAATGCAAATAAATTAGACAAATAGAATGGCAATTATGTATGGCAAGGGAAAGAGAGAGAGATTGAGAGGTGACTACTGAGGGGTAGGGTTTTTTTAAATTTATTATTATTATTATTGGAGTAATGAAAACACTAATATTGATTGAAGTGATGAATGCACAACTCTGTGCTTATACCAAATACCACTGATTGTACAGTTTGGGTGGAGTATATGCTTTATGAATATGTATCAGTAAAATTGATTTTAAATATCTATATAGCCTTTTCAGTCGAAAGAGTAGTTTCTGTTGCTCAAGAGAGGGAAATAGTAGCCCAGAAGTTCTTGGTGAGTCAGCTTGAAGTGAGCTTAAAATCTATACAAGTTTAACGTTAGACAATCGTGATTAAGATATTAGTATTTACTAAGAATCTGTAGTTGTAGAACTCAATTGCAGGCTGTCAATTTTCAAACTGCTTAGTCTGAAGCAAGAAGAAGAAGAAATTGCAAAGGAGATAGGTACAACTGTTTTAAAAGTTTCCTTTTGTCGGGGTACAAATATTGGGTGTCCTGTTTAGCAGGTTAGATCAGTAAAGTAGTTTTACAAAAGATTTTATATCCATTCACTTAAAAGAAGCCAAGTGGCAGCTTAATTATATATATAAATAGAGGATAGAAACCTGTTTATTTTAGATTACATAATCTGTTTATTGCAATCAGGCATTTGTTTGGATTCAGGGCATATTGGGACATCCATTATTAGAGCTGAATGTCAGGGTTTCGGTGCTTAGGAAAAAAATGTAGACGAGGGTAAGAAGGGAAAAAATTTAATGAGCTTCTTGGTTAGAGTAGCACAGATTTTATCAGCTGAAAAGGAGTTAGGGTGATTCCATAGAAACAGGCAACACCCCTAAGTAAGTTTTTTAAAATATTATCTTGGATTTCATATCTCTGGTTGAATTGGGCTATAAACATAGGCTTTTCTGGAGGTAAGAAGAGCATTCCTCAACAGAAAAGTTTAAAAGGGAGGGAGGGAGGAAGGAAAAGAAAGAAGGAAAGACAGAAAGGAAGAAAGAAAAAGAAAGAAAAGCCTGTATTTGATCCAGGAATTCTCACCCTACATGATATTGGTAATGCCTCTCCATTCAGTTGTGACCTTCTTTTCCTTCATTTCAGATGGGGCATTCTCTTCTCCCACCCTCGGGATTTTACTCCAGTGTGCACTACGGAGCTTGGCAGAGCTGCAAAGCTGGCACCAGAATTTGCCAAGAGGAATGTTAAATTGATTGCCCTTTCAATAGACAGTGTGGAAGACCATCTTGCCTGGTGCAAGGTATAGTACCAATTGAGCCCAAGGTTATAGATCAAGTTACAGATAATAAGTAGTTAGGTTTATGAGGTGAAGGTACAAGCAAACCTCAGGTTCATACTTCACTGATTATAATAACCTCTACATTGTTAATTCCAATGGTCAATTTCTTAACCCTCATCCTACTCAGCCTTCCAGCAGCATTCCACCCAGCTGATTACTGTCTCCTGAATCATTTTTCTCTCGGCTTCCAGGATACCATCTCCTAGTTTTCCTTCTTTCTCTAGCTATTCCTGCTCAAGCTCTTGGATCCATCTTTATCTTTTCTTAACTCCTAATTAATGCTGGAGTTGTCCTGAACCCATTTCTTGGACCCCTTCCTTTTTCTTTCTATACACATTCTCTTGGTGAACTCATCTAGTCTCACATCTCTTTAAATACTATTTATGTACTGTGATTCCCAAATTTCCATCTATAGGCCAGATTCTCCTGATTGGTATAACCACTGCTTACCTGGCATCCCCTCTGGGATATCCAGTTATCGCAACTCAAGCATGCCCAGACCTGGGATCCTGTTCTTCACCCCAAGATCTTACTCATCTCAGCTAACGACAATCACATTTTTCTAGTTGCTCAAGTCAAAAAATCCAGGATTCATCCTTAAATCCTCTTGTTTTTGACATCACATGTCTGATTCATCAGCAAACTTGATTTTCAGCTCTAATCTTTGGCATACATCTAGAATTATACTTGGAAGACTTTTCCCTAATTATCTGTGTGGCTTGCCTTCACCTCTCTCCAGTCTCGACTCAATTGACACCTCATTAAGGCCTTCCTTGGCCTACGTTGCTAAAATCTTAACTCCCTTCTATATTTCCTAACCCCCTCTGATTAATTTTCTCTTTAGCACTTGTTGCCATCTAAAATACTCTGCATATTGTTTGTTTGGTTTCTTTCTCCCCACCAGAGCATAAGCTCCAGCAGTGTTTTGTGCAATGCTGGGTGCTCAGTATATCAGAGGCAGTAAGTAGTTGTTGAATGAATTGAAGAACGTGTCTACTTCAAGTGAAAGAATTTGGAAAATAATTTTGGTGATCCAACACTTGCTTGGGAATATTTTAAGAAGTTTGCTACAGTATGTAACTAAATAATAGTGATAGCTAACCTTTGATGTATACTAGGCACTCTGTCAAGCACTTCACATGTAACTGAATAAATGATGTTGTACTTTACTGATTTGTGGATTGGTAACCTGGACTGCATCCTGGCCACTTCAAATCAGTTAATCCTAAGTGTCTGTGATCAAAAAGAATCAAATACAGGAGAAAAGAGAAGGGCAGTTCTCTTTCATAAGGCGGATTTCTCTTTCATCTCTTGCATTTGGCAGCAAATGGTAACTGGCATTTCTAGAGTTTTCTCACAGGCAGTTTCTCATTAGATTCTAGCAACAGCCTTTTAAGGGAGGTATATGTTTCTGCCCTCATTTTTGTACATGAGAAAACTTTTTGACTCAAGAGTTGAAAGCACTTGTTCAAGATTGCCCAGCTAGAAAATGATGGCAATGTGATTTGATTCTCAAATGGGTGTTCTTCTTGGTACTAAATGATAGAAAGGGGGAAGCGGCTGTGGCTCAATCAGTAGGGCTCCCGTTTACCATATGGGAGGCCCCGGGTTCGGTTCCCGGGGCCTCCTGGTGAAGGCAAGCCCGCCCACATGGCGTGGTTAGCTGACCCAGCGAGCACAAGCAGCAAGGGGGGGATAAATGAATAAATAAATAAAATCTTAAAAAAAAAACAACAAAAAAAACATTTAAAAAAAAAAATGATAGAAAGGTGGAAGTATCCTGACTTAGGACAAAATAAAAGCAAAGCATATGGTTCTATGGTGTTTATGGGTATAATGTAATGCCTATTAAGTAAGCAGCAGGGTGGGGTAGTATTGCATAGCAATAATTAAAACTATGAAAGACTGATAAAAGACTTTATAGCTGTGGAGGTTTGAAGCTATGTGCACCAGAAAAACATATTCTTTTTTTTTTCTCGCTGGGTCAGCTAACCACGCCGTGCGGGCAGGCTTGCCTTCACCAGGAGGCCCTGGGAACCGAACCCGGGGCCTCCCATATGGTAAACGGGAGCCCTACTGATTGAGCCACAGCCGCTTCCCAGAAAAACATATTCTTAAACCTAATCCTATTCCTGTGGGTGTGAACACATTGTAAGTAGGACCTTTTGATGAGGTTACTTAAGCTATGGCATGGCCCAACCCAGTCAGGATGAGTCTTCTTCATCCTGTTCCTGGAGTTCTTTATAAGCAGAGGGAAAGCCACAGGAAGCAAGAAGATGAAGGTCAGTGGAACCCAGAAGAGAAGGGAGAGGCCATCATGTGTATTGCCATGTGACAGAGGAGCCCAGGACCAGTGATCACCAGCACCCAACCCCGGAATGCCTGTCTTTGGGAAGAAAGCATTGCCTTAATGATGCTTTGATTTGGACTTTTTCCTGGCCTCAAAATAAATTCCCATTATTTAAGCCAACCCTTTGCATGATATTTGCTTGAGCAGCCAAGGAAAACTAAAACAATAGCCTATTGTATAATACATCTTAAAGTTAGAAGCATAATCAGGTTCATTTTAGATGGTAAACCTCTGGCTTAGAAGTTTTTAAAATTGTGATTGCACTGAATAGGAAACAAGTCCCAACCATCAGAAGCAGTACCCAGACTTTGGCATCCTGAAGGTAATATGGGAAACCTCAAAGTGCCTCTAGCATGAAATCATATTGATTATTTATAGTCATGGTGACATGACAGACAGTGAAAACAGAAGGGAAATTGAAATAATAGCATTAAAGAATATGTTAAAATGTGTTGCCATCCATTTCAGACTTCCTAATTGCCACTTTTGTCCTGTCACAACTCTGTTGACAAATTCTCAAAAGTTCTAAACCTGTTTTGCTTTCACAGTCCCCCCCATAATAAATAGACCTTATTCCAACTTAAAGTCCTTTTTCCCATTACTTCCTAAAATTCTACCCAACTAAGTTTCTCACTGTCCCATCTGTAGTTTATGCTCAGTCTTGCTGAGCATAGTGTCAGTCATTGCTACCCCAGCCTAGAATGCTTTCCTTTTAATGAAAAATCTTATCCATCTTTCAAGAGGCCAGGTAGATTAAAGCGAGGGGAGCAAGGAAAGCAAAATGTGTGTGGCTCTTCTAGTTCTCCAGACTAGCTGTCACTGGTTTGGCCTAAATGGACCTGGCAGTAAATTTTGAAAAGGATTTAGAATTTTCTCTCTTCCTGACTCTTCTTTTTAAAGGCTAAAATATTAATATTTAGAATGGAAAGAAAAATTATTGTAATCTAATGTATGCAAGCTTAAAGGTGAAAACATTGGGGAAAAACTTGTTCCTGGTTTTGTTCTCCTCTTCCTTCCTGTATGTATTATGTTGATGGAGATGGTTATTTCATTCTTTACTGTTTTGTTTTCTTCTTTGTATCTAAAGTACCTTTAACTTATTTAATAGCCATTGTTTCTGGCTCTGCCATTTCTGGAGTACCTATTAGTTATTAGTATTTATGTGTCAGGAGTGTGCACTCACTGTTTAGTGTGTTTTATTTGCAGTAAACTGATCTCCAGAGATTTCCTTTTGAAACACCCCCCCCCTCAATTTTTACATTCCTTACAGTTTTACTCAATACTAAGTGTTCTTTGACAATTTTGGTGCTTATGTGTTTCCAGGAACAAAACTAAAATGAATCTGTCATTACAGCAGAAATTTGTTTAAAACTCACAGATCAAATGTGCCTTAATGAAATTTTTTTTTTCTTTCATTTAGATTCCAAACTCATAGAATTGCCATTTTAATATACGTCATTGGAGATCTGCTTATTTGTAAATAGCCTGTTGCTCATTTGGAAATATAAACCATTGAACAATTAAAAAAAAAAAAAGAACCCAGGTAGAAATCCTACCACTTCCTTGAAGCCTTTCCTAACTCAGTGGCCCTCCAAATGGAGGTGTTAATAATTTACCATTTACAATCTGACAATTATTACAGTCTTGCATTTGCTACTGCTTTGTATGGGGATCACCTAACCAAATTAGAAGTTGTTTTGAAGGCAGGAACCATGTCTTACTCATTGGTATTCCACATGGACTTGCCATTATGTGTTCTATATGCCCACCTTATGTGTTATATTAGTGTTTGATCAAGTAATGAAGCTAGATTCCCCACCCCCCAAAGCATCCAGTAATAGGAAGAGTAGAAATGAATGAATGAATGCAGTCTTACTAGGGGAAGAGAAGTACATTACTTTCCTTTAGATTTGAAATGTTTGTGTTTTCTATGCAGATTTAACCCTAGTATAAGATTACCCCATTCTGTTCACCCATTATAGACTTAGAATTGAGATGGCTATATACTTCAAGGACAAGTAAAAGTCAATGGGTGAACAGAATGAGGTAATCTTGAAGTATATAGCCATCTCAATTCTGTGTTTGCTTTAAGTTTTGTGATACTTTGTTTCATTTCTTAATATCTGTCTTGTAGCTTAATGTCTGAGGCAGGGATCAGACCTACAGAATTTTCTTTGCATGTGGCATTATTTCTAGATGTGATGGAAGTAATGAACCCATTGCTTCTGATGATACAGTATTTGGGTACTCAGGGGCACCTTTTAAAGGTCTGACTGCTGCTTTCTTAAACCATAAACACATGCCAAATTTTAAGAGAATTGGGTGTGAAAAGGTCTGTGCTTATTGCCTAAATACTGTACCCTAATTGTTATTCTATCAATGACTAATTGGGGTGAGGAGTGTGCATTCCTTCATTTTATTAAAATCGCATAGAGAAAAGTGTTATGATTATGGTGTTCTTCCCTATTTTGCAAGATGAGGGCTAACTGATTCAATTCAGAGGATGTACCTGGTTTAAAGTTCTCTTTCTCCTTTCACCTGCATTTCAGGATATCAATGCATACAATGGTGATACGCCCAAAGAAACATTACCTTTTCCCATCATCGATGATAGGAATCGGGACCTTGCCATCCTGTTGGGAATGCTGGACCCAGCAGAGAAGGACGAAAAGGGCATGCCTGTGACAGCTCGTGTGGTGAGTGTCAGAAATCCGTTTTATAGTTTAATTGACTGACCAAGCTATATGTCCATGTAAATGCTTAGACCATGTAGAAGGAAAATGGAAATATATCCAATTATGAAATCAGTATGTATTGTTGATAATCTCATTGGTTATCTGTAATATCAGTGCTAGGTGGCTGAATTTTCCAGCTACCTTTTTTTTTTTTAATCAATTTTATTGAAACGTATTAATAAAGCATACAATTCCTCCAAGGTATATATACTCAGTGGTATTTGCTGTAATCACATAGTTGTTCCAGCTACATTTTTTAACTGCTTAATTCATAGTTCTTGGAACTCTACATAAAAATAGTAGTTTTTCCTAAGAGGTCCATAGCTTTCCTGACAGCTCTCTTTTTAAAGTGAGAGGCCATTTCCTTCTTCATAAGGTAGCTCTATTTTTTTCCTGTCTTCTGCCTACTAGAGAATAACTCAAGTCCCTTATCTGCATAAACATATAGCTATCTGAGGGCCAATATCAATTCCTATCAATATCACTTTTATGATGATCATTCGTAGTCTGATAGACTTTGACATAGTACATTCCTAGAGCCTGTCCTGGATTAATTCACTTACAGTTTTTCTTATTGGAACAGCCAGAAACAAATATAATTCCTATATAAGTTAAGAAAAATAACATAGAGAAGAAAATTGCCTACATTCCAGGTACCCAGACTAACATTTTGGTGTATTCCTCTAGACTTTTTTTTTTTTTTAACCCCCTTAAAAATTTTTAATGGGTGCAACGCTTTCTAAGTGGCTTAAACATCAAAAGCACTCCAAGTTATTTATGTCTTTCTGTGCTTTGCAGGTGTTTATTTTTGGTCCTGATAAGAAACTGAAGCTGTCTATCCTCTATCCAGCTACCACTGGAAGGAACTTTGATGAGATTCTCAGAGTAGTTATCTCTCTCCAGCTAACAGCAGAAAAGAGGGTTGCTACCCCAGTTGATTGGAAGGTAAAGAGGATAAGAGGGCAGAGATTCACTTACCCAAAACGCGTGAGGGGCCAGACTACAACTGGCTCCCTTCTGGGTCTGTGTTACCTGGTGCTCTTGTTTCTGGTTTGCAAGTGCATGGGGAAAATTTTTCATGGCTGAGTTTAAGGTCTGGTAAGAGGCCATTTTCGAAGCCTTCAATGCCTTTTTTACAAAACACAAACTCCTATGTTACTTTCTTTTAGATTGGACAAAATAATTGGTCAGAATGATTCTTTTTCCTAATACAAAGATTTTAAAAATATTTATAACTTTGATTAGCCATTTTCTCAAGCCATGGCTATAAAGCTCTTTGGTATGTTAATGTCATGAAACATTTCATGACATTAATTTCTCTCACGCTTCAGTCTTTTAAACTGATGCAGAATTCCCTGAAACCTGTACAGCTTTTCATTTCTACGATTTCTGCGATATGTTGGACATGGGTAGCATCACAAGAATGTCTTAATGTTTCTTAAATATGTTAACCTAAATAACCAAGAGTTCTGAGCTCAAGTCCCCAAGTTTTGTGATATTGCTTTTTCTTTTTTCCTGACAGATGGATCATTTAGATTATATATGTATTATTGAACATATAGTTCTTGAGCCTAGATAGTATTTTAATAATACAGCAGTGAGCAAAAAAGGTCTCCTGCCTCACAGAACATACACTTCAGGGGGTAGAAACGAAAAGAAGACGAGTTTAATGTATATTAGAGGGGGTAATAAGTGCCACAGGTGCTACAAAGAATAATCAAGCAGAAGTGGGGAGAATTGGAGTATAGTGATGAGAGGGTTGGTTTTGTATTTGGCCATTCAGGAGGGGACTTTTGAGAAGGATGTGAAGAAAGTAAGAGACTAAACCATGCATATTTGTGAGAGAAGAACACTCTAGCGCAGGGGGAACAGCTAGTGCAAGGACCTTTACCTAAAAGTGAGCTTGGTGTGTTCGAGGATTCGAAGGAAGGCCAATGTGTCTGCAAAGGTAGCACAGGAGGTGGGGTGAGGGTGCTGGAGATCAGAGAGGAGGCAGGACCCATTCACACAGGGCCTGGTTGGACATGGGCAGGACTTAGCATTAAAATATAAAGTGAAGTGGGAAGCCATTGCTGCATTTAAAACAGAACAACTTCTTGGCAAGGTAGGGAAATAACGTCTCAAAAACTTCCTCAGAGGGGAGAGAGTAAAGAATACTTGATTGATCTCTTTAGCACTTTGTAGCTGCTTCTCTAAAATTGTTTTGTGTCTTTAGGCTTTGTAGTAAGATTGTAATAACCTTTCTCAATGTCTTTCAATAGGATGGAGACAGTGTGATGGTCCTTCCAACCATCCCTGAAGAGGAAGCCAAAAACCTTTTCCCTAAAGGAGTCTTCACCAAAGAGCTCCCATCTGGCAAGAAGTACCTCCGCTACACTCCCCAGCCTTAAGTCTCTCCGGGAAGTTGGTGCTGGAGCTGCTCACTTAGCACAGTGAGCCAGAGAATATCATCTGCCAATCATGTTTTCCTGCAGCAATTCCATTAAAACATCCTAGTGTGATCACAGCCAAAGTCTTTAGGCTGCTATTCTACGGGCTTATTAAATGAAAATGGCACTAAAAATTTCTTGGGATTGTTTACTCTGTGCCTTCACCAGATTTCTATTCTGTTCAAATATCTCAGTACTCTGCTGGTTCTCTCTCTGAAATGTATTCTCTATTTGGGATTTGTGATCAGCAAATCATTGATGGTTGAGAAAACCTGTTTTACTCCATCTTAAAATGGCTCAGCTTTGTAGCTATCCTAATTAAATCCTCTCTTCTGTTAGCCATTTTGGGGAGCAATAGAACTTGAGATTCAATTTCTCTGTAAAAGCCTAAGTATATAACCCAAAAACTTAGGACATCCAGGTATTTTTCAACATGCAGTGTTTTAACCACAGCTGGGAGGAAAAAATTCAATTCTGTACTTTTGCAACTGAAGTAAGAAGAGTGGGAGAAGATATTTTTTAAAATATTTTGCTTTAAAAAGGAGAAAATTTTGCAATAAATTTCTGCCAAAAGGTGGAGGCTTAAAATTAAAATAAAATAAAATTTAAAAAGGCTCCCCTTGACTGTCAGGGAGGAGGTATACCAGAAAGTGGGAGCTCATGTAACAAGTGCCATGTGCCCTTCACACAGAGTATTTCTGTACATCGGTCTGCTCTAAAATGCAATATACATAAAAGAGCACACCTTGGATAGAGAGGAAAGGATGATTTAAAATGTTTTATTATAGAACTGTTCTTGCAGTGGGTGGCTGTTTTTTGAATTTTGCTTTTTATGGGATTAGCAAATAAAATCCTTTGCTAAAACTGGATTGAATTTTGTTGTCACATTTTGATTACAAGTTTAGACTCACCTTGAAGGGCAGAGGTTGCCTTGTTCCTAGGATTGTTATTAGTATTCTCCTCCAAAGACAAATTTATAAAATTTCATGTAATGAAAATTGGAGTTGCTGAAGAACATGTGTTGTTGATTTCACCATTTCTTGGCGCATTTAGCTCCATGTTATTTGCCTGGATCCAGTTGTCCCTGACTGTAATCCCTGTAGTAAAGAATTCTCCTAACCTAATGCCTCAATGGGGTTACTGAGCTTAAGAATATTAACTTTGAGAGATGGCATATCTGTGCTGTTCTAGCAGAACAACTATGTACTCTGAACTCATAGTTTCTCAGGCTTTTATTTATGATACTGTTCTAATATGTCCTAGGCCTACAGAGAGGTGTCCCCAAGTGCCTGATATAGTCCCCTGCATGTAGTCCTCATTTTTATTGAGTAGGATAAGTAAAACATGACCCCTGGCGCCCTGTGTTGGGCAAGTCATTAAGCCTTTAGTTTTTGCGATTTCTTGACATGTAAAATTCGGGTAAAACTAAGGTTGAGAATGCAGGTAAAAATTCCAAGTTTGTACAGTATCCTAGGGAATGCTGGTCTGAGAGAGACTTAAGAGAGCTGGCCTCCTGCTCTCACTCCTTCTCAAGTTGTATTTTGTCGTTTAATGAACTAATACTATCTGGTCCTCTTGTGGTAAATCTGACTGCTCCCTCACTTTTCTGGTACCTGTCATCTCTCCACTGCTCCCTTCTCTCCCTTTGCTCTTTGCCATCTTAATATTTGTCTTTCTTGGAGAATTTGACTTTAACTTTCTTTTATGGTAACATTTCAAAGGACCACCTTTCATGACTCCCTAAAACTTTAACCTTATCTTAAGGCCAATGGGACATCTGCCATCAAAATTATACATTCATGGTCCAATTCGTCAACTTTTTCTCCAACCTCGATAAACCTATCGCCCCTCTTACCACTCGCACTGGCACCAAAAACCTCTGCCCATATAGATGATGTCAGTATAAATTTGCTGAAAGAGCTCAAGGAAGAGGGGGTGTGTACCTTCAATATGAGTTCTAATTTTGTCACTAAGCAGCCATGAAGCCATGAGACTGCACAAGTATTGTTTTCAAAATCTAAAATATGAGATGAATATGCATTTCCAGGCTAGAAGTGATCCTAACTAAATACATTACTTAATACAGTATTCAGCAGGAGGAGTGAAGTTCCTCTATTGAGGATTATTGCCCTCAGTTTTCATAAGGAGAACAGAATAAATTCCATTATGCATCCAAGAAATTTATTAATTGAAAGTAAACCAGAATATGACCATGTGATTATGAGTGAAGCATAAGGAATTTGAGAGATGTCCATGTAGCTTCTCAAAGAATTAGCAAATGCTTTGGCAAAAACTACAGTCCTAAGATGAACAAAACAATAAGCTTATGACTCAAATGTGGTCCCTCTGCCCAAAACTCTAAATCTGATATCATCTCCGCTCTCTGCCCTAAGGGTAGGAATCCACAGTGTGAAGAAGCCCAGAGAAGGGGTAAGGATTCAGAATGGCCAAGACAAGATGCCAATTATTGGTGCAGTGAAATGGGATAGTGACTTACTCCCCTAAACGGCCTACCACTTTGAAGCAATGTGAATGAGGAAATAACTGACAACTTTGATTCTAGCTCAAAGTGTAGGCTTAACTGGTTAAAAGGTCATTACATCCTTGTCAGTGATTGGTTCAGAAATTGATTCAATTGTTACCCATGAGACATGAATAGAAAATTGTTGGAGGTTTATAGAAGAATTTTTTCTCTTGAGAGCTATTGTAAGTGTTTTTTGTTTTTGTTTTTTTTTGTTTTGTCTCCCAGTGGATATAAACAAAAATCATGAAGTGCTGATTGATACTGGCAGCAATCTTACACGCCAAGAGCCAGAACCAGCCTCAGAATAAGGTTAAAATGGTGAACAGCAGAATAGAAGGGGAAAAAAAAGCCTTGATAATAAGAGTCTACTAACAATCTGTCTTACCTCTCAACTACAATACATTTCTTCGGTGTTCAAAACCTGTTTGTGTTGGGTTTTCTGATACCTGCAGCCAAAAGCATCCTAAATGATAGGCATAAAAATGAAGTATTTTCCTCTAGTTGTTTCAAATATTGTGGTAGTGTGCCTTCTAGGCAAGATTGTAGAGTAGACGTCTATTAACTTTTATATCCCCTTTACATACTGTAGTTCTTGAACTCCAATATCAAACCACCTGAGGTTCTTGGACTCCAGTATCAAACCACTTGA
Source organism: Tolypeutes matacus (assembly GCA_026826555.1). Taxonomy (NCBI): domain Eukaryota; kingdom Metazoa; phylum Chordata; class Mammalia; order Cingulata; family Chlamyphoridae; genus Tolypeutes; species Tolypeutes matacus. The sequence continues at coordinate 12,382,055 of JAKSZT010054304.1, forward strand.
GGAACCTGTTAAAATGCAGAGCCCAAGGGCCTACTCCCAGAGACAAGATTCCATAGGTGACCAGAAATTCCTCACTTTTAACAGTCCAGAGGACTCTGATACATATTACAGCAAACAGTGCTGTTGTTGCTCACCCAGTAGCCATCTCCCCCTTTTTTCTTACTCAGAGAACCCAGATTGTCTTAGAGTAGCAAGGTGGTGCCAGTTAAAATTTATCTTGAGATGAATTTTGAGATAGGTGTGGCCCTTTTTTTTTTTTTTTTTTAATATATTTTTTATTTTACCGGGAGGTCCCAGGGATCTAACCCAGGTCCCTCCATATGGCAGACGGACGCCCAGCCATTTGAGCCACATCCGCCCCTCTAGGTGTGGCCCTTTTAACAACAGTCCTGGCCTGGGGAGGAGTCCCTTCCTGATTCCTGACTCTTAAGGAGAAAGCTCTTTGCCCTCTTCCTGAAAGACAAAGGGGATACCTGGTCATCTTGCCACCTTGAGGATAAATCAAGTCACAGGCTAAGAATGGAGGTAAAGGAGGCTACAGGAGCCAGGGTCTGGGAAGTCCCTCAAGCAGCTGCACCAGCCCTGTTCTGCCTATTTTATGTTTTGTTATATCAGAAAAAAATGAATCCCCTACTTGGTTATGCCACTACAGTCAGGTTTCTGTAACGTGCAGCCACATGCGATATTAGCTAACACACAGGCAGTCCACAGACCACTCTGAGAAATACTGCCTTATTATGCTAAGGTATCCAGAAAGTTCTAAATAAATTGTTTTGGATTGGCTTTTTCTCTTGTATTTCCTTCTATTCTTATCTCTAGTGTGGTTTTCCCTAGAGTGAAGAATTATATATTATTTCAGTCTTGTTGATATGAAAAGGAATAATGAGTTCTAAATAATAAACAATCAGACCATAAAATTCAACTTTATTTGACTTTAGAGAATAAAATGAAAATGACATCCAACAGTGCCATGCAGTATAAGAATATTAGTTTGTTCTAAACTTTGCTTTATGTAATTTAAGATCATGGAACATAGTTTCATTTAAATTTGCTGGTGAGAGGTAACTATACTATGGAAAACATTAGAAAGGCACTGATTATAATTGCTATGATTATAGCAATTTCACATCAAAATTGTAGGTCCTATACTTAAAACACTAATAAATTAAGTGTACAAGTCTTGATAATATAACTGTTGCCTTCAGCTGGAAGCAAGATCTTATTTGAGTTTTAGGGAATCTTATATTATCCTGCAGAGTTTTTGAACATCTCAAGTGTAATACAACTACTTAAAATTAGAGCTTTTACAGCAGACCATCAATTGCTTGTAGATTAATGCAGCAGTAAATAGTTTCAGCATCTTCTAAGTAAATTCCTTGGCAGATAATCCTTCAGCACTTGAGCTGGGATATTAATTAGCTAGGTCTCTAGCCTGACTCCACATATCACATTAGTGCCATTAATACTCTTTTCTAAAATGGGATCCAATTTCCAAATATAAAAGAAAATCAGAGGAAACATATTAGAACAGGAGCATTTCAGAAAAAATGTCTTACCTATTAAATGCAAGCAGAAAGCTTATTGAAGAGTTTCCATTTTATTATTTTGGAACATTACTTCTAAAAGATTGTACGTAAAAAGGGCTTTGAGGGCTACATTATAATTGTGTGTCTCTACACACTTATCTTGTACAGAGATACTACAATAATTCAATTAGAGTTGAATGTCAGTTAACTTCATCAGTGCAAGGTAGCTGCAAACATTTTCCTTAAATAGAAATGAGAATTTTTTAAATAATGGGGCTGGAAAAGACAGTAACCAACAAGGACCCCAATCGTTTGGCTCCCAGTTAGGTTTCCTATTTGTGAAATGGAGTCCCTTCAAGAAAGAGGCGAGGATGACCCTAGGAGGGCTGCCTAAAAAAACTAAGTTTCATTGTTCAAATGAATTATTGAGCATAAACTTAGTTAATGCAACATTCTTCCTCACAACAAGCACACTGCAAACTGCCTTGGTTGTTACAAATGGCAGCGGCAAGACTAGAATTTTTAATAGGAGTATCTGGTTGGGAATGCACTTGTGCAACACATCCTTTTTCCTCAGATGGCATGTTTATTGGGGTGACTTGGTGGATGACTGATGGAGGTGGGGGGTGTTGATGGTGAAGACCCCTCAAGCCTGTCCTTGGCACCACCACTGCCACCTGGCCCACTCTGCCTTTGCCTAGAACAGTCCCAGACCCCTGAATAATCAGTGCCCTGTTGGAGCCCTCTTCTCTCCACTCCACCCAGCAGTGGGCTCTGGCCCAAATGAGCTCTGTTAGGAGACCTAACAGGGCCCCTAAGAGCCACGAGGCTTGCAGGCTGCCTCCACACACAACACACACACCCCTTGCCTCTACTTTGTCCTGGCCCAATGTGACAGGCTCCTCTCCCTCCCCAACCCTAGGCACCAGTAGACTTCCAGCACTTCTCAGACTTTTTAAAAGCACACTGATTGCAGAGGAAAGTAGGAAAAGATGTGGGGGAACACCTAAATGACTCTCCATAATAAAATATTTTGGAGCCTCAAGTTTTATCTTAAAAATCCATGCAAATTTGTTTCCTCCTCCTTAATATGTTTAAAATAAAATAACATTTCAAGTAACTTAACAGTTAAATGAGTTAACTGCTCCCTTTTAAAAATCTGGAAGTAAAATTGATCCTCAGAAGATGCCCATGGTGGGCCTGTGGCTCCACATACTCCCAGCACAGCACGCATCCCTCCATGGGATGCACACTCCAAAGGGAGAAGCTGCAGGTCATAGCTCCCTCCTCATCTCTACTCTCATAGATCCCTATTTTTAGAATTAAATGTCATGGGAAGGGAGTGAAGGGGGGAATAAGAGAGAAGAGAGGACAAAATTACACCTTTCAAAAATATTCTATAATTTTAACTTTTAAGTAATTCAAGTGGTTTTATCCCTTGGTCCGAATTAACAACTTGCAGCTAGGAGTCTCTTTTCTTACCACCTGCATTTTGCTACTGGATTTCACAATTTATTTTAGCTGTTTAGCTTAGTATTCACAATAAGGAAACTCTAATCAAAGTGTCAAATTTGTTACCTCACTTTTTTTTCTCCAGTTTATGTTCTATCTTGGTCGTTCCACTTCTTTCAGTGGCTAAGGAAAAAAAAGAACATCAGCGTTAACGGAGCTAATCCAAATACAAACTAAATTGTGAATTTTAAGAGTAAAAATGGCAGAAGAATATTTTCATGTATTAATTTGTTTTCTCCCTGTATGTCTCCCCTTTCTCTTCCCTTTTCAAATTGAGTCTTTGCTTTCTTCCCTTGAGGAGGTTTGTAATAGACTCCCAAAAGTCTAATACAGGAGCTAGAAAAACTTAAAGGAGAACAGGCAGAACACACGATTAAAGGAACTGGGTGGAGAGAGTCGTGTGGATGGAAGCAAACTAGAAAGCAGCTGCTTCCTCTACAGAAGCAACCTGATACCCAACTCTACTTGATTGCTGCCACTTAAAGGAATGAGGGTCAAGTGGATCTGGATTTTTTTGTGAGATTCTTGGGTGTTAATACTAGGCAACTAATTTCACCAAATTTAAAGAAAACAAGTTTGGGGGCCAAACCCAGGTTACTGGCTAGATCCAATCCGAGGGTCTGCCATTTGTGACTTTTGACACAAACCTGTTGAGGAATACAGAGTGATGTGTTTCCTTCAAACTAAAAGAAAATTCCAGAAGGTCCAAAGTAGAAGAGAGGCTTATAGACCCAAGAACATTAGGGGCCCATGTCCTGCTTTCTGTAGTGCCTAGGATCTCCAAGTCATCAGCCTTCAGGGTGCTCCAAGAGGGCTGACACAAACCACTGAGCTCCCAGCCTCGCATAGACTCCTATGCCCCAAGAGTAGTGTGCCAGCAGCAGAGTGGCAGGTCTAGAGAGGCTGTGTGGGCCGGGGTAATGGTCAGCTCAGTGTTATCCAAAAGTGACAGTGAGCAGAGGGGGCTCCCTAAGTCAGGAGGCTGCATATAACCCCAGGGGATGGAGGGTGGTAAGCTAAAAGAATGAGGTTGAACTTGCTGCTAGGGGTGAAGCATAATTGTTGTTTAATATCTGTCTCTCCTCCCAGAGTATGAGCTCCATGAGGGCAGGGACCATGTTTGGATAGCTCACCAACTAGCACGTGGCACAGTGCCTAGAACACAGTGTGGTGGCATTTTATAAGAAGTATGAAAATGGGGAATGGTGAGGTATAAAATATGTATTAATAAATTCTCACTTTATGTACACAATTTGAAATAATGTAAGCTCTCCCCCCCCAAATAAACAATTCATGCATGCTGGCAGGCCATATGTGGATTGTAAACACTAAGATGGTGCAGATTAGAGGAACAAATCAAGAATAGCTCTCTTCAAGAGGGGGCAGCTGGGAGAATTTTTACACTGGATGTGGTAGGGCAGGGATGCTGAGCATTGAATGAATGATCTCTAGCCTTCTTTGTATAATGCTTAGCAAGTATGTGCTTAATAAATATTCAGTGACCATGATTACTTAATGACTACATAAATGCTCTCAAAGCAAGTCAATTAAATTGTGTATGTGACCGTGGTTTGGAATACCCAATGAGCATGGATCAGGTTCCATATTTCCTTTGATTGTTGGGAGCAAACCAGCTCCCCATACCTGGATTTACCCTATTCCTGCTCTGCCCCCAACTGTGAGGCTCCAGCCTACCCAGGCAAGAAGAGAATACAACACAGAAGCTGCTCTCCCCAGGATGTGGAGAGGATATGGGAAAGGAAGACGCCACCAGGATTTCAGTATCTGGAAGTTGCTAGCATGTACACTCTCAGAAGCAATGTGGCAGCCAGGGGTTCTCAAGGATGGCAGTCCCTCTTCAAAGATGGTTTCAATGGCCCTTAAAAAGGTTGACTCATTAGAAACCTGCATAATGCCCTCACAAATCATTTTCTTAAAATTGAATTAATTTTACATGTATCAAAGTTCCTTCTCAATGGTTCTCCTACCACCAAAGGACTATCCCTTACCTATGACTGCAGCACTGTTATTAATATTGGTGACAAGCTCAGATGCTAAGATTATCAGCAACTTGCTTAAATCTGAAGTTCCCTGAACCTAAAGGAGAAAAATTAAAATTTGTCAAAAGAGCATTTCTTTGATTTCTAAGTTGGTAACTTTCTAATATTTCTAAGGAATATAAGAAATAAGTCAAAACCTAGAACTTGGCCTTCAACCTCAGCTCTATCTTTTTAATGTTAATTTGAAATCCTCTTACATTGTTTCAAGAAGTCTTGGACCAGAAAACTGCTTTTCTGTATATTTATAGATGCCAGAAAAGAAATGTTAACTCTATTTGTGAGTAGGCTGGAAATTCACAGTTTGGAAAAATACAGAATCCCTCTCATCCAGTGAGTTACTCTGACTCCAACACTGATGTTCCAGGACTCAGGTCCCTGCCCTCCCAGATGGTAGCCCTGTCTTCCTTTCTTAGAGCTGTTTCTCCATGTGCCACAAAATCCACCCTCCCAAAATGCAAGTAGCATAGGAGTAATAATCATAACTATCATTTCCAGATACCACATATTATCACATTTAATCCTCACAGTAACCTGATGGGATAGTTGCTCTAGTACCCCCATTCTCCTAACTAGGAAACTGAAGGCCAGGAAAGATAAGCAGCTTGCCTTATCTTTGTTTCAAGAAGTGGGCAGAGTGGTCAGGTTTTAAAGCCAAGGGTGCCTGCATCGAAACCCTGGCCTCTTAACAAACTAAACTGTAGCCATTGTTCCCGTTGCCCCTTGCATCTTATCCATCTTTTCCAGGACATAAATGTTCACCTAATTAATGATCTTTCTCAGCTTGAGCAGGCAGAAAAAGTCTCTTCAAAAGGGGAGAAACTTACTACAAAATTAAAGAGATGTCACTCGTGTTTTTCTCACAGCCAATTCGTCCTCCCCATTCTTGCCCATCACCTCTGTGGTTGGTTCAGTGGCAGACAGCTTGGCCCAGTCGGGACCTGGCTTCTACCCTTCCCGTCCCCTGTTGTGCCCTAGCTGTTCACACTTTCCCCCTTCCTTAAGGAGGCTCAGGGCAAACACTACACCCATTATCAATTTGTGCCCACAGCCCTAACTTGGCAACAAGGTGACCATGGCCTCAGCTACCTTCTTATCAACCAGTGCAGATACTTCTGGAGACAAGCTAGCAAATGGCATTGTTCCCTCCTTCCTGTGGGAAAGCCCAGCCCCACACCAGGGCAAACAGCATGGCAAGCAGAAAGCAGGCCCAATCAGCCCCCACATGCCCCTTGTGTACACCCTTGTGTATAGAGAAGGCCTGGGTACATTTTTACTGTTTTGTTATGGGTGGCTGAGGACTACTGGTTCTTTCCAGGTTAAATTCCTCTCCTCCCCCCACCCCTTTTTTTTCATCCTCCTGAGTTTAACTTGAAGAGTCAAGAAAATGATCAAGTATGAGAGGTGGGAGGTGTGAAGGAGGCACGGCTTAAACAGGCATCGGGAATACCATGACTGACATCCTCAGGCCTCACGTATTATTTCAGTCATGGCTGGGCTGGACAGTTCTGTGTGGGTTTGGGCATATTTTGTGCTTAAGCACATACCAACATGTGGTAGCCAGCTTCCATGATGACCCCCATAAATTTCCCTTTAACGTGATCAGTTGAGTTTTAAAGTCACTTACTGGGCACCCCAAAAAGCAAATAACTCACTCAGAATGACCTTCCTTACCTGCTCACAGGTTTTAGGTATAATGCAAGGTGCAAGATATGGTTCCTCTGTCTTTGTATCAATTACACTGCCATACACAATAATAACGAATTTCATATTCACATTATCAATAACCATTTCGTTATAGCTCGATAAGGTTTCCACATAGGCATGATTGAGTGTCACACACTTCTGAAACCTTAAGTCCTACAATAAAATTACATTTTTTTCTATATATCATACAAATGGAAACATAGTATCAAGAAAAAAGGGAATTCACAAATCTGAGTTATTTGTGGGTATCAGAGGCATATGGACCCTGGGACCAACAGACAGAATTTAGTTCATGTTCAGAATGGCCAGCCTCTGACAAGATTCTGAATTCAAAATTTTTAAGTTGGTATTGTTTAGTGACCCCAAATGTGGTTGCCCCACTCTGATGAGCTCTCAACCAGCCACAGTAGAGCAGTGGGCTCTGTCTCGTGGATTTCTATTTGCATAAGAACCAGGATCTGAAAGAGTTTATATTGAAAGAATCAATATGAAGAATCATAACATTGAGTTTTACCAAGTAGTGAACTAGTTCCCACTTGACCGGTGAATAAACGGTAACACAAAGTCAAAACAAAACAAAGCAAGGTATTGAGTCATGCTTTGAGGCCCAGAACCATAGAATTTTAGAGCCGGAAGGCAGCTTGGAAGTCAGGCCAGCAGTAGAAAATTCTGGATGGTACCCTGACAGGGGCTGAACATCTCCAGCAGCAGCAGGGGCACAGCTACATTTAATTCACTCAACCCTGGGGCCTCAGTCCTCAACAAGCAAATCAAACACTTGCTGAGGGACACCAAACAAATGAGAAAATGAGCAAATTCATCTAGAATTTTGCAATCTGAAAATATAAAGAATAAGTTATTTTGGCCAGAATGCATGTAATTTTTGTGTGCTATTGTTTAGGTGGTGGTGGTAGAGGTGGTAGGGAGAATAGCATAATCTTTTCTAAATGTCATCATTGAACTACAGGACTCTTTATTGTTGGCTAGTTCTTTCATGGAAAAGGCCAGAAGGAAGTAAACCAGTGTTAAATAGAGGTTTTCTGAGGAGTAAAATTGAGAGTAGAAGGCTTTGTTGGTTCATTTCATGTGTCAGCTTGCTAGGTTATGGTGTCTATAACCTTGTTTGGTTAAGCACTGGCCTGTTTGTTACTCTAAGAGTATTCCCTAGATGGGATTGCATCTATAAGCAGCAAAGGAGTCTGCCCTCAGCAACGTGGGGAGTCTTCTCATCCAATAAGGTGGAGGTCTTAAAAGCCAGAGGTCAGAAGATGTTCTGCCTCAACTTCAGCATTGGCTCTTTTTTTTTTAGGAGGCACTAGAAACTGAACCCAGGACCTCCCATGTGGGAAGCAGATGCTCAACTGCTTGAGCCACATCCACTCCCCTCAGTATTGGCTCTTGATGGAATTTCTAGCCAGCCAGATTCCCCTGGGGAATTTGGAGTAAGGACTTCAACATCACATTTATTCAAGTTTCCAGCTTGCAGCTTGCCCTATGGGGTTCAACTTGCCTGGCTCCCATGGTCATGCTAACCAATTCCTTATAATAAGTCTACACATATCCCATTGGTTGTGTTTCTCTGGAAAACTCTGCCTAATACAAAGGTTATTGCATTTTTGTATCTGTATTTTATAATTTGTTAATAAATATATGTTGCTTATAAATTTTTTAAAAAATTAAAGACATTCACCTTAATATTGAGTCAAGGCTTACTCCCTACAGTTTCAGCCTACTGGTCCTAACTCTCTCCTCTGGAGCTTTATACTAGATTCCAAACGTGTCCTATTCCTCAGGAAGAGACAAGGCAAAAGGAAAAGAAAAGAATCTAAATCCTCTTACTCTAACACTAAAATTTTTCTGAAAAGTATTATGGCCACATAGTAAAAGAAACCTGCCTGGCTTGGAATAACACACTGATTTTTAAATCCAGCATTTATATCTAGTATCTCAACTCAGTGAATATTGTAGAACTTCTCCAGTTCCTGACTATAGCAAGGGCTCAAAAAATTATTAAACGAAGATACAAACATGGGATTTTAAATTGTGCCAGTCAAGGGACAGAGGTGATCTGCCCTTTGGAAGGAAAGTTAGAAGGGGGCAAGTCACTGCAATAAAGATTTTGAAAAGGCCGGAGATTTATAATTACATAGGAAGGATGGATTATAATAAACACCAGAGTGAGTAGTCATTAACACATTCCTCTTAATACTGTACTTGGTTCTCAGCAATCCACCTACTTAAAATTTTCTGAATCTACTTTGTTGTTGTTAAGGGGTGACTGGGAAACATTAGCTGTGACAAACTGCAGAAAATTAGGAAGGCTAAAAGAGTGGTTAATTTTCTAGGAATTTTTTTTTTTTTTTGGTAGATCAGACACAATTTTCCTTTCTATCTTTGTCTTGAAAACATGAACATTTTGTGAAAAAAAATATATATATACAGTAAATAGAAGTCCATTCATATTTTAATCATGCAATTTACCTCATCAATGAGACTTGATTCAAAATACTGATAGGCAGTACTGAGGGCAAGCTTTAGCCATATTTTATATTCCAGGGATGGCCAGAAGACATCAAAGCCTTCATACAAATCCTCCAAGGAGATAAAGCAGGCCTGAAAAGACAAGGCATCAAGACAGCAGCAAGCTTGATTTGCAACTAAATTACAAGACCATCAGAAGGCAAGATGCCTATAGATTTAACTTTTATTTCATCTCTCAGAAATACAATCAACTTTAGTATAATTATGATGCTCTGCCATTTATAAGTGGATCTATTGTGGAGAGGTTGTCTTCTATGTATAAAATGATAAAATTTTACAATCCAGTTAAAGCTTTGGACTTAATAAGAGCCCAGGAAAGTTCATATGCATCAGTAGAAATGATAAAGGATGATATGTTTCATGAGCCTAAGGTTCAGGAAGTAAGACATACAAACTTATCCATTTTCATCGCCACAGTAGGTACAGTGTTCTCATCCACAGCATTTGTCTGCAGAGGCAAGCTGTTTACTTGAATAAAGAAGACTGGTCTTTCAGAATTCAAGGCAGCCTTGTAACTAAATTCATGTCTCCTAGCTTCTTCTCAAAATGACATGGTATGAAATTGATGAAGCAGCGTTCCCTTCTATTCCATATACCCATAAGAGTCTGGACCCTGTTGTACTGCATCCACAGTCCCAAAAGACAGAATTCTGTAAAAGCAGGAACCTTGGCTCATTTCTATTTGACTCCCCCACACCTAGCAGAATGCCAGGCCACTTATTTGTTGAATAGATAACTTCTTACTTAGCAAGTGGAAAATGGAGAAGAGCTTAAAAACAAACAAGTACTCTAAAACAAACAAAACAAACAAACAAACAAACAAGAATACTGTTCTTGTAATGGAGGCCATTCGAGCATGTACAAGTTCCAGGAACTTTAAAAAAATTTTTTTTTCCTAATGCTACTAACATCAAAAGGTTGGTAGTATCTCTATGTAATAAATAAGGACACTAAGATTCAGAGAGGGTAAATAACTTGCTCAAGTTCCCACAGCCAAGATGTGGTAGAGCTCAGCAGAGCATGTCCCATGATACATGAAATCTGCATTCTCTCAGCTGGTCCACACTGCCTCCCAATAACTGGTTGGGTGACTTAATAAGATATTAGAACCCAAAGGAAGAACTGGAATTCCTTATTTACTTGGGGAAAAATGAACTAATAACCCACAATATAGAGAGTCATTTTCTTACCTGTAAAATTGTTTCACAGATGGCGGTATATTCAATTTCACGCTTAAGCAGACAGCTCAATTCTCCAATTATGTCCCCACAAGTGCAGTATTCTGTAATCTTGGTTTGGGCCTCTCTCTTAGGCAATATGGAACTGTCTAATCCAAAGGTAGGAGGTGAACTATGCAACTGCAAAGGGGGAAAAATGTGCAAAGAGAAATAAAATATCAAAAACATTTTGACTAAACAATAGGCGCTTTCACTGTTTCTTGCAAGTATTACACTGGAAGGAAAAGAGTACGAATCCTGTCAAATAGGAAGAAAGAATTAAACTTCACAAAAATCACAGTCTCTTTCCATTTAAACTCCCCAGGGCAAGAATTTGTTTTCAATTTTTACCTTTACAGATGCATCCACTATTTACAACTTTCCACATTTATATAGTTTCTTATATAAAACCCCCACCAAAACTAGTAATTACAGTCTGCAACTAATGTAGTCACGAAGTTTGAGGCCATTAGATAGTCTTATCTGATGAATAATGCCACAGGTGGAAAAAACTTTTTATTTTGTATTTGAGTAAATTAGATATCATGAATTAAATATGCCCCCAAAACAAGCCAGGATTTCAGTAAATGTCTTGTCTACCTTTAAAAATGCTTAAGAATAATTATCACAAGATATCAACAGGAAAAGTTTTTCAAATGAATATTGAATGGTTGAGAAACTTCAGGAAGAGAGCACTTGAAGGTAAGGGTGGGAAAGGAGGAAAGGTATCCTATTTCAGGAGAAAGCCACAGCAATCAACCAAAAGGATTACAGAATTTTCCAGAATGTTTAGCTGTAAATAACAAATAGGAAGGTGGAGCTCATCCTACTTCTGACCTAATAAATCAAAGCCGCTAAATCTGTGGTGATTTGTTAAAGCAGGAATGGAACACTAATATAACATCTGCAGCCCAAATGTCATTGGACTTACATTTTAAGAAACCTTAGCTAGTCTGGCCATGGCAAAAAAATTCTCAAGGGAACATGTATGTTTCAGCTTGTACTTTGAGTGTATGATTTGACTTATTTAATAAATACTGGTAGCCATACATTTTTGTTATGATTCTAAAGAAGAGAGACAAAATAGGATAATGGCTCAGTTCAAGGATACTACTGGAGGCAGACTATAGAGGCTAAAAGCTCTCCTTGGCCTCCGACTTATGTGCCCTTAGGCAAAAGGAATTAATTTCTCTTTGCATCAGTTTTCTCACGTGAAAAATAAGAGTTGTTATGATTGTCATGACATAATGCCTTTCCTGACCACCCTTCTAAAAATTACATATTTTTATATGTAATTTAGTATTTAAATTACTCCATCGCCTCTAACACTCTATATATTTAACTTATTTATCTTTTCATTGCCTGTCTCTGATCTCCTTCCTTCCCTCCTCTAGAATGTAAACTCCAGGAAGGCAGAGATTTTTGTCTCTTTTGTCAATCACATAACAAGAATGGGCAATATCTGCTGCATGATAGAAAACAAAGTAAATATGTGTTGTATGAATTAGTGAATGAAGGAAAAATGCTTAGAATAGTGCCAGATATTTACTAAGTGCTGTATGTGTTAGTTAGCATTATAATGTATCTATTATAATAATCTCCATGATCAATTTGGTATTTTTCAGGGTCTTAAATACCCATTCCAAAAACAGAAAGCCAAATATATTATTTTCCATATAACAAGGGTTTGTGTCTTGTGACCATCATCTCAATCATAGGAATTATTTGGGTTATAAGGTGGGACTGACCCATGTATTCAGCTTCCAAAGTTCAGATACTAAAAGATTCTTGTCCCCAACACTACTGAAATCTCTTTCTCTCTGTATCTCTGTCTGTCTCTGTCTCTCCCTCTGTCCCTCTTTCTTCACCGAAAGTCTCCCATTGGTCAGATTAAAAATTTTATTTTCAATCTCCATCCTATTTGACTTGTCTGAAGATCTCACTTTGGCCCACTCCTTCATTCTAGAAACTCTCATTTCTTTTAGGAGAGTAACATTGCCTCTCCAAATATTGGACTCTTTGTCTGGATATCATGAAAAATAATTCCTGGGAGGAATAAGTAATGATGGCAAAAGTCTTTTGTAAAATGTGAAGCACCTTCCAGATATTGGGTATTTATCACAATCTCTCAGCTGTAGTGGTTGTTTTGTGCAGAAATGGTTCCATGAGGAAAAGAGATTGTTAAAAAAAAATAAAGGAAACTTTCTCAATTCCTAAATTTTTCCTTGTGCTACATTATATTACATATTCTAAAATACATTCTCAATTAAAAAAAAAAAAATGGTCCCTTACAATTGCCATTCCTGAAATAATTAAGTAGATTCCTTGTGGCATTTCACCTTCTTTACATATGATGTCTCCATAGTCAAAATATGCAAGTTTGGCTTTTTCCTGGAAAAAAAAAAAAAGAAAAAGGAAAAAGAAAATCAACAAAAAAACTCATAGTTTACTTTTCTAAATGGAAATAAGGTTTAAATGCTAAAAATCATCTTCAAATAGCATTAAAACTACATTATCTTTTGGTTTGTTAATAAACTGCTGACATACCACATCAACTTTTAGAAAGAAAATGCCAAGCAAACCAACTGTAGACTTTGCAATTAGTCCCTAACTGATAGAAACACCCAGTAAAATGTTTATGAAATGAATGAGTGAATGAATGAGTGAATAAAATTCCTATAGGCCCTGTTCAGGACTTGGCTTGTAATGGTAAACTAAATAAATTCCCTGCCCCAGAAGAACTCTTGTTAGGTTGGGTGGATAATTACAATAAACCATGATAATTCTTACAAAGGAGACAGGGACAGGGCACCTTGGGAAAATGCAGAAAGCCCCCAGTACCCTGTCTCGGGTCTCCAGGGAAGACTTTACAGAGGAAGGGACAGTTAAGCTGAGGCCTGAAGGAAGAGTAACAGCTTAAATAAGAGGAGTCAAGAACATTGAGGCAGAGGGATCAAGACATGAAAGACCTAGAGGCAAACAATGTTTGCAGTGGGGTAACTACAAAAGATTCAGTGTGGCTCAGGGAGGGAGGGATGGAAACCAGGACCGAGTTATCCATGAGGCACAATAGGCAAGGTCCTAGGGTCAATAATACCTTTAGGAACTCACAAAAATGTTTTGATTTTTTTTAAGATAAAAAAATTTTTAATGAACTGTTAGGTTGAAGAAAATGTTGTAAAATATAATACTAATATATTAATCCTTATACCAACACAGTCAGAAAGTATGATTTTTAAATAATTTTTTTATGGAGGTAGGGACTCACAAAGGCAAGTGCCTAGAAGCCCATGAAAGTCACACTGTGGCCATGGTAGAGATAGGACTGGAAAGGTGGGCCAGGGCCAGGTTTTGAAGGATCTTGTAGGCATATTAAAAAGTTTGGACTTTTCTCCAAACTGGTGGGGAGCCAATGAGGGGTTTTTTAACAGGAGATGGTGACAGATTTGCTTTAACAATATGCACAGAAAGCATATTCCCAAATCATCTAAACTGGTTACCTCTGAGGGTGGAGTGGGGATATGATTAGGGCTTTCACTTGTCACTTCCTATACTTCTGAATCTTTTTACAGTGTTGAAATAAGCACATACCACTTCAGATTTTTTTTTAAAGCCCACCTATGGCCAATTATGCAGTTTATAAATTAATCTAGAGTCTTGTTCTTCGACCATTGTCTTCCTACTAATCGTTGCAGACCTTTTTTAATTAACTGCACCAGACAGGAGAAGAAAGAAGGGAAGAACAGTGAAGATTAAGTTAACTCTTCTTGCTACTTGTATCCATGATGGAGACCAATATTGAAATTACAGTCTACAATGAAGAGTGTTTGTTTTAGTTTGCCATATGGATTTTAGTTATCTATAAAATCTATGGGCCCTTCTTAATGAGAATAGTACCCATGTGCTTCCCAGTCATCATACTTTTCACCCAGTTGAAATCTGATTTAAATAGCTATCAACAACCACCATATTAAGGGAAAAGACTCCATAAAGAATGAGAGATGTTTGTAAGGGTATAGAGAAAGTTCAACAGCTTTGCATAGAGATGATGAGTTACGGAGAGGAAGATGTTGTGCCTTGGTTATCTATTCACCTCAGATGCATGTAAATTATTAATTTATGGGTTGTCTTCTTTCCATTGCTTTTCACCATTCCTCCTCCATTCACTGCTCAATGGTCAGTTAATTGTACTTATGAAAATAATTATCTATAAAAAACCAAATTCTATCTTACTTAAAATCAGATTTTTAAAAAACTGAACAGGATACAAATAGTAATAGACATCTTTTAGGTAACATCCCAGTCCAAGCTTGTCCCCCACCTCACACTTCCATTTATTTGAGATCTGCTTACCAACCTAACGACAAGAGTCCCCTCTTCCTCCACAGCTACACTAGTTTTCCCAAGATTGGATATTTGATTCTAGCTGATATAGTTGGATTTCTCTCTCAAGAATTTGAACTGAGAGACAGAGCTGGATGTTGAGAGCTGAGTCTTAATAGCCAAGTGTTAGATGAAGGGTCCACAAACTCCTACCACTGATATCCCAGAGCTAGCCTTGTCCTTAACCTGCACAAGATTGGGTTATTCAACTGTTTCTTAGCTTCTGTATACCACTATAATATCTTTGTAGTAAAATTTCTCTTTGCTTAAACTAGTTCAGGTACCTTTCTGTTACTTATAACCAAAGGAGTTTTAACTAAATTTGAAATCAATATCAAAAGAAATTTTTTTAAAAAAATTCTGGCATGAAGAAAACACTTGAATAGAATAAAAGGAATCAGTTATTCAAAGCTCAGTAGAACCCCACTGTGATTGCTGTCTTTCTAGTAAATAAGGAAAATGCCATATTATGGAAAAACAGATGTTTTATATCTCTATATACCTAGAACACAAAGTATAGTACAACCAAATCTGTGGCAAAGCCAGTACCAAACTTTGTCACATAGCTCTCCTGATTCCAAAATCAAACAGAGGTTTTCACAGATTGATGAAAAAATTATAAGCCTTATGATTCACACAGTAATCATTTAAAACCAGGGCACGCTCTATGGGATATGAATGTATTCAAGTGGTCATGGGGTGTTGTCTTGGTGGGCAGAGACCCACAGAATAACAGGTGGAATATTGAATTCCCATCCTGGGCAGTCTTGCTACATTCTCTAATATAGTGGCAAGAATCTCTAGAGGACATGGGCAGTGCCTAGCGAAGGACAGACCAACATGCCAGGCCCTCGATATTCATGCTTGTACTTATGAACCTTGTTCTTGTGAAATTCAAACTTAGCCTAGTAACATATATTGCCCAAGAGTTACCTCCTGAAAGCCTCCTTGTTGCTCAAATGTGGCCTCTCTCTAAGCAAAACTCAGCATAAAAACTCACTATCTTCTCCGCAGAATGGGACATGACTCCCAGGGATGAGCCTCCCTAGCACTGAGGAATTATTACCAAGCACCAACTAGCAAGGCATTTGGAAAAAGACCTTGTTCAAATGAGGGAAATATTAAATACAAATGAGTTTTTATGATGAAGAGATTTCAAAATGAGTCAGGAGGTCATTCCAGAGGTTACATTTACGTCGTCTTTGGAGGATCTCACTGACTGCTGCAGTAAACAATGCCTCAAGCAGGGGGGCTCCTGAGGGCTCTAGAGACATCTGGACACTATAGGCAAGGCAGACACCCCCAGAAATTTGGCGCCCTATCAGTGGGCCTTACCTTGGAAAAAATGATAACCTATCCTCCCAATGTATCTGAGTTAGACTCATTTATTATTTTCCTACATATGGTTCTTAAGCCCCTTTTATTTGAACCTATAATTAGCACTATACCCATCAAATACGTGTTGCAGAGACTTAAATTTTTGGTCTGTTCATATGCCAGTTGAGCCCTGAATCTCAGCAGAGTTGCAGCCAACACCAACTCTCTAGTTCATCAGACTCACCCAGGACAGCTAACAAAAGGATGATGATGGACAATGCCCATCCCAAAAACAGAGAGTGTCTACAACTGCAAACAAGACAGTTCCACCTATCTGTCCCTGGGATCTAAGCCCCCTCTCAATCAGAACAGAGTGGGCATCACCATCCCAAAACCTTCAAGATTGAGGAATGAACAAACACAAGGGGGGAATGCAACTATGGACTAAAGTACACTTATTATTATTATAGTAATGGAAGAACTTGTATCATTGATATAAAGGCAGTGGCCACCAGAGTTTCTGAGGGGAGGGAGAGAGAAGAACAGGTGTAACATGGGGGCATTATCGAGATATTGGAATTGTTCTGCATGGCGTTGCAATGACAGATACAGGCCACTATACATTTTGTCAAAACCTGTAAAATTGTATGGAGCAAATATAAACCACAATGTAAACTATAGACCATGGTTAGTAGCAATGCTTCAATATGTATTCACCAATTGTAACAAATGTACCACACTAATGAAAGATGTTGTTAATAGGGAAAAGTGTGTGAGGGAAGGAAGGGAGGTATATGGGAATCTCCTATATATATATATATTTTTTTTTTAATTAATTTATTTTTTAAATTATGAGTAAAAATCAAAATTCTCACAATACATACAAACATTTGCAAAATGATATATAAATATATATGCATATATGTGTATTTGCTTACAAAAATGTTATTTATATATATATATATATATACATATATTTTAAGAGGTGCTTAGATTACCCAAAATATTACACGGAACCCACTGGGATTCCCATGTTGCCCACCTCCCACACCTCCCACCACATCCCACACAAACATCTCCCACAGTGTGGCCCACCACCCTCAATTCCCCTATATTTTTGATGTAATATTTATGTAATCTAAAGCTTCTTTAAAAATAAAATAAAACAAAAGAAATTTAAAACAATAAAATCAGGGCACAAACAGGTGGCCCATGACTCAAACAACAAGTTCACAGACATATTTCGTTTAGCCTATATAGTGTTTTTAAAATTTTGAATTTGTTGCCAAATTTTAAAATTTGAGAAATTTTACATAAAAATTCAGATTTTGAAAACAAAAACCAAAAAAAAATCCAGAAGATCTGACCTCTACATTCTTAAATCAAATAGTCAATTTCAGTCTGCATCTTACTTGATCTCTCTCAAACAGGCTTGACATAGCCAATCACTTTCTCCTTCTTAAAATCTTTTCTGGGGGTTGGATGTGGCTCAACTGGTTGGGTGTCCGTCTCCCATATGGAGGGACCCGGGTTCGATCCCCGGGACCTCCCGGTAAAAAAAAAAAAAAAATCTTTTCTTCACTTGGCTTCTGGGACACCACTGTCTTTTAGCTTTCCTCCCACCTGATGACTCCTTCTCAGTTCTTTTTGGTGATTCCTCCTCATCTCCCCAATCTCTAAACATTGGACTGTCCAGAACTCAATCTCTGGATATCTTTTCTCCTTAAGCTATCTCATCACATCTCATGATTTTAAATATTATTTCTATGCTGACAATGTATATCTCCAGTCTTTGCCTCCAATCTGAATCCCAGCCATATATCCAACTGCTTATTCAGTATTCCCACTTGGATATTTAATAGGCTTCTCAAATTTAACTTATTCAGAATCAAACTGCTACCCTCCTCAAATAAATCTTCTCTTTCTAATATCAGTAAATGGCAACTCCATTCTGTTTTCAAACTACAATCCTAGAAACCATCTCTTCCTCTAATATTTCCTCCATCAGTATCTATCAGCTTTATCTTCAAAATATACCAAGAGTCTGACTACTTCTCACCACTTTCACTAGTGCAAGCCACCATTATCTCTTGCTGCCATTATTTTATTTGCCCCCTAACTGGTCTCCCTGGTTTGTTCTTGTTGCCTACAGCCTAGTCTAAACACAGAAGCTGGGTGGTCATTTTTAAATACGTCACTTCTCTGCTCAAAACGTTCCAATTCTATTCCATTTAACTCAGAGTGAAAGCCAAAGAACTTACAATGGCCTACAAAGTTCTAAGCAATCAAGCTCTCTATTATCTCTCTGACTTCATCTTTTTCCACTCTTTCCCTCTATCACCACTCCTGCCACAGGGGTCTTGGTGATGTTCCTTGACCACACCAAACACACTCCATCTCAGGACACTGTGCTTGCTATTCTCTCTGCCTGAGATGCTCTTCTCCCAAAGATCTACATGGTTTGCTCCTTCACTTCTTCCAGGTGTCTATTCAATTGTCACCTTATTAGAGAGCTCTTCTTTGACCACCCCATGGAAAATAGCACTGCCTTACCATGTTCCCTTTCCCCACTTGGTCTTCCATAATACTTACGACCACCTGATAGACAATATATTGAAGTGTTCGTGGGCCTTTTGTCCATCTCCATCCATATAAGTTCCATGAAAGCATGGACTTAATCTATTTTATTCACTGCCATATTACCAAACCTAGAACAGTCCTTGGCACATAAAGGATATTCTATAATTATTTATTGAAAGACTCCAAATTCCTATAGCAACACCAGCTGACTTTAAACAGGACATGAACTCTTGAGTACACCACAATCCTCACTGTTTCCTATATATTGCACCCAGCTGGTATTATTATATTATCTGCCTGGCCTGTGTAGTAATTTAAATCTGAAACCCTTGCTTTAAAAAAATAAAAAGTGTTTTACAGAGTGTGGAGCTGTAAATACAAAACTGTACAATATAAAATAGAATGGAACTGGTAATAATCAGGAGCTCATCCTAAGCAGCTAAGCCACTGTGAAAAATCATGCTTTTGGGGGGCTTTGTTGGGCTTCCCTTTGGCCTAGCCTTCATTGACAAGAACTTTGCATATGCTTTTCTGTTAATTTTGCATTAGGAAGTGAGAACATGCAAAATAATTATCATCAAACTTGAACCAAAATAGAAGACAGAATCTTTACCTTGAAGAACTCAATAAGAACATCATTATTTTCCAGCCAAACAATGTTATGAAGATATTTGTCAGGAGTGGGGGGTGGGATTGCCATTGGAAAGTTATTCAGTGATTTTATTTTCTTAAGAAGTACCTAAAAGCAATCAAAATAATGGTGATTAGATCCTGGGGCAGAAAAAAAAATAAAAGGACATTAAGTAAAAACTAGGGGAATCTAAATAAGCTGTTATGCAAATTTTTAATTTTTATTTTTTTTATTGTGGAACATATATAAAGCAAAATTTGCCATTTCAACCATTTTTAAGTGTACAATTCAGTAGCATTCATCACAGTTGCAAAGTTGTGCCACCATCACCAATTAGTAAATCTTTTTTAGGGGCTAAAGGATTTTTAAATCAACAGCTGTGTTTCTTCAATGACTATGACCGAATTTCTGCCTACTCATCTAGTGAAGCACTTTGCCTACAATATTATGTACAAACATTGTGCTAATATTGTCTGCTTCTTAATAGGTGTATGGCCTTGGGCAAGTCTATTTACTGAGTCTCAGTTTCCTTATTTGTAAAATGGGTGTAATAAGTACTTCTCTCGAGTTGTAATGAGGATTAAATGAGAACTTTCTGCTATTTGGAAAGCTCTCTCTTCCAGTCTTCCCTTCTTCACATTCAAGACTCAGCTAAAATGACAAGTCCTCAGAGGCCTCCCCTGACCAGCCTTTCTAAAGTAGATCACTGCCTGGCCCCTCTCCAGTTTCTTTCTCTCTCTTTTTTAATTGCAGCAACATATAACATAAAATTTGCCATTTTAACAATTTTTAAGTGTACAATTCAGTGACATTAATTATTTTTACAATGTCGTGCTACCATCACTACCTTCTATTACTAAACCTTTTTCTATCACCCAAACAGAAAATTTTTCCCATTAAGCAATAACTCCCCATTCCCCCTTTCCTGACTCTAATCTACTTTTCTGTCTATGAATTGTACCATCTTGTTTTAATTTCTTTGCTGCATTTGTCACCACTGAAATTATTTTTGTTTAGTTATTTGTTGCCTAACTGTGTAACCTCGATTTTTCTGAGCCTCAGTTTATATTCACTGCCATGTCCTCAAAATCTAGAAAATGTCTGGCATGTAGTAGCATTCAATGAATATTTGTTGAGTAAATTTACTTATATATTTTTCTCCAAGTCTTTGAGACATCTAATGGACAACTAAACTTTGGTGAAAATTTTCTAATCACCTATGTCAAGGGAAGGAAAAAACCTCCTTTCAAATTACTCTTGATCTGTGAGTATAATATAAGATCCAGCCCTTGGCCTCAAGTTGTTTAACATCTTGTTGGTGGATGTGACTGAGTGATTCTTAGAATCACTGGTGGTTTATAAATCATCAGTGCATACTATGCCTGCCATAGACGAAAAATGATAAAGCCATAGGTCAAAGTGAGAAACTATTTAACTAAATACTAAGTTGAGTATTGCATAGATAAGTGAAATGGGGATATAGAGGGAAGGATTCCACTGGGAAAGGCTTCCTTGGAGGACCTGAAAGGAGAAATAGGTCTTGTAGAGAGAACAGAGCAGGACTTAGTGTCTGTAAAGCACTTTGAACAGTGACTGGCTCATAGTAAAAGCTGTCCATGTGTTTATTAAGTAAAAATGCCCAAGTGATATTTTATGCTATCTGTATTTTGTTTTTCTTTGGGAAAAAAATGATATAAAATATATAAAAGCTTTATTCATGAAATTGTTGTTATAGGCTTCCCTTTCTTGAACATGCTCATAAGAGGAACACATGAGCACTTCATTGCCTGGTATTAATAAATAGTATAGGGCTATCATTTGTCTGATTTCTGTGAATATTATACTAATTCTAGAGACAGCATCCTAAAGTGATCCCAAACATGGGGATCACATGGGCCCAATCAGATGATCTGAGCTAAGAGACCAACCCTCAGAAATATTCCTGAGCCTCTGCTTGGAGACCTGGGGTCTGGGTATGCTCCCTTTTGTTGAAGATGCAAGGTAGACAGTCACATTTGGGTCTTCTTTGGCTGGACTGTGACTGTGACAGTTCAAACACTTCATAGGGCATCTTACCCTTCTGGGCTGAGGCCCCATGTTCACTGGCTATGCTCACAGAGTAGAGAACTGTGACTGTGGGGAATATTGGTGGGGGGGGCAGCACACACCATGGGGATCACATACTTAGATGATGTGGCCTTTGAACTGTAGGTAATCACGTCCTGAGAGACAGCCTTGCCCCGATACCACATTCAGTAACGCGGTAGGTGAACTGGTAGTCATGTGGCCAGACATGGCTGGTGGGGCAACCTAGGCCCAAGTGTAACTCATGATAGTGCACATACACATCGTTGTTCAGCATCAAGGGGTGTACCATGACCATGAACCAGTGAGCACAGCACAGTCACAGGATTTTGTTCAGACAGGCCAAATACAGAAAGGTGAGAACTATCCCTCCTATCAATTTGATGAATTTCATCCCTGCAGCAGAGCAAGCAAAGAACCACAGGAAACAGGAGCTCTCCTTCTGGATCTCTCCTTCTGGCAGCTGGGGATAATTTGTCAGTCTCTTTGGAAATGTGCCTTTGTGTTTGCTAGTAAAGGCAGCTCTCAACTTTGTCCAGCACTTGATGAAAGAGCTCCTACTTCTTCTCCTGTTATGTAAATTTAACCTTGATTTTGACTCACTGCTTCTCTCACCCTATTTAAATTATATGCTAAGCCATGTTTGTATTGTTGTCCCTATTCTCCCCTTATTATTATTTTTCATTGGTATGTTAACTCGGATTGAATCTATCATCTTTATAATACAGTTAACACTGTATGCCATGATTTTAATCTCAAATGATCTATTCTGCACAAGTGATTACTATATGATTTAATACCAGGTTCTCTCAATTTATGTGTGTGTGTTTGTGTGTATGTGTGTATGATTTGCTTTTCTAAATCCTTCTAATTTTGGAGGTCTCAGTTCCAGCCTTGTGGGCTCTGGGAAGCCTTTTCTGGCTTGCCCCACCAGGTAAAAGAATCATTTTCTCTCCTTTATTCCCATGCAGTAGCCTACATATTTGGAGCTCATTACATTGTAGTATTTTTATTTTTACTTATC
Source organism: Tolypeutes matacus (assembly GCA_026826555.1). Lineage (NCBI taxonomy): Eukaryota > Metazoa > Chordata > Mammalia > Cingulata > Chlamyphoridae > Tolypeutes > Tolypeutes matacus. The sequence continues at coordinate 12,404,635 of JAKSZT010054304.1, forward strand.
CGTCTCATCTTACACATTAGTCATTTTTGTTGGTTGGGCGAATACATGACTGAATGAGAGAAAGAAAAAGCCCCTGGGCTTTGGGGTCAGCGTTGTATTCATTAAGTTTCCCAAGTCCTTCACAGAGTCCATAGCACATAATAGATATACGAAATGTATTCACTGAATTTAATGAATAGTTTTTACAAGCTCTTTATGACGTGGGATTGATAATTATATTGCTTTTGCTGACAATACGCAATTAGGAAGCATTCAATAACTAATCACTGGATGACTGATTTACCCATCACCTTTCTAAACAAACTTATAGGAAATCCTCTCTTCACAAGGGCTACTATTAAATAAATTTTAATTAACAGACAGAAAGCATTCAACTGAGACTTACACAGCCTTCAAAGTGATAAATGAAAAAAAAAAGAATATAAAATTACATAAGCAATATGTGTAGAGGTGAAACTTGAAGAATAATGTAAAGTAGCCCTTTTCCTCCCTCAGACACTAAGGAGAAATCATATCACCAGTTTAGCTCTTTGCCATAGTTAAAGAGCTAGAACCACAAAAGGGGAAAGCTGGCCTGTCCCACATTACTTCCGTCTGAGGCAATGGAGAGGGGGCTGTGACCAGGGAATGACCAGAAACACAGTGCTTCTGGCTGGGAGCTTCCAGGACAGGAAAAGCATGTGACACCCAGGAGCAGCCTATCAGTAGGCAATACAGGCAGAATTTAGAATCAGAACTTCCATTTTTCTGCTGCATGCTAGGAAGTAGATGCTTGTATGGGGGGAGATAAAGCCCTCTTATTTTGAACAGATACACAGACTAGTAGATGTCATCAAATGGTAGGATTTAACAGGGTACTTTCCCCCATCTGACATTTCTCAATTTTTTTTTTTGCCAATAATACATTTATACTTTCTCAAAAGTCTTCCCAAGTCCCCTCCTCTCAGAATTGCCCCCTCCCTAACCCACACCAACACACAGACACAGGTGGGTCCCCTCCCTGCCATGTTAACACTATGTGGCCCCCACCTTCCTTGCCACAATTGGTGAGACAGGGCAGTACATTTTTCACAAGCGGATGGAGAAGCAGAAAACTCTAGTTGGTCTGTAGAGGAAGCCAAAGGAAGGCATCACAGAGGGCAACCCTGATGGGAAATGGAGAATCTGGAAAGCTTTCCAAATCCTGGTTCAAGTCCCTTCCTGAGGGTGTGGCTACCCTTGGGTTCTGTAAAATAATCTATCTCTTCTAAAAAAAATCCCCTCATCTCATTTTCTTTGCTAAACCTAGCTCAAGCTGGTTTCCATAATTGCAACCAGGTAGCAATAAAAGTTCCCTTTGGCATTCATAAAGATTACAGGCAATTACAGATTAAGCAGTCTTTCTCCAGTCTCCCTCACTCCTTACTTACATCGGCTAAGCTAACAAGGCAGGCTGGAGTGCTAGGCTGACAAACTCAAGGGATAGGATTGCAGGAGTATACTTTAGCAACATAAAATGGCTTTCTTACCTTATTCATCTCGATGCCTTCATGTTTATCAATAATACCTCTTGACCAAAGGAAGGTGAGGTTTTTCAGAGCCTTGGCAATCACATTCTGGATTGCCTGCTTAGTCTTCAAAGCAATGACAACATCACGACCCTCATGCTCTATAAGTCCTGAAGCAAATTTAAAAAATAATAATAACTGATATTTATATAATGATTTATAATTTCCAAAGTATTTACACAACATCCTTTCATTTTAGTTTCACACAATACTTGTGAGGCTGGTGGGACTAGAGTTATTTTCATCTCCATTTTATGGATGAGAAAACTGAAAATTGGCTTCACCCATCAGGTGAAAAATAATCATTTTCTCTTCTTCAATCTTATGCAGTCTCCTACATATCTCCATTATGGAACTCATTACATTATAGTATTATTATTGTTACTTATCTGTCTCATCTTCCATAATATGTAATTTTTGTTGGTTGGATGAGTAAATGACTGAATAGAAGAACAAAAGAGCCCTTGGACTTTGGCTGGTGGTCCAGGGCCTATATTTGGGTCTTTCTAAAATCCTGGTTCAAGGATTTTGCATATTCTTTCTACTTTAGTGAGCGTGAGAAGTCATAGACTTGACTGAGTCAAGGCTGAAACTGCATCTGTTTCACCTTTGTAAACCCAACATTGAGTGCAATGCCTGGTTGTAATGCAAGTGGTTTTGCTTTATTTCTTTTATAATAACTTCCATTCATTAGGGCCTACCATCTGTCAGGTCCTCTACCAGCTGCTTTTGCACACACTGAGAGCCTAGCCCACAGATTCCTTATGAGGAAACAGACCCAAGAAGCTCCGCATAAAGCCCTAGGGTTCCTGCTGTGTGCTTCAAGTAAAGCAGAGGCACTGAAAAAGTTCAAGAAATGATATCCCTTGCAACCCACTTTCCTGAGTGCCCTTGCAAAAAACAAGAAAACAAAACACAAAAACAAAAACAACCCTCATCAAAGATCATCTTTGCATATCTTTTTCTTGCAACCTTAAATAACCTGACCTTGCCACCTCAATACACCTTCCATACTCTTCCCCATTCTTTCTTCTATGCTCCCATAGCAACTAATAGGGCTCCTCAAATTTCTGTGATTATACTGATATGCTCACACACTTCACCAGACTCTGCACTGGTGATTTCCCACACCTGGACCATTGCATGTGCTCAATAAATGCTTGTTGAGTGAATAAATGAATGAACATATGAATGAGTAAATTTGTCTTCCTTTGGTTAAATTATGGGACAATAAGATGTGATTTCAGACTCTGAGATACTCAAGCCACCTACCTAGTTCTTTGACAGCATCACGTTTATTGGTTTCCAAAATTTCATATAATTTCTATAAGAAATTAAGAAAAAAATTAATATCCTATTACACCAAGTACATTTCTGGTTTTGAAATCTGAGAAAAAGAAGTTTGGTAGAGGAAATTTCATTTAGTTTGTGTTTTAGTGGAGGTATTTGGCTCGATTCTTTCCTCTCTGTCAGTTCTGCTGCTTTTCCCATGCTGATGATATTCAAATTACAATGAATGCTGTGCAGTCAGAGCCTTATATAATTACTGTGTTATTATTTCTCAGAAAAAAATTAGTATGCACTCCACTGTGCATCCAGGAGCATTCTCCTAGACAGCCTGATTAGGGGGTGAGCCAACTGAGCAGCTGCGAGGAGAGCCAGTCTACCAAGAACACACAAAAAACAAGTAGTATAATGAGAAAATATAGCAATCAATCAGCTCAGGTTTTCTACAGCCTTACTCCAGGGGAAACCAATCTCTAGTCAATCATACAAGAGATATTTGTCAAATGCCTGCCAGGTCTCAGGCACGGAGCTTACTCTCTAGTTTTGCATCTTTCTGGAGCTTGCACTTGTGGCCACACCAATAGCCCTGGCAACAAACAGCTGACAGTTCCCTGGATCATCAGGTACAGATGACTGAAATTCTGCACCCATATAATGCAAGGCATGGTGCTATTTACAGGGAACAACTGGTTTGTTACCTAAAGTTTAAGCAGTTTAATAACCCTCCCAGAAAATTATTTGGTTTAGAAAAATCACATGCAGTAAGTTCCTCATTTTGAATATAGAAATTAGGTATACAATTTCTTTAAAAATTGTTTCTTCTCACTTAAAAACATTGAATAAATATTTGGAAGGTGCCAAATTATTAACCTGGCCACAGCACCAATATACCATGGTCCAGCAGTGCTTGCATAGGTGCATAGATAACAGCTAATCCCCCCCTCATACTAAACTGGATTTACAGCAACACAGTAGAATGGCATTGCAAAAGGGAGCATAGGACAAGTCCCAAGTTGTCCTGAATGACATTGCAATGACAGATACAGGCCATTATATATCTTACCATAACCTACAGAATTGTGTGGGAGAGAGTGTAAACTTCAATGCAAACTTTAATCCATGCTTAATGGCAATGCGCCAAAATGTTTTCATCAATTGCAATGAATGTGCCACACTAACGAAGGATGTTGTTAATGTGGGTAAATGTGGGCAGTGTGGGAAGCAAGGCATATGGAAATCCCCTATATTTTTTATGTAACATTTATGTAATCTAAATATCTTTTTAAAAAAATAAAAGTATCACACACACACACAAAGAGAGAGAGAGAGAGAGAGAGAGAGAGAGAGAGAGAGAGAACATAGGAACTGACTCCTAGTTACAAAGAAGGTATAATCGAGAAAGCCTAGACATATGTGTGCACTCTCTAAAAATGAGCTACCATGAGCCAGTTTCCTGAACCATGTTACTTTCAAAATAAACAGCAGTCTGATATATAAACGTGTATCAAAAAGTCATTTTAGTCTATATGGAAGCTGTGGTAGATTAAAACATGCCCCCCATGAAGACCTGGTCCTGTAGGTGTGAGCTCATTTGCAAATAGGATCTCATCATAAGATGAGGCTAAGTTGAATCTCTGTGGACTTTAATCCAGTATGACTGGAGTCCTTAAAAACAAAGGAAATTTAAGCATGATAGTAGAAACTGCTATACTAATGACATAGATTGATTGCCAGCAAGTCATCACCAGAATGCTACAGAAGGCATGGTCTACTGATATTTTGATTTTGGACTTCTAACCTCCAAAATGTGGACCAATAAATTCCTGTTGTTTAAGTGAATCAGTTTGTGATATTTTATTATAGTAACCCTAGCAAATGAAGACAGGAGCCTTCTAAAACATGCCAAAGGAGGGTTCATTTAATCTCTTGCACATCAAATCAACTGTCTCCAAATCTCCATGCTTTCTCCCATACTCCAGTAAACACATTTTTTAACTCATCCCCACTGGTTCTTGTTTTCCTTCTCTCCTCTTCCTGCCTCAGAAATCTTTTCTCCTATAAATAGCTCTATGTTCTTCCTAAAATAGATCAACCTACTCTTACAGTATTGCTTTTAACTTTCTTCTCTGTCCATTATTCAAAGTAAATCCAAAGGGGTAGAGTTCTGTTGCATATTAATATTGATCCAAGTATGTAAACTCCTTTGGTAAATCTAAATAATATTTCTCCATCGTATCTCTAAAGATATCACAAAAGATGTCAGATGCCTTCCTAAAATTCAGGTATACTCTTCTTATAGTGGTCCCTGGTTATAAAAGGAAATATGAACTGCTAAAGGTACTTAATATATCTTTTTATGTATTTTAGAGGGGAAAAAAAAGAGTAAGGTAAAGTATCTTCACAGCCTCTTTCCCTCTCTTGACTTCAAAAAGGAAAAAGCCTGATGTTGTTAATGTGGGAGAGTATGGGAGGGTAAAGGGGAGGAGTATAGGGGAATCCCCTATATTTTTGTTGAAACATTTGTGTAATCTAAAGCTTCTTTAAAAATTAAAAATACAAAAATTTAAAAATTTTTTTTAAATTTTTAAAAAAGGGAAAAGCCTTTCCTTCTTGTTTAAGATAACTCAAACTCATCACTAAACCACAACCCCACAACCAGGAGACAAGCCCATCTCTAATTTTATGTACCCACACGCACTGACTGTATCTAGGGCTTTAGCAAATAGAATTTAAATTGATTGTTAGGTCAAAACTCAGGAGTCCCACTTGGGCTGAGAAAATACCTTTCAGCTATGATTACAGTTCAATGTAGACCCTCATCTACATATAAGAAAATATAACCCAAATCATCAAACATTGGGGGGGGTGGAGTATGAAAGAGAAGGTCCAAATGCAACAAATACAAGAATGGGCCCCAAGGAAGCAGAGTTAACATAGAAAATAAATTTTTAAAATAAAAAGATTAAAGAGAATATCACATTCATTTAAGGAAAAAAAACAAAAAGAACCAGTTGCCATGAAAAGAAGTAATCACAATTCTTGAGGTCAAAAAGTGATGGTCAAATAATTTTATGCCAAAAAATGAGATAAGCTAGATGGAATGGACAAATTCTTAGAGACATACAGACTACCTCAAGAAGAAACAGAAGATTCAAGAAGAAATAGAAGATTTCAACAAACCAATAACTAGTAAAGAGATTGAATCAGTAATAATAATTTTAAAAACTCGCAACCAAGAAAAACCCAGAACCACAGATGGATTTTACCAAACATTCCAAGAAGAATTAACACAAATCCTGCTCAAAGTCTTCCCAAAAAGTGAGGGTAACATCACCCTCATACCAAATCCAGATAAAGAAACCACAAGAGAAGAAAATTACAGACCAATATCCCTTATGATTATAAAAGAAAAAAAAACTGAACAAAATACTAGCAAACCAAATCCATCAGTACGTTAAAAGAATTATACATTATGAACAAGTGGGATTTATCCTAGGTATGTGTATTAGTCTGCCAAAGGGATGCCAATGCAAAGTACCAGAAATCTGTTGGTTTTTATAAAGGGTATTTATTTGGGGCAAAAGCCTACAGTCCCAAGGCCATGGAAAGTCCAACTCAAGGTACCATAAGAAGTACCTTCTCACCAAAGTCAGCTGCCATGTATTGAAGCAAGATGGCGGGTGATCGCTGTTGAGTTTCAACTTTCCCCTTTGGGCTTCCTCTTCCTCTTGAGGCTTCATGGGCCCAGCTTCTTCCCAATCTCAGCTATAGACTGGCATAGGGCTTGTCTCTCAGGGCTTTCTATATCAGTCTTGACTCTACTACCAAGGTCAGCTGTAAGCTATCAGGCAAATAACTCATCTTTCCCCAGGGCCCCAGGATCAAAAATGACAGAGCTCTCTCTCTTCCTGTGTGTCTTCATGAGTGAGAGTCCATTTATATCAGCCCACCAAGGGGGCTGGGACTCAACCTGAGTTATGCCTTACTGATGTAACCCAATCAGAAGTCTTAATTGATTTTGTCAAGTAAACTTAATCAGATGCCCCTCACTGAATTTAATACAATCAAAGGGTATCACACACAGAGGAATAGATAAGTTTACAAACATAATCTTTCTCTTTTTGGGATTCATAAATAATCTCAAACAGTCGCAGTATGCAAGTGTGGTTAAGTATAAGAAAATCATTAATATAATACACCACACTGAAAGAATTAAGGTAGTCAGAATTGATGCAGAAAAGTCACTTAACAAAATCAGCATTGGTTTAAAAGAAAAATTTCTCAACATGATATGATGCATGTATGAAAAACCCACCACTAAAATCATGCTCAGTGACAAAAGACTGAAAGCTTTCCCTCTATGATCAGGAATGAGAAAAGGATGCCTACTGTCACCACTGTTACTCAACATTGTACTGGTAGTTCTAGCCAAAGCAATTAAGCAAGAAAAAGAAATAAAAGGCATCCAAATTGGAAAAGAAAAAGTAATATTCTCCCTATTTGCAGATGACATGATCTTATATACAAAATCCTGAAAAATCTACAACAAAGTTTCTACAGCTAATAAATGAATTCATCAAAGTGGTGGGGTGCAAGATCAACACACAAAAATCAGTAGTGTTTCTATACACTAGAAATGAACAATATGAAGGGAATATTAAGAAAAAAAATTCCATTTACAATAGCAACTAAAAGATCAAATACCTAAGAATAAATCTAACCAAGCACGTAAAGGGCTTGGTCACAGAAAAATATAAATCATTGCTAAAAGAAATCAAAGATGACCTAAATATATGGAAGGATATTCTGTGTTCATAGATTGGAAAACTAAATATTGTTAAGATGTCAATTCAAGCCAAAGCATTTTACAAATTCAATGAAATCCCCGTCAAAATTCCAACCACCTTTTTTGCAGAAATGGAAAAGCCAATCATCAAAGTGTAAGGGGCCCCAAATAACCAAAGTAACCTTGAAAAAGTATGAAGTTGGAGGACTCACACTTTCCCATCTTAAAATGTGTTACAAATTACAGTAATCAAACCAGCATGGTACTGGCACAAAGACAGGCATACAGACCAATGGAATTAAATCGAGAGTTCAGAAATAAACCCTCACATCTATGGCCAATTGATTTTTTTTTTTTAAGATTAATTTAATTTATTTACTGCCCCCCCCCGCTGCTTGTCCTCACTGTGTCCATTTGCTGTGCATTTTTCTGTGTCTGCTTATCTCCCTTTGTTGTGTTATCTTGCTGCGCCAGCTCACCATACCACGCGGGCCCTCAGCTCACCATACCGTGAGGACCGTCAGCTCACCATGCCATGTGGGCCAGTTTGCCTGCACCAGGAGGCCCCAGGAATCAAACCCAGGGCCTCCCATATGGTAAACGGAAGACAACCACTTGAGCCACATCCACTTCCACCAATTGATTTTTGATATAGGTGTCAAGTCCATTCAGTGGGGAGAGAAAAGTCTCTTCAACAAATGGTGCTGGGAAAAGTGGATGTCCATATGCAAAAGAATGAAGGTGGACCCCTACCCCACACCACATACAAAAATAAACTCAAAATGGATCAAAGACCTAACTATAAGAACTAGAACTATAAAACTCCTAGAAGGAAACAGAGAAGCATCTTCAGGACCTTGTGTTAGGAAATGGTTTCTTAGATTTTATACCCAAAGCATGACAACAAAAGAAAAAATAGATAAATGGGACCTCATCAAGATTAAAAAGTGTGCGGGAAGCGGCTGTGGCTCAATCAGTAGGGCTCCTGTTTGCCATGTGGGAGGCCCCGGGTTCAGTTCCCGGGGCCTCCTGGTGAGGGTAGGCCCGCCCGCGCGGCGTGGTTGGCTGACCCAGTGAGCACAAGCAGCAAGGGGGGGATAAATGAATAAATAAATAAATAAATAAATAAAAGTGTGCACATCAAAGGACTTTATCACAAAAGTAAAGAGGTAACCTCAAAGAATGGGAGAAAATATTTGGAAACCATATATCAGATAAGTGTTTAATATCCAGAATATTAAAAAAAATCCCACAACTTAATAACAAAAAGACATATAACGCAATTTTAAAAATGGGCAAAAGACTTGAGTAGACATTTCTCCAAAGATATAGAAATGGACAGATAGAACATGAAAAGATGTTTAACATCATTAGCCATCAGGAAAAGGCAAATCAAACCCACAATGAGATACCACTTCATACCCATTAGAATGGCTGCTTTTTTTTTTTCAATGGAAAATAAGTGTTGGAGAGGATGTGGAGACATAGGAATCATCGTTCATTACTGGTGGCAACATAAAATGGTGCAGCTGCCGTGGAAGATAGTTTTGTAGTTCCTCAGAAAGCTAAGTTCTGAGGACATATCAGAACTATGATATGACCTGGCAATTCCACTACTAGGTAGATACCCAAAGTACTTGCAAGCAGGGACTCCAACAGATATTTGCACACCAATGTTAATAGTAGCCTTATTCACAATGGCCAAAAGATAGAAGCAACCCAAGTGTCCATCAACCAATCAATGGATAAATATAATGTGGTACGTACATACAATGGAATATTATTCAGCCCTAAAAAGAAATGAAGTTCTGATACATGTGACAACATAGACAAACCTTGAAGACATGTTGAGTGAAATAAGCCAGACACAAATGGACAAATATTGTGTGATCTCACTGATTTGAAATAATTATAATAAGCAAACTCATAGAGTCTAATTCTAGGATACAGGTTACCGGAGGATGGGTGGAGATAGCGAATGGTAAGTTAAGGCTTAATATGTACAGGATTCCTATTTGGAACAATGGACATGTTTTGGTAATGGATGGTGGTGATGGTAGAACAACATTGTGAACATAATTAACAGCACTTAAATATACATATCTGAATGTGATTAAAGGGAAAATGTTAAATTATATATATGGTAACATTATAAAATTTTTAAAGAAACATAGAACTACACCACACAAAGTGAACCCTAAGGTAAACCATGGAGTGTTGTTAGAGTAGAATTATAAAAATGTGATATCATTAATTGTAACAAATGTTCCACATCAAGGCAAAATGTAAATAATAGAGTGGTATATGGGAATTCAGTATTTTATGCATTTATTGTTCTCTAAACCCACACATTCTCTAATACAGAAAAAAAAATAGCAACCTAAAAAAAAAAAAAAAAAGAAAAATTACAAGTGCTGGAGAGGATGTAGAGAAATGGGAATATTTATTCATTGCCGTGCTGGTAGAAATGTAAAATGGTGCAGCTGCTGTGGGAGACAGTTTGGCAGTTCCTCAGAAAGTTAAGTATAGAATTCCCCTATAACCTGACAATCCCATTTCTAGGTATGTACCCAAAAGACTTGAAAGCAGAGACTCAGACAGATATGTGCACACCAATGTTCATAGAGACATTATTCACAATGGCCAAAAGAGAAAAGCAACTCAAGTGTCCATCAACCAATGAATGTATAAACAAAATGTGGTATATACACACAATGCAATATTATTCAGCTTTAAAAAGTAATGAAGTTCTGATACATGTGACAACATGGATGCACCCAGAAGACGACATGTAGAATGAAATAAGCCAGACACAAAGGACAAATATTGTATGATCTCACTGATATGAAATCATTAGTCAAGCAAATTCATAGAATCAGAAACTAGAGTATAGGTTTTTAGGGATCAGGATGGGGCTAGGGAATGAGAAGGTAATGTTTAAATTATACAGAATTTCTATTTAGGGTGATGGTAAAGTTTTGGTAATGGATGGTGGTAATGGTAGCTCAACATTGTGAATGTAATTAATAGCAGTGAATTATAATATTATATACCCATAATATATATTATATATATTATATATATTATATATTATGTTACTAGAATAAATTTTTTTAAGAATATAGGACTGTGCAACATAAAGAATGAACCCTAACATAAACCATGGGCTATAGTTAATAGCATAATTATAGTAACATTCTTTGATCAATTTTAACATATATACCACACTAACGCAAGGTTTAATAATGGAGGGGGTGGGTAATATGGAAACTGAATTATGTGCATGATTTTCCTACAAACCTACAACTATTGTAATTTACAAAAGGGAAATTTTTGGTTGTGTGTATGTTAACAGAATAAAAAATTAAAAAAAAAAAACCATAGAACTATACAACAGAAACAATGAACCCTAATGTAAACCAAAGACTATAGTTAATAGTACAATTATAATAATATTCTTTCATCAGTTGTAACAAATGTACCACACTAATGCAAAGTGTTAAAAATAGGGAAAACTATGTGTGCGGGGGCGGGGGGGGTATATAGGAACTCTACTTTCTGCATGATTTTTCTATAAACCTACAACTTCTCTAACAAAAGCAAACAAACAAACAAGACAATAAATAAAATAATGCCAGTATGAAAATATGATGGTCATATTAGAGAGGTAACTATATCATTATGCCACACTCCAAAAATTTTGATCAATTGTGACTGAAATGTCACCAGTGCTGTTAAGTAGAACCTTAAGCATTGATTATTTCCAATAAATACTCCTGAGAAAAGTCTCGATGAATTAAAGTAACATTTAACAGGCTAACCCCTGGAATTACTTTGTTTGAGGAGCAGGGCCAGGGGTTTTGAGACAGCATCAAAGTTCACCTTCGTCTGTTTTTCAGAAATTAAATTCACGAGACACACATATCTTCTCAGGTCAATTTATTCATTTGAAAAGATGTGGATAATATTCTAGAGTTTATGGGAAATTGGAACTACTTTCAATTAGATATTTGAAATAACTTTTATAGCTGAAAAAATAGAAAGCTAATATATTATCCACATAATTTGAAATGTAAACTTACAGCTACAAATAGAAAAAGGTTGATAAGAACAGTGTTCTCAATAGAATTTGAGCTAACGCATCAGGAGTAATTGAACAAGGAATAGAAATTTTAAGAGACTTTACCAGAATGCCCGGGTCTAGTCTACAATAAATGTAAGTATCACATTTAAGTTATTTTAATATTTTTTAAGATAACATGGATCAGTAATTTGTGATTCCTACGTGGGTAATGCTGGTAATGTTTTTAGTGATGCATCTTGTTGTGTTCATTTTAATTTAACTTTTCAGTAATGTTTCACTTTGTTTGCAGTTGTGCCATAACTAAAATTATACGTAACCAGATTTGCAAAGAGAAAAATAATGGATGAGATTATAAACATAATATTAAAGCATTTTACCATATTATCAAAAAAGTAAACTAAAAAGGATTTAATAGATGGGCTGAAAAGCAGAATGAACATAGCTAAAGAGTGAATTAATATTAAGTTGAGGAGTTCTCACTGCAAAGAACAAAGAGATGATGGAAATGAGAAAGTTGTGACAGAGACTAATTCCAGAAGTTAAAAATCTGTTAAAAGGGTGTCAGAAGTAGAACACTGAAACAGAGAAGAAGAAATAATCGAATATTGGACGAAAGTGGGACTATTCTGGATAAAAAGGTTTTACCAAGTGCTAAGTGAGATGAATAAAAAAGAATCACACCTAGGCACATTCTGGAAAATTTTCAAAACTACTAGGACAGGGAAGCAGAGGTGGCTCACAAGCACACAAATGGACACAGAGAACAGACAGCAAGCACAAACAAAGAGAAGTGGGGGGAATAAATTAAAAAAATAAATCTTTAAAAAAAAACTACTAGGACAAAGAGAAAATCCTGAAAGTCTCTGGAGAGAGAGGAAGAGAGAGAGAGAAAAGTCACCTACAAAAGCAAAAGTAAGACCAGACATATCAGCAATGCTAAAACAGAAGGGCAGTGTCTTCAAGCTCTGAGCAAAGAAAATGGTTTTCAAGAGCCACACTATTAATCAAGTATCACAGCAAAATAAAGATTTTTTAAATATATAAGCCTTACAGCCTATAAAAAAAATTTGTTGTGGACATAATACAGCATAACAAAAAGGATAGTAAAAAATAGGCTTTATGGGATTCAAGAAAGAGTGACTAACAAATATAACCTAAAAAGAAGAGAAGGAAGTTAGTAAAAAAAAATAAAAAAATAAAAAGACCTTTTAAAAATCCATTTGACTACTTCATTTAGAAGAGTCTCTTTCAAGTAGTAAACCTTCAATGACAACTTGTATTCCCTTTATTGTGGATTCAATCAAATGATAGGTTCTACAGAGAACAATATTGGTATAATCATAACGAGGTAAAGGCTGCTCTTGGTTTTCCATCTTTAAAGCCATTTACTGAGAAAGAATGGAGACTTAAGTATACTTATAGAATAGAATGTAAATGTTATGAATCTTCCCCAAAATTTAAGACAGGGAAAGAAAGAAGAGATTAAAGGGGAAAAATGTACTAATCTCCTTATACTCCATGGCAGAGAGTATATAAAGACTGTTTAGATATAATAAATCAAGACGTAAATATATATATGCATATTAAAATTATAACAGTAAACAGAGGAACTTAACACAGGAATGATTTCTAGGAATTGTCTCTGGGAAGTGGTATTGAGTGAAGGACTGGGAGGGATACTTTTACTTCTTTAATTATATTATTTTCAAGTTTTGAAATTATGGATGATGAGCTTTTTACTATTTTTTCTACACTTCCAGATACACACACGTATATAAAATGACATCCTTTAGGCAATAGGGAGCAACTGAATACTTTTACGCAGATAATCACATACAAAATTTTAAATATAGCTTTTAGGAACATTACTCTGCTAAATTGCAAAGAGTGGCCTGGGGTAGACAGACTGGTGTGAAGGAGCATGGTTAGGAGGAGATTCTTCCCATTTCCAAGTTTCTATTTTGCTTATTGTCCTCACCTCCCATTTGGTACTTACTGCCTGGAAATGAGGAGGCTCCTGAATGATAAAAATAATAATAATAATAACTACCACTGCTCACCCACTTCTCAGGACCAGGATTTCAAGTTTGCACCATCAAATCTTTGTTGTGTTCTTTCCCTCTCCTACCTCTTCACTTAGGACCTACTTCCTCCTTGAAGACTTGTTCAAGTCTCTGCTCCTGCATGAAGACTTTTCCAACTGTGTTATCTCTTAGAGATTGTTACAAAGACAGAGGAGGAACCCTTTCTCTACTCTGCACTCAGAAAATAAAAACAAATAGTGTAGGTATGTTTTTTGAAGATAATAAATTAGTTTGATGATAATAAGGGCTGAAATTTAAAGATCAGAGACTTTTCTCCTTCCCACAGCACCTCATATAATATTAGAAAGAATTGGATCCTCTTCAACTGTTGGGATTTATCTGTTTGCTCAAATCTATGTAGAAATGGTCTTAAATAAATTAATACAGCTAAGTGATTTTTTCCAAATGACTAGTACTTGTTTCTTACCTGATATATTGAGTCTCGGCTAGAAATTAGTTTAATTAAAAGTTTGGTATCCTCTTGACTTTTGACATAGCCTTTTGTAATACAATACATCAAGCTGAGATGCTTTTTGATGTGCACATTTACAATACTTATCAGCATTGGTATTATTATCTGAAATAATGGGGGGGGGGAATCTGTAAATTTGAAGAGAAAAAGCACCCTCAAAGGCAAAGAATCTCAAAGTGTGGTCTCCAGACTATCAATAGTATCAAAGGGCTAGAGAAAGAACTCAGAATACTTTCTAGGAGGCTAAGGTTTTCCTCGCTCCTTTCAGGAGCAGAGGGGTCAGTGTGTATATAACCACACACATTCATTTCTTACAATACAGACTTTACCAATCCAGTTCTCATTTCATCTCCAAGGGTGAGAACTGGGTCACAGGGGAACCATATGGTTGTTGCTTACTATAAGTAAATAATAAAGATCTATTCTGTTCCCAAAACTTCAGGTGTGAATTTAGGATAATATTAATAAATACAGATATTCAAAACCTAGTGAGTTTTGTGAAAAACTAAAAGGGAAAAAAAACATGATATTTCAATTAGAGTGCCATCAGAATGAGAAATGGGTAGGCAGGGTCTTGGCTTTGTTTCTGGGTCACCTTGCTTCAAATGGTACCAGAATTTTTATTCATTCACAACAAATATTTATTAAATACTGATTATATATGAAGCACCATTCCAGAGCCTTAGGTTACATCAATGACCAAAACTAAGTTCCCTGCCCTTGTGGAGAGTTCATACAATATATAGTACAGAGATAATAAGTGCTATGGAGAAGAAAAGAAAAAGTTAAGCAGGTGAGGGGGATCAAGAGTGGGATGGGAAGGCCTCTGTGAGAAGGTGAGATTTGAATAATGATTTGAATGAAGGAAGTGAGGAAGTGAACCAAGCAGTCATTCCTGAGGAGAGTATTCCAAGAAGAAGAAACAGCTTCTTCTCTCATTTCTTCCAAAGCAATGATGTTTCTCAACTCACTGAATAGTGTAGGGAAAAAAAAAAACATGAAGTCTTACCTTGATGATAGGAACAAACCTAATTATTCTGAAATATCCTATTATTATTGTAGTCTGAATAAGAGTCATTTTGTCTGGTCTCAGTCTCACAGAGTATATACAAAATACATCAATTATTCCAATAACCAGAATTACAAAATCCAAAATATTCCAATATTGTTGAAAATATTTCCTTTTCAAAGTTATTATCTGTTAAGGATAATGAAAACAAATAGATTGTATGTCATTTCATAACACCTATGCAATGATGGGGGAGGGACTCTTTTAAAAATTAACAGGTAAGGCCTCAACTACAAATGTTATATTCTAAAAATTTAGTTTTAAGTCATTCATTTGGAATTCAAAAAATAGTTGCACTGCCATCAAAGATTATCATTTGATTCAAAATATAGAATCTATAATGAAGATGGAATGCCAAAAATAAGCAATGAAAAATAGCAATAAAGAAGTCCATTGTAATGCTCTTAATAATAATTAATGTGATAATAGTAATGATGATAAATCACCTTTGAAGCATTTATCCTAAAAAAGCAGTTCTCATCTTATATTATGATGAGGTCCTTATAAACCAATTTGTTTTTATTTGTTTATTTATTTCTTGGGTCATTACAGGAGGTATTTGAGGAAACAACCCATGTCAGGATTTTCAATTTTCTTTTATCTGATCCTTGATATTCCTCTACTTTTATGATGCTTATCTAATTTGATGTCCAAGACTGTATCTATTATACTCTGAAGAGAATTTTTACTGATTTCATTATGTATATGGCTTATTGGTATCAAGTTATTTCAATAATATGACAAAAAATACATATTCAAAATATCTGAATTGTACTATTTATCGAATATATTTCTATTTCAAACAGTACCTTCAATGCTATTTTTAATATATACAAACATATAAAGTAGTAGTTTATTGCTACCAATGCTCGCCCATTTATCTTTCTTGCCATTGGCCACAGATGTACTATCATAGGATAAGTATACATTACTGTTATAATATGTCCTGTATATTCAAATTCTTCTGAAAATACAATTTTATATACAATATTCATAAATCTATTATTCCTGCAAAAAAAATGAGATCAAATAAAATGTCAGATCATTCAAAGGTATAGCAGTTAAGAGCTGAAGTTCAACATTTGTTCAACCAGTAGTCAAATAATTTACATTAATATGAAGAAGAGTATAAGTAATATAAAACAACAGATAAGCAAAAGTCAAAAGCATGGTTTCTGTACATAAAAATTATAGCAGAGAAAGTTAAAACAAAATATGTTTCTTGATCTACATCAAAGATGAGGAGACTTTTTTGTAGTTCTTAAAAAATGCAAGATTCATAGATCAAAGCAAGAAACTTAAACAAATTTAGAGAAACATCAGGATTTAAACATCAGGATTGTTTAAAATTACAAACAGGAACAAAAGATTCTATTTAATAATTACTGTGACATATATTTAATCTAAGACATCCATCTAAGGAGCCTATTGTAAAGAGGTTACCTGGATGTATGTCAAGAATTTTTAATATTACTTTTTAAGTTTATTAAATAGAAGTAAAAAAAAAATCAAAATTTGTTATAAAAGGTATGACAATGCCTACTTAAAATTTAATAGCAGTAATCTACTATCTGAATCAACACATTTTATTAGAGAAAAAGCTTGTCTTTCTGCTCTAGAAGCTATGTAAGTTCACAAAGTATATAACAAAACAAAGGGTATACCAAGTAAAGTAAAATCTGTATCTTGTGATATTTTGGGAAATTGGTTTTAGGTATTATTAGAGCCATATTGTGTTTTTCCTAATTACACTCTATGGCACTGATGTAATTGCTGTGACCCTAGATCCAGTCCACAACTTATATATTTCTCACCCCTGCTATACCCAGAATAATATGTAAGTAGCCCAGGTATAGTGTGACTCTAAGGCACAGCAATTAAAACGTGAGGAATCCAAATATGATCATCCTTTTCCTCTTCTTCCTGCCCACCTCTGATGAAGGTATCAGTGAAGTTGCTAAAGCAGAATAGAGAAAGAGAAGCAAGCAGTCTGCTCATTCACCACTCAATACATGAGAAGTTATTATAATAGTTATTAGATTTTGTTAATAAGGAAAATCAAGGAAATCTATTCTGACAATGTAGAAAATGTCATGTTTCAGGTACATTACTATTGAAGGTTCACAATACTTACCCAGTTAGAAAAAAATATGACTTCTCTTTACCATAATTGAAGAAAGTTAACATATTTTTAAATTTCATAAGCCAACTTCTAGCTCTTACATAAGTTGAAACATCATAAATAGTCATGAATCTAACAAGGAGAAAAAAATATATATGTGCTATAATAAAAAGTGAGTATTATATTTTGGGTAACATAAACAGGGAAGTTATAATCAATATAAATTTAATGTGGGACTACTAAATATATTCCATCCTGAGCCTCTGTACCCATCCACTTACCCACCCATGCTCACGCTAAAGGAACATTTTTAGTTGAGACCCCTGCTGCTTCTGTTCCTGGACCCATTCCTGACCTGAGGTGGAACAAAATTAAAGCTTCTCCAGACTAATTCTCTGGGGCTCAGAATCAAGCTTCCTGTTTGTCATGACTTGCCTAGCCCAAGCCTGAAGATACTGCCCTTCCCAAACTTTACCCCAGGAACTGATGATAGACCTACTAGATCCATTACCTGAAATGCTAATTATCACCCATTCAGGATCTGCTATTATTGGGCCAAGGTTGCCCAACTGCTACGTCTCGGACCATCCACTACCTAATGTTTGCCACGACCATGATCAGATATCTATATATCTTTAAGATTCTGGGCTCTTCCCACCAGTCTTAGTTTCATCTATCAGAGCCAGCAATTGTGTAATTCTCCTAGAACCTATACCATGCCCAGGCAGCAGTCTAATGGGAAGGCTTCAGGCTTCCTAACCAGTAATTTAGTGAATATAAAGGAAAAATAATTTTAATAGCAATTGAAACTTTACAGATTCTCTTTCATGGACCCCCTAGTCTCTTATCTAATTACATTGCAGCTGGAACTTCCTCCAGAATTCCCTAATGTCACCTGGGTTATGAAACTTGAGGGAAAAAATGCTTTTAAACAAGTAAAATTGGATGTGGGTGGATGGATGGATGGATTATAGATCGAAAGATTAATATAGATGGATGAAATAGAGAGACTGATCGATGTTTGGACACTTAATATCAGTTTGTTCAGTCTTTATCACATACCCATTCAATTCTGGAAATAGCAATTAAAGAAGTGTTACACTTACTTTCCTTGGATGTGGCAATAGCTTTTGGTCGCGCCAATTAATATCCGGGCTGCCTCTACACTGAGGATGCCATCCTTACACTGTTTTTCAAAGCTACTCTAAACATACAATTTTAAATAAAAATTACAAATGATCAAAACACAAATGTAATGTACTCTTCTTGACCTTTACATAACCCTCAGTATCATTACTAAACTCAATATGAAAATACACTATTACCAAAAAAATTGCTATAGCAGGAAATAAGTTTTATTCAATTCAAGTATTTGCTGAATACTCACTTTTTTGCAAAGTACTGTCCTGGATATTATGAGGGATATAAAGGTTCCTAGCCTCGAGAAACTAAAAATCTAAACAACTTCAAGAGTATACTCTACTTCAGTAATATAAATAGCATTAGGAACATCTTATTTCTACAGCAGAATACATCATGCAAAATATTCATTCAAAGAGTAACTTTTTGCGAATATTCTCACTGTCCTGATTTTGTGATAATCAGGACAGGCTAAACATTAGCTATATTAGAAACCATGCATGTGTCCCCAGACCTGGTTTTTCTCCCTAGGTCTGATTTTTTTGAATACTGGTGATAAACAAAGCCTGATTTATTATATGATCGTCCTGTATGGGAAATGAATGTAACTTTAGGTATCTTTGGTCAACCTTAAGAGACATAGCGGGGGGGGGGGGGTGTGTGGATATGGCTCAAATGGTTGGGCATCCGTCACCCATATGGGGGGACCTGGGTTCAACCCCTGGGACTCCCGGTAAAAATTTAAAAAAGAAAAATATAAAAAGTATGCAGGCTGCCAGGCCCCGCAAGCCGGTGAACTGTCAGGCCCCGCTAGTGGGTGGGCCTCCAGGCCCTGCACATGGGTGCGCCGCCAGGTCCCGCTAGAGGGTGAGCCATCAGGCCCCAGCAAGATGGTGACGTAACAGGAGAGTGACACAAGGGAAAGCCAAGATGAGAGGACCGAAAAACCAGGAACTAAGGTGGCAAGATGGCCAGGTGGTCGGATGCCTCTCTCCCACATCGGAGGTTCCAAGGATTGAATCCCAGTGAAGACAGGAGGAGAAGGATAAGAAGAGAGGGCAGGAAACAGACACAGAGAGTTGCCCAGTGAATGGACACAAAAACGAGGGGGGGTGTAAAAAATGGATAAAAGTAAATAAATAACTAAATCCTTTTTTTAAAAAGTATAGGGGAGTAAGATACAGACTATAGTTAGTAGTAATAATTTGACGATGCTCTTTCATAATTTGTTAACAAATGTTTCACAACAATGCAAAGTATTTGTGGTGGGGTGATGTGTGGGAGCTCTGTATGATGTTACGCATGTTTGTTTTGTAAGTTCACAATGTTTACTGAACACTTAGTGTTTATGTATGTTCATGTCTGAATGATAAACTTCAATAAATTGTTTTGTTTTTTTTAAAAGTAACTTTTCATACCAGCCCCACAAAGAACTACCAAAAGAGAAAAGTGGATTTTATTCTTGTATTGTGCCGCCCCCCCCAAAAAAAAGTCAGGAGGAAGTCATACCACTTAGGTGCCAGTGACACTAAACTCAGAGATTACTAAATTACCTCCAAAAATTACTGCCTATATGTCCTTCCTCGCACTTTGACGAAGTACTCTTGCCTATCCATTGTTTGTAAATGCTGTCTCCAACTTCTGCTATATTTAACACATTTTATCAAGTTTTCTAATTTTAGGGGTGATAGTCACTACAGGAAAGAGGGAATTCAAACAACTTATTTCTCAGGGCAGTAGTCATCCATTCTCCAGTTCCTTTTCCAGGAGATAGGAAAATGGTCCACCTATAGCAGCTTTGATAAAACAATATGCAAACTCTGAGGGTGTCTTCCAAAGGGTTGAGAGGTGATGGCCAGGCAATTGTTACTCTAAGAACTATGAGGCACTGGAGCACTTGCTAGATTTCTACATTTTGTAAGTCTCCATAATGGCTCTGGGAAGATGCTCATCATAAGAAACTACATGTCCTAGATGTTCAGCTCTGCGGCATATATGAAATTACTGCACTTGTTTTCAGCTTGGCCCATCTAGAATTGGCTACATTTACTTTGGTTCAAAGTACATTTACTTTGGCTCCAGCCCAACCCAGACAGAAATAGCTACATTTAATTTGGCTCAAGAAAATTATGATTGGCTAATATCATATTTAGTCAATGTTTATTCATTCATGCATTCTTCAAACAAATATTCATTTTTGCCTCCCCTTTTCCAAGTCCCATGCTGGGACTAGAGGTATATATATAATCCAAGGGTTTAAGGAGCTCATAGCCTAGTGGAGGGAAAGGAGAAGTCAGACACATACAATTATAAAACACTGTAGGAACTATAAGAAGATTAAAGTAAGCACAGGACACTAATCAAACTTGATGTGGAGGCAGAGTCTGAGAAAATTTCTTGGAGGGGATGATACATCAGTTGAGACTTAAGGATGAGCATGATTATCCATATGAAGAAATGGTGGGAAGGAAGGAGCAGAGAAGAGAAGGTGGTGAGTAGAAAGTGACATCTTCAGTGTATGCACAGAGGTGAGAGAGATAAAGGACAAGTTGTGCGGCTGAGAAAGGTGAGACATTTGGTTAGAGAAAGAGGCAGGGGCTAGGTTATAAAAGGTCTTAGATATTGTGCTTAGACTGATCTTATAAGTAAGCCTTTCCCAGAGTGTGGCACACTAGTCCTGTGAGCTACTCCTTGAACATCAACCTTTTCAAAATATGCAGGAATCCTGTGTAAGAGGGAAATGTCACATTTAATATTCACTCTTGCAGAGTCCCAATGCATATGTTAACTCTGAGAAATTCTACAAGAAGAAGTCCCATAGAAACATGTTTAAGATTGTTTAAACCAGCATTTGCCAAACTAATTTGAGCATGGAAACTTTTTTTCCATGTAGTCCCTATTAAGATCCTGTGGAACAACCTTTCCTTGGAATTCACTCTGAAAAATGCTGTAGGCACCAAGAAGCCATTGTAGGGTTTTAAGCAGGAAGGCAGTATGCTCATATCTGGCTTTCAGATAAGTCACTCTAATTTGATGGTGGAAAAACTGAAGTCAGGGAGACCAGTTGAAAGTTATTATGCAGGCAAAAGATGATGATGGCCTAAATTAAGAGACACAAGGTTGGAAAGGGGTATATTTGACAAATATTTAGAAGGCATGATTGATAGAGCATGGAGGGGAAGGGAAGGAGAGGACTGACCTGGGCAACTAGATGGATAATGGCCCCATTCACTGAGACCAGAAATACAAGAACAGATTTGGGATGAGTTCAGTGTAGATTTGGAGTATCAGTGGAATGTCTAGCCCTGCTGGACTCATGGTAAGAGGTTTGGAAAGAATATAGATTTGAAAAACATCCACCCATAGTGTTGAACTAGGAGTGTAGCTGAAAACAAAGAAGGAGAGACTATAAAGAACAGTGGACAGAGTTAACTGTCCTGAGGAACACCAGCATGAAAGGGGTAAAAAGAAAAGGAGGAGCTCACGAAGGAGACCGAAAAGGTAAAGGATCACAAAAGCTTGAGGAATATCAAAAGAAGAAAAGATAACATGGAGTGAGTCACTCTCTGGAATTGTTGGGTAAGAAAAGTAAATGTAGAAGGACATATAATAATGGATCCTAATGTATCATGCCTCCTTGTGTCTATGTCCCTGTGCAATTAATGTCCCTGTGTCTATGCCCCTGTGCAATTAATGTTGCTGCTCCTCCTATCAAGTGGTGGAATCTATTCTCCACTCATTGAATCTGGTATGGCTTTGTGAATTGCTTTAACTAATAGGATGTGGTCAAAGTGATGCTGCCAAGTCTCAGAGTTCAGATCTCAAGAAGTTTTGCAGCTTCCACTCTCACCCTGTTGGAACCCAGAGACCATAATGCTGTGAAGAAGCCCAGTCCAGCCTACTGAAAGAGGCCATATGAAGGAGAACCAAAGCACCTTGGAAGACAGCCCAGCACAATTAACTGCCAAACCTGTCAGTGAGGCCATCCTGGAGCCTCCAATCCCAGCCAAGCTGTGAGATGACCATAGCCCAAGAGCAATCCCAGGCAAGACCAGCAACAAGATCACCCTGATTGCCAACCCACAGAATCGTAAGAAATAATAGATTATTGCTGTTTTAAGCAACTAAGTTTCAGGATTTTTTTTTTTTTTCATAAAGCAGAAGCTAACTGAAAAAAAAATCCATACCAATTGTGGAGAGATTCCATAACAAAAAGCAAAAACATGTGGCGTTGGCTTGGGACTGGGTGTTAGGCAGAGAGGATACTGTTAGTAGAAGCTGGAAGAGCGGTGAGGAGACTGCTATAGAGGCTGAAGGAAGACAGCCCATGCTATATAGTGGCAGCACAACTGGCAAGACTGCCACCTGAGGTAACTTAGAAAATACACATGAACTTGTGGATATGGCTGTGGAGATTCTAAGTAGAATGTTAAAAGTGTCAATTGTCTTTACTTTTATCATCACATGATAAGGTAAGGGAAGAGAGGTAAAGCAAAGAGAAATAAAATCAGTCTGCAAGCAGAACTTAGGGAATAGTGAAAAGGCCATGATTTTCCAGGCTGAAAACAAAACCCTTTTTTCATCTGTGGCAAAGATCCAGGAGTAAAGATCAAATTCAGAGTGCTGAGAGTAAAATATGGTCTCAGGTTCAGGATCCTATCAAGTGTGTGACTGAAGACTCTTTGTTAAGATCACTGAAAGACTGAAGGTGATGCTTAGCATATCCTTTCAACCAGACTAAAGCCCTTCTAAGACTCAGGGGGTCATTGTCCAACAGGAGGTTGACATGACCTGTCTGAAAAGGAATTGTGGAGTGGAATAGATTATTACCAGATTTATTGAAAACCTGCAATATTTTTTTAGGAAATTGTATCAGATTGGACTAAAAGGGACAAAGACAGTTCTAAATTGAATAAAAATCTCACAATTTTCTACTGGCAGGAAACAAGCTGAAAAGACTACTCAGCTATAAACCTGCATTATTTCCTATGGAAATGGAAAGAATGGGAAGAACTAATACATGTGCCTGACTGGATTTCAGAATCGTCATGGAACAAGGATTTCTCAGTGCTTCCCATCACCTCCTTTTTAAACGGAAGCATCTATTATAGTTATCCTATCCCTTGATCATCACTGAATGTTGGGTGTGGGGGAGGGCAGATAACTTGTGTTTTCAGTTCACAGGTCTCTTGATCAAGAGGAGTCATACCTAAGAAGAAGCAACCAAGGTATCTCAGCATACCTAGACAAAATGCAGATCATGAGATACTGGACTTCCTTCAAGTCTGAAGCCATAATAGTATGGGGGTCTAGGGGGAAGGGTGGGTTTATTTTTCATGTAGAAAGAATATATATAGCTTCGCCAGTGGGCAAACTGTGGTACAGTAAGTATGGCTACAAATTCTTTGTATCTGCTCCCAATGAGAGGTGGAGTTGGCATGGCCTGATTCATGCATTTGGTAATTGGGTACTAGCACTTGGCTGTGTGCCTCAGTTTCCCCACTATGTGGACTCTCATTCTTCAGAGGCTTGGTCGGAGACAATCTCAGAGCTACATCCAAAGTGGAAGAAGGGAGAAGCTGTAAATCTTCTCAAGGCTTGGGTTCCAGAACATTACCAATGTCACTCTGCCATATTTTATTGGTCAAAACAAGTCACAAGAACAGCCTAAATTCAAGGGTTAGGGATATAAATACCACCTCTTAAAAGGAGAGTCTGCAAAGAATTTGTGGCCATATTTAATCTACTACTGTGGTAAACAGCCTTACAACTCAGAGAATATCTTAAGTTAATTATAGAATTATTTAATAACATGGAAGCATAATATTAACATTTCTGTATTAAGAAGAACTATGCCCTTGGACAAAAAAAAATTGAAAGAAAAAAATGAAAAGAAATTTATAGAATAAGAGACTTAAAAGGTACATCAGTAATTGCAATGTGTAAGCCTTATTTGAATCTGATTAAAAATATAAAAATATAAAAATAGCAGAGTAGGAAGCTCGAGGAATCATTCCAACCACCAGAACAACTATTAAACAGGCAGAAACTGTCTGAAGCAACTATTTCAAAACTCTGGAGTCCAACAGAACACTGTACAGCATCCAGGGAAGAGCAGGAGGGAGAGGCTGTCAAATTATGGTAAATACTAGTAAGTTGCTTTGGCCACGTAGTAGTTACTGGTGCCTATTCTCTGCTCTCATGGCAGGAGGCAGTGGGTCCAGCCGGTAGTATGGCTTGCTGGTGCCAGAATGGGACATAAAAATCCACTTTCCCAGCATCAGGTGTGGGCACAGACCAATTGCTGATCACAGCTTTTGATTAACAACTTTGGATCACTGAAGATCCAGTCTGGGGCAGCCATTCTTCCAACCCACCCTGGACAAAGGTGATGAAGGAACTTAAAGAGGCTATGCTGTGGAGCTGTGGAGAACAGATGAAGAGCTGCATTTGCTGGGCAGGTCAAGAATGCACAGCTTGAAGAAGCGGTAGAAAAAGCTCCTGGCATCCTTCTTGCCCCTCCCTCATCCTCTCTCCAGGGCAGCGTGGAGGCAGCCTATGCTCACATTGTGGATCCCTGAACTAATTCCAGCTCAGGAAGAATGACTTGGGAAACTCCTCTCCTGTGTGTTCCACTCCCTCCCAGAATTTTCCCTTCAGGGAAAAGCAGCTTGAGACAAAGAAAGCAGTGTAAGAAATGATTGAAGTAAATGGCATGGGACAAAGGCCTACCTGCTTTAAATCCTGAGTGGAACATCTGTGACAGGAGAAAAACTTTTCCAGGGGAAGTAGAGGGGGCATTCAAATGCCTGTGAACAGGAAAACTCCTAAGCAAGTATCAAGTACAAGCCCAGGAAAATACACAGGCCCAGATAAAACAGGGAGGAACCCGCACTTTGCATTCACCTTGGGCAGATCTTCATGATAGAAGGACTGACATACAAGAAAATCTATGTCATATCACCAGGTGATTATAAACTCAAGAAACTGATAGCTCAGGGAAATAAACCCCGGAGTTAACTTTTAAAAATATTAAAATATACAGTGTGCAACAAAAGATTACAAGACAAAGAAGAAATGATGGCCCACCCAAAAGAAGAGAATAAAAATCCAGAAAATATCAATGAAGAAGACAAGACTGTGGCCATACCAGACAAAGACATTTTTTTAAATGATGTTAAAAATGTTCAAGGAGCTGAGGATTGTGGGAAGATGGCAGAGTAGGGCATTCCAAAACTCAGTCCTTCCACCAAAACAACTATTAAACAGTCAGGAACTACCTAAAACAACTATTTTGAAACTCTGAAGGCCAGAAGAACTCTATACAGCATCCAGGGGAGAGCAGGAGGAAGAGGCTGATACATTTCAGTGAAAAACAGTAAATTGCTCTCTCCACACAGCAGCTACCAGTGCCCAACCCCACACACTCGTGGCAGGCTGTCTTGGGGTCCAGCCACTGGCTAGCTCACTGGTGACAGGGACATAAAAATTTTATTCCCCCAAGAACAGAGGTGGGCATGGCTGATCACTGATCACGGCTTTTGATTATTGAATTCGGATCACTAGCAACTTGGCTCTGAGGACAGCTATTGTTTCAACTCTCCAGGACAGAGGCAGTGGCAGCAATTGTTTAAATCCTCTCCAGACAGGAGCAGCAGCAGTGGAGAGTTTAAAAATACCGTGCTACCTCAGGGCTGCGGGTGACAATTAGCTGAAGTGCAACATTTGCTGGGCAGGCCAGGAAAACTCAGCTTTGAGAAGCCATCAAAGAAGCACTTGGCACCCTTCCTAATATTCTCCCCAGGGCACTTCAGAGCCAGTCTGCACCTCCTTAGTGGGTTCTTGGCCCAGTTTGAGCTGGGAAAGTCTAACTGAAAAAGTCATCCTCTCCAGCATGCCTCTCCTCCCAGAATTTGTCCTCCAGGGAAAAGCAGCGTGAGACTATAAAAAACTATAGAGGCAGACAGTCTGAGGGAAAGGCCTGTAGGTTTCAAACGTCCAAGAGAGGGAGGTCTGTCTACTGGGAAACAAAAAGGACAATAAAACTCCTGTAAACAGGGGAACTCCACAACAACTAAAAAGCAAAAGCCCTGTATAAGACAGAGGCCCAGAAAAACAGGAAAATTCCTGCAAACTGCATTAGCCTCAGGCTCAGAAAAATCTGTCTTATAACCAGCTGGGTACAAAATCAAGAAATAGACATCTCAGGGAATAAATCCCAGAGTTAACATTTTAAAATATTAAACTGTACAGTGTGCAAAAGAGTACAAAACAAAGAGACAGGAAATGATGGCCCATTCAAAGGAAGGGGATATAAATCCAGAAAACACCAATAAATAAGAAGAGAATGTGGACATACCAAACAAAGCCTTTAAAGCATCATCTTAAAAATGCCCAAGGAGATGAAGGAAAATACAAAGAAAAAAACTAAAGGATATCCTGAAAACAATGAATGAGCAATATAGGAGTCTTAGTAAAAAGATAGAAATTTTAAAAAGGAATCAAACAGAATTAGTGGAGTTGAAAACCACAATAACTGAAATTTAAAATGACCAGGAGGGTTTCAAGAGCAGATTGGAGCTGGCAGAAGAAAGAATCGGTAAACTTGAAGATAAGACACTTGAAATGAGTCAGGTGGAGAAGCAAAAAGGAAAAAGAATTACTAAAAGCAAAAACACCTAAGATATCTCTAGGATACTGTATTAGTCAGGGTTCTCTAGGGAAACAATCAACAGGAGATATCTGTAAATAGTATGAGATTTTATAAAATTGTTTTACACTACCGTGGGGATGCACAACTCCAAATTCCACAGGGCAGGTTGCACACCAAGGGCTCCAGTTAAGGTCCTTGAGATGCTGGCTGTCCAAAGAAGAGATGGGAATTCTCTCCATAGGCCTTCAACTGATTGGATGGGATGTCACTCATTGCTGACAGTAATCTCCTCAGCTGATTGTAGATGTAACCAGCCATATATGCCATCAACTCACTGATAATTAAAGTCCATGAAATGCTCTTGTATTACAATTAGCGTAATGCTTGCTTGACCAAACAACTGGGCACCATTACTAGGCCAGGTTGACACATTAGCCTAATGATCACAGATACCATCAAGCATACCAATAAATGAATTATGGGAGTGCCCAGAAGAAGAAAGAGAGAAAGGGACAGAAAGAATAGTCAAAGAAATAATGACAGAGAACTTCCCAAACTTAGCAAAAGACATGAATATGCACTTTCAAGAATCCCAAAGAACACCAAACAGGATAAACAAGAAGAAAAATATATGCTGTCATATACTGGCCACACTATGGAATGCAAAGGACAAGAAGAGAGTTTTGAAAGCTGCAAGAGAAAAGCAATGTGTTACATACAAGGGAGCTCCAATTAGAGTGGGTGCTGATTTCTCATCTGAAACCATGGAGACAAGAAGGCAGTGGGTTGAAATATTTAAAGTGTGGGGGGAAAAATAACTGTCAGCCAAGACTTTTAAATTGGGTGAGTCTTGCAAAAATGAAGGAGAGATGGGAAGCAGATGTGGCTCAAGTGATTGGGCTCCTGTCTACCATATAGGGTTCGATTCCTGGAGCCTCCTGGTGAAAAGCAAGCTGGCCTGCATGGCAAGCTGGCCTGAGTGGAGTGCTGGCCTACACAGAGTGCTGGCCCACATGGAGTGCTGGACCGCGCAGGAGTGCTGGCCTGCATAGAGTGCTGGCCTGCATAGAGTGCTGGCCTGCACAGAGAGCTGGTGCAGCAAGATGATGCAACAAAAAGAGACACAGAAGAGAGATAATAGGAGACATGGTAGACCAGGGAGCTGAGGTGGCACAAGAAATTTAGCACCTCTCTCCACTGTGGAAGGTCCCAGGACCAGTTCCTGGTGCCACCTAAAGAGAAGACAAGCAGACACAGAAGAGCACACAGAGAGCAGACAGCAAGCACAAAACAATGAGGGGGGAGGGGGAGAAATAAATAAATAAATCTTTTTTAAAAATGAAGGAGAGATTAAGACGTTCTCAGATAAACAAAAGCTGGGGAAGTTCATCACCTATAGACCTGCCCTATAAGAAACACTAAGAGAGTTTTACACAATGAAAGGAAAGTAGTAGTTCAAAGTGGCATAAAGAAATAAAGATCTGCAGTGAAGTAACCAATTGGGTAATTATAAATATCAGCATTATTGTAATGTATTGTTTAGTATATGTTCAACTTCTAACTTCCTACAGATGCTAAAATGCAATGTCATAAAAAGCAATGTGGGAAGCAGATGTGGCTCAAGTGACTGAGTTCCCACCTACCATATGCGAGGTCCTGGGTTCAGTTCCTGGTGCCTCCTGGAGAAGATGAGCAAGACAGCAAGCTACATGATGGGCAGGCATGGCAAGCTGATGCAACAAGATGATGCAACAAGGAGACACAAAGAGGAAAGACAGTAAGGCACAACAAAGCAGGGAGCTGAGGTGGCTCAAGCAATTGAGTGCCTCTCTCTCACATGGGAGGTCCCAGATTAGGTTCCCATTGCCTCCTAAAGAGAAGACAAGCAGACACAGAGAGCACACACAGCAAATGGACCTAGAGACCAGACAGTGAGCCCAAAAACAACAAGGAGTGGGGGGAGAATAAATAAATAAAAATAAATCTTTAAAAAAATTGATAAATCTATGGTTTTGGACATACAATGTACAAAGATATAAGTGGTAACAAGTACCAAAAAAAGGTGGACGACAGAGGGATATAGGAAAAGTATATGTGCCTGCTAAGACCAAATATGATTGTTATATATTTAGGGTGTGAAATTTTAATCCCATGATAATCACAAAGAAAATACATGAAAAATATCTCCAGATAGAGATGAGAAGGCACTAAATATAGTATAACATGAAAAATCAAATAAATATAAAAGTAGGCATTAATGAGAGTGAAGGACCAAAAAAGTATAAGACTTAGAAAGGCCAAATAGCAAAATAGCAGAAGAAAGTCCTGTATTATCAGTAATGACTTTAAATGTAAATGGATTAAAATCTGCAGTCAAAAGACACAGCTTGGAAGGGAAAAAAAAAAAAAAAAAAGCATGACCCAACTACTTGCTATCTGCAAGAAACTCACCTTAAATTCAAAGATCCAAGTACGCTGTGGGTAAAAGGATGGAAAAAATATATACCACGCAAGTAATAAATAAAAGAGAGCTGGAGTGGATATACTAATATTGGGTAAAATAGACTAAGTCAAAAACAGTTACTAGGAACAAAAATGGTCATTATATACTAATGAAGTGAACAATTCAACAGGAATATGTAACAATTATAAATATAAGTGTACCTAATAGCAGAGCCCCAAAATATATGATGCAAATACTAACAGGTTAAAAGGTTCTACATTAATTGTAGGAGACCTTAATACACTACTCTCAATAATGGATAAAACATCTAGTCAGAAGATCAATATGGAAATACTTGAATGACATTCTAAACCAACTAGACCTAACAGACATATATATAACACTTCATCCAACAAAAACAGAATATAATTTCTTCTTAAATGCACATGGATCATTCTTCAGGATAGACTATATGTTGGGTCACAAAACAAGTGTTATTGCATTTAAAAATATTGGAGTTATATAATGTATATTCTCCAACCACAATGGAATGAAGCCAGAAGTCAACAAGAAAGGGAGAAAGGGAAAACGCACCAATATATGGAAATTAAACAACATACTCTTAAACAGCAAATGGGTTAAAGAGGAAGACAGAAGTGAAATTAGGAATACCTTGAGATGAATGAAAATGAAAAGAAACATACTAAAACTTATGGGATGCAGTGAAGTAAGTGCTGAGAGGGAAATTTATAGTTTTAATGCTTACATAAAAAAAGAAAGACTTCATATCAAAGATCTAAGCTCAAAACTGGAGGAACTAGAAAAGGATGAGCAAGCTAAACCCAAAGTGAGAAGGAGAAGGAAGGAAATAACAAAGCTTAGAGTAGAGATAAATGAAATAGAAAAAAAAAAAAAAAAAAAACCAATAGAATAAACAAAACCAAACGCTGGATTTTGAAAACTATAAAATTGACAAATCTTTAGCTACACTGACAGAATAAAAAAAGAGAGGATACAAACAATGACATTCAGAAATGAAATGGAGGACATTACTACCAATCCCACTGAAATAAAAAGGACTTTTAGATGATACTCTGAACAACTGTATGCTAATAAATTAGATAATCTGAATTGAATGGACAAATCCTTAGAGACACACAAACTACCTACACTGACTTAAGAAGAAATAGAAGATCTTAACAGACCAATAACTATAATAAAGAGATTGAATCAGTAATCAAAAATCACACACCAGGGAAGTGGCTGTGGCTCAATTGGTTGGGCTCCCGTTTACCATATGGGAGGCCCCAGGTTCGATTCCCAGGGCCTCCTGGTGAAGGCAAGCTGGCCTGCGGTGAGCTGGCGCAGCAAGATGACGCAACAAAGAGAAGCAGACACAGAAAAAAAACACAAAAGCAAATGGACACAGTGAGCACAAGCAGCAAGGGGAAGGGCGATAAATAAATTTAAAAAAAAAAAAAAAAATCACACAACAAAGAAAAGCTCAGAGCCACAAATGAATTCTATCAAATATTTCAAGAAGACTTAACTCCAATCCTGCTCAAACTCTTCCAAAATATTGAAGAACAGGGAACACTCCCTAATTCATTCTATGAGGCCAACATCACCCTCATATAAAGATACTACAAGAAAAGAAAACTACAGTCCAATATCTTTTATGACTATAGATGCAAAAGACCTCACTGAGATACCATCAAACCGAATCCAGCAGTATGTAAAAGAATTTTATTCCATGATCAAGTGGGACTTATTCCTGGTATAAAGGTTGGTTCAATATAAGAAAACCAATTAATGTAATACACCACATTAACACAATGAAGGGGAAAAAAAAAAAAGACATCCTCATCTCAGTTGACAAAGTAATGGAATTTGACAAAATCCGGCACCCCTTCTTGATAAAAATACTCAGAACACAAAGAATGGAAGGAAACTTCCTCAGCATGATAAAAGTCATATACGAAAATCCCGCAGATAACATCCTACTTGCTGATGAAATATTGAAAGCTTTTCCTTTAAGATGAGAAACAAGACAAGGATGCCCACTGTCTCCACTGTTTTTCAAAATTGTACTGGAAGTTCTTGCCAAACTCAGGCAAAGAAATAAAAGGCATCCAAATTGGAAAGGAAGAAGTAATACTCTACCTATTTGCATATGACATGATCCTATATGCAGAATATCCTGAAAAATCTACATCAAAGCACCTAAAGCTAATAAGCGAATTCAGCAAGGTGGCAGGGTACAAGATCAACACCCCAAAACCAATAGTGTTTGTATACCCAAGCAATGAACAAATCAAAAGAAGAAACCAAGAAAAAAATTCCATTTACAATAATAACTAAAAGAATCAAATATCTAGGAATAAATCTAACCAAGGATGTAAATTTGTACAGAGAAATTTATAAATCATTGCTAAAAGAAATCAAAGAAGACCTAAATAAATGGAAGGACATTCCATGTTCATGGATTGGAAGACTAAATATTGTTAAGATGGCAATTCTCCCATTCTAATTTTTATTATTCTAATAAAAATTCCAACAATCTTCTTTGTAGAAATGGAAAAGCTAATCATCATATTTAGATGGAAAGGTAAGGGACTCCGATTAGCCAAAGCCATCTTGAAAAGGAAGAACAAAGTTGGAGGACTCACACTTTCTGATCTTAAATCTTATTATAAAGCCACAGTAATCAAAACAGCATGGCCCTGGCACAAGGACAGACAGATAGGCTAATGAAATAGAATTAAGAATTCATAAATCAACCCTCCCATTTATGGCCAACTGATTCTTGACAAAGGAGCAAAGAACACTCAATAGGGAAAGAATAGCTTCTTCAACAAATGGAGCTGGGAAAACTGGATGTCCATAAGCAAAAGAATGAAGGTGCGCCCTACCCCACACCATAAACAAAAATCAACTCAAAATGGATCAAAGACCTAAATATAAGAACCAGAACTATGAAATTCCTACAAGAATATATCAGAAAGTTTCTTCAGTACCTTGTTTTAGGCAATGGTTTCTTAGACTTTACACCGAAAACACAACAAAAGAAAAAAATAGATGAATTGGACTTCATCAAAATTTAAAACTTTTGTACCTCTTAGGACTTTATCATGAAAGTAAACAACAACCTACATAATGGGAGAAAATATTTAGAAATCATATATTCAATAGGGGCTTAATACCAATAACATATAAAGAAACCCTTTAACTCAACAAAAAGATAAAAACCCAATTAAAAAGTGGGCAAAAGACTTGAATAGACATTTCTCTAAAGAATATATACAAATGACCAAAAACACATGAAAAGATGGTCAACATCATTAGCCATCAGAGAACTGCAAATCAAAACCATAATGGGATATCATTTCACATCCACTAGAATGGCTACTATTTAAAAATGGAAAATTACAAGTTTTTGAGAAGATGTGGAGAAAGAGGAACACTTATATATTGTTAGTGGGAAGGTAAAATGGTGCAACCTCTGTGGAATACAGTTTGGCAGTTCCTCAGAAAGTTAAGTAAGTCATATGGTAACATGACTCGGCAATCCCACTTCTAGGCATATATGAAAAAGAATTGAAAGCAGGGACTCAAACAGTTATTTGCACACAGATGTTCACAGTGGCATTATTCACAAATGCCAAAAAATGGAAGCAGCTCTAGTGAACATCAGCCAATCAATATATAAACAAAATGTGGTACATACACACAACAGAATATTATTCAGACCTAAAAAGAATGAAGTTTTTGTGATACATGTGACAACATGGATGCACATTGAAGACATCATGTTGAGTAAAATAAGCTAGACACAAATGGACAAATATTGTATGATCTCACTGATATGAAATAGTTAGGATAAGCAAACTCATTGAGTAAGAATCTAGAATATAGGTTACCAGGGGGCAGTGAATAGGGATTTAAGGCTTAAAGGGTACAGAGTTTTTAGATGGAATGAAGAAAATGTTTTGGTGAATGATGATGGTGTTGTTTGCATAACATTATGAAATTAATTATATATCTGAACGTGGTTAAAAGGGGAAATGTTACTTTGTATATATGGTACTAAAACAAAAATTTAGAAAAAAATCCATGGAACTGCACAACACAAACTGTGAACCCTAGTTAAAACATGGACTATACTTAATAGTACAATATAAAAGTGTGTTTTCAACAAGTGTCACAAACATATCACACCAATGCAAGGTGTTATTAATATGGTGGTACATAGGAATCCTGTATTTTTTGCATGATTATTTTGTAAACCCACAACTTCTCTAATAAAAAAATAATATGGAAAGTTGGGGGCTGAATAAAGGTGCAGATGGGACAGAAATGGCCACGTATGCATGGTTTTTAAGGTTGGGTGATGGGTACATGTGGATTCATTATACTATTCTGTCTACTTTTGTGTATGTTAGAAACTCTTCATAATAATACATTTTTAAAAGAAACTAACAGAGGACTCTATATATTGAGAATTTTATAAAGTTGGAATATTTAATAAAATTTGACCTATTAAAATATAACCCCCCTTGGGAAGCGGCTGTGGCTCAATCAGTAGGGCTCCCGTTTACCATATGGGTTCGTTCCCGGGGCCTCCTGGTGAAGGTAAGCCCGCCCGCACGGCGTGGTTAGCTGACCCAGCGAGCACAAGCAGCAAGGGGGGGATAAATGAATAAATAAATTTTAAAAATCTTAAAAAAAAAAAAAAAATATATATATATATATATATAAAACCCCAATTTAAAATGTGCAATTTGCTAAATTGATTTAAACTTGATTTTAACTGGTAATCTTCCTATTTTATTTAAATATTACTATTACAAAATTTTAAGAGAATTTTAGATTTGCCAGATTAATAAATTTAGTTTATTAGATTCATAAGAGGAAATTAAGTAACTGAGAGGATTTTATTTAAAGGAAACTCAAATATATTAAATTTATAAAAGTAGTTTAAAATATTTGAAGATTTTTTAATTATCTAAGTATTAAATGGCACTGAACATTATTCAAAGGCCCCTCAAAAGTGACAGCTACAATTTGCTAGACTTAGAAACAAAATAAGGTTTGTAGCTTGAACTTAAAGCCTAAGGAATAATGAGATTTTTATTTTGCAATTTTAACAAATCAAACATTAATTTTAACACCCACTAGAATATTAAAAGGTGAAAATAAAACTTGTGGCCACCACAAAACAATATTTAAGGTTTAAAGGCATTGCAAGAAAAAAAATTAAAAGCAGGTTACATGAACAGTACCAACCATTTGTATTATAGCTATATGCAATCTGGCTTCTTCTATTAAAACTTCATCTGTTGGAGATTCCTCCTCCTCTTTTTCATTATGTGAAAAATGGGAAAACTGAGGAGCAGCAGACTAAGTTTAAAAGAAATAAAGGTAAAATTAAAAATAAGTAGAAACAATTAGGAGCTAGCAAATGCTAAGCTCAACAAAGATTCTAATAACTCATATCAGAACTGTTAAAATGAAGGGCTATATATAACTTGGGTAATGTCTTCCATATAAGAAGCATTGCTTTCAATTGTGGTGAAGTAAATATTCATTTGAGGTGGTTTAGAAGCCAAATTCTTCCCCAAACCTATTTATACTTGAAAGCCTGTGCTTTCTGCTTTTTACAATACTTATAAGGGGAGAGGTCTCTCAGTACATCAACCCGGTGGAGCCAGCCAATTTGTAATACATCAATTCTCCTAAAATACTTCCTATATTTGGCAAATAAGGCTGGATAGAAAATACCTTCTCTTTAGGAGTAGAATTCAAATGAGTGATTTCACCAAGATATCAAAGCTAATAAATACATCTCCTCAGTTTTCTGATATTTAGTTAGCAGATTCAAGTTTTTTTGTAATAGACTAAAGTAAGAGAGGCAAAGGGAGACTCTTCTTTTCCAGGTATCAACTCACAGATATGATGTATTCAATCATGGTTTTATCTTCTACTAAGGTCCAATTAACATTTGTCAAAATTTTTTCCGTTTTAAATAAAGTTATCGTGTTCTGTATTATCTCCTGTATGTGCTGAATGGCATTTTGCATGGCCATTTGTCTTGGGAGGGATATAACACACAAACCTATGACAAAGAAGACCAAGGGCTTTAACAGAGAACAGTATGAAGAATGTAAGTGGAAGCAAATATGTTGCATGATTATGTAGTGATTATGTACTAGAGTACTTAGACCAAGGCCAAGATTTTGTTCAAACTATCCATTTGAATATAGAGCAACTTTATCTGACTAAAACGTTTTATTAGTTTCCTTTCTTTCCCTATAGCTATAGACATGACTTGCTACTTGAAGTCACTAAAAAATATTTCTCTAAGTGTAGAACACTACCTGTGCCTTTTATAGATAAAAGGACTGCTTATTAAACTGTGTAAATTCCTGGGCTCTACCCCATATCTACTGGGTTAGATTGAATTATATACCCCAAAGAAAGACATGGCCTTAATCTTAATCCACATTCTTATTTGTAAATGGTATAAGTCAGGGTAGGGATTCATTTGTGAAGAGGATCTTAGACGGTCCTATTTAGGTGTGGCCAACTGAATCAGGTTGGGTCTTAATCTATATTACTGAAGGCCTTCTAAAGAGAGGAGCCAGAAGCAGACTCAAGGAAACAGATTGCCTTGTGAAAGGAGGCAGAGGTGTAGGCCAAGAAACCCCAAGGCTTGTGCAAGCCTGCACCAGAATGCTGCGGACTCTGGGAAGAAAGCACATCTTTGCTGATGTCTTGATTTTGGCCTTCTAGACTTCCAAAATGTAAGCAATAAATTCCTATAGTTAAGCCAACTCATTGTTTGGTATTTGTCATAGCAGCCTGGCAAACTAAGACACCTACAGAATCAGGATGACCCAGGAATCTGCATTTTAACAAGTTCTCCAGCCAGTTCTCATACATAATAAAATCTAAAGACCACTACAATAGAGGACCTTCAAATTTAATATCTCTGTTTCCTGGCCAGCAAATCTTCAATTCCAAAACTTGTAGTAGTTTGTATTTTCTTGAGCTGTGAACTTGAAGTTATAGCTATGAAGCTCACTTACCAAAGAGAAGAATTTAATTAGTGAATAAGTTTAGCTTCCTCACAACTCCATTTCAATAAAGCTGTCTTCTCTTCATTGTGACACACGAAATGGTTTATAAAGAGTTAAATTTGGATTCTAGGGAAGCACTGTGGCTCAATCAGTGGGGCTCCTGTTTACCATATGGGAGGGGGGGGGGTGTTCGGTTCCGGGGCCTCCTGGTGGGGGCGGAGGCGGGGACGGGGGCGGGCCCGCCCACGCGGCGTGGTTGGCTGACCCAGCGAGCACAGGCAGCAAGGGGGGGATAAATGAGTAAATAAATAAAATCTTAAAAAAAAAAAAAAATTTGGATTCTAAATATTTCAGTTTAACTTCATTGCATTCTCTAAGGGAAACTGTAATTGTGGTATATGAAAATTTGGGGATTCAAAAAAGTCCTGGAGGATCAGTTTACTGTCGCCCAGAGTAGGGATGAATTTGACTTCATGCTGAAGAGTCAGCAGCTTACAGCTCTGCATTTAAAATTCCCGTGCCTAAGTGCACACAAGAAGAAAATATCTTCATTTGCCCAGTTAGAGCCTACCCATTTGATGGGGCAACAGCCATTCCAGTTACTCAGGAAGAATATAAGTTTATGTTGACCACTTGGTGGTAATAATACATTTGAATGAACTCTTGGTGTTTAAGATGATTCTGGAAAAGTATGAGGAGGGACCTCACAAAAGCATTAAACCAGCTGGAAGGAGATGATTTAAAGCTCTTACTCTCAATTCCATCAAGCACCTGTTAAAAGCTTACAGTATTTCTAGAAAGGGCAAGCATGGATGCTAAGAGGATAAGAAGTACTTACCATGTAGCTTTGTCCCATGAGTTAAACAAAACTCTGAGGTTTAGGCAATACAACCAAAAATTTATAGGAGAAGAAAAAAGAAAAGAAAAAATATTATCATGATAGTAAAAACTCCTTGTTGCTCTTGCCTTTGAATATCAGAGCAGGAGGAATCACAAGAAAGGAAACATAGGATATTACATCTTAAGCAAAGAGAGCAGAGTGGTCTGGAACTCTGGGAGTCAAAGGAAATTGGTGGGAAAGGAGGTGTGAGGAAGTCTTCAGGGATCAAATTAACCTTATCGGCTTCTCTGATCCAAGCATACTTTTTTGCTGCAAGTAGGAATAAACCCATAACTTGGGGAAAAGGAGAGTTGCCAAAAACCTGCCAAATCTGCTAGCCAGCTTCTTTCACATTTGGGAGCCCTGGACTTTGAGATGGACTGTCACAGAAAATTCTGTAATAGTGCTTATGGGGCACAATTCCAGGAATGGGCAGAACTGTCTGGAAATACACAAGCAGAGAGGTGATGTCTCTCATGGCAGAGTAAATTCACCAGGTTATGTCCCTGTTTAGAAGGACTCTCTTTCAACACTACTCTTCCTTTGCCCTCTCATTTGTTACAGCATCTCAAAGAAACCCTCTGATTACTCATTTGGTTTGTCCAAGAAAGTGGCATTCAAAGGTGAATATCCTGAATAATGATCACAAGTATTTCAAATATAGAATAAAATCACCCTCTTTATAAATTAATAAATTCATTTTCTGGTTTATCCACCTACTCCTGTGAGTACAGTAAACAAATATCCAGGTGACTGATCAATTCTAGATACCATGACAAAAGCAGGTATCTGCACCAGCAAAGCTGAGGACAAGTTCATGGGATATTGGACTAGCTAAGGCCTCCTATAATACTCTGTCTAATCCCACCCACACATACCCACTCCACTGCCAATTATTTTATCCTGGATTTCTCTACTGACCATGTGTCTTATTGTGTCTTTATTGTAGTCATGCTTTTTTTTTTTTCTTTTTTTAAATAAACAGCATCAAATATCCATTCTCCCTTTCTTCCTTTTACCAATAGAATCTCCAAGTTTTGGCTGTGAACATAGCCAACTAGGTCAAGATATTATTTCCCACCCTCCCTTGCTCATGTATGCATGTAACTAAATTATGGCCAAAGGAATACGTGTGGCAGTGATATGAACAACTTCTAGATTGTGCCCTTTCTGTCCCAGTATATTGTCTCCAGGATCAGGAAGCTGCTGATCCTCTATAGCCACCCCTAGTCCCTACCCTTTTTCTCTCTTTCTTGTTGGCTGGATTGTCTACAATCATGATGGGACTGAGAAAGTTTCTAAGCCTTCAGGCAAGAGTAACATACTAGGAAGTAGAGGAGCAACAAAAGAGAAGGAACCTGAGTCCATGGACAACCTCATGGAGCAGAGTCACCCCACCTTTCTGGTCTTTTCAGTAAAGAAAAAAAAAATCCCTTTGTCTTGTTTAAGTCACTGTTAGTCTAGTTTTTGTTAACTGGCTGAACCAATACCCTAATTAATACAAAATCTATAAAATAATGCAAGAATGAAAGTGAATGATTTCTAAACCAATCCTTGAGCTCCATAAGAAATGTCTTATGACCTCCAGCAATAACTTATTTGCATTATTCCCCCAGTTAATTAGTGAAAGAGAGACATACTTTACCTAATGTCCTGGCTGACTGAGTCATCATGTATGAATTTATTCCCATAGTCAGTAGAGATATCACTTGTACATAGAGCAAAAACTAAAAACAAAGCACACAAATATTTAGAACCAAAACATTACTAAGTAGTTCCTCAAGGTTAATCATTGTTCAATTAACTACCACCAAAATTCTATCTTAATCCACATTTTTTTAGGAGGTACTGGGGATTGAACCTGGGACCTCATACATAGGAAACAGGAGCTCAGTCGCTGAACAGTAACAGATCTCCTTAATTCACATTTTCAAATCCTGCCTTTAATAAGTTGAAGTTGTTTCTTGGACACCACTTGAATGCAATATACTGGGGACAGAAATTAATTTCCTATCTGAATGAGGAAAAAATATATATTTTGTATTGTTAGGGATATGGACATTTAGAGAACACTCCACAATTGCCACTTGCAACAGCAAGGGGGCTGGCATCATGGATGCAGCTAAAGAACCTGTAGTGTGAGGAGAAATCCCCAGGAACAGTAGGCAGTGGTGACCAGGGAAGTACACCTGCTATCAGCATTTACTACTGCTGATCCAGAGGCTCTGAGGAAACAGGTAAGGAGCTCCTTGTTGGGGACTGGAGAGGTGTGGTAGAGAAGCAGAAAGCCAAGGCCACATTTGTAGGCCTTAGCTCTGCCAGTTATTAGCCATGCATTCAGAAATCATTTACTTAAGCTCAGTGTCCTGCACAGAAATATGGAGTTAATTGCAATATCTAATTCAGAGAATGTTTCCCAAACATGGCTGATAACAACAATCACCTGGAAAACTTGATAAACATGCTCACTCCCAGGCACTTTCCCTGGAGATTCTGATTCTTTAGGTATGGGGTGGAGCCAAGGGGATTCTTAACATCGGACAGATTTTGGAAACACTGTGAAGTGATACCCAAATGTTAGTTATTGTTTCCTTGGTTGGGTTTGGGGGCAATTCCTTGCACACAAAAAAAAAGCACTGAAGGAGCTCAGATGTTGGTTATAATGTTTTTCCTTAAGTACTCAAAGTCTTTGTAAAACTACAGGTTTTTCGAACCCCAAATTAATCCCCACCCCATGCCCACAGAAATAAAGTATAAATCCTCAGGAAAGACATGACAAGGAATATGATACTTTTATCAAAAAAGCACTTCCTCTTCGGATTTGGGGAGTTAGGGTACCTGAGTTCATTCCCTAATATGCTACATAGTAAAGGCTATTTTCTCTGATAATCAAATGAACAATTCCACATGCAAGATGAAGCGGTTGCTGGTTGCTCCCAAAAAGAAGGCATTCTAAAAATACTGTACTCCTAAGGGCTTCTGGGACAGGAGTAAAATAGCAAAGAAGAGAATATCCAGAGCTATCAGATAATAGCAGGAAACTCCGTACATATACCTCAAGATTAAAGTTCCTTGGGAGGTGGGCATGTTTTTTTCAAGTGGTTTTCTCCCTCCCAGAAGCAAGTTTGGATTTTTCTGGCTGTGGGGGAGGGGGTTGTCCTGGGGATTTCTAGCAACTTCTCCCCTAGTTCACACAGTCCTGTCTCACATGATGAAGTCACAATGCCCTTACACTGCCAGCAGATGCCCTGGGCTCTTCAGACCTCCCCTGGAGACTCAGCACCACAGATGCTATGACTGCCAAGCTTGCCCAAAAATCCACCAGCCAGCGGCTGGGGAAAAGGCTTTGAGAAAAAGTAGAATGGAAACCAAGTTTTGTTTACACCACAGATAATGGAGTCTTTAGCCAAAATATTTCAAGAAATTGGTTTTTAAAAATCATCCTTAAAGACATAAACATAAGTGGATCCTTAATCCAAAAAATTTACAAAATCTTTCTTCCCTTAGTATATTTAACTAGCATTTCATTTTTTTGTTCTAACAGCTTTAAGGATTAAAAGTTATTATTTTTTCATGCTTTCTGACAGCTATTGAAAAATAGCTAACATTTATTGAGAACTTATGAAGTGTCATACTTTACTGAACATGTATCATCTCAATCTTTGATTGGAAATTGACTTAAGAACTTGCCCAAGGTCACTAGCTTCTGACTGTGGAGTTAGGATTTGAACTCAAGTCCATCTGACACTCACATCCATAACCACTACATTGGCAACATTAAAAAAAAAAAAAAAACTTTACTCTGATTTCCTTTCTACTTAAAAGAATGTATTTTAAAAATCTAACTCAAAAACAGTTAACTTTACTATAGGGTACTATGATCAGTGCTACAAAATAAACAAAAAATGAATAAATAGGAATGATCATGAGACATGATTTTTCCTACCATTTGTGGTGATTCGACAGTTTGTTCAGTGAGATTATGAACATCGGGAGCCAAGAGTAAGCTAAAAACTCCCTTAATTCCAGACCATGTGATAACAATTCCCCATTTCCAATTATATTCATAACTCGACTGCATCAAAATAGGGCTCACTAACACAATAGTAAGCAACCTGTGGAAGGAATAACATTAAAAAATATAAATAACACCTTATGTATTAATGTTATTTGTCATGTTCTAAATATTGAATTTCATATGAAATTTTTCAGGAAAGAGAAGACAATCCAGTTTATTGGCAAGTTGTCCAAACATTCTGGAACTAATCAAACCTAGTGTCTGAGTTTTGCATTTAATACCCAAGTCTTGAAAAATAATACTTTAGAAGCACTACACAAATATAAGAAAAATCATTAACACTAGTGTGCACTCTTTGGATTTGAGTAGTAAAGTCCTGGGAAGAAGAACTTCTTTAAAGAAAGTTGGCAAGCTCATCTAGTCTCTGAAAGGTCATAAAATGACTGGATTCAGAAATCGGGCCAGGATATTTGTAAAAATATTGTAGACTTGTGAATAACCTTAGCTCAAACAAATTTTTCTCGATATCCTTCAAGAACCACAACTTCAATGTCACATAAATAATTTCAATTTTTAACTGCTTTCTTTGGAGACCATTTTTCTATATGACTCTGTGTCAAAATTGAGAATCTATCTTTAGGGAATCTGCACCTACAGCTTATCAGTACTGTATACTGTAGACTATTAAAACAAATGAGATTTTTGCAGAAGTAAAATCAGATACCTTCCTAGCCTCAAAAAATATATTTTGCATCAGTTGCTCAGCTTGGATTGCACAAGACAATTTATAGAATTCTAGTCATTGAAAAACAATCTACAATTATCACTTATAATGTATATAATTAATTTGGGCAACGTTCTACCTTGTATTCATGTCTTTTGCAAAGTGACTCTTGCCAACCTTACCACCCTTACTGAATAATCATTCCTTAAAATATTGTTGAGTCCAGTCAAAATAGAACAACTTATGCCATTTTCTGATATTGCAAACTGGGAGGCAGTATAGCAAAAGCTCTGGGTTCAAATTTAGGCTCTGCCTTTTAATAAATATGCAAACTTAAGCAAGTTATTTAACTTCTCTGTGCCTCAGGTTTTTGTGTGTAAAATGGATATGATAATTTTAAAAATGGTATGTACTTCATAGGGTTATTGTGAAGATTCCATTAAATGAGGCAATATTTACAGGACTTAGAATAATGCTTGGCACATGGTCAGCACTCAATACATGTTAGAAATAATTATGTCCATGTCTTCCCATTTCCTTATCTTGGCTCATCCTGTGAAATATTTTTCTCAATGAGTCTCTTCTGGAAAGCCTGCCCATACTTTGAGGGACTCTCCAATGAAGGAAGACTCCCTCCATTAAAGTCTTTCCTCTAATGAGGTGGATCAGTAAGTTCATGCAAAATCTCCGACACTCACTAGTCATTTGACTTGGGCAAGGTACTTAACCTTTTGAGGCCGGTTTATTCATCTGTGAAATGGAGATAATAAATTCCTATCTCCTAGGTTGTTATGAAGATGAAATGAATGTGTAGAGATAATGAATGTATAGCTGAGGCAAACAATGTACAAAAAGCCATGTATCTTTATACTCTGTGACCAATCTCAACTTGTATATGAGCTCCCACGGTGGAAAGAAACTTAAACTTGCAAATTAAATAACATAAACTGTTCGAGTTTAAAATAGTCTCTTTGGAGTTAACTTGGTATTGCCTAGGCAAATATTCAATTCAAAGTTCCATATAAAGAGCAGTTTTTCACCTTTCCAAGCTGTTTCTCCTTGCCCTGACTTCCCAAGATGGCAGTTGGGTGTAGGAAGAAATTTACTTAATTTGTAGAGTCAGCAGAAAGGCTACTGAAAGCTGTCCCATTGATTTAGGTATCTTAGGCTACTTGTGTCTGGCCTCTGACCTCTGTTCTCAGGACATCTACTGGGAAGCTTCCTTGGTCTATTTTTTCTCAGCAAGGCCAATGCATGGTAATTGTTCCAAGGCTGCCTGGCTGTCTCCCCATGCTGACTAGATCCCCGCCCCTGTCATCCCCAATGGCACTATAGATCCCTTGAGTTCTGCTGCCAGTCCCATTTGATCCTAGGTTTGGGTGGTCAACCCTGCAGCCCTCACACTTTGGTGACTTTAACTGGCAAACTCATGAAGTACCTTCTGAATTCCCTACAGAGCAGGAAAAAAATTGGGTCCCTTCTATGTCATACAGGGGCTGAATAAAGATCAAAGGCATTATCTCAGAGCTACTCTCTACTTATATATGCCAACTCAAAATTTCTACTCGGTGGCATTAGCTCCATTTTGGTCCATGCTCACCCCGTCAGGTTATGTTTTCTCACAGTTTCAAACAGGGGATGGGGGTGAAGCAGCCCCCTACCTTATTTTCAATTCCTTGGAACTTCTCTTCTTTCAGCAATGGTTCTAGTTCCTCTTCCTATCTGTCATGTTTTCCATCATCTATACTATGGCTAAAAATAAAACTGCATACTCATAAGCTACCAACCTTGTCTCTTGATATGAAAAAAGGGTAGTTTCAGAATTTAGCAAATTATTTTCTTCCTCAGGAAAACCTGGCCTTCAGGACTGTTATTTCACTGTGGGATTTCAAAAATACTTATTTTGGAAATCAAGAGATGAACATGGAACCTCTCTCTTTTGTTTACAGTCCATTAAAAACACTTAACCCTCCTTCTTTTGACTGAAGAGAGGGAAGGTAATATATGAAGAATTATAGAAAGAGAAAAGTACATCAATATATTTCAGAAAAGGCACCCCTTTCATACTGGATATTGTGGAGTTCCACACAGTTCTCTTCAGAGATGACATATTCATCCCCCAAATGGTAGGAATTTAGAGAGTTATGTGGTTCCTCACAGTTATGCCCCACTCTGGACATTGCCC
Source organism: Tolypeutes matacus (assembly GCA_026826555.1). Classification (NCBI taxonomy): domain Eukaryota; kingdom Metazoa; phylum Chordata; class Mammalia; order Cingulata; family Chlamyphoridae; genus Tolypeutes; species Tolypeutes matacus. Next base: position 12,449,208 of record JAKSZT010054304.1, read on the forward strand.
TACTCAAAGTTGCTCCCTTTTCAACTTGGCCAATGATTGACTTATGCAGGTCAACCATTGTTGTTCCCCCGGTCTCACTGTGGAACAACTCTGAAGGGCTATCCCAGTCCCACAGCTTCCTGCAGATCAGCTGACGACTGAGTTGAAAGTGTGCTCTGGGTCAGCTCTTCTCCCTTTGACTAATCCTGCCTTCCTCACTCACCTAATAAACCCTTTTACCCACAAGTCTCCCAACACTTCTTTACAGAATCTAGTTCCAGAAAACCCAATCTACTCGAGAATGACTCCTTTGAATCTGACACAGAGTAGTCATTCCATAGAGTAATCATTCCATAGAGGATTGTTCCTTCTCTCCTCAACCACCTATGGAGCCCCATTAACATATTACTTGAGCCTCTTTTATGAAGTTTATATTTCCTTATATTACAATTATTTGCTGACATGTCTTACCAAGACAAGTCAACTTGTAAACTTCTTAAGGAGAGGAACTGTGTTTTACTCATCTCTGTGACCCTTGAGTCTTCAAACATTAAGTCCCATTCTGTTCACACAGACGAGAGACATGGGGTTGCTGTTTGCCCGGGATAGGGCCAGGGTAAGGAGTGTCATCAGAGACGAGTGAACAAAAGTACCATATTCTTTTTCTTCTAAGTTGAAAGAGCCATTAATTTTTAAAGAGAAAAATATGGCAGTTTTGCATAGCTGTACAACCAAGACACCTGAAAAAAGAACTCACTGAGAGAATATCCCCACACCCAGACTAAAAATTATCTAAGGGAAAACGGTGTGCTTATGCCACTTACAGATGGGGCATTGGGGAGGGAGGAGGGAAAGAGAACATACGGAAAGCAGAGTTGATGGACACGCTATTTTCACAACTAAAGTGAAAGTCTGAAGAATTCCTGTAGGTCTGGAGTCAGGGACTTAAAGAATGGCAGATAAAGGAGGTCTGAATATTTGCTAGAGACCACCAAGATGAGAGAAGCTTGTCAGAGCAATGTTGGGTCCTGCTGATGCCTAGAGTATGGACTGGAAGTCTGACAATCTCTCAGGAATATCACCAACCTGAGGGAGTTGTAGGGAACAAAGTCCTTACCAGCACCCCTGCCCAGGGGACAGCCTTCAAGAACACCACCTATTGGTGTCAGACAAGGACTGGCCAGGTATGACCTCTAATCCTTTCCATTGCCACCATGATTGGCCAATCACACATGAACAAGATCAACTATTCCCACCCCTTCCCACAAGGCCTCACCAATCACATAAGAGCTCTTCCCCCATGGCTTTTTTGTGTCTACCCAGAAGTTGAAAAGGAACATCAAGAGTTTTTTGTTTTGTTTTGTTTTGTTTTAATATACTAGCCTGTACCTAACTGACCAATACTGAACTAACCTGAGAATTCACTGGATTGGAATGATTTACCTAATCATATGTAAATAAGTCTGCCAGGGTCAGGTTCAGAGTAATATAGTAAAGCCAGTTCTAGAAATAAAGTTTTGTTTTTCAGTGATAAGACCTGGGCACTGTTATAATGGGTATTAAATTATGTGTCCATTACAACTATATAGGGAAAAATTTTATTCAGGTCAAAATTGCCATTGTCCAAATCAGAAACTGGCCCATTGAAGAAAATTCAGAGCTCTCTAGCAAGGTTGACTTAATATCACACAAAGAGGGCAAATGAATCTCTGTGCAAGGGAGAAGTCCATCATACCTTTGTCTTAATTTTGTTTCTCATCAATGCTAAATCCTTAAGTCTGAGCATTTCAAAAATATATTTTAATGGATTCTGTAATTTTTATTTTTCTGATTATCAAAAATGCAGATAATCTAATAAATTCATTCAGCCCACCTTCAAAGCCTCCTAATTTTAAACACCCTTTCAAGTATTTTCCACATAGTAAAGTTTATTAAAAACAATAGTATCAAGTTTCTACTAGTCTTAAAAAATATACACATCAAGGATAAGTGTATTTTATAAAAGGAAGGTGCAAGACTCTCTTGTCCATAATTCACTTCAATAGTAAAGGATTTTGGTTGTTTCTAACTTTTCATTACTATGAATATAATAGAGTGAAGACTTTTTGAATAAATCACTATCCACATTTTTAATCACATCCTTGGAAGTGAAATTGCTGGATCAACAAATGATGAACATTTATAAAACTCTTGATAAATAGTGATTTAGTCATTCAACACATACGTATAAAAATTTTATTCCAAACTCTAGGGATATTGTACAAAACAAGACAGCTGATCTCTGCCCTCAAATAACTTATATTATACTGGAGAGACAAACGTTAAACCATTAAGGCACAAGGAATTATTTTATGATACTAGTGATAACTGCTACAAAAGAGAATTACACCATGCTAAAGAGCATGTAACAGCAGTATCTAACCTAGTGGTGGTGGTTGGAGTGCGATAGTGGGGGTTGTGGGTGAGAAGCAGTGAGGCTTTCCCTGAGGAAATAGCATTTAATCTGACATCTGAAGGACGAAGAGGCATTAGGGGGTGGGAGTGGAGAGCACTTTGCAGCAAGGTGAACAGTTTTGGAACGGTCCTGAAGGGAAAGATGTCTGAGGGACTTAAAGAAAGCCTGCATTCTAATGTTTCAACATTAGAAAATCAATAAATGTAATAAATGAATCACGTCTGCCACAAAAGGTATGTTCAGGTCCCAACCTCTTGTCCTGCGGATGTGAACCCATTTGTAAACAGGACCTTTGAAGATGTTATTAGTTGAAGTTGCCCAAACTGAATGAGGTGAGCCTCAATTCAATATGACCGAAGTACTTATAAGCAAAAGGAATTGTACACAAAAGAGAGGAAAAAATGCCACAGGAAGAAACCAGAAGCCAACAGAATCTGGAGGAGAAAGGAGTTGACATCACCATGTGCATTGCCATGTGATAGAAAAGCCAAAGATCAAGGATTGCCGATAGCCAGTCCCAGAACACCAGTCTTTAGGGAGAAATCATTGCCTTGCTGACACCTTGGTTTTGGACTTCTCCTAGCCTCAAAACCATGATCCAATAAATTGTCATTGTTTAAAACAACTCATTGATGGTATTGTTTTAGCAGAAAGGAAACTAAGACGCTGCATTAATAGATTGAAGGGGGGGGGACATCTGATCATCAAAATTGATATAGATGAGGCATTTGACAAAATCCAGCATGCTTTCTTGATTTAAAACAAAAAATCAGAAAACTACTAGTAGAAGGGAAGTTCCTCTATAGGACAAAGAGCATATATGAGCTAAAGTCATACTTCACAGTGAAATACTGAAAGCTTTCCCTTTGTTTCTTAGGGCTATTTTATCCACTGAAGTGCCCCAAGTGCCTAGAAGAATGCCTGTAACATGGTAGATGTTTGATAAATATTTGCTGGATGAATGAATAAATACAGTGTTCCTTTTTGTGTTTTAATTTTATTTATAATATTTTGTTTAAAAAACTACTGATAATTTCTTTTGGAATTCTCCCATTGCTTTGAAGTTCTTTCCCATCCTGAGAAAATAAGCATAGTGACAATAATAATAAAAAACTAACTTTACTGAGCATCTACTATGTACTAGTCATGGTGCTAAACTCTTGTCTTTGCATTACCTCATTTAATCATTATAGCAACCCTGTTAGGTAGCTTTATTATTATGCCCATTCCACAGATGAGTAAATCGAAGCTTAGAAAAATTAACTGCCCAAAGTCATATGCTAACAAATGTGAGTGGAATTTGAACACAGAAATAAGCATAAGCACAGAAATTATACTTGTATAAAAACTTTTTAAAAAAAGTTTCAGACGAGAATCAGGGAAAAGATGATAATATGACTGATGGTAGATTAAATCATATACCCCCCAAAAAAGACATGTTCTTAAGCTTAATCAATAACCCTGTAGATGTGAACCCATTTATAAATAGGACCTTTTGAAGATAATTAGTTAAGGTATGGTCAAATGGAATCAGGGCAGGTCTCAATCCATATTACTGGAGGCCTTATAAAGAGGAAATTCAGCTGCAGTCAGTCAGCATTAACCAGAAACTAAAGGAAACCAGAAGACATAGAAGCCACAGGACAGAGAAAAACCATAGGAGGAGACCAAGGACATTGCCACGTGACAGAAGATTGCCATTACCAGGTCACTACCAACCCTGGGAGAAAACACAATCTTGCCAACATCTTGAATTTGGACTTCTAGCCTTCAAAACCATGAGCCAATAAATTCTTGTTATTTAAGCCAACCCATTGTGTGGTATTTGTCTGAGGAGCCCTGGCAAACTAAAGCATGGCTACTGATTTGGAAGTGACATGCAGGACTGTGGACACATCCTTCTGTGTGAGAGTGACTGTCTGAGCTGTATGCGGTGTCTGAATTCAGAGTCAGCAGAAGCAGTTTCCATGAGAACCTCTTATGAGGTAAATTCAGCTGGCCTGGCCTATCCTGAGTGGAAATGATAGTGTTTTCAGAGACATTCCTGTGTATTCTTACAGAAGACACAACTACCCAGAATGGACAATGGCATTCTAGAAAAAGCAGCTCATGAGAGTCAAGTTTAAATCCCAATTCTGCCTTTACAAGCCAGGTGACTCTAGGCAAGTTTTTAACCTCTGTGGACTTCACTGTAAAATGATGCAATAACACATATCTCACAGGATTTATATTAATATTCATGGCATAGTGCACATGGTAAGTGCCTAATAAATGAGAATAAATAATGATGGTAAAGTCAACAAAAATGTTAGGAACCATCAACCCAGTGCATTGGTGCTCAAACTTTAACACGCATAAGAATTACCTAGAGAGCATATTAAAAGTTTCCTGGTACACTAATGTTCATAGCAGCATTATTCACAATAGCCAAAAGGTGGAAACAATCCATTGTCCATCAACCAATGAATGGATTAACAAAATGTGGTACACAAACACCCACAAGAAAATTATTCAGCCATAGAAAAAAACGAAGTTCTGATATATGCTACAATGTGGATGAATCTTGAAAACATTATGCTGAGTGAAATAAGTCTGACACAGAAGGACAAATATTGTATGATTCCTCTTATATTAGATATATAGAATAGAAAATTCATAGAGACAGAAAGTGGACTAGAGGCCACCAGGGGCTGGGCGGGAGGGAAATGGGGAGTTACTGCTTAATGAATATAGAGTTTTCTGTTTTGGGTGATGACAAAGTTTTAGTAATAGAAGATGGTAATAGTAAAACTAATTAATGTCATGGAATTATACAATTAAAAATGGTTAAAATGGCAAATTTTATGTTTTATGTATGCTGCTACCATAAAAATAAACAAAAAGTAAATAAATCTTCTTTGATCTCATTTCTAGAGTTTAATTCAGGAAGCTGGAGAAGTCCCATGAATTTGCATTCCTAACAAGCTCACTGGTGATGCTGAAGCTGTTAGTCTACCCCTCATTTAACAGAAGAACTCTTTAAGAATAAACTGACTTTCCTCCAGTTTCACACAAGGTAGTATCCAGGCATTGACAAAAATGCAGGTTTCCTGACTACATGTCCAGAGCACTTTTTGCTATATATTCCATTGTTTACCGATTCTCATTCTAGGCATGAGAACCTAGGTTCAGTAAGCAAACTTTTTTTTTTTTTTAAGATTTATTTATTTATTTATTCATTTATCGCCCCCGTGCTGCTTGTGCTCGCTGGGTCAGCTAACCACGCCGTGCGGGCGGGCTTGCCTTCACCAGGAGGCCCCGGGAACCGAACCCGGGGCCTCCCATATGGTAAATGGGAGCCCTACTGATTGAGCCACAGCCGCTTCCCAGTAAGCAAACTTTAAAATATAATTCTTACCTTACAAAATTCACTGTCACAAATAAGATGAACATAAAAATTAGAGTGTGAAATCTAAAATACTTGATTTCTCCACATCCAATCACAATGCCAAAGAAAGTGTATATTAAATGTTCAAATACAGATGAAAACATTATTAAGAACCTGCAATAAATGAAAGGGAAATACTCTACTTTCATATTCTACTTAAATATTCTACTTTAAACATAAAAGCAAGTACCTTATATCTGCCATTCTTGTCTTAGCAAAGGCCCTCCATTACTGTTATAATCAACCTTTAAAAGTGTTTTTGTTGAACTAAAAACACCCAGTTCCATATTCCCCATTACTCTCACCACACCAATACTCATGGTTGCCTCTCACAGGATAGTAAGAACAAAGCAGAAAAATGAGGGCCTCCCCAGGCTGGGGATGTGCCGGTTTCTCTGGGATTAGCCATCAGAATATCAACGGCAGAACTGTGATTACTGTAAGAGAGCATCTATGGGATCACTTCAATGCCCTCTGCACAAATTCTCTCTCTGTAATTTGCATGTGCTCTTCCCCTTACCAGAAAGTCGCTCCTTTCTGCTTTGTCCTCTACGAAATCCTAAAAATCCAGTAAGGCTAACTCAGAGTTCATGTTTTCCATGAAGTGACCCCCTCTGCTCCCTGTAGTGTCCATTGCTCACCCACCATGGTTTTGAAGCAGAGGAGAGCATTAGAATCACCCAGATTACTATCTAAAAAATCTACCTGCCTAGCCCCACCCCAAGATTCTTATTGAGTAGACCAGAGCACAGTGGTTAGGGCAAGGGGCTGAGGCCTCAGCAGAGTAGGTGTTCTGTTCTGGTTCCACGTGTAACATGCCTGGGTCAGGGCCAGGTCTGAGTTCTACAGGTAGACCCCAAGTCCATCTCCTCTTGGTCCCCTTCCTTGGGGCTTTCCCTTTCAGCTGATAGGAGAACGTGTGTACCCCACAAACTAGTCTTCCTACAGGTAGATCCCAAGGTCTATATTCAGAAAGAAGCATTAGGAACCTTCGTTTTAGCTGCAGATATAAATCAGGTTCTCCAATTCAACATTACCCACAATTAAGCAGAAATTCTGATTCTCCATCTGATTCTTTTATCTTAAGTCTATTGATTCAGAACTCCTAGAGGTGAAGAGTATGAGTTGAACCTCAAACCCAAATGCCTAGTTTTCTGAAAATTCAGAAATCATGAATTAACTGCATCAAAAACGTTTCTATATTCTTCCACAGGACCTAAAAAATGCCTTTCATATTGTAGGATCTCAGTAAATACATAATTATTTACACTGATCATCAGTTTTTTATATAGATATGTCTACCACTTAACAATGAGCTCCTTCCTGGAAGGGGCCTGTCTTTATAGTCCCAAACTTAATGTACAATCTCCTGGCCACAGTAGACATTAAGGATGGGTCAAATGGATGAAAACATAAACAACTAAATGAAAAGAATGAATAATTTATAATGATGATGACAGACTGTGTAACTGAGTTCAGGAAAATGTCCAAATTTAAATACCAACTATGTGTTCTATGAAGTATTTATTTCCAAGCTTCTGGATCTTATTAATCAGTCAAGTTTCACTCACACCCACACAAAACTAAAATAATTCTATTTTATGTAGCAATTTTTTCTATTTTGCTAAGGAGAGTTATTTAAAAAAAAAAAAGGTACCATCTTCTATCACTGACATTTCATAAAAGAAAGGACATTTTTTTTTTTTTTTTTTACCAGGAGGTCCCAGGGATTGAACCCTGGTCCCTCCATATGGGAGACAGACACCCAACCATTTGAGCCAATCCGCCCCCCAAGAAAGGACATTTTAAACACCCAAAGAAGTAGGAAGGACATAATCTTGGAATAATGGGTAATCCTTCAATTAAATAAATTGAACTTTCTGGGGAAAGTATGATTGCCTATTTTCCTCATTTCAACATTGGCTTTCATCCTATGTGGGAATTTCTATACTAGACTACGATTTGGTATCAAATAATTGTTCCTGAATTCAGGAACAATTTGGTAATTTAGCAAGGTCTCTCATAGAAAAGCTAATTTATTTGTCTGAGAAGACAGGCAGATCGTTTTCCTTTTGTCCAGGCACATCCATGTTATACTTTGCATTACCAGGTATAAATAATAGGAAAGAGTTTTGCTGATGTTTCATCTTTCCACTACTTTTCTTTTCTAATGGAGCACTTCCCGTATTAGGTACATTACGAAGGAAACAAAGGAATAACATCTTTATTTTTTTAATCCCGCAATTCAAAGTAAATTTTTATCAAAGAGTTATGTATAAAGAGCACTATGGTCCCAACCCACGGGTGGATTATTCATAATACGAATAGCAATTGATGTCAACAAGTACCTTAGGTTCTTTTCAAATATAACAGATAGTAAATTAAAAGGTAGAAAAAAAAAAGGTATATAAGGGGAGTTTTACTAGTGTTTATGAAGGCAGGACCCCACACACACTGAACTTCTATGGTCTCTATAGCAAGTATACAGTAGGAGACTTACTTAGTAATTACGAACTCCATCCTTGGTTTAAAGCTTAAGGAATCTAAATTCAGTCCTACAGTGATTAAAGCAACAATGCCTGACATTCCCAAATATTCCACTGTGAAGGAAATAAATAAATAAATAAATAAATAAATAAATAAATAAATAAATAAA
>JAKSZT010054304.1:12457734-12492635 GCA_026826555.1 Tolypeutes matacus
AAATAAATAAATAAATAAATAAATAAATAAATAAATAAATAAATAAATAAATAAAATTAAATGCATTCAAATGTGCACAGTGAGTTACTTTATCTTGAGTGAAGGATTGGTGGGAAACTTAAGAATAGTATATCCTAGAAAGCTGCTTCCAGAGATTGGCCTTAAGGGTGGAAAATTTGTTTTCTGTAAAAGACCATAGAGTAAATATTTAACCTTTTCAGGCCATACAGTTCCTATTGCAACTATTCAGCTCAGCTGTTATAGTGCAGAAGCAGCCACAGACCATCATAAACGAGTGAGTATCCAATAAACGTGTTTATGGACACTGAAGTTTGAATTTCACATAATTTTCACATCACAAAATATTCTACTTTTGATATTTTTCAACTATTTTAAAATATAAAAACTATTCTTAGCTCAGGGGCTGTACAAAAACAGGTGGATTTGACCCGTGGGCTGTACTTTACTGATCCCTGCTGAAGACCATCATGGAAGAATGACTAATGGAAAAAGAAGCTTAACCACCTCTACTGTGTCTGCTGGGGGCTGTGCTCCAAGCTCAGTGCTTCCACAGTGTCTGCAGTTTCTGAAGCCTGCTTTTCTTTTGCCTTATATAGATTCCCCAAAACATGTAATTCTTTGGGCTCTAAACAAATGTGTAAACGTAGCCTGTGGCAGGAAAATCAACTATGAAAAATGTCTGAATACCACAAGATCAATAGGCCTAGGCTGCAGAGTCTTCAAACACAATGCTATAAATTTCAGAAAAGAAAGGAACATACAAGGTAGGAATGCAAGAGCTTTGGAGTGGGGCAGAGCTGGCTGCTATGGGAATGTGACCTCCCCTTTCTGCACTAGTGTTCCCGCATCTGTAAAATGGGTGTAAAACAATAATGCATCACATAGTTGTGTGGATTAAATTAGATAACATGAAAAATGCTGGGCACAGAGTAGGAAATTAATAAATGATAATCATTATTATTATGTTATTGCTTTTATCTATTTACTTTACTGCTTAGTAAATTAATACTGCTTATTAATTTGAAGAGGATTTTTATTTTTCTTTTGGTTTATTTAGGCACTTAAGCTCAGCCTTCATTTTACCCACAAATAAGAAGGTAAAATTCAAATAAGACTGAATTTACTATAATAACCAATGACATTAAACTCAGTAGTGCTGGGAACTGTGATCATAGGAAAACTGTCTCTCAAAAGCTTATGTCCAATACCCCGTTATTAGTATCACTGGATTTTAAAGCTTGTTATAGTCTTTTTCAATAAGTCACTACTTAGAGACAACATCTGCTATGAGGAAACCACTAAATAACTGTATTTTAAAACTGATGTCATTTTATATAGTTTAATCCCAATGTTGTAAGAATATATGGTATTACATGTTTTAGCTTTCTGGCAATGGCACTTCTCTATATTACAGTGTCTGTTACTGACTTTTGCTGTCAGGAACATCATAAGTATAAGTGTAAAATACTGTCTAAGGTTGTTTTTAATTGCTGAATTAGAGGAAAGTGTAATAGAGTAATTATGTAATGGAAGAGGTGTAATAGAGCAAACCTTCATTCTGAGTAAGAGCATGGTTCTGCCTTAAAGCTGCAAAGAATCATTGACTGAAATCATAGATAGCCCACAAGAGTTCTGATGTTCTCATTCTGAGATGTACCTAAGCCTTGGAGGTTAATGCTAAATTCCTACCTTCTCTCAGTTATTCACACCCTGCAGTCCGTCTTACCTGGAAAACTGCAACCAATATGAAGGCATTTCCTCTCCACTGGTGGCAGCTACAACATCAGAAGTATAATTTCCAGGGGAAATCACCAATCTCTATAGGGCTGATTCTTAGAGACCTTGTACCAGCACAGGAGAGCTAATTGTTAAATTTTCAATAATTTTGTGAGCTGGTTGTTAACCAAAGCCATTCTTGAAATCAGCCATGGTGGGTGTATTTGCACCAAGAAAATCAGCAAACACTGCAAATCAGGGCTTCCCCATTCCCACCCCCTGAGAGCTGGTTTACCACCATACCACTGCCTAACTCAATCTTCTCATTTTACAGGTGAGGGAACCGCCAAAGAGGCTAAATTACTTCTCTGAATTTATACAACTAGTTGGAGGTAGAGCTTAGACTAGAACCAAGGTTCTGGCACAGTTCCCTGCCCTCTCTGCCTTCCCAGATCTATTAGGTCACACAAATGGCTCAACTGTGTAAAGATGCTATATTCTACAGCTATGTGAATTAAAGTCCTTCATAGAAATAATCAGCAAATACTTTACAATGCTGTTTAGTTAGCACAAAATAATCAGACTTCATAACGCTTAAATAGATTTTCAGTAATTATTTGGTTTGAATTGAACTGAAGTGACCAGCTTTCATGGTTGCATTCCTGAGTTACCACAGAATCCATACCTCTTACTTAGATGACAACCCTATCCCAACTTGAGATGTCAGGACTAGGAGTGTCTAAGGTGAAATGATGCTAAAAGAGTAGGGATAGCCCTCCCCTGCCTTCAGTTCACATTCATATACATCTGACCTTGGAGAATGCCAAGCATTGACTGAAATCACTTAGGTTTTTTAGAAGGAAATGGGGAGGGAAACAACATTTATTGACTTCCCTATCTTGAGCTCTTTGGTTTGCTGGTAAATTTTTAAAACCGACTCCCTGGGGGTGAAAAAGCCTTGATTGACAATGTCTGCCAATTTCCATTGTATAAATACTCCCATCATGCCCAAATTCAAGCTACCAACATGACCACACTTGAATGTAGCATTGGGAAGAGATATTCACAATCAGCTCTCACAAGCTGGTAAGAACTGTCTCCAGCACAGCCTTACATGAGCCAGGCACATAACACACATTATCTCATCAATGCCTGCAATACCCCTATAAATTAGGCATTATTATACCATTTTAATAGATGAAACGGAAGCTTTGAGAGGTTAAGTAATTTTCCAAGGTCACTGAGCTGGTAAATTGTGGAATTGGGATTTGAACTTAAACACTTTTCAAGAGCTAAAGTCCGTTTATTCAACCAACATGCATTATATTCCTATTAGACATATGACAAGCTTTGGGCTTGGCTGGAGAAAGATAAAAAAAGAACAATTAAAGAGATGCGTAAAAGATAGCCTCCATCTCAAGGAACTTAAGGTCTAGTAAAAGAAGTAGAAAGATTAAATTTAAAAAGTTTTCTTCAGACATTTAAGGCATCCACAGAAGTTTCACAGGGGAAGGGAAAGCTGAAGGAAATGAGCCTTCAGTGAATGTTTTCTATAATTTTACTGATTCAGGGAAGTGAGCAACACCTAGGTGGCAATTTATCTGTAGAGGAAGTAGTGTTTTTAGATAACTGGAGGTGAAAAGAAGAATAACCTCTGTTATGTGGGGTCTTTCATGGACCGGAGATTACTTCACTGTGGAAGGTGTGAGCAGAAGCAGAATTTGACTGACAATAGTTTCTATGGTTTATGGGGACTGCTTACCTCAGTCAGGCCCGCCTCTCGCCTCAGGTAAGGGTTCCATATCTACAGTCCCCTCAATGCGATACCCATTGAATTAAAGGCCATTGAGCTGGAAAAGACCTCAGGAGCATCTTTCCCAACTTTCTTATTTTACAGATAGGAAGCTAAGGGTCAGAACAGGAGTCAACTCAATGCTTATTCTTCCTCCAGGAAACTGCAAATGACTAAATATATTGTCAAAGGGTGGAGCCTCAAGAAGAATAAGAGAGTAATCACAGAAAAGAGTGCAAAGAGGAAGGGACAAGAGGTTGAAATGAAAAGGTTAAGAGAAACCAGGGAAGAGCTAGAGGTGGCAGAAAGATAATATGACAAGACACATAGAGGGGCTACAGCAGAAAGGGGAAAGTTGTTGGACAGAAGCAACCTGATCAAGATCAGGAGAAACTAAAGATTTATAAAGTTTACCTCAAGAACAGCATCTTTTGTATTTGTTTCTGCCTTACCAATGTAGAAAGTCAGGTACACCGTTGAAAAGCAGAGAATGACATTAGTCAGCGTGTTGCTAAAAAGGTCAGTCAATATAAATTGAATGATTCTTGCACACCAATATCCACATACTATGCTTCCACAAATGTCCAAGCAGAGGCCTGTGAGTACATGTAACTCTAGAAAAAGAAAGTGAAAAACAAAAGGTTGAGCTGTAACTTTGTTACTGTCATTGATGGCATTTTTGTCTGTGCATTTTGGGTAGCTTTTGAGATTTTGAGTGGGGACTTAGTTCTTCAGCAGATGGGTGTTTCCCGAGAAAGCCTGGCAAAGCAGGCTCTCTGAGGGTACCTTCCCCTTACAGTCTGCTACTTGGTGGTTTGCTTATCCATGGTGGGTAGGCTCAGATGCCCTCAGCAGCCAGGCAGTAGGCATAAATATGAAAGGCTTGTGACAAACTGGGGAGTAAATGTCCAACCAAAAGACATCCAAATTCAAATTTTTACAAACTATATCAGGGCTAGCAAACCATGCCCAGGGTCCTCCCAACTTGCAGCCAGTTTGTGACACTTACCCCTGACACAATGGGCTTTTGGGAAATGGAGAGGAAATTTTGATGTCACAATAACTGGAGACACTTGTGGCATTTAGTGGGCAGATATCAGGCAGTGCCAAAAATAGTCTTAAATAACAAAGATTGTTCCATCCCAAATGCCTACTATATCCCCCATTGAGAAGCACTGCAAACCCCTCTTTATCTGCAAATCTTACTTCCTCCTTTTAATACATCCCTCCTCCTGCAACTATCACATTAATATATCAAATGTACACCTTTTATTTAATGTACGATTTCCTTAATGTGTGATTTTTCCCCTTTCTTCTCTACTAGTACCACATCTGGAAGCCTGGCAAGGCAACATGCTCCATATCCCACTGAACTTTAGCCCCACAAATCTGGCTATTGTCACTTCTAGGACCTGACTCTCCAATAACCTTGAATCATTCTGCTTTCACCATGTGACCCAAATCCAAGACTAAGTCAATCCTTAATATACTAATTTAAAGCCAGATTGAGCAGGAAAAAGTATGAGCTAGCTAATACAATTGTGTCTGTGTATGTTTATACATGCACATGAGCACACACACTTTGGTGGAGATGAAATAATTTTTTAAATCTTCCTTAATGTCCAAGAAAACACATAGGTGGTAATTGTTATCCTTGGATATTAAAGAGAAGATTTACCTGATATATTATTTTAATTGGCCTAAGAGTAAAGTATAGGGCAAGCAGTTAAGACACCTTGAATATGTTTTAATTCCAATATGAACTGAAATGCACCATATAATAATACTTTTAGAAAATATACAGACAGAAAAAATTCTCCTACCCCTAAACATGGACAAGTGAATTGCATTGCTCCGAAAAATTCCAAAAAAAATGGATGTGATGCCACAAAGGATCAATGATTCTCCTCTAATGATATCAACATACGTTTTAGAAATACCTGTTAAAGGAAACATAAATTGAAACTTAATGTGGTACATGAAAATCCTGCTCTTGCACAAGGAAACAGAAATAGAAGGGAAGGAATACGCTAGGAAAAAAAAAGAAAGTAACCATGATTGGGTGAGTCTTTAAGACAATCACAATCACCATTTCTGCATTTCTCCATTGTACCTTCTTTGTCTCCAATGGCAAGGAATTTGACAATAGCACTCAAGAATTGCCCACGGCCTCATACATGCTTTAGCTTCAGAATGGGACAAAATATTTGTCAGGACACTACATTTAGCTTGAGTAACCTCAATTCATTAGATCTGAAAAGAATGGGTCAAGGATTTGAATAGACGTTTCTCCAAAGATGATATTCAAATGGCCAATAAGTACATGAAAAGATGCTCATCGTTAGCAATTAGAAAAATGCAAATTAACACTACAAGGAGATACCACTTAACACCCCTTAGGATGGCCATTATTTTTTTTAACTGAAAATAATTAGTGTTGGCAAGGATGTGGGGAAATAGGAACCCTTGTACATTGTTGGTGGGAATGGTGCAATCATTGTGGAAAACAGTTTGGCAGTTCCTCAGAATATTAAACATAGAATTAACACATGACCCAACAATTCCACCTAGGTATATTCCCCCAAAGAACTGAAAGCAGGGACGTGGACAAGTATTTGTACACCAATGATCATCACAGAATTATTCATAATAGTCAAAAGATGGAAGCAACCCAGGTGTCCATCAACAGAGGAATAAATAAACAAAAATATGGTATACACATATAATGGAATATTATTCAGCTGTAAAAAGAAGTGCTGGTACATACTACAGCATGGATGAACCTTGAAGACATAATGTTGAGTGAAATAAGACAAACACAAAAGGACAAATATTGTATGATTTCTCTTTTATTAAATATTTAGAATAAGCAAATTCATAGAGACGGACAATAGAATAGTGGTTACAAGAGGTGGCAGGAGGAAGGAATGGGCAGTTATTGCTAAATGAGTACAAGCTTTGGTTTAAGATGATGAAAATAGTCTGGAATAGATAGTGGTGAAAGTTACATAGTACTGTCAATGTACTTAATGTCAAAGAATTGCCCAGTTGAAATGATTAAAAATGATTTTTATGTTACATATATTTTACCACAATTAAAAATAAATAATGTTTAAAAACAAATACTAGCTATGGCCCAGCAATTCTACTGCTATAGGCATCTGCCCAAGAGATTTTTTAAAAATCTCCTCACAAAAATGTGCAGATGTTTATAACAACATTATTCATAATAGCCAAAAAGTGGAAATAACCTAAATGTTCATTAACTGATGAATACATTTTTTAAAATGTGGCATATTGAGAGAATGGAATATATTTTAGACATAAGAAGGAATGAGATACTGATAGAAGCTGCATCATGGATGAACGTTGAAAACATTATGCTAAGCAAAAGAAGCCAGACACAAAAGACCACACAATGTATGATTCCATTGATGTGAAATGCCCAGAATAGACAAATCCACAGAGACAGAAAATAGATTAGTGGTTGCTAGGAGCTTGGAGGATGGAAGAAATGGGGAGTATGGTAGTTTGAGGCTTTTGTAAACCCCAGAAAATTATATTCTTAAACTAATCCATTCCTGTGCATATGAACCTATTGTAGGTGGGACTGTTTGATTAGATTACTTCAGTTAAGGGCCTTTGATTAGATTACTTCGGTTAGGCACGACCCAAGATGGGTCTTGATCCTCTTAATGGAATCCTTTATAAACAGAATGAATTCGGAGATATAGAGAGAAAAAACACAGGAGCTCAGAGAGGAAGCCACAGAAGCTGAGAGAAAGCCTGGGGAAGCCAGAAACTGAAAACAAGACCCAAAGGAGAAGAGAGAGACCAGAAATGTTGCCAATGTGCCTTGCCATGTGACAGGGATCCAGGATCACCCACAGCTGGTCTTCAGGGAGAAAAGCAACGCCTGATGAAGTCTTGGTTTGGACATTTTCACGGCCTCAGAACTTTAAGCTTATAAAATAATAAATCCACATTGTGAAAGCCAACCCATTTCTGGCATATTGCCTTGGCAGCCTTTAGCAAACTAAAACAGGGAGTGACTGCTAATGTGTATATGATTTCCTTGGGGATAATAAAAATGTTCTAAAATTGTTACATAACTGCGAATATACTAAAAACCACTGAATTATATACTTTTAAAAGAGTGACCTTTATGGTGTATAGATTTTATCTCTATAAAGCTATTATTTAAAAAACAAGTACAAAATGTTATGATGCTTAACATTCACTAACATTTAAGTTTAATGGGAAACATAATGATATAGAATTTATGGATAGGGTAACAGAGACTAGAACCTGTCCACTCAGTATCCATCCTCTATTCTTCCTTGGTAACAAAATTCTGGTTTCACTTAGGGTGGCAATGTGCCTGACTAAAAGACTATGTTTCCCCACCTCTTGGGTTTCTAAGAGTGGCTATGTAGATGTCAATGGAAGTTACTAAGTAGGGCTTCTGGGACATTTCTTGGAGGAGGAAGTCACTCAGCTGAAGGAAATGTCTTTCTATCCCTTGAACTTCTTCTTCCTGCCTGAAATATGGATGTGATCCCAGAACTTGATCAACCAACTTGTGACCCTAAGGATGGAAGTCACACACAAAGGATGTAGGAGCAGATAAACCCCACAATATATTGTTATCATTTTATGTTTTAAATATTTGTTATCTTTTACAGAGACTAAAAATAGGGGGTAGGGAGTCTTTTATATTTACCTACATTTTTACCAGTTATGGTGCTTTCCATTCCTCTGTGTAGATTCCAACCTCCATCTGATATTTTCTTTCTGCCTAAAGAAATTCTGCTGGTGATAAATTCTTTCAGCTTTTGCATGTTTAAGAAAGCCTTTCTTTGCCCTCACTTGTGAAATATATTCTCACTGAGAATAGAATTCTAAGCTGACAATATTTTTCTTTCAGTACTTTAAAGATCTTGCTTCTCCATATTTTAACTTGCATTTGTTTCTGAAGAGAAGTCTGTTAACATTATTATTTTTGTTCCTCTGCATTTAAGGAATAATATTTGGGGTTATGTCTCATGAATTATGAGGCTTTCCACTCTGGCTGAAGGGAATATGAAAGAGATTGTTCCCTCTGTTCCTTCAAGTGTTTTTTTTCCCTGGTCTTGTACAGTTTCTTTAAGATTTTCACTTTATCACTGGTCTTAAGGAATTTGATTTTTACGTACCTTGGTGTAGTGTTTGTCATGTATCTTGTGCCTGAGTTTTATCAAGCTTCTTGAATCTGTAGTTTTACAGTTTTCAGCATATTTAGAAAATTTCCATCTATTATTTATTCAAAAATTTTTGTTGTTTTTCCTCTCCCCTCCCCTCCCCTCCCCTCCCCTCCCCTTCCCTCTCCTCTCCTTTAGGAGACTGGAATACTAAGCTGCTTGAAGTTGTCCCATAGCTTGAAGATGCTCTGTTCCCTTTTTTTCCCCAGTCTTTTTCTCTCTGTTTCATCTAGCTAGTTTCTATTGCTACATCTTCAGGTCCACTAACCCTTTCTTCGGCAGTGTCTAATCTGCTGTTAATTCCATCTGATGTATTTTTCATCTCAGATATTGTGGTTGTATCTCTAGAACTTTGATTTGAGCCTCTTTTATATCTACCATGTCCAGTGATGTGCTGATAAAGCAAGCCTGAGTTGTAATATTTGTCAATTTCCACATGTAAGCACTCCCATCATAACTAATTTCAAACTACAAATACTTTAACAACCAGATTGCAAAATTCCTGAATATTTAACAATTGGCTCTCAAAAGCTGGTATGAACCAATTCTACCTCCATACTCATTCTTTCCTCTAACTTTTTGAACATACGGAATATAGTTATAACAATTGCTTTAATGTCCTTGTCTACATATTCTATCATCTACATCATTGCTGGGTCTGTTTCTACTTATTATTATCATACTTTCTATGTTCATATTATCCTGCTTCTTTGTATACTTGGTAATTTTGGATGCCAGACACTGTATTTTTACCCTATTAGGTGCTGGATTTTTTGTATTCCTATCAGCATTCTTGAGCTTTGTTTGGTATGCAGTTAAGTTACTTGGAAACAGTTTGAAAATATTGAGGTTAGCTTTTAAGCTTTATTAGGTAGGACCAGACCATCCTTTGGTCTAAGGCTAATTTTTCCTGCTCCTGAGGCAATAACCTCCTGAGTGCTTTACCTCATGTCCCATGAATTATGATGTTTTCCACTCTGGTGAAGGGACTATGTTTCCTCTCCTCCTTCAAGTGTTTCTTTCCCTAGTGTTGGCAATTTCTTCACATGCATGCACTAATGGCCTTAGACTCAAAATGTATTTTCTGTAGATCTCTGGAACTCCTTCTTTCAGTGCAGCTTTCATCTCTGCAATAATTTTCCTTATGAACTCTAGCTTCCTTGGCCCTCCTAGACTCCCAATTCTATCTCCTCTACTCAAGGAAACCACTAAGCTCTACCTCAGTTTCCCTTCCCTGGGTTAAGGCCAGAAAACTCTCTCCAGGTAGTAAATTGAGGCAGCAGTAATCAAAGCTCCCCTCTTCTTTTTCCTCTCTCAGGGATCACTGTCCTGCCCTGCCTGATTTTCAGTATCAGAGAACTCTTTTTTCATATATTTTGTCTATTTTTTAAGTTATTTCAGGAATGAAGGTAAATCCTGGCCCTGTTACTTCATCTTAGCCACAGGACTACCTCATGTCCCTAATGACTTTGTGGAGCTGCATATAAGCTCTGGATGGCTTACTTCTAGACTTCTTTTGCTTATGAGCATAAACCCCAAATTTGAGAACATCATGTCCACCATGGTACATTATGCAGCTGGATGCAATTTCTAATTGATATAGAAAGGGTTGCACAACTACATATTTTTGAAAGCAGCTATTTAAGATAATCCATTGCCCTAAACCCAAACTGATCACATCAAGTGGCACTATATATTTTTTAACTGATCACATTAAGTGGTACTGTGTTTTGGTTTTTTTTAAGATTTTTTATTTATTTATTCATTTATCCCCCCCTTGCTGCTTGTGCTCGCTGGGTCAGGTAACCACGCCGTGCGGGAGGGCTTACCTTCACCAGGAGGCCCTGGGAACCGAACCTGGGGCCTCCCATATGGTAAACGGGAGCCCTACTGATTGAGCCACAGCCGCTTTCCTGTGTGTTTTTTTTAAATACAAAAAGAACTGAACCTGTTGAAGATTTTACTTTGGGGTTTTTGAAGCACCTAATAAATTAATATAGCTATTTTTTTCCTAAGTGTACTCTATGTGGTTTAAAAGAAGGAAATCTCTGCTTCCCAGTATTTAATCTGAACCTATACAACATGAGAATATTGAGGTTCTATCTACCTTTGCAAAAGTCTCATGAATGACAGAGTAAGTGCCTAGATTATAAACAATTTCTGATTACTCATGGTCTGGTTGTGGGTCAATATTCAGGCTGTTTGTGTCCTTTCTTCATGCTGCCTTATGGTAGCCAACAAAGAGAACAAATATAAAAGGCAAGATAACTCAATCAACTCATTTTGCTACTTGTTACCAACTTTGGCTGTGACAGAAGGCACAAAAATATTGGCTAAACAGATTTTGAGATTAATAGCACAGTTAATCCAAAAAGGCTTTAATTCATCCTTCAGATTCAGTGAGTTAACCAGGGATAAGTAAAGTGTAAGATTTGGTGTATGAAACATTAAATTGTATTTACAATTATTTACTTTTAATAGTGAAACACCACAAGAATAACTTCTCTCTCTTCTTTACTGGCTTAATCTGGAATTACATAAATTCATTATAAAATTTGGAGCATGAAAGTATAAAACAAAAAAATCTATAATCCCATGGCCCAGATTGTATTAGTCAGCCAAAGCCTTGCTGATGCAAAATACCAGAAATCTGTTGGCTTTTATAAAGGGTATTTATTTGGGGTAGAAGCATACAGTCACAAGGCTATAAAGCATAAGTTACTTCCCTCCCCAAAGTCCACTGCCACATGTCAGAGCAAGATGGCTGCCCATCTCTGCAAGGATTCAGTCTTCCTCTTCCTCCTAAAGCTCTGTGGTCCCAGCTCCTTCTGATCTCAGCTGTAGGCTGGCATAAGGCTTGTTTCTTTCCCCAGAGCTCATTTCTTTCTGGGCTTTCTCAGCTGTTCAGGGCTCTGGTCTCTTTAGCTGCAAACTATCAGGTGAATGGCTCGGCTCTCTCCTCGGGGCTCCAGTGTCCAAAACTAAACTCTCTGTGTTCTCCTTCTCCGTGTATTTACTTCCCTGCCTTTGATTGAGTATCCATTTATATAGCCCACAAAGGGGGTGAGGGGTAGTGGAGACTCAAACCAAGTTGCCCTAATGATGTAGTCAAATAAAAGCCCTAATCTTGATTTAATAAAGTAAAAGTGAAACCTCTGAATCTAATACAATCTAATACACTCAGAGGAACAGACCAGTTTACAAACACAATCCAATATCTATTTTTGGAATTCATAAACAATGCCAAACTGCCACACAGATATAACCATTTTAATGTTGATGTCTTTTTCTAAGCAGATAATTCTTTTGACTCAACTGAGATAATACTAAAAGTTTGTGTTTTATTCCTTCTACTAGCTTGTACTAGTTTTTCAGTGAGTCAGCCCACCTCAGATTAAGGTTGCATAAGTTTTACAGTACACAAGGGTACCACATCTAAAGAAGGACTATTGACACTATAGAAATTATAGTTTTGGATGCTATTGTGATAATTTCAGACATATGGCAAAATATTTGTTCTTCTAAAACAAAATTAGATAGAAGTAAATTGTTTTGAGGAAAAGAACATTTATATAATTTACACAAAGGAACTATACGGCAGCCCTGCCAGCACCATATATATGTGAGAATGATTTTTCCCATAAAAATGAGTCAAATTTGTCTTACTAGAAAAAAATACTACTGGATCCAAAATTATAAATCCATGTGCCACCTGAGGGTTATTGACATAATGAAAATATCAGCTAAGGGCCAACTACCTTCATTTGTTTTCTTTTAAAGCAATAGAAGACTTTATACTCTGCTGATTTTTTTTTTTAATATGAATATGGGAACTATAAAAATAAAGTTCATGCTTTATTTTTCTATATTTATTATAGCCACTTACAGTCTAGAAATTGCAGAAATGGAGCAGAAATAGAATGAGGTGGATGACACAATGGCAAAAAAAATGGCTGAAAGAGAAAGGTAAAGGAAAAGACAGGAAAAAAGTTTGAACTTAGTGAAAAAAGAAAAGAGAAGAATCAGAATCTTTGAGAAATGTAACTATCTTGTGACAATTTATAATATCACCACAAAGGGAGTCTTAAAGTCTCCTATGTTTCCCCAACTTTTAAGTATGAAGTATAAATAGATGTGAATGGGTATAGCACTTGCTGGAAAGTTTGGAGTTTTCTCACTCCTATCATAAAGCAATATATTTCCACTATATATAACAAATGCCTTAAATTTGGATAGGAAAATATTTCTGAGTCAAAAACAGAAACCATAGCAAAAACCATTTCATGTCCTTACTGTTACGTGAATGAAACTTGATAATAGGAGGATATTTTAGAATGAAAGCATTCTTTTACCAAATAAGATGGGAAGTACTTTAGGACTCCAAGCCCTCTTGGGAATAAGCTCTTATTGAATATCATATTTGACTGCAAGATCTATCTCCTTACTTCTTTTCTGCTCATCATCTGCTCAAAGGACTCAGCTACTTGGAAAAGTCTCTTTAGGGGTCCTTTTTTCTGTATTGGGAAGCAAACTCATCTACCTGGAGCAGAGTCTCTGCCTTGTGGCTTAGAATTCAATGGACTGGAATAAGAAAAATGTCAATTTTTATTACATTCTAGAAAGACTACATTTTCTTTTGAAAAACTCTTTTGAGATTATAATTGAAGCTATTTATCCCAGACCCTCAGTGGTTACCTTATTTGCATTGCCAATATCAAATCAATCAGTGCTCCAAGAAAAAATTGGCATTAATATCTACTCTTTTTGCATAATTTGTGCAAGAAAATAGGATCTTCAAGATGAGAAAAATAAATGACATACCAATTTTTTTCAGTGAATTCACAGAATGAAGAGGATCTATAACGCCAAGAGTAATGCTAAAGAGTAGGGAAGATTGCAAATCCCACGATTCTTTATTGAATTTCAGAACCACATATCCAATTACGATGAATGCCGTACAAAAGCTAATTAATCCAGTGAATAAGACCTGTGAAACCAATTCATAATACAGTATTAGATTTAACATCTAAAGATGGCATGACTACATATTACTTATGTCCTAAGAATCACATCTTGGCTATATATTTTGTAAAATTACTCTGGAAGATTACTTTAAAACAGGATTTTTAACCTTTTTAGTCCCATGGACCCCTTTGCCAGTCAGGTGAAAACCACAGACCCCTTACTAAGCCCACATTTTACTGTGTATTACTTAATGAATATATCTGCACCAACACATCCCAACAAGAATAAAGTTTTTTTGAATTTCAATTCAAGCTCCTGGACCCCTGGTTAAGAACCCCTGCTTTAAAAGATACTGTGGTTTAACTTCCTGCCACAGAGAAGCCATTCCTTCCAAACAAATGAGATTCTGTCTTGTTACTATGAGAATTAAATGGTTCTCAACATCAAAATGTTCTTAAAATGGAATGCCAGAAAAGACAACCTACAGAATGGGAGAAAATACATACACATATATATATACACACAATGGAATTTTATTCAGCCCTTAAAAGGAATGAAGCTCTGGCACCTGATTCAATATGAATGAACCTTGACATCATATTGAGTGAAAAGAGCCAGATATAAAAAACAAATATTATATGATTTTGCTTATATGAAATGACTAGAATAAGCAAATTCATGTAGGAAGGAAGTAGAGTACAGGTTTCCAGGGGCAAGGGGTGAGGGGTGGGCAGTTATGGGGAGTGTCTTGGTCAGGATTCCAGAACCAACAGAACACAACAGTGTGTGTGTGTGTGTGTGTGTGTGTGTGTGACTCTTAAGAGATTTATTATAGGATTGGCTCACATGATTGTGGAGATTAGCAGGTTCAAATTCCATAGGGCAGGCTGCAAATTGGAAATTCCATGAAGCTGAAATTGAATTCCCTAGGAGAAACTGGCTGGCTGAAGTAGAGATAGAAATTCTTCTGACTGCTGAAATCCACAGTTTTCTCTTTAAAGCCTCCAACTGATTTGATGAGGAGACTCCTATCATTGCTCCAGGCAATCTCCTTTGTTGATTGTAAATGTGATCAGCCCCAGATGAAATCAACAGACTATTTTTTGTTGTTGTTTTTTAAATCAATTTTATTGATACATATCAACAGAGCATACAATTCATCCTAAGTGCACAATCAATGGTATTCAGCACAATCACATAGCTGTGCATTCATCATCTCAATCATCATTAAAGCATTTTCATTATTTCAATAATAATAAACAAAAAACAAGAAAATCCATCACCTCTCAATCTCTCTATGCTTCCACTACTGTCCACAACTCCCATTTCTGGCTATTCTTGCACAATTACTTTTTTTTCTCTTTATAAATTGATTTATATTTTATATAAATAGAATCATACAATATATTACACAATATATTTAGCTCATAGTAACGCAATCATACTGTATTTGTCCTTTTGTGAACTAATTATTTAAGTCTATTTACAAAATACCCACACAATAACAATTAGGCCAGTGCTTGCTTAACCAAACAACTGGACTCCATAACCTAGCCAAACTGACACATGAAATTAACCATCACAGGGAGTTATAACTTAATGAGTAGAGTTTCTGTTTGGGATGATGAAGAAGTTTTGGTAAATGATGGTAGTGATAGCACAATATTGTGACTGTAAATAATGTCACTGAATTGTACACATGAAAGTGGTTAAATGGAAAATTTTGGATTGTGTGTGTTGCCACAATAATTATTTTTTAATTACCAGCTTGTGCACTTAGACTCTAGAAAGTATATATATTACATATACACACACATGCATGTGTATTCTTGCTCTTTATTTTGGGGAAATTTTCTATATTCTTCTTCTTTAATTTCTTCCATTTTTTTTTTTTTCTGGAACTGATATTAGTTGAATGTTAACTCTCATGTATTAACTCTAATTTTTTTTTCATATTTTCCATCTTTGTATTTTGTTCTTTCTGTGAAATATTCACAACCTTCCCTTCCAATCCTTTTATTGAATTTTATTTCAACTAATATATTCTCAATTTTTAAAATTTCTTTCTGCTTCTTATTACTTTTTATAGTATCGTGCTCTTATTTCATGGAGGTTTATCTCTCAAAGGCTAGTAATTACATACATTTGGAAGTTTTATTATGTCCCTTATTTTTACCATCAATGAATGTCAATTTTATAAAAATGACTTTTCTGTATCTATTGAGATGATTATATAGCTCTTCTTAATTCTCTGAATAACATGAATTACATTAAGAGATTTTTTTAATGTTAAACCAACCTTGCAGTTCTGAGATAAACACCACTTGGTCCTGTTTTCATTTTTCATATATTATTGGATAATTGTGCCAATATTTTATATAGGATTTTTTCAACTATATTCTTGAGTAAGATTGCCCATGATGTTTCTTTCTTTCACTATTCTTGTCTAGTTTTTGTATAAAGGTTAAACAGGTCTTATAAAATAAGTATAGGAGGGTTTCCCCTTTTACTCTTTAAGATATAAGATTGGAGTTATCTTTTATATTGACTGATAGAACTTGCATTTTTAAATATTCTGGAGGAATTATGGGAAGATAGCAGAGTAGTAAACTCTAAGAATCAGTCCCTCCACCAGAACAGCTATTAAACAGGCAGGAACTGTCTGAATCAACTATTTCAAAACTCTAGAGTCCAGTAGAACACTGTACAACATACATGGAAGAGTGGGAAGAAGAGACTGGTAAATTATACTAAATATCAGTAAATGGCTGTCTCAGTAAATTGTTCTCTTTATGCAGCAGTTACCATCACACATCAACTACTCTCATGGAAGGCAGCAGTGGGGATAGCCCCTGGCATAGCTTGCTGGTGACAGAAAGGGACATAAAAATCCAGTTTCCCAAGATGGGGTTGAAGTTAGCATGGTCCAACTGCTGATCACTGCTTTTGATTAGCTACTTCAGATGGTTGGGGTCCTTGTTCTGAGGGCAGTCATTGTTCCAACCTGCCCCAGACAAAAGCAGCAGAAGAGACTTAAAGTTGTTAAGCTTCCTCATAGCTGCATAGGATAGTTGAAGAGCTGTATTTGCTGAGCAGGTGCCAAGTCTAGAAAAACAGCTTTAGGGAGCTGTGGAAGAAGTCCCCCCACCCCCCGCCCCACACCCAAGGCAGTTTAGAGCCTGCTGGCACTCCCTTTGTAGGTCCCTAGCCTTGAATCCAGCTGGGAAAGACTGACATGTGGAACTCCTCTCTGGTGTGCCCTCCTTCCAGAATTTGCCCTCCAGGCAAAAACAGCTTGAGACACCAAAAGCAGTATGAGAAACAATTGAGCCTGGTGGCCTGGGGCAAAGGCTTATCTGCTTTAAGTCATGTAGTAGAACACCTGGGAGAGGGAGAAGGTCTGTTTTCTGGGAAGGATAGGGGGCATTCAAACTCCTATAAACTGGGGAACTCCTAAGATCACTACCAAGCAGTAGCCCAGGACAAGACACAGGCCCAGAAAGACAGAGAGGACCCTGCACTTTGCATTCACCTTGGATTGACCTTCCTGATAGGAGGGGTGGGTTCTGATGGAGAGCAATAGCCAATGCAGACTCAATTTGCAGAGAGTAAAAGGTGCTTTTTGCTTTGGTTTGCTTGGTTTTGTTAGCTCCTGACACTCAAGAAACTGTCTGTCATATCAGCTGGATGCAAATTCAAGAAACAGACATCTCCAGGAATAAATCTCAGAGTTAACATTTTAAAATATTAAAATGCACATTGCGCAACAAAAGATTATGAGACAAAGAAATAGGAAATGGCCCATCCAAAGAGGATAAAAATCCAGAAGACAGAATGTGGAACTACCAAATAACTATATTATTTAGAAATATAGTAATTTTGGCTGCATGTAAAAGAAAATACCACTTATAGTGTCAATAATTGAGGAGATTATTTTTCTCAGGTAGTCATAAATCCAGAATAAGCAACCTCATGCTGCTATGGTAGCTCCACAAGACCACCAAGAACCCAGGCTCTTTTTTTCTTTCTATTCAACCATCCTTATCGTGTATCCTTGTGTTCATCACTTCACAATCTCAAGATGGATACTCCTCTCCAGCCTCCACTGGGGGGCTCCAGACAGAAAGAGAAGTAACAACAAAGGGCACATGCCTACTGATTTTGCCCCCTGATCAAGGGCTTTCTAAAACCCTTGTAAGCAAACTTGTGTACATATTTCATTGACCAAACTGTCGTCTGAGGCTACCACAGCTGTCAGGGTTCTGGGAAATGTAGTAATTTATACTGGGCCTGCTGCCATAACAAACAAAAATTAATAAGTTTCTGTTAGTGAGAAAGAAAAGGAGAAGGCATATTGATAGGCAATCAGCAATGTCTGCCACAAAAATAGAAACAGAATGTAAAACATTTTTTTAACAAATCAATTTTATTGATACATATTAATAAAGCATAAATCCATCCAAAGTCTACAATCAATGGTATTAGGTATAATCACATACTTGTGCAATCATCACTTCAATCATTTTTAGTACATTTTCATTATTCCAATAATAAAAACAGACAAAAAAACTCATCACCTCTCAATCTCTCTACTTCCCTTGCCATATGTAGCTGCTATTCTGTTTCCATCTCTCTAGATTATTTGTATTTATATTTTGTTAAAACATTCTTATATATGCAATATCACCCATATTAGTATTTTACATGAGGTTTCACTATGTTATACAGTCCCATGTATTTTTTAGCTTTCCTTTTAGTAATATACATGACTTTAGACGTACCCTTTCAACCACTGTCATACCCATGTAATAGCTCTGCTAGTTACAAACACTATAATGTGCTCTCACCATTTCTATTCATTTCCAATGATTTACAATCTTTTTATCAATTCTGCACATATTAACCCTCAGGTTTCCATTCTCTACCTTCTTTTTATTTTCTGGTGACCTATATTCTAATTACTAACTCCATGAGTTTACACAATATATTTAGTTCGTAATAGCATGCTCACACAATATTTGTCCTTTTATGTCTGACTTGTTTTGCTCAACATAATGTCCTCCAAGTTCATCCATGTTGTCATATGCTTCACGGCTTCATTTCTTCTTACTGCTGCATAATACTCTATCATGTGTACACCATAATTTGTTTATCCATTCATCAGTTGATGGACACCTGGGTTGTTTCCAAGGTTTTGCAATTGTAAATAATGTCCCTATGAACATCAGTGGTCAGATGTCTGTTTTGTTTCGCTGCTCTCAGTTCTTATATACCTAGGAATGGTATTGCCGGGTCACATAACAAGTCTATTTTCAACTTCTTTAGGAACTGCCAAACAGTCCTCCACAGTGACTGCACCATTCTACATTCCCACCAACAGTGAATAAACATTCCTATCTCTGCACATCCTCTCCAACATTTACAGTTTTCCGACTTTTTAATAGCAGCCAGTCTAATAGGTGTGAAATGATATCTCATTGCAGTTTTGATTTGCATTTCCCTAATCACTAGTGATGTTGAACATTTTTTCATGTGTTTCTTCACCATTTGTACTTTTTCTTTGGACAATTGTCTTTTCAAGTCTTTTGCCCATTTTTTAGTTGAGTAGTTTGCCTTTTTATGGTTAAGTTGTATGATCTCTTTATATGTCATGGATATTAAATCCTTATCGGATATGTGGTTGCCAAATATTTTCTCCCATTGAGTCACCCTTTTGACAAAGTCATTCGAGGTGCAAAAGTGTTTAATTTTGAGGATGTCCCCTTTATCTATTTTTTTCTTTTGCTGCTCGTGCTTTGAGTATAATGTTTAAGAAACTACCGCCTACCACAAGATCTTGAAGGTGTTTTCCTACAATTTCTTCTAGGAATTTATGGTTCTAGCTTTTATATTTAGGTCCTTGATCCATTTTTCTTTAATTTTTGTATAAGGTGTGTGATAGGGATCTTCTTTCTTTTGGAAATGGATATCCAGTTCTCTCAGTACCATTTGTAGAATGGACTGCTCTGGCCCAGCTGGGAGGGACTGACAGCCTTGTCAAAAATCACTTGACCATAGATGAGAGTCTATTTCTGAGTTCTTGATTCAGTTCCATTGGTTAATCTGTCTGTCTTTATGCCAGTATCATGCTGTTTTTGCCACTATAGTTAAGTAATATGCTTTAAAGTCAGGAAGTGAGAATCCTCCAACTTCATTATTCTTTTCTAAGACATTTTTGGCTATTCGGAGCACCTTACCTAACCAAATAAATTTGATAATTGGTTTATCCATTTCTGCAAAAAGGCTGTTGGGATTTTTATTGGGATTGCATTGAAGGAATGTAAAACTTTTAAACCAGGAGAAGGAAAAGAGGGATAAAGAAAACAGAATCAATTTGGTTGGTGACAAAGGAAGAAAAAATGAGAAAGAGTAACGGAAAAGCTTGTAAATACAAAGTACAAAATAATATGTGAGAAATAAATTCTTGTATATTTTGGGGGGTTTATTTATTTTTATTTACATGGAATAAAATTCACTCTTTTGGTATATAGTTATATGAATTTTGACAAATGCATTTGCCATGTAATCACCACCATGATTTAAAATAAACAGATCCATCACCTCAAAAAATTCTCTCATGCTGTCCCTTTGCAGTCAATTCCTTCCCCTACTCCCAATTCCTGGAAGCCAATGATCTGATCCCCAGCCCTATAGTTTTGTTTTTTCCAGAAGGTCTATGAATGGAATTATAAAAATAGCTTTTTGAGACTGGCTTTCTTCTCTCAACATAATGCAGCTGAAGTTCTTCCATTGGTATCTATCAATACTTCATTCCTCTTTTATTCCCGAGTAATATTCCACTGGAAGGATGTACCACAATTTGTCCACTTGCCAGTTGAAAGATATTTGCGTTGTTTCTCAATTTTTGGATATTATAAATAAAGCTGCTATAAAGATTTGCATAGAGGCCTTTGTGAGAACATAATTTTTCATTTCTCTTGGGTAAATACACAGGAGCAGAATTGCTGGGTCATATGGTAAGTATGTAACTTTATAGGACACTGCCAAATGTTTCCCCAAAATGGCTGTACCATTTTGCATTTTTATTAGCAATGTTTAAGATTTAACATTTCCTCCACATCCTCACCAGCACTTGGTATTATTAGGTTTGTTATTGCTGTTGCCAGCATTCTAATAGTGTAGTGGTATCTCATTGTGGTTTAAATTTGTATTTCTCTTTTGACTTATGATGTTGAACATCTTTCCAAGTGTTTATTTCTCATCCACATATCTTCTTTGGTGAAATGACTGTTTAAATCTTTCACCCTTCTAAATCTATTTCTAATCACAGTGAATGTTAATGGACTAAAACCAGTGTTTTTTGTTTTTTTTGTTTTTTAAAAGAGACTTTTTCTACCTAGATAAAATAACAAAGTCAAATTGTATATTATCAATAAAAGACACCTAAGCATAAGGACAACAAAGTCTTGAAAGAAAAGCATAAGAAAAGTATAGCAGACAAATACTAACCAAAAGAAATCTGATACACCTGTAGTAATACTACATAAAATTGACTTTCAGGCAAACAGCATTATTTGAGATGAAATGGTATTAAATACTGAGAAATGGAAAAAAATTAACTGGGAAAATAACAATACTTGTAGGCACTTAATAACAAATCCTCTATTTTTGTGGAGTAAAAACTGACAAAATTGCAAGGAGAAATTAATAAGTCCACAGTCATAGTGGAAGCTTGTTAGATTGAGCTGGAAAATATTAGGATATAGAAGACTAAATTTCACAATTAACAAGCATGATCTACTGAACAAATTTAGACCCCTGCATTCAATTAGAGAATACACATTCCTGTAAAGCAAACAACATTTGGGAAAACTGATCATGTATTAGGCCACAAAACATATCTCTACAAACTACAAAGAACTGATATACAAGCCACACTATCTGATCAGAGTGTGATAGGATAAATCATAATAAAAAGCTATATTTGAAAATTTTTGAAACAACTTGTAAATAATTAATGGGTCAAATAAAAAATTATAATTGGATGATAATGAAAACACAAAATCCAAAGGTGGGATGCAGCTAAAATTGTTCTTATACGAAAATTTAAAACCTTAAATGCACAAAATAGAAAAGGACTAAAAATCAACTAAATTTCCAACTCATGATGTTATAAAAATTACAACAGGATAAAACCAAAAGAAGCAATATGTTCTTTGAAAAGACCAATAAAATAGTCTGGTAAACAGGATTAATTAAAAAAGAGAGCAGAAATAAAACAATCTTAGCAGTGAAAACAGGGGCAAATCTACAGATACAGTCCAGATGAAGTTAGATAGGGGATTAGCAAGCAGGTGCCGCCATTTTTCAGCCTTGTGACTGCTGAGCTTCGATTTGCTCATATTTAAAGTGGGGATGATTTTTACTCAGTGCCTACTCACATTAGTCCCTCAGCAAATAGTATTCCCTCCCACACTAATTAACTAGTGGTTTTGCAGCATGAGAAGAGTAAAACAATTAAAAATGGGAGATCTGTGCGCTTACCTGCCAAAATACATTCTTGAGTATATAAAAGTCCACATCCAAAGCAGCCATAAATATAATTAAAGGTAGAAAATAGCAATAAAGTGAAAAGCTTGAGGTTCTTAGAAGAGGGTAGACAATTTTATGAATCTAAAGTAGCAAAGGCAAATGAGAAAGTTAGTCTGCTGCCATTTTCAAGTATTAGAAATTAGGTTGATGTTCTTTCAATCAATATAAATTTTAGAATAGCCCAATTTGCAGTTAATGAAAGATGATCTACAAGGCCATTCCTGGTGGTCTTGTGGTATATTTATTAAGCCACCCATCCAGACAGGTTACATGTATAGTCCTCTATTCACTCCAGATAATTGTGTGGTTTTGGGCTACACAAACATTCTTGTGGTAAATAATCTATTTTCCAAAGTAATGACCCTACCATTGGTGATCCCTGAAATGATTTTAGGTGGATGATTTAGGCTTGGCAAGTATTTTCTTATTTGACTGTTAGGTATTTCGTGGTAGGGGTAGCTTGGACAGATGATGATTTCACAGCTATTATTACTTAGGGTTTAAAAAATCTAAGTGAGTCAAGTAGAGAAAAATAATATATGGATAATAGTCTAGATTGTGTATATAGGACATACATCATGAAGGCTATTCACAGATGAATGGAAAACACAGCAACAATGAGTGGAGCTTTATAAATATTCCCTCCTAAAAAGTTTATTTTGGCCCAGTCAATAGTTAAATCTTCATTATTTAATCTCTCTGTGCCTCAGTTTCCTCATTTGTAAAATGGGAATAGAGTAGCTACTCCATTGGGCTGTTGTGAGGATAAATGAATTAACTAAAGAGCTAATAAATTAATTAATATAAAGCACTTAACAGGGAGCACACAGTAAATGCTCGAAAATGTTAATAGTAGTAATATTTCAAAAGAGTAACAAAAATCTTTCACAATCCTAGATATGTACAATCATAATCTCAAGTTTTAAAAACTAAAGGAATCGAGTAGAGACAAATTGCTATTGATCACATTGCTATGCATTTCAAACTGAGTTAATAAGTAAATTAATGAAATTTTCTTGTATCTATATACATGATGTGATCCATGTTTTACATTTAATCTGGCAGTTAGAAAAGAAGAACCATGCCTTGTCATGAAAACAGCTGGTGCCTTTTATAAGTAAGGTCTCTACAGGTGTTAAAGAGAACAGGAAAGAAGAAGCCAATATATATAAGGGGGAAATAACAAGAGCAAAGCTCCAAAGGTGGATGGTGAAGAACCCAAGAATGAAGTCCAAATTTCCTCACACCCAAATTAATGCTTTATTTTAAGCTTCTCTGATTTTATATACATATATACACACACACTTTACCAGGCAGTTTCTTATATTCAAAATTTTTAATACTAGGTTAAACTTTTCAAGTAACTGTTCACATTAAAAAGTCCATACATTCAGGGATGGGAGTAAGAGTGGACCTTGTTTCAGTCTTTGTCCTTTTTTTTATTCTCTAATTTATTGTACATACAGTACCTCAACAAAATTGTAGGCCAGTTGACCTAGCACAAATCCGGATAGAGAAAGAATTGTCAGGACAAGGACGTCAGAACTCTTTATGAATGCTTTCAAAAATCCTAAAGAAAGATGTATACATGTTATTTAGACATAATTTACAGTTTCAAAACGTTTTAATCAATATTCCCTCTCCCTAGTTATTCAATTTTACACTCCTTTTTAGTATCATATCATTATGGACAAAAAATTGACAGCTACTACAATGTTATCTCTTAGTATAAAACTATCTTTTAAGACACACATAATGAAACATCTCTGACAGGTGAATTTGGAAAATACTGAAGTTCCAACAACCTCCCATTTGCCCACCCAATGGTACATTAGGATCACAATCTAGGTATCTTACTTATGGATCTGATGGTGAAAAACTACGAAAAGACAAACTTCATATCTACATAGTACATCTTATATTAATAATTACTCATCATAAGGTACAACAACATATATTCTATGGTTTTCCCTAAAGCCAGAAATATTTTTAACTGAGCTCCTAGCAGAAGGGGAAACTGCCTTTGCCAGACAAATAACAAAAGACAGTTATTCTCTGTCTATATGCATTTTTTTCTGTCCTTGAACGCTCTAATCTAGCCAAGATTATTCAGTTTATTCCCTCCAGAGGCAATTAATTATATATTATAATTACAATTATTATAAATTAATTATAATTAAATTAATTTATGGCAGGTGAGAGTCATTGGTAGCCCAGCTTCTGCATTTCCTATCTTCCAGATGTACTTCAAGTCAAAGCAGAGAATATTTGTTCAATACTTCTTATGTATAAAGCCAGGTGAAGAAATGTTTCTCAAACTATTCTGCAATGTTCTTTACTGCTGGAGCACTTGACTCTTTGAACCATAAATGATCTAGAGCTAGTGAAGTTCACTGTCGCCAGCACCTCATGGTTCCAAAAGGGAACAACGACAGTAGTGGGTATTTTAAAGACCACCCCTACCCAGTGAAATAACTTTTACTGCTTAACATAATGATTAAAATTGAAGAAGTTCTTTATGTGTATTTGCTTCATGGTTTGGTTTATACTCTTCCTAGTTCAAAAAGAATTTTAAGGCAGCTGACATTTTTCCCAAATAAATTTTCTTTTACAGGGTTCTATTCTAAGTAGCATTGAATTACAGAATAAAGAATTTGTATTTTTGATTACTCTATTTTATCTGCATAAATATACCTCTTGAATTCTTAATCATTGTTTAAGAGGCCCCTATTTGTGAAGTCTTTCCTAATATCCCCTCTTTGAGGGACTAGTGTATCTTCCTGGAAGAAAAATCAGGTAAAAAAAACTGCACAGTATACAGTGCCTCAAACAGCAGGGCTCCTGAAGGCTCTAGAGACATCTGGACACTATAAGCAGGGCAGACAAGCTCAGAAATTCGGTACCCTGCCAGTGGATCTTACTCTGGAATTTATGCTCTCCAGTGCAACAGACTTAGACTCATTTGTAGTTTCCCTACGCATGGTTCTTCTGCCCCTTTTATTTGAACCCATAATTAGCACTATACTTGCTAAATATCTGTCCCAGAGAATTAGATCTTTGGTCCGTTCATGTGCCAGTTAAGCCCTGAATCTCAGCAGAGTTGCAACACCTACTCTCCAGGTCATTGGACTCACCCAGGACCATTAACAAAGAGATAATGATGGGCATGCCCATCCCAAGGAACAGAGAGCATCTGCAACTGCAAGCAACATAGTTCCACCCATCTACCTCATGGGACCTAAGCCCCTCTCAATTAGAAACAGGGTGGACATCACCATTCCAAAATCCTCAAGATTGGGGAATGAACAATGGACTAAAGTAGACTTACTATTCTATTATAGACTTATTATTACTCTAGCAATGGAAGAAATTTTATCATTGATATAAAGGCAGTGGCCACCAGAGGGGAGGGAGAGGGGAGAATAGGTATAATATGGGGGCAATCTTGGGACATTGGAATGGTCGTGCATGACATTGCAATGACGATACAGGCCATTATATGTATTTGTCATAACCTACATAATTGTGCAGGATAGAGTGTAAACTATAATGTAAACTAGAGTCCACGGTTAAGAGTAAGGCTTTAATATGTGTTCATCAATTGTAACAAATATACCACACAAATGAAAGAGGCTGTTAATGTGGGAAAGTGTGGGAGGGGAGGAGGTGGGGCATATAGGAATCCCTTATATTTTTTATGTACCATTTATGCAATCTAAAGCTTCTTTAAAAGTAAAAATAAAAAAACCATAATAGTATGGACAAAAGTGATGAAGTCAACTATGTAAATTGTGAATCATATGCCTGGGTTCCACTTCTCTACTTGCCCACTTGCCCTCCTCTAACCCCAAATATTTTGGTCAGACTAGGCCTGGCCAGGCAGATAGTGGAAGGTTCTCCCTCTTCCTTGTTACCAGAGAATCTTGACCATACCTTTATAGTTATGTTTACCACATTGCACTGTAATTTTTTGTTTGCCTTTCCCACATAAGAAGGCACCTTGAGGTTAAGGTCTGTCTAAATCTCCTTATATCCTCAATGACTACTAAACTGCTGTGCTCAGCAAATGTCACTGAATGAAGGAACATAATATAGATGCTACTTATAATCAAATGAAGCCAGACTGACAGTTTAACAGTTTGGCAGTTTGATGAAGTTAAGAATTCCAAAAACAGATATTGGATTATGCTTGCAAAATGGCCTGTTAATCAGGGCATGCTTAAGTTATGATTAGGGCGTTGACTGGGCCACGTCAGTAGGGTGTTGAACCCCACCCCTTGGTGGGTGGGGTCTTGAAGATAAAAGACATGGCAAAGAACAGTGTTGGAGCAGTTTTGAGTTGGAGTTGTGATGCGAAGTCTTAAGCTGGAGCCCCGGGAAGTAGCGTACAGAGGAGCTTAGTCGTGAGGAATCAGAGAAGGCCCTGGGAAGAGAAGCAAGCCATTTTCTGATAGTCTACAGCTGGCCTTGTGGCACAAAACAAGCCTGAGCCCAGAGATTGGCAAGCCCCAGGAAGAAAGGAACCCAAGAAGCCTGAACCCTGGCAAATGTTGGCAGCTGTCTTGCTCCAATACGTGGCAATGGACTTTGGTGAGGGAAGAAACTTATACTTTATGGCCTGGTAACTGTGGACTTCTACTCCAAATAAATACCCTTTATAAAAACCAACCAATTTCTGGTATTTTGCATCAGCACCCTTTGGCTGACTAATACAGGCAGCATTCACTCACATCTTATCATTTCATTGGGTCCCTTCTTTTAATGTAGTTGTAATCACTTTCTGTACTAAGGAAAGCTTCAGAGAGGAGAGGAAAGATGAGATTCAAAAACAACCACCTACCTCCCAAAACAGCAGTGGAACATACAAGCATTGTGAAATGTGTCTTTATACTAGTGTAGTCGGCTGACCTCCCACAGAGTAAATCAGGTCTGGTGCTTTCTCTTTGTATCCAGAAGGAAGAGTTCATTTTTGCCTTGTTTTTTCCAGTCCTAACTTGAATTCATATGTGAATTATTACTGGACACTTTCACCACTACAAAGTAACCTGTTCAATAGGCAAAAAGAAAAAAAAAATTAGACCTGCTGGGACCCAATTCATCCACATTCCATCTAAAATTGTACCATACTCAAATCTGAGCACATTACTTCTTTCCACCAGGCACACATTAATATCTCCAGTTCTACCTCTTGCTCCAAGAGAACATTCTAGGAACACTAGCAACAGTGTTTTTTCCTCATGCTACTACATGTGTATGAATTGTTGCACTTACCATTTAATGATATGGTAAAGCGGTTGCTTTCCCCAATGGACTATAAGTTTCTTGAAGGCCAGGGCTGAATACTAATTTTCTTCAAGGCTATACACACAGTATGCATATAATAGGCTTTTCATAAATATTTGATGAACTCTTTGAGGGGGAAGGAGCAAGGATAAATGGTATGTTCCTGGTGCTACCTGGGGACAAAACATTCTGGAATTCCCTTTTTCTACTCCTATCCCAATCCCCCTCTTTTTCCTCTCTCAGCCTCCTCCAAAATCCAAAGTGGGAAATAAAGTCAAAGTTGAGTCACACAAGTTAAATTTGGGGGTGGGGGTGGGAGTGAGTAACCTAAAAGCAAAAGAAAGGACTAAAGTTGAGGTTTGATCAAATTATGCCTTTGAGTGAATTAGAAAAAAATCCCCCTTCCTCAAAGCAATGCAGCCTGACAACAGGGCACATGGCTTGCCATGTGCAGGCTGAATTTCAGCTCCAAGACCCTAACTCAACTGGTGCCCTGTGTAGGACATAGTTTGCACAAGTCTATGTGGTGGTCCTGAAAAGGATTTGTTCTGTTTTATTTCTCTTTGTATCTAGCCTTAACTTAAAAACTCCGGGGGCGGATGTGGTTCAAATGGCTGGGTGTCTGTCTCTCATATGGAGGGACCTGGGTTTGATCCCCAGGACCTCCCGGTAAAATGAAAAAACAAACAAACAAACAAACAAAAAAAAAAAAAAACCTCCTAGAAGTTCTTGAAGTATCCCCAACAATATTTAGAGATTATCTTTGGTCCTTGTTTTGCACTTGTTTGGGCTACAGATCACAAGGATTCTGGTGTGAAGCAGGTAGGGAGCCAGAAATAAGATTCAAAATGCTACATCTTCAAATCATTTCAACTGTCCCCCAAGCAGCCCCTCAGGTACCTGGCATATTCAAACCCTGCTATCCCTACTTTTCATCATAGATTGCATTACCCTCAAATCAAGCTCCTCTCCAAACTACCAAGACCAGTGATATCTTCTTAGAAGCTTAAGCTGGTTCAGAGTCGAAACCAAGCTGAAGGCTATCAAAAACAAAGAACCAATGCTCAGCTCTGTGTCCGTTTGTCAAGGAGGGTACTGCCAACTGATCATCACACTGAAAGCCATGCTCAAGCTTACTTCCCATTGGCTTCTTGCCAACTTGCATTCATTCTGATTGGCTACATACACTGCCCCACACCCAATCCAGAAGAAGTTAAGTAATCTAACTCCAAGGAAGCTTGTATTTCTTAATGTTCAAGCTGTGTCTATACCCACAACCATTTTAACTGTTTTTCATTGCCTGATATGAGCAGACATAGTCAAAGATTTTGACCATAGACAGAGCCACCTTCTACATGTTTTTATAGGTTCTTACTTTTCTTTCCCCAACCCTATCCAGTTGGGCAAAGTGCCTAATCTTCAACACTGCCTTGTCTCCTCTCTCTTTTTAATTCTACCTTCTCCATTTTTTTTTTCTATCTCCCCTTCCTTTTTGATCTTTCTCACTCCCATTTCCCTCCCCACCTCCAATTTGTCATTGGCTTTTGATCCTTTATTTGAAGAAACGATGCCTCCCATTCTTTACAGGAGGACAAATCCATCCTAAATCCTGTGATGCCTAACATACAGTTTTTGCCTCAAATCCTCACTAAAAAAAACAAACAAACAAAAAAAAAAAAAACAGTATAAATATTAAATAAATGAATATAATTCATAAATTTATAGTTTGCTTTCATGGAAGAAACCTATTTTGTGACTATGAGATCCTACTCTCTGATTCCTAGGCCACCACTAATCAAGGTTACTACATATCCTTTTCACCAGGGCACCAAGGATATTACCATAGTAACAAGACTACTACATCTATCATCAATATTCCCCATCACTACATATCAAGGAACCTTTGGTAAATTAAAGTGCCAATTTCTACTTGACTGGAGTTTCAGGTAACAGATCCATCTCTGTCTCTGACCACAACACCCACCATCAGCACCCACACACTCTCCCCTAAAATATTGCTTTACACCAATGGGGCCTGGTTTCTGAAGAGCTAGGGGTGGTTTGTCAAAGTCACAGGGCCCATCCCAACCATAAATGCCAAGGATGATGTTAAAAAAATTTTTTTTAAGTTTTCTTAGAACTTATTCACAGGCTTTCTCCTTACTCTTTTCCATTCTGCCCTTATCTAATTCTCCCAATAACCAAGTACATTACCCTTTCTCCCATTTTCATCTTCACTTTATCTAACCTGGTTGTCACCTTGATTTTTCTCAATATTAAGTTTTGTTGTCTCCTCAACAGTACTGCCTCAAATCATTTTGAGTGATGCTCTTCCTGGTTCTCTCTGGTTCCTATTCTACTGCTGTCTCCTCAGGCTCATCTGATTCACCTAGGTCCTGCAGGGGTGATTCTAGTAGTTTTAAATTTCAAAACTCAGATCCTCCATGGCTTTTATTAACATCTTCATACTTCAGGAAAACTTGGACAAAATACACTAAGAATAAACTCTAGATTACATATAGTTCTGAAAGCTAGAGATAGCACATAACTAAAATAGATGAAATTTCTCTACCTTACAACCTTTTCTACAGAGTACAATTAAAAAGCAATAATAATTTTATATTTCACCATTTTGGGCAAAGTTAAATGAAATAGATTTTCATAGTTTTGGGGAGTTAAAGGATGGGGGGGCCACCTAATGTGTATCCCACCAAACCTGTCTTTTGATGACAGACCCTACTGAATGAGATGAGAACACAAGATGCTTAGTCATTGTTCTCCACTCCCCTAACACTATGATGACTAGATAAGGGTGGGCATTGAATTCAGACAGGATGATCATTTCTTAGGTTGATTTATGCCATTATTGAGAGAGAACTGTTTTCTTTCCACTTGGTTGATATGCTACAATGATGACAGCCTTAAATAGCTAGACACCATCTTCTCAGCTGCATGGAGAAAATCCATCTACAGTCTGAAAGATTCTGTGAGGCACCACCTTAGATATTTTTGAGGTCTTAAATAAACTTACAATCCCATCCTGGATTTGATTTTTTTTTCCCAGAAATTTTTTTGCCATCAAGAGAGGTAAGGAATGAGAAGCAATTTTATTTTCAAACCCAGCAAATGCTGGCACCTTTTTATTTCTTTTAAATTGTATTTGAAAACCAAACTGTTCCTTTTCAGCACATCTCTTTTCTCTCTCACATTTTACTAGAAAACACCAGGTGACCCTTGAGCACTTTGCCTGGAAATATCTTGAGCAAGACCATTGAAAAAAAAATCATTATCTACATAAACAGTGTTGCCAAATTTACCACCACCACATAACAAGGACCTGTTTTCTCCAGCTTCCCATACCATTTTCTTCTCTTTCCTACAGACTACCATTAATAGCCTCCTAGAGACCCTTAGGGTTTCTTCTAATACTCTAGTTGAGGCCTTGTGGCTTTCACTAACATTCCCTCTAGGCCCTTTTGGTGACATCTGCCTACCACCCAGTCCTAAAGCCAATGCCACATATTTTAGGTTTTGTTATGTCAACTTCTCACTCCCAGTTTCCAAAATGTGTACCTTATTTATTGCTACATAACAAATAAACACAAAAGTGAGTAGCTTAAAACATCAACCATCATTTATTTGGCTCACAAATCTGTAGTTTTGGCAAGACTCAGCAAAGAAGGCTTGTCTCTGCTCCACACAGCATCACCTGGGGTGGCTCAACTGGAGGATCCACTTCCAAGAGGGCTAACTCACATGGCTGGCAAGTTGATGATGCCTGCTGGCTGGCAGTTCAGGCAGGGCTGTGGGTTGGGGCCTCAGTTCCTTTCCATTAGGCCTCTCCATGCTTTGCTTTCCACATGGCAGGTTTTCAAGAGCAAGCATCTCAAGAGAATTAGGTGGAAGCTGCACTGTTGTTAATGATCTAGCCTTGGAAATCACACAGTATCACTTTTACTTTAGTCACAAGCCTGCCCAGGTTCATGGGGAGAGAATATTGACTTTACCTGCTATGGGAGGAGTATCAACACCACATTGTAAGAAGAGCATGTGGGATAGGAGATGTTGCTGTAGCCATCTTGGAAATTTCAGTCTATCACATATTAGGTTGAACATCAGGGTGAACTGTCAGACTTTTATAATTCGAGGTTATCATGTTAACCTAACTAGGCAGTTTGCCTGCTTTAGCATAATCTAGAGCAGAAGTTCTCAAAGGGTGAATAACATGCTAGTTCATGACAAAAGTTCCATCATCCGTGGCAAAATGAGAAAAATAAATACAACATATAGCCCTGTAATAAAGTTTAATTTATTCAACTTAAAGGGTAGAGACTTATGGTGAGATTATATCCTCCCTTCTTTTCTGTTGTCAAAATGTCTTGTCTTTCATGAAATATAGTGGTGAAAGATAGTAGTTTTCTTAATGATGTCATATCAATTCCCTCTATTTTTTTATACTTTTTAAATCAATGAAATACAAAAATCTAAAGAAGTTATCATAACATTGAATTTAACATTTGCTTGAAAACTTTTCAAAAAATATGGAGGCTTTCTTCAATTACTAGCATGCACTCTGAAACAGTAGTTATGGTGTGGATGCTAAGAAAAAGTCATGCAGCTACCTGTGTTACAGCTCAAACTCAAGCCATAAGGGCATTTTAACTCTTCTATGAATATATGTATAATTCAAAGCAACAATCAGTAACAGGAGGTACTGTATCTCTCAAAACAAACTAAAGTTATAGATCTATAGCTATAAAAAATGTTCAGATCCTTGCATCCAAGGAACCTTTCAAGTGAGATCCAGGAATCCCTTGGCAATCACCAGTTTCACATGCCTGAATGTTAATATGGTATTCAAGATGAAGACTTGGAAATGAGAAAAGAAACAAGAAACTAGACAAACAATCATAATGTTGGGTGCATGTATTTACCTGCTGGAGGGGTGGGAGTTAAAATGGGGCACTGGCACAAGCAAGAACTAGGGTTAAGGATTCAGGAGTTATTTTTATAAAGATGAACAAGTTGAATGAATGAATGAATGAAAAGGTAATGAGTTCTATGAATATTGTAGTCCCAAAAGAAAATGAATTCGACTATTATTTACCGAACACTTACTATCTTACAGACTCTTAAGATATGAAGAAGACTGTGGCAGTTTGAGAATATTTATGAATTCCAAAAAGAGAGATTATGTAAACTGGTCTGTTCCTCTGGGCATGATACCCTTTGATTGTATTAGATTCAGCTGAGATACCTTTGATTAAATTATGTTAAGTTTAGGGCTTTGATTCAACCACGTCATTAGGGCAACTTGATTTGGGTCCCTGCCCCCCCACCCCGCTTTGTGGGCCATATAAATGGACACTCAATCAAGAACACAGAGTATTATATACACAGAGAAGATACACAGAGGATCCTGCAGCCCTGAGAACAGCGACGATCCTGATAGTTTATAGCTCACCTTGTGAAGAGACCAGAGCAGCTGAGCCCAGAAGGAAATGAGCCCTGGAAAGAGAGAAGAGCCCTCCAGCCTACAGCTGAGATCAGAAGAAGGGCAGGGGGGAGGGTAGGGGGGAAACAGGATGGAAACTTAAAAGGAAGAGGGACATCACCCGCCATCTTGCTTCAACACATGGCAACAGACTTTGGGTGAGGAGATATCTCTTTTTTGTTGTTGTTTGTTTTTTGTTTTTGTTTTTTTCTCATTTCAAGTTTATTAAAACTTTAGCAGTACAAATTATTCAGGTTGCAGATTATCAAAAGATCAACTCGAAGTCCACATTAAAAAAAAAAAAAAAAGAAAGAAAGAAAAAGGACAAACATAAAACAACCCAAAAACAACAAAAAGAGGAAAACAACATAAAGGAGATTCATCAGCAAGTCTCTAAAACTTAAAATTTGGGACAATGGAAATAAGTTTATACAACTCACTCATCCACTTTTGTCCTCATCTGTGCCAGGGCTTGATTCATGATCAAATTTTTTATTTTTATCATGTAAGTGGTCATTTTCTTGACCCTTTGATATTTGGTTTACTTCCTTTTCCATGGAGGATCTGGTCTTCTCATCCTCCTTATTTTTTACTGTGTCACTGTCCTTACTGCTTTGTTTTATATTTGACAATGGACTTTGATCTCTATCAGCCTTTTTTTCCCTATTATAACTTGAACTATTATGATCACGATTTTTAGAGTACATTCTTTTCTCACCATCAGAATTTTCTTTTCTGTGTGAACTCTTACTTTCTTGGTTTCTGTATTTTTCTTTGTTTCTGCTTTGACTTTCTTCTCTTCTGAGCTCCGTGAATCTCTCCTCCTCCTCCTCCTCTCTTTACTTCTTGATCTTCCAGGTGTTGCTCTTCTCTCTCTGCTCCGTGACCTTCCTCTTCTCCTGTACTCCCGTTCTCTGTATCTATGGTACTCTTTGCTTCTGCTGCGATCTCGATCTTGGCTTCTAGATCATACTCTTCTGTTTCTGTCCCTACTTCTGCTTGGTTCCCTTGTTCTACTGTTGTAACTGTGTTTGCCTTTAGTTATAGCACGTTCTCTACTCTTTGACTGTGCATGTCTATCCTTTTCCTTACTTTTATTATGATCATGCTCATTACTTTTTGATTCTACCTGTTTAGACTTCTCTTTACTCCTACTCCTTTCCCGATCTTTCCCTTTAGAATCAGACTGCTTTTCTTTTTCTTTAACATTCTCATGATCCCTTTCTTTACTCCTTGACCTCATCCTCTTTTCTTCGTGTCTATTATGCTTTGAATCTTTTTCCTTACTCTTTGATTTCTCTTTGCTCTTGCTCCTACTTTTAGATTTGGCCCTTTTCTTCACTTTGTTTTTATTATACTTATCATCTTTATCTGAATTTCTGCTAATATCTCTGTCTTTGCTGCTAGATTTATGGTCTTTAACCTTCTTTTCCTTTTCACTTTTTCTGTTTGGACTTTCTGACACATGCCTGTGTTCAGTTATTTTTCTCTCTTTTACTCTAACTGGGCTTTTTTGATTTTCTTTTATTTCATTTAACTCACTCTTATCCCCTTTGATCCATCTTTCACCACTTGGTACCCTCATTCTTTGAGCTCTCTGCATCTCTTGCCTCCAATGTGGAGGAGTCTCACTATGCCTAAAACGATCCCTTGATCTGGATCTGGAAGGAGTTCGGTAACGCCTTGGTCCTCTTCCTTTAATTTTCCTGCCAGACCTAGTAACTAGAAGTCTCCTCTGGTATGAAGCAGGCTGGGAGTTAGGTAGATTACATTCTCTCTCTCTCTCTCTCTCTCTCTC